>OW026367.1:67088884-67774494 GCA_932273885.2 Leucozona laternaria
ACACTCATTCGGCTTTACTAATAATCAAATTTAGTGTTGAACTTAAAAGAAAATCTCCAGATTTTAGAAAATCTGCATACCAATAACGAATTTAATCTCCAATTTAGTTGTTAGCAGTATGTCAAAATTTAATACACGGAAATCCATGTTTAAAGTCGAACACTAAATGAAAAGGGCGCCTTAGTGCTGTTTTATGGTTCCGAATTTTGTATTAAATACTTAATTCTACTCCCATGTTATCAGGTCGATTGCAATAGGTATAGGTATATTCATGGGTTGGGTTCAGTTTTCTTTAAAGCGAAAAAGAAGTGTTTTATTTAGAAGTACTTTATTTATAGTTTGTATGTTTAGTTATGTGCAACAGAAACGGATTATTTTATTTTTTCATATAGAGTGTACGTGTCCAAATCAGAATTTCGATAATAATCTAAAATTGAAAAATGCAAAGGCATCATAAAAGTCATCGTGAACGTTCGTAAACAGTCGTAAGCTTTGAAAATCTTTCAAATTTTCCATACAAATTTTGATAGACTTACACAGTTGACGAATTTTACGACGACTTAACGCCATTGTGTGAATACCCTTAAAGTCAGTTTGTTCACAGTAGGTCAAATTTTGATACAACTTTAAGAAATCCTGGTTAAATGGTGTAAATTAACCGAAATCAGCTGATTCGATTAATCCATGATTAACAATTCAACCTGTGGATTTTTTGGTCCCACACACACACTGTGAAAAAACTGGCCCTTACTGTTTAATAATAGAAAACCTAAAAAAAATGCAATTAAACACTCACACAAAATATGCCAGTTCACTTATTTTTTATTTTAAAAATATTTTAAGTTTATATGTATACGTTGCGAATGAAAAATATTAAAATAAAGTATAAGAAATATGTTTCTTTTTTAGAAAAAAGGTGTTATAAATTAAAAAAAAGTTGCTCCGCACTTAATTCAATTGACGTACTATTAGTGTTATAATACGTACTTTCTGTAAAAAAAAGAACACGGCAATACTTAACTTCGATGGTACAGAGCGAATTATGACAGTTCCTGCTTTGTTGTTTTTTTTTATTTTTGTTGTGTCTGTGTTGCAGAAAATAAAGTTATCCCAAAAAAAACTTAACAAACAAAACATCTATCAACATTTTCATCAGCTTGCTACAAATGCAATCGTCCCGGCCATTATGCTCGTGCATGCCCCGAGGAGTCGTTGCAATGGAATTGATCACATTTCCAAATCCTGCTCCCAAATGGATAACCCAACATGCTACAAATGCAACAAACTCGGCCACTGGGCCCGCAACTCCATTTTATCCTGTTACAAGTGCAAGAGATCCGGGCACATTTCCAAGTAACAAAGACTTGCTACAGCTGTGGCAAGAGCGGGCATCTGAGGCGTGAATGCGAATGTGTTGTGTCGAAATCTATGAAATCTATTGGAATGACACCGACACACTACTCCACAACACACCACACGAGATTAGTGTGGTTCGGGCTTAAGCAGAGCGATGGACTTACGATGTTTTTTCGGTGACCGGCAAGAGCGTTTTACCCCGAGAAGTAAAACTTCGCCTTCTTTATAAATAATTGTAAATACTTGTACTACCTAGACCTACCCCCCAAATATTTAAAAAAAAAATAAGAAAATCTGACTAAAAAAATTATATATCGCTGTGATTGTTTTCTAATCGCAATTTAAAATTACTGGACCTGCTGATAGAAAAAATATAAAACCAACTTGGGTTTTAATTGTTCCTTCAGCAAACGGCTTAAAAAGTTGGCTGCCTCCGGTTGGAACTTTGACAAACTTTCGTGGAAATTCTGACAGTTCATTCAATTTTTTTTCTCATTTATAGTAGATTTTGTAATAATGGGTGATTTTTTAAGAGGTTTAGAACTTTAAAAAAAAAAAAAACACAAAAAATTCGAAAAAATGAATGAAATATTTATTTGAATCGATAGTTTGAACCTTGCAATTTAATGTTTAAAGATAATTTCATGCAAATATTGACCGCGGCTGCGTCTCAGGTAGCCCATCCGCTGAGTCCAATTTTGGCATACTCTTTCACACATATCGGCCGGTATCTCACGAATGAATGCATGGATGTTGGCTTCCAGTGCGTCAATCGAAGCGGGCTTGTCCCTATAGACATTAGCCTTGACATACCCCCACAAAAAATAATCTAATAGTGTCAAATCGCACAATCTAGGCGGCCAATTGACCGGCCCGAAACGTGAAATTAACTGTTCACCAAACTCGCCTCGCAATTGCGCCATTGTTTCGCGTGCTGTGTGGTATGTGGCACCATCTTGTTGAAACCACATATCATGCAAGTCAAGAACTTCCATTTCGGGCAAAAAAAAGTTTGTTATCATCGCTCGGTAGCGTTCACCATTGACAGTAACGCTGCGATTCGCATCATCTTTGAAGAAATATGGCCCAATAATGCCGCCGGCCCATAAACCGCACCAAACAGTGGCTTTTTCGGGATGCATTGGTAGCTGTTGCAATGCTTCTGGCTGATCTTCACTCCAAATGCGGCAATTTTGCTTATTTACGTACCCATTCAACCAAAAATGAGCCTCATCGCTGAACACAATTTTTCGATAAAAAAGCGGATCCTCGGCCAGCTTCGAAGAGCCCATTCACCAAAAATTCGGCGTTGTGGTAGGTCGGCTGGCTTTAGTTCTTGCACCAGCTGTATCTTAAAAGGCTTTACGCCCAAATCCTTCCGCAAAATTTTCCACGTAGTGCTGTAACAAAGGCCTAACTGCTGGGAACGGCGCCGAATCGACATTTCGCGGTCTTCTGTCACACTAGCTGATACGGCCGCAATATTTTCTTCACTACGCACAGTACGTAAACGTGTTGGTGGTTTAATGTCCAACAAAGTAAATTTGGTGCGAAATTTGGTCACAATCTTCCGAATAGACTGCTCAGAAGGTCGAGAATGCCGATCATAAAATGGAAGCAGCGCGCGACGAACATTTCGAACCGAGCACGAATTTTGATAGTAAAATTCAATAATTTGCAAGCGTTGTTCATTTGAAAGACGATCCATGGTTAAATTGCAAACCAAACTGAAGCTGTTTGACAGTGACACAAGGTACTAAACACACGTCAGCTGTCAAAACCAGTGTTGCCAAAACCAAACCATCTAAAAATCAAGAAAAAGAAAATTCAAGAAAAGTCTATAGACTAGTTAGTGAAAGGGTTAAATTGTTTATTGGTATAGCATTTTTTTAAATCTCAGCAAATTGTTTTAACCTTCCGGTTAGCTAATAGTCGACATAAGCGTTTGATTATTAGTAAGGCCCATTGTGATGATAAAATTGGCAAGTGCTGTTCAATCGTGTTACTTGCCATGGTGATATCACATCAATAACTGAATAAAACAGCATATTTGACAGATGTCACCAAAACAACATGGCCACCACAAGCCAAAAAAAACCCTTAATAAATGCGGCTATTACTTTACCCCACCGTCCATGTTGCTTTCACTTTCGCTATTTAAATTGATATACCTATTTCTTGGTTAGTTTTTATTGATCAAAAATTTATACTGGAAAACTATGGTTTACAGGCAAGGGTAAATGACCACTGACAGTATACAGGTCAATACATTTATGTAGTGCATAACATTTTGGTTCAGGGGTGTCTGATTAAAAAAACTAGTTTGGGAAATGACGGACACCATAATGTACAAACATAGATATATGTAGATATTGTTTCTCATAAGCAATGATGTTGAATTCATTATGATTGAAAATTAAATTTCATTGAAAACATTGTAGTATCATGTTTCGTGTTAAACTTAAAATTCAATTTAAAAATCTTTCTCAATGAACACCACATATAGTTGACGGTTTAGTGTAGAATCAATCAATTTCTACATGAAACATGATTGTTGATTTTTAAAAGGATAACTCAGGACTCAGGCTATAGAAACCGAAATATAACAATAATAATGCTATCTTCATCTGACACCGATATAAATTGGTAATCAGTCGTGCTCGATTAATAATACAAAATAATCATAACACCGCTCCGAAAATTATACTGAAATACCGCCTATATAAATTTGTGTGTTTTGATTAACGCTTGAAATAATTTAATAATAATAAATAATAAAGGAGTATTGAGAGCTGTCGGCGAGCGGTGGATTGCTTACGAAACAATTTCAACAAAATTTCAGGCCGATTCCACCAGAGGGAAGGCCCTAAGAATCCTATGCATAAATTAGGTATACGGAATTTGTTATTACCAATTTATGCAATTCAAATTCCAAGAGATTGGAATGCATTATATCATAATTTATTAATTATAATTATTAGCATAGAAATATGCTAGTGAATTTTAATCGTAACAAGCAGATACAAAAAGTCATCAGAATTGATGAAGATGATGTTTTAATTTACAACTAAATATGAAAATTTGTCTTTAATGTCGAACCCATATACAGGGTGATTTGCATATGGTGTGACAAAAAGCTAGAGCGTGTAGGTTGGGTTTAGACGAGAAAAAAATCGTAACGAAGGGATGGGTCTATTCCAACCCGTTTAGCCAGGAGCGGCCATTTTCTAAAAAAAATTAACTTAAAACAGAAAAAAATATATTAAAAAACATAAGTGACACATACAATGCCATGATATACTATTTTGCATAGTGAGAAATCTCTTCTTTTATTGTGTTTTTAAATAAAGTTGTTATAGAGAGTTTTTGAAAAATTTATTTTCAAACTCAAACTTTTGTAAAAAAAAATTGAAAAAAATTTGTTCAAGCTAATTTTGTTCAAAATTTTACGTCATTAAGTAGTATTTTGCTTTATAATATTCAATGCTTTTATTAATTTTTAGTCAATCATCAAAAACTGGACGCTTAAGACTCTTCCATTTCTTTAGAAAATTGAATTAGTCAGGAGGGGCCTTTTTCTAAAAAAAATGACTTAAAACAGACAAAAAAATATTAAAAGACAACCGTTATACTTGCAATGCCATTATATACCTTTTAAAAAACCGAGAAATCTTTTATTTTAATTTGTTTTTAAATAAAGTTATTTTAAGGAACAGTTTTTGAAAAATAAATGTTCAAACTTGAAATTTTGAAAAAAAAAAAATTGAAAACAAAATTTTAAAATATTTTTTTTTTTCAAAATTGTACGTAATTAAGTACTAATTTTGTTTTAAAAATTCAATGCGTTTATTGGTTTTTAGTTAAAAACAGAAAACCGAATGCTTAATTGTCTTGTACTTTTTGAGAAAATTGAAAATAACTAAATCGACTTTACTAGCTAAGTAGTGGAAATAGGCAACTAAAGCAATGGATTGGAGCCAAATTAAGGGAATTTTATTTCTGTTACTTTCAATTTTATAAAGAACTAGAAGAGATTTACAGCCCGATTCTCCCCATCATCACTGATACCTCACAAGTCACAAGAAGAAGTGAAATTAATTTTGTGACCTTTTCGAATTCTCCCCCAGAGTCACAACTTATGAGAGTCACAAAAACAATCGAAATTGTGATCTCCTTCATGGCAGGTCACAATTCACAAATTACATGTGTTTTAAAAATTTGATATCATAATCATAATCTATTTATTTATTAAACAACATTGAATTAAGAAAGAGAAAATTAAATTGGATTTTATAGGACATATCTTCTTCGGCATCTTTCATCCGAAATAAAACAAACAGGATTTTAAAATTAGCACAGACTGTTTTTTCTTCGTAGGAAACAAATGATTAATTCGCTCTCGAAAACAACATTTTTTAATAATTTTTTCACTTCCATTTTGCAAACATATACATATATAAACAACTTTTTTAATCACTTTATTGCTAAAAAAATGGATGAAAACTTGATTTTTTAAGTTTTAAATAAATTTATATGACCCAATTGAAAATATTTCTTTATGTTTTTAATGATCAGCTGTTAAAATTATGGCACTACAAAATTCACATTTGCTGTGGTGAGTTTAGTTGTGAGCTTTCTTGTGATGATTGGGGGAGATTTCCAAAAATGTTATCGAGTCACAACAATCCTCACAAGGAATAGTCACAAGAGCTTGTGACTCCTCACAAGGGGCGAATCGGGCTGTTAAGCATCCGGTTTTTTTGTTTGACTGAAAATTAATAAGGGCATTGAATATTAAAAACAACAATACTTCTATAAACGTAAAATTCTGAACAAAATTAATTTGATCAACATTTTTTTTTTTGAAATTTTAAGTTTGAAAATTAATTGTTCAAAAACTATTCTCTAAGACAACTTTGTTTAAAAAACACAATAAAAGAAGAGATTTCTGGCTTTACAAAAAGTGTATCATGGCATGTTTTGTGTAACTGTTAATTTTTTAATATTTTTTTTTCAGTTTTAAGTATTTTTTTTTAAAAATTGCTCTTCCTGGCTAAACGGGGGGAATAGACCCCTCCCCCTCCGATACCATTTTTTCTTGTCTGAACCCAACCTTCACGCTCTAGCTTTTTGTCACACCCTGTATAATATCACCGATGTATTTTAAAATAGCCTTTCAATCAAAACCATATCTTGATCCAGTCGCTATGAATTGTATACATTTTCTTTTCATATCTTTATATTCCTACCTTTGGGCACATTCGTAGGAAGTTAAAATGAATTTTTTGCCGTTAGTGTTGGATATCAAAAGTGAGGATAGAAATTTTAATAAAACGTGATGCTAGGATCAATCAATCAAAGAGAGCTTGTCTGTCTTTGGCTTTTATTTAACTGATGAAGTTATTTCTCCAAAATGTTGTGTGTTGTAAGGGTTTTCTGTTTTCATTATTAAAGACATGGATCTTTTTAACTGGGTTTAAATATAATTTTGCTTTATGGGTGCATAAGATTCTCCATGTTTTTTTACTTGCGATATAGGTACTATATGGGAAGTTATGGATTCGTACAAAAAATCGAACTCGAGATTTTGATCAAACTTTACATTACGATGATAGAGAAGTCAAAAAAAGTGGGTCTCGCAAAAACGTCCGTCTGTCTGTCTGTCTGTCTGTCTGTCTGTCGGTTCGACTACAGCCTAAACGGATGGGTCGATTTTCTTTAAACTTGGTTTCTAGCGTTTTTTGGACATTCCCCCCACCCGTTTTTTTCTCTTTTTTTTTAGGACCAAAATTAACAGTAGCTGTCATACAAAATTTCTTGGCCAAAAAGGAAAAACTTATTTTTCTCAAATCCAGCGCTACCGAATTTGTTTTTAAGAACTCAATAAATTTAAATAGTTATAAGTTGCTGTTTAATAAAAAAAATGGTTCCGAAAAATGGTTATTAATGGTACCTCCCAAAGAACCATTTTTTTGATTTTCGCTTTTCTCGAAAACGGTTAAACAGATTCTGATCAATTTTTTTATGAAGAAGTATTGACACTTTCTAAATAATATTGTTTACCAAAATTTTCAAAAAAATATTTATTAGATTTTTAAAAAAAGTTTTAATATTTTTTTTTGAAAACTCAATATTTCAAAAACGATTTGGCCGATTTTTATTAAACTTGTTAAATAGCAGTTTTTTAACTTTATCTAGAAGATTTTTGAAAAAAATTATTCTTATACCCAAAAATAACGGTGCCTCCCATACAAATGTTAAAAAACCGTTAAGAAAAATATTTTGTTTCTCAAAAACGACTCCTACGATTTTCATAAAAGTTTTTTTGTGTGTTAAAATTAGTACGATCAACCATTTAAAATTTTTAAAGTTTATATTTTACGTTTATTAACAGTACCTCTCATAGAACGGTTTCTTTGATTTTCGACTATCTCAACATCTGATCAACCGAATAAAATTAGATTTTTTATACAGAAGGTTGTAACAAATATACATAAAAGTGCGTATCAAAATTTTCTAAAAAATGATTTTTGGATTTAAAAAAAAAAAATCAAAATTATTTTTTGAAAATTCGATATTTCGAAAACTGGTAGCAGATTTTTTTGTGAAGTTCAATTTTTAACGCAACATTAATAAATGCTTTAAATTGGCGTACCAATTATTTTTCTCAAAAATGTTAAAGAAATTTTATATATAAAAAATTAATTATTTTTAAAACCGCTCCTACGATTTTCAAAATTTTTTTCTCATAAATTAAGATTTATATAAGAAATCAGATGGTGTACATCGCGTTGGGTTAAAACGGATTTAAAGTATTTTAATCAATTTCTTTCTAATTTTGTTGATTTAAAACAATTTACCAGCTTAAATAATATAATTTCCTTTTATGCATATTGCATATGTGCAACACTAGGCTATATTGTTAATTTTTGTGTAATCACATAATACCACCTGAAACTAAACTTAGATTTGGCAAATGGATAAAATATATACTCCTATAGCAAATTTATTTCAGACTATAGAACCACAATGTGATCGCGCATAAGAGCAAGTTCGTGCGACCCAGTCGTGCATATTTTTTTTTAAACTGCAATTTAAGGCAAGGTAAGGGTTTTAAAAATAGATTTACTAGTCACTTCTTGGCTTGGAAGAAGTAAGTTGGTGTATTTTTATTTAACGCTTTTAGTAAGTAGAAAAAGCCCATTTGCTTAAAAAAAATTAATATTATTATTAGGCGTGTTTTTTCGCAAGTCCATATGGATTTGTCGAAAAAAACGACATCGGGACTTAGGACCTTCTTACTTACAATACGTAAGTCCCGATAATTATCTGGACTTAGCTAAGTCCATATGGATTTAAGTTGTTGTTGTATTTACGTGTAAAACTATTAGTTCCGATGTTGTTTTTTTCGACAAATCCATATGGACTTGCAAAAAAACACGCCTATTATTAAACTTCAATAAAAGAGCTGATCTACTTTTTCCACATCGTAAAGTGTCACATAAATGTATACAGATACAATTACTACCGCTGCAGTGTTTCATGTCTTTCTTTATTCTATCGCTATTTTCACAAACAGTGTTCTAGCGAAATAGCCAGTTGCATTCCTCCCCTAAAACAATTCCCCCGTAATACTCGCGCTTCTATGAATGCACATCAGCTTAGCTTTGAGCCCAATTTCGGACGTACAGTCAAATACAGAGATTCTATCTTTAGCCGCACAACTCGAATGTGGAATGCTTTGCCTAGCTCTATTTTTCCCTCCCATTGTAATATCCAGAAATTCTATCTCATATTAAACCCTTCCCTATTTTCCTTACGCTCGCACTATGTTTATCATTATAAGGGTAGTCATAACCCCTTGAGTGCGCGCATACAAAAAAAAAAAATAAGCTCTTATGTTGAACTCAAATATTTAAGTTTTCGTTCACACTTTCGTGTTCTCTGACTTGAATTTGAGTGACTTCAGTCCGGATGCTATCTTTTACTGCTTCCAAGATTATTAAAAATATTGGGTTTGAGGTCCCCACATATTAAAGTATGGAATTGGGTCCCATCAGGAGAGCGTGGCGGCCAGTTGAAACAGTTTCAAAGCAACACAGCAAGCATACATGTTTTCATTATCGATTTGTAACGTTTCAGTTACAGCAGCAGTTCTTCGACGACAGCCATTTTAACGCACGATCCGATGAATGGAATGTCTCGAAAATCCAACAATGCCTTCTGGTTTCTGAACTGGGCAACCTTCAATAGCAGCTCAAGCTCTCTCGATGTTTTCTGAACAAGTTTTGTGAAAACGTTTCCCGTCTCCTAAATGCATACACATACGAAATAATCCTGTCACAATGCATGCTCTTTAACGGACCACTTATAGACTAAGGGCGATTTTGTTCACTACTGTTCAACTTGCCGGAAAATCCAAATTTGGCCAACTCCTGAGTTGGTCTCAACTCGAGATTTGATCGGCAAGTTGAAAATTGGTTTTGTTCACTACTGAACTACTCAATTTAGAAGTTGAAATTCAAAAGTTGGCTAACTAGCAGTTTCGAATATTTCCCTAGGATATTTTTGAAAAATGACATATTAATTTGTCGGTCTCAACTTTTGATTTCCAAAAACTGTCACTTATTTTAAAATTTGAAAAATTATTTATAAAAGACAAGGCATGCGAGAAGATTGTTAATGCATTCAATGCTTCACTGACTGGAAAAAGTAGTATCATTTGTTTTGTTTATTTATTTCTAACATTGGCTGAAAATACGTTCGTTGATAGCGGACGTTTTCAGTGCCTGCTGATGATGCTTCTGAAAGCATATCTGTAGGAATATCTGTGCTGGATAGCGAATCCTGCCATCTCCGATAAGGTGACATATTGTTTAAATGATGGGGACGTGAATGTCACAATCTTCGAGGAGGCTCATAGCAGTGCGCTGGAAAATATGGATACGCCAATTTCAAGCAGTGAGGCAACGGTGCGACTGCTGACTGTTGAAAACCAAGTAGACGAGTTATTGTTGTCGAACCAAGGTGCAGTTGTTGACTTTCAAGGGACAAATAATTTTCTTCATCTTCGCTGCTTGAAGATGATGACCAATCCTCCCAGAAATAATTATTGCGGAACATTTTTATTTTTATTTACATATGTCTATTTTATTTTTACTTAATTTCGACATCCGATGTCAAGAGAAATCGAACAACAACTAGAGTGAATAAATAAAAATCAAACAAAATCCCAAATTTGCTCCTTTAACTTCTATAATTTTCGGGAGTTGAAAAAATCAAAAGTTGATCAACTTTGGATTTTCCCAACTTTAGAATATCGAAAGTTGAGACAGTCAACTTCGAGTGAATAAAATCGAATTCTCAAATTGAAAAGAAAAATCCTCAAGTTGTCTTCAACTTCGAGTGAACAAAATCGCCCTAAGACTGCTGTAAGCTTAAACTTCCAAATTTGGGAAAAACGGAAAGAATAACTAAATTTTACTGATTACATTTATTCCTAAGGCCTGGCACCCACTAGGGCCACTTGGCAACTTTTAATAGCTTCCGATTCAATTACATGGGCTTATATGGGAGAGCGCCTACTGGGCAACTTTAAGTTGCTCGCAGAACTTAGTTGCCTTGCCGCTTTTAGTTGCTGACCTCCGCCGACTAAGCAACTTCCGAGGAACTTTCAGCTACTTTTGAAAATTTAATGTTTCTATTTGTAGTCCCTTCACAAAACTTGCTCGGAAGTTGCTTAGTGGGCAAGGGCAAGCAACTTTAGTTGCTCAGAGTTGCCGGCAACACCCAGCAACTAAAAGTTGCTGGCAACTAAGCTGCTTTGTTGGGCGCCAGGGCTAACTGTTAAAAACCAATGCGTCTGCCACCATTTAACAAAAAAAATAAGATATTTCGATAATAAGTGGTACATTTCAAAGTGTTTTTAAATTGCTTAGAAATAAAACAATAAATAAAATATGCTGTGAAAACAATGATCAAATTAAATTTTTGCAAATCCATTCCAATTTCCATATATTTTTCCAATAAAAATGTTGAATGTCTATAGACGAACTATCAGTATCGATATAGAAAGGACAAAAAGGACACATTTTACGAAACATAAATAAACATAGGGTAGAATAAGAGATTACAGTTTTTGTTTTGTTTTTCGGTGGTCTTAGAAAGTGAAGTGCCCAGATTATAAGAAAACTTTTTAAAAATTGTTACTAAAATGTTTTTCGAGGTTAAGAAATGTTTCTGAAAAAATTTTCAGTACAGGGAAGATAGGACGTTTGCCTCTCAGTCTGGTTACATTGGCTTGCATAAACTTGTCCCTCTTTAAAGGCCTTAAAGGGTTTCCGTATAGTTTTAATTATAAATAATACTTCACCAATCACCATTCAAATACTCAACTTCATACATTTGTTCTTAAAAGCTTCAAATCCCAAAAGTTCCTTACTAAAATCCACAGAAAAAGCTCTTAATTTGCTTACAATTGAGAAAGGTAACTCTGTTTGGATGAGCACAAACATCGTATATGACGACGACGAGCGCACGATCGTCCATCAGTTTCAGTTCAGTATCATCCCTTCCCTTCAGCAGTGGGATACAATGGTCATGGTGGAGTGTACGACTTTTTGCGGAGAATTACAACAACAATTCGTATACGTTAGTCAGTGGCTTGCTAATATTTTAGTGGAAGCTATTGCTTCCATAGCAGAAAACTATTTAATTGCATAGCACGTGTGGCTGAAAGTGTTAAGTGAGTAATTAAATGGCATTAGGCAATAACGCCCAAATCGATTTGGAAATATGTATCGCCCAAAAAAATTCTAAACAATTGTTGTTGTTTTTTCTTTTCTCGATTTAGGCGTTAATTCCATTTTTTTTAATTTTTTTTCAGAGGAAAAAACGCTCAAAATAAAAATTTTAAAAGTTGAATGTGAAATAACTCCCAAATTTGGAAATAATATCTCCCAAAAAAATCCAGAAAAAGGAAATAACGCCCAAATGCTAGGAAAAAACGCCCAATTGCCAATAATTGTACTGAACAAACTCCGTTTTAAAACAAATCAACTTTATTTCACTTTAAAAAATAACACATTATATAGGATTTGAGGCTTGTACACACTATATAGGATTTGAGAATGGTGCATGCAAAAATTCTTTAAATCTAGATTATATAAATGCAAATAAAATTTGCATACCCCCGGCTTGCACCTACCCCACATCCTATAGTGTGCGTAAGCAGGGGGGTTACACATAGGTGCGCCGCAAGTTTCATTGAAATTTCACTTTGGAAATATTACCCAAAATTTATGAAAAACGCCCAAATAAAGAAAAATGTTTGGAAATATTGCCCAAAATTGACGAAATAACGCCCGAATTTTACTACAACAATTTGAGCGATAAAAAATTTGGGCGATATTTCCAAATCGATTTGAGCATTATTGTTTAACGCCGAGTTAAATAGCTTCTGTAATGTGCGCCAAAATAATTTGTATTAGGGCCTTCTATAATTGTTACTATAAAAGGCAAAAAATAGCTTGTATATTGAACCTAAAACAAGCTTTATTGTTACTTGCGAGTTTTGTATTAAAAAAAGCACTGCCCTGACGATTTAACGAAAATATCTGTGTAATATTGCAGGTATGGACTAAAGATGTTGGCAATAATAATGACGAAAATTGTTATAAAGGGTATCTGCCATTGAAACGTTTTATTTTCGACTTTCTTCTTAACATCTGATTGCGGTACTATTTTTTTTTTTGTACAGGAGCCCCTTAAAAGTATAGGTCCTTCATAAATCCTTCCATTACCATTGGTAGCCAAATTTTAGACACAAATAGTATGTTATGTATGTTAGATCGCACTTCGCGTTACCCTTTTCTTTCATTGTTTCCCAAAAACAGATTGTTAAGTTACCTTACAATGCTTAATTCGGCTAACTATATGGGTTATAAAAACAAACTTCAACAATAACAAAGCCTTGAGAAATAAATGAAACCAATTTTTACTAAATTTGACTTTAATTAATTTAATAATATTAAGTGTTTTTAAAAATTATGATTTCCAACCAATGGAACTTTTAACTTTGAGTAACTCTTTAAGAACGAAGGACAACTGCACTACTCAAAGTATTAAGATTTGCTGTTTTGACTTCAAATTCAATTACACTACTTCAACCATAATAGTATTTTTTGAAATTGGCATTTTTTGTTATCATATTTATATGAATGATTTTTTACAATTTAGTATTTTTTAATTAAAAAAAAACACATCTTTTTCCAAGGAGTTAGGGACACACTTAGCTCCAATTTAATAGCATGGAACCATTTAAAAATACATCTTACAAAACATATGCATGAAAAATACTAGCTCACTATACATATATGAGAACATTGAAAACAAAAAAGAAGCACATTTTAATTTCCTGCAAACACTGAAACTTTTCTTTTAATCCTCATATATGGCTGCCAGAAGCAGCTCAGTGGGTTAATTTATTTTTAAATTAAATTTTCAATTTGCAGAGATGTGAGAATGAGTAACAGAGATTGTTTATGTTGCTCTAGTCGTGTTGATCCTTTTTTTATGTGTAGTAACATTTACAACGTCTATCAAATGAGACCCAACAAATCCTGTGAAAAGACATTTGAACAGCATGAGTTAGTTTATTATTTTTAGGGATGCATCCCTCGACGCTGACGGTGGATTCATAGAAGTGAAAAAAAACACCAGAAAGATGGAAGACAGCTGTTTCAACTACCCTGATGGAAAACATCAAAGGTCCCATAGTTGAAATACCTACAGTGAATTATTTTCACATCCTTGCAGTCATGCACCATACACAGGAATTTTGAAGTAATGTAATACTGAAGTTAAACTTAATTTTGAGAGAAACATCAAAAGGTTTCTGGATGTATAAAAAGCTTAAGGATAATAAAGACAAAATTGGGCTAGTAATAAATACTAATTGTACTATAATCGAGAAGTCATGCGTCCACTATAATTTGAGCTAGAACCTAAAAAGGTCGAACAATTTGCTTTAAATTTGGTACAATGCAATTGTATGTGATTCTCTAGGAGGGATATTCGAATTTCTGTTTTAGCTCATCCGGCACGAATGCTACAATAGAGCCCGCCGATGCTTTTGGTAATTTCCATTCCAAAAAATACGGTCTCGTTTTGGATGCTTATCTGAGATATTATCGTCTCATGGCCAGGTATTGATATTATCGTCAGCTTTCTTTCAAACCTCCAATTTTTATAAAAAGCTGACTTACAAATGTACCTTTATTAGATACAAAATCACTCAGTTCAAATATCAATACCTTGTAACTACAATATATCATGACAAATTATGTCTTTTAGACCAGGAGGCCACAGCTAATTTTTGGGTGTGAAAGTTAACGAAAACTTGGAAAAGCTAATTGCAGAATTTAAAGTCTTGCAATACCTGGGGTTGTGTCTTTTGGAGAGTAATATAGCACCTACAATTGGTGAAAACCCAGAAAAATCAACTTTGAGAATAATTTTATGAACCAAAATTAGTTTTCAGCCCTCTCCTGATAATACTGACTAAAAATTGATGAGAGCATCATTGAATTCTAAAAAAACATAGCTCCAACATTAGCTTTTGAAAAAAAAAAAACTTGTTTGAGTAAGAGAAGGACTTGGGATTTAGAATGAAGTTCACAGAAAATTACAGACATTCAGAGTATGTACAGAATAATGGACCTTTAGTTTCGCCTAAAATTGTTTTTAAATAAATTACTTGATTTTGCTTTTAAACATTTTTAATATAAAGTTTCCATGTTGGTAACTGTAGTTTAATTTTCGTATAATAAATCTTAATTTTGTAAACGAAATAATGGAAATAGATTTGCATGGGGTGAAACCTAGTTAATTACACCCTAAATAGAAGCATGCTGGTTATTTGAAAAGTAAACAGAACGTGAGATTGATACAAATGAAGATAATTCTCATTAATTTTTCTTTTGACCTTAAAAGTACATATTAAGGACTTTGAAAAAAAAACATATAAAATTATCGCAACAAAAAAGGCAAATGGGACATAATATATGTACATATCTTCTTTACAAAGCCGATTTATTATTGTCGGAAGCAAACAGAAGCATTCATAACAATTTAATAATAATATTTCTATGCTACGTTTTTTTCTGTATTCTGTGTAAGTAGCCCCATGGCAATAATATTATACCCGCCGGCCGTGGCGTGTGAGAACGGAAACAAATGTCACGTAACAACATCGAAGTTGTTTTGAAAATAATATTTGATTCTTTAAATATCAATTTCTTTCACAGTAGTTGTTTGAAAGAAGTTTTTCTTTTAAAGGAAATTAATAAACGCCATTTAATACCAACTAATTACTTTTAGTTCGATAAAACTAAAACAACAATGTTATAATTTCCCTGTCCAATTGATTTTAGTACTGTTTTAGACTTTATCTCATTTAGAATGATAAATTACTCATCTGGTCCAAACGGATCACCTATAACATTATATAAAAAGTCCACATACAGGGTGTCCTCCGGGAAGGTATACTACTTTGTTTTGCCACCATTTCGGCAAAAATTAGTATTGACAGTTCATATTTGGCAGTCGTGAAGTAGACACGTGGCAAATTTAGTATGGAAAAATATTCGATAAACCAACGTGTTTTAATCGTTAAAACATTTTATCAAAATCAATCATCGATTACTGTGACGATGAGAAAGTTACGTGAAATTTTTGGGAGAAACAACGTGCCAACAAAACGCACTATTTATCGTTTAGTGAAGATTTCGAAGAAAGAGGGTCTGAAGGTGATAGGCCCAAGCATGGACCACAGCATACTGCAATATCAGCTGAAAACATTACTGCTGCTCAAGGAAGTGTTACTTCTTTGAAAATGAAAATGGCGTAACGGTAACTGTGAATGGGGAGCGATATCGTGATATGATTGAAAACTTTTTAACGCCACAACTGCATGCTTTCGGTTTGATTAACATGTGGTATCAACAAGACGGTGCCACATCGCATACAGCCAGGATTACAATGGAATTACTGCGAGACCTCTTTCCACAACAAGTTATTTCAAGAAATGGTGATGTTGATTTTTTGTGGGGATATCTGAAAAGCAAGGTTTATGCAAACAAACTAGAACCGCTTGAGCAACTCAAACAAAATATTCGTGATGAAATTAATGAAATACCGCGTGAAATGTGTGAAAATGTAATGAAAAATGTGCTCAAAAGGGCTCACATTTGTGAGACTAACAGAGCCGGACATTTACCTGATATTGTATTCCATACATAGTTGCCGACATTAAATAAAATATTTATCAATATAAGATCCATTCTCTTTCATTTAATAAAAAATTATAAGCAAACAAAGTAGTATACCTTCCCGGCGGACACCCTGTACATATGAATAAAATAGTTTAGCCCCTGGAAATTTCCTAGTCTATGGAAAAAACTAATTTTTATCCCAAGTTTGAGAAAGAGCAATAAGACTGCTTTGAAATGCATAGGCTTGTAGTATTATCTCCCTTTAAATGAGAAGTAATTTCTCACTATAGTTAAGTTCTAATAGTTCTGCAATAAACGTGTATGCAAATACAGATTTAGCATATCGTCATTGATACTGCAATAAGGCGTTCACATTTTTATTAATTTTCACAAAAACATAGAAAACTATTTTAATTTATAATTTATATTTTATTTTGTACTATCCGTTAACCAGTGCACTTCGCTGCACAATAAAGCAAGAAATACAAGATACGATAAGTGAACGAACCCAGCCATTGTATCTCGAATGTATCACACGAACTACACAAACTGTATGCAGAGGAGCTTGTACGAAAAATGCTTACATATATACATTTAAGAATTGTTTAACCCATAGTTTTTCTCCGAAACTGGAATGAACACAGACTTGCAATGAATCGAGATTATTTATAAAATAAATACATTGGAAATTGTACTGGAGCGACCATAGATCAAGCGGAAATTTCGGAAGAGACAATGATTTACTATTATGCATTCTGTTGACAGTCAGCGACATCAACATACCAGTTTCGTTCAAACATTTACAAATTCCCATACGTTTGGCCGTTGCAAATGCCCATGAACATTAAGAAATCGCAAGGACAAACAATGACCATATGCCCCATGCGGATTGGATCCACAAAATACATTTTAATTCATACAGAAATTTATTCATACACAAATTTTTCTCTATGCACTTGATGGACTACAAAAATGATTCATGATTAAGGCACCAGTTTTAGCCTTCTATGAAACTCATCATTGAAAATTTTAAAGTTTGATTTTAAGGGTCTTAAAAAGAAAAATCTGTGGTTATTTTGATAGCAATATGAAGGTGGTGACTTAATTATCAATTCTTGCCATAAAAAATCCTTCTGGCCCAGCCGTCCAACAAGAAATGACTTTCATTATTTCAATGATTGAACTACCTTTTTTTTATATATACGTAGCGCGCACTAAAGGGGTTGTGACTACCCTTAAAATGATATACACAGCAGGAGCGCTTAGGTACATTGGAGGGGATTGGAAAGGAGATACCGATGCACATTGATTTTAAATGTCTGCAGATCACGATGGCAGATTAAAACCGGGATGGGTAGAGCATTCCACATTCGTGTAGTGCGACTAAGGAAAGAATCTCTGTACTTAACAGTACGTCTTAAGTTGGGCTCAAGGGTAAACTGATGGGCATTCCTAGAAGCACCAGTATTACGGTTGAATTGTTTAAGGGGAGGAATGCAACTGGTTATATTTCACTAGAACACTGTTGATAGAAATAGCGGTAAAATAATGACAGGCATGAAACATTGGGACGGTGCTCAAAAGATGTAAATGTTTCCGTTATATAGTTCTTTCACCTATCATTTTAAGAGGTCTCTTTTGTATTCTTTCCAATAGGCTTAAGTGGGTTTTTGGGGCACCTGCCCAAATATGGGAGTTGTACTCAAGTTTTGGACAGATAAAGGCTTTGTAGATCAAATCCAGATCAGAGGGGGAGACAAATTTCTTGCATCGACGGAGACCTAGAAAACCTTAACACCTAGCAGCATTTTTGGCGATGTCAAATATGTTGTCGTTCTACAAAAGGTGGTCTGTGACACACATACCGATTACTGAATGCTTTAACGACAGGAGACAGCATTGAGTTTTAGGAGCATTCAATTCTACACGGTTTTTGATTCCCCATTGGAAAATGCTATTGAGATCAGAATTTAATGAGCTCATCATACGCTGCCGCTGAAGTTCCACATCTAAAGAACATGGATGTGAATCTAGAAACGAATATGAAAAGCTGAGAGTACTGTCGTCAGCAAAACAGTTTAATGGATAAGAAGTTTCAGATAACAGATCATTTATGAATATAAGGAAGAGGGTCGGAGACAAAACGGAGCCCTGGGGCACACCAGCATTTATTTTGTAGATATCAGACTTGAAACCGTCCAATACAACTTGTATTGATCGGTCCGAAAGGTAATTTCTAATCCAACGAAGAAAAGATTCATCGATACAAATTGCACGCATTTTCGATAAAAGAGCTTGATGCCAAACTCTATCAAATGCTTTGGAAATATCAAGTGCAAAAATCTTACTTTCGCCAAAACGATGTAAAGATTTGTTCCACTGTTCGGTGAGATATATTATCAGATCACCAGTGGATCTATTGCTACGAAAGCCATACTGACGGTCATTTAGAAGCTTTCGTTCTTCAAGGTATTTCTTAAGCTGATGATTAATCAGCGTTTCCATGACCTTGGAAAGAATGGACGTAAGTGCAATTGGTCGATAGTAAGAAGGGGAAGAAGACACGCCTTTTTTACGGACAGGCTGAACAAATGCTGTTTTCCATCCACTCGGAAAGAGACCAGTAGAGTAGGACAGATGGAAAAGCTTACGCAGTGGTTTTGCCAGCGTTGAAAAACACATCTTCAGAACAATGGGAGGGATACTACCCGGGCCAGCGGATTTGTGAATGTCAAGATCTTTCAGAACTCTAGCAACTGCACGAGTGCGAAAGAAGATTTGTCCCATAAACTCGTTTACGCTCTCGAGTACCTTACCTATGATCATTGAATCATCATTATTGATTTTACTTTCTAAACATCTCAAATTTAGTCAGTTAAAGTTTTCAATGAAAGCTATAACTGGCACCTTAGGGTAAATATACACACAAAATAAACAATAAGGGTATTCATACAACGGAGGAAAACCCTGATAAACCTCAGAAACCAGATAATTTTATCTCCGCAGAAACGAACTGTCAAAATTTGTATGGGAATGTTTTTCTGCAGATCAGATAAATTTATCTAAGATAAAGATAAACCTAATAAATTTAGAAATGAGATTTGTGGTGTGTTTGCTGTGACATTTCACAAGTATTTCTAAGGGGTGTTCATGCAAACGTCCTGCGGAAAGTTATACTTTTCTGCAAGGCGGAAATTTATCTCGTTGCATGAATACCCAATAAATACAGTTATTTAAAATTTATCGCATTATAATATACTAACAGCCCATTTAAAAAAAAAAAACACTATCCAATATCCTCAACACACGTGTAAGCTGGCATACAGATAGCTTGATAACTCTTTTCATCGATAAACATACTGGCGCAAATTTTTAAACAGTCCTGTTTTAAGGAATAAAACCAACTCTAGTTAACGCAGTCGTTTAGTTGCGAGCCCTTGTCTAACCTTTTCTTAATTTTAAACTCTTTAAACAACTCTTCTAACTAATGAAGTGTTTTAAGCGCATTTGTAATGTTTTTTTTTTTAATGATTTGTGGTAGAGCATTCGACTGCAGATCGAGAGGTCCCCGGTTCAAATCCGGGTGTCCCCTTTGAAAATTAAATTTGTTTTTAATTTTTTTTTTCTTTTTTAACTCCCCTATAGCTATTTCACCTTTCCAGCTAAGATGAGGGGCGATTTTGTGAGCAGAAAATGATTTGCCATGATATGGTAGTCCAACACTATGTACCACATGTTTTTTTGTTTTTGTTGGGGCGGTAGACCGAATACAAGTTTGTATTGTATATTGTTTGGTGTCGTAGTCTATTGAATCGGTTTTTTTTTTTTTTTGTTATGAAATTACAAACGTTGAATGGATAAAGTAAACTTTAAAAAGATAGAGAAACATTTTGCTGCTTTTAAAATTAGACGAGTGCTTTACCGTTAAAGTATACTTTATATCGTTTAAAATTATCAAAGCGTCGACTCTCATTCTAAAACTCATTTTTAGAGTCGGCGTCGAATTTAAAAATGATTTAGAGTAGGTTTTAAATGTTTAAAATTTTGCGCCACTTACTTCTGCTTATCATATCTTTCCAGTTATTATAACTAAAATAAAAAAATTTATTGGAGTAATAAACGGTAGTAGCATACGGTAGGTGTATGTATGCGTTAAGTAATAATCCGTCTCTTAAACGCCAAATAATATTGTATTAGGTGCTCTTGAAGAAGAGTATCAATGTGATGTTATGCTGACCACTCATAATTAATTACCAAACTTCATAATTTAGGTTTTCAATCTAAATTATTAAAATAGTTTGAATCCTATGTTACTGGCAGAATTCAACAAGTCCAAATTAATAACTTTATTTCGAACCCGGTTGTGGTAACTTCCGGGGTTCCACAAGGAAGTCATTTAGGACCCCTTCTTTTTCTCGTATTAATCAATGATATTCCGAATGTTTTTATTGATAGTTTTTGCCTAATGTATGCTGACGACCTTAAATTATTTCTGCGTATTAAATCTATTTCGGATTGCATAAACCTGCAGAACGATCTTTATAACTTATCTGTTTGGTGTACTAATAACGAACGCACATTTTGATGCTTCTAAATGTCACAGTATAATGTTTTACCGTGGTTGGTCACCGATATTGTATTCTAACGATATACATGGATGTTCTCAATCCAAGGTTACTAAAAAAAAGATTTAGGTATGATCTTTGATTTAAAAAATCACTTTTCTAACCACATTGACTACATTATTTCTAAGGCCAATTCAATGCTTGGATTTATTTCTAGGAATTCTAAAGACTTCTGTGATCCTTTAACTTTGAGATCTTTATATTTTTATTAAGTATGATCAATTTTAAAATACTGTTCTTCCATTTGGAATCCTATGTATGCTGTCCATTCAGTGAGAATTGAAAGAATACTGCAATTCGGATTTTACGATGGAATGTTGATATGCCATCATATACTGCATATCAAAGTGTTTGTTACTGGGCATTCAATCCTTGGAAACACGACGTATATATTTTGATGTTACGTTTTTAAGTGATTTAATTAATTGCAAAATCAATTGCCCTCTATTGCTTTTGTTGGTTGGTTTTCATGTTCCAAGTCGTGGCTTTCGAAGTAATCATTTATTTTGTGTACCTTTTCATAGGGTTAATTATTGAACCAATGAACCCTTAACTCGTTTTTTAAGACAAGCTAATTATTTATGTAATGTTATTGATTTTAATCTAAACTTAAGTAGAGACTGTTTTAAAAAAAGATAGCTATTAAGTCTTAATAAAGGTAGTTAGTATTTATTTCGATATATTTTTTCTTAAACTGAATATATAAATAATAACAATAATAATGTGCAGACCATCCCACATTAAGCTCCAGTTTTTCAATGCAAGATTAAAGTTAAACCCGAGTTTACTCATCAATTTGGTGCGTTAACTCATAATTAACTGAACAGATGGTTTTGATATTTTATCCACCGAGTTTAGTTGTTCCCTATGCATTTTCCAACATAAAACTGCTTCCTCAGTTAACTGTAAGTCAATTTACTTCTAGAGTTATCTAACTTTACTTGAACTCACCACTGAAAAACTAGGCCTTAATGTCCTTCCACACTATCCTATTAAATATTTACACATGTCAAATCACGGGGGATCGACTGTAAAAATGTGCAGGATGGACTGTTACATATTTTGTGATGAGCTGTCATATATTTTGTTTCTCCACTATTGCACATGATTTTCTTCTCATATTTTGAAATGTTTAAATACTCAATATTCTCAATAAGTTAGTGTGGAAGGACTTTTATTAATATGAATTACAAGTTGACAGATGTGTAAGTTCTATCATGTCGTTTTTTGGCGTTTATTAATAGAGGATTTAGAGTCCAGTTCAATTAGGTTTTGACCCATACAAAATTATTATTTTAATCTAAAATTTGATGGAAGTATTCAGAACAGTGCCCTATGCGTAAGGTTCCAACAAATCTCTGTTTGACCACTATCTTGGGAAAACCATCATAATCTGTATTTTATGAGCTTTGGCTATATCTGGGGTGTTCATAAATGCATGAGTGCATGCCCTAATAAGTTTTACAACGTTATTCCAAAAATCCAATACTTTTGCTTCGTAATTTTAAAACCTTCCTATTGTTATGATATCTCCTTAGAAGGAAAGTATGAAAAATTGTCAAATTTGTACATGAAAAATTGATTAAAATAAATCAGCATAGAGTTGCAAGATTTTAACAAAATCAGTCAAGCCATTAAACAGATATTCGCGAATAACAAAAGAATAGGAAAATGTTCTCAAAACCTATATAACGTTATACAAATTTTTGGATAAAACCTGGAATGCACTTTTCTCATAAGCATTTAAGTCATTACAATTGTGAAGTTTAATCAAAGCCTTTATAGCCGTTTTTGATAAAATTTGAAAAAAAAAATATTTGTTTATCTATTTCTATATAGTAAATTACAATTGACAATAATTTGTCTACAGCCTAGCTACCAGAGATTATCAGCTAGTAAAATATTTGTATTACAGCTACCCGTTGAGCTTCAACAAAAATTCCAACTTGCCCTCTAGTGACTCTCATAAAAATGCTTTCTACCAAAGAAAATTGGCTCATCCGTTTAGGATTTTGCTCAAATTGCAGTGGACGCATGGACGTTATAACGAAACGAACTGTTTGGGACTTCTCGGTTTACAAATTAAATTTGTTTGTTTAATAGTTAATTAATGCCATCTTCAATTTAAGGTTAATTGGTTTTTGTGACTTGAAACAAAACTTATTCAACATCGAATTCTTTAGAGCTGTGGTTATAACAGATAATTTTCTACGATTGATAATATTCGACTTAATACGGAAAAAAAATAAAATCGTTGCTTTGTTCTTAAGTTAAGCCGGGACGTGAAATCTCTCACCATAACTCATTTGAAGTGCTGCAACAAATTCGTGTAAGAACTTACCGCCATATTATTCACTAGATACACCCAGATTAAAACTTAAATCCAGATGTATTTACATTGAATTTGTATGCTTTACATCTGGATTTAAATTTTTAATCTGGATGAATCGAGTGAATAATGTGGCCGTTATACACAAAGTCAATTACAAAAACAACAGTCTCCATTTAATCGGTTAGACTTTATGTTTAGTTATTAACAAATAAAGAGGTTGGAAACGAAATCACAAATTAAAAATCCCGAATCCAAAAAAGTCCCGAATTACAAAATCTCGAATTTCAAAATTCCGAATTGCAGAATCCCGAATGATATCGAAAACCGAACGCTCGATTTTTTTTGAATTCGGGATTTGTCTATTTTTGAGATTCTGCAATATTTTTTTTGAAATTCTTGATTGTGTAATTTTGGTCTCGGAAAAATTCGGGATTTTGTAGCGTTCCCAAAATAAAACATAATCCTCTGAACTAGAGTGATTTATTTTTAAAAGGCAATTTTTCTTTGAATTAAAGTTGAAATTAACGGGGTAGTATGGAGTATACTAAGTTCCATTTTTTTTTTCGCGGATTAAATCAAAAAATATCAAGCATACAGAAAAAACTGTTATGACCAAAGTAGAGAACTAAATGATCGAGATATTTAAAAAAAAAAAAAAAACAATTTACTTTTAATTCAAGATGATGGCTGATGCAATTGTGCTAGGCCTTTTAATAATATATTAATAAAAAAAAAAACTATCTGAGCAGTTTCCCTAGATTGGGGGGAAAATCACCATTTTTGATGATTTTTGGATGAAAAAGGGGAAATTAATGGACAAACTTACAAAAAGGAGGAAAAATCGCAAAAGATGATAAATTTAAAACAAAATTTGGTTTTTGATGTGTAAACATCTATGCTGGCGGTAGAGTGAAAAAAAAAACGTGAACGTTCGTGTGCAACGTTACGTCGTGCACTTTACGTTGTAGCACGTTACGTTACGAAATCTGATTTGCCCCGACCAAAACAAATTGATTTTAACGCGACCACACAATAAGATTATACTTTATCGCGACCACTCATTTATATTGTTTTTGCCAACGACGAAAGCAAATTGTTTTTAGCGCGACCGACGATTTTATCATTTAACACTTATATTTCTATATTTTTTTTTTTTAATTTTTAATTATTCCCCGAACAAAATGGACGCGACACTAGTAGTTAAAAAGAAAACAAAATCAAAACAAAAATAATAATAATAAAAGTCAGCTGTATTGATTGAGAATTGACTGTAGGTATGGTAGATCAATGGCTGTAGGTATGGTGAGATATCGGGTGCGTTCAGTGATACAAATCTGAACTTAAATTCTACGTTTACATTATGCTGCTTTTAAACGATGCAATTTCTTCTTGCAATTTGTAGGCTGTGATATACAAAATAGCTGAGGTTGAACAAATTGCAGAGTCATCGGCTACCTTTAACTTGCACAAAGTAAACATTCATTAAAAATCACAGCGTCCAATTCCATTGGCGATTGATGGTGTCAATCGATTGAAAACAACAACTGCAACTAACAACTGCAACTAAATATTCTAAAAACGCAAGATATATAATTCGCCGGCTATCTCATAGTGACATTCATTTGAGGTTCGTTCAGTATAAAATTAAGACTGAACTTTTTGTAAGTTTTACTCGATGGAGAGATGGAGTTTCATAGGGGTTGCAAGTTCGTTGACAGTTCTAACTGGATATTTTAATTCGGCCCCTGTCAATCAAACTATTAAGTTCCTTTGGAATTTGGGTACGGTGTCATTTAATTGAAACCACGATTTAAGTGCTCTCCCTACTGGGTATTTCGCTGCCGTTCTTTCAACACTAAGCTTTTTAAGCACTGCCTACAGATAGGTAATGTAGTGTTAATTATTCAATATGTTTCTTTTGGTGACGTTCAGTAACAAAAATCAGGCACTTGGACAAACGTTGATGTTTACACATATTTAACCGTGAGTCCCGGCACTCACATATTTTTTTTTTTAACTAAATGTTCAAATTCAATCTTAATTTCATTAAAAAATATATTCAAGCAACTGCAGTGAGAAATCTTATTTTCAATTTAACTGCAGAAACTTTATCATAAAATTATGCAAGGAAGTATTAAAACGATTTGATTTTTGTAATGAGGGTGAAGTTTTCTTCTAAAATTTATAAGCCCGGCATCCTTAAGAACTTTTAGATCTCTTGGACCTCTGTCCAAGTATATTTTCAAATTTTTTTACAGAAAGTAGAATGGATGGAACTTGACCTTTAATACCGATCTGAAGAGATGTCTTAAATACAAAGTTCAGCCATGAGACTGAAATGTTTCCGATTATGAAAAAAACTAATATAGCTTGTTTTTTGCCTTCCACAAAGTGGAGTTTGGGCCGAAAGATTTTTAATTAAGTGGAATTTTCTATACCCAAAAAGCAATTGTGTTGATTTTGAATAAAAAATATGTACAGAAACTAAATACTCGAATAAGTAATATAAATACTTTAACTTAAGCTATTGAAAGAGTCTAAATGTTGTGAATATAATTTAATTTTATTGAAGATGTTACGTTTTTGTTTTATTTATATGATTCAGTTCAAATATAGTGGTAGGTACATTTACTAATGTTTTTTTTATGTTTATCTAGGCTATTATAAAAATTGTTAAGAAACAAATAATTTTATTTATCTTCTGAAATAAATGAAAATTTAATTTAGAGGAAAAACCGATTTTTTTTAATTAGGGGAAACAAATTGTTTTGCTGATAAAAAAAGGGAAAAAAGGCTTTGTAAGTCTGGCGACACTCTTGCAACATCTAAAAGCGGGTACACTATTTTTCCATCCAGATAGATTTAGAATTTTTCATAAATTTGTATTCCACTTGGAGAAATCCTTAGTTGAAATGAATGAGCTGTGCACCCTTTGATGCACAAAGAGATTAATCTTGTGCGCAATTGAATACGCAGAGATTACTTCGTGCACTTTAATCCAGTGCCACACGGTAGTAAAATAACCTTCGTTTTCTTAATTGAACTATTTATTTATAATTTTAGATATTAGTTATTATTTATTCAATTTAGTTTTTAAGTAAGTCTTAATTTAGTTCTAAGTTTTAAGTAATAAAAGATGGCCAAAGCGAAAAGTTAATTTAATGGAAATGGAAAGGACTCGCTAGAGTCACGTTTGGAATCAGAATCAATAGGAAATAAGATGGCGTAAACTGAATTGTTCGAGAACTTTATTTTAGTACAGTTCGAAATAAAAATATGACATGTAGGTAAGCATGTAACAGAAATTGGTGTTCGGAATGTAGGTAAGTAAGTGAGGCGTTTATACTTAAAACAACGTTTAGACACGCCACATGAGCTTAAGAGATTTTTATGGGGTTTTCGGGAATTAAGATTGCTTGAAGAGGAATAAATTATCGTATTTATTTATTTAATATAATTGGCAGTTTAACAGTAAATCAATGTAAATATATCTGGTTCTGTGGTGGTTAGTGGGGGTGAGATATTCGAAACAAAAATATCCATGAATCAGCCACTGGCATGACTTGTTAGCATGAATTGGTATTATTAACGGCACATGAAACCACCCCCTGCAAAGATTTTAAATTTTAAAGTCCATTTTCATATAGCTAACAGTGGAATACACACGCATACACGCCCTTCTTAATGATGCACCCAAGCTTTTTACCCTAAACGTTTCATCTGATGATTTCAACATTAATAAAATAAGATTAAAAGATGGTCTTTATTTAAATGAATGTTTTCATACTAAAGGGTATGCTTTTATATTCATTAATTTTGTATATTATTTTTTAGTTTGCTTATTAACATGTTTTTGTGCTTGTGTTACATTTCATTATTTTACCAACCACTACCACTCTTTCAGTCTCTTTGTATCTCGAGAAGTCATTAACAGACGGCAATTTAAATAAAACTTTTTTCTAAACGATTATTTGTTTAAAACAAAAGTTTATAGGAACAAATGTTTAAGATGTTTCTTTTCCAAATCAGAAAACTTTTACACAGTTTCAAGTTGTAATAAAATTTTATGCGTCTGTGTCAACCGGATTAAATACTTAATTATACCTTTTCTATAGCTATAACAAAAATAATCAAAACAGGATGTATTCAATTTGGTTTGTATGCCTTTACACGTTTCTATTTCTATATTGCCTGGCATTTCTCCATTTAATGTCCTCTTGAGAATTGACCACTTGGATTAAACAATGTCACGTCGCGCCAGAAAAACATTATGGCAAGGACATGTGTTTCTGACACACAATTTCCTATGTCCAATAGCCCTGAACTATGTAGCTAAACGACTACAGATTTGATTAGTTTTTCGTTAAATGGATTGATTTAATTTTTCTTGTTATCCAATACCTAAACTTCTTATCAAAGTGTTTTCTTGAACGAATGTTTTTTTTTATTTGTATATGTTAATTTTGGAACACCACACTCTTGTTTTGGATGTTGGTGAAAGGCAAGGTCATGATGGGATCTTAGAATTTCATAACTGTTTCATACCAAATCTTAAACGATTTGTGAATAACTTGTCCTCTTTTTGTAGAAATAAATTTTACGATACTCCACTTTTATTATTTTAATTATTCTTTTCTATATTCTATTAGTATAACAACAAATACCTAGTAGGTATCAATTTATTAGATAAATCGATATTTTAAAAATGTTTAGTCAAGCTGAATTAGATCAAATAATTAATAATAAAATGGCACCAGTTAATAAAGTTTTCATTATTTTTTTCAGTATTGGCTCGTCAATCTGGTTGTATTTTTAAAGGGAACGACTAACATCATGTTGCAAGGCTTGCGTACCTCATTCCAACCGGTCTTTACGAAGTTGTCCTTATTTAAGGTTTCAGTTTCACACGTGCTGAACAAAAAAGACGCGGTTAGCTTGCAGTCGGCATTGCTTACTAGATAGCCCGTGTTTGAACCCTGTCAACGGGTTCTCGAATCAGTAATGTATACAGACAATCAAATTGCGCTTTCACACATGCCCACGCGCCATTGGTGTTAAGGCCCAACTATAATGCGCATAAGCTAGATTATACGCGCATAAGTAAACTACCGGATGCATACAACCCCTATTCAATAACTAACGGGTGATTTTTTAAGAGGTTTAGAACTTTAAAAAAAAAAAAAAAACACAAAAAATTCGAAAAAATGAATGAAATATTTATTTGAATCGATAGTTTGAACCTTGCAATTTAATGTTTAAAAATAATTTCATGCAAATGTTGACCGCGGCTGCGTCTCAGGTAGCCCATCCGCTGAGTCCAATTTTGGCATACTCTTTCACACAAATCGGCCGGTATCTCACGAATGAATGCATGGATGTTGGCTTCCAGTGCGTCAATCGAAGCGGGCTTGTCCCTATAGACATTAGCCTTGACATACCCCCACAAAAAATAATCTAATGGTGTCAAATCGCACGATCTAGGCGGCCAATTGACCGGCCCGAAACGTGAAATTAACTGTTCACCAAACTCGCCTCGCAATTGCGCCATTGTTTCGCGTGCTGTGTGGCATGTGGCACCGTCTTGTTGAAACCACATATCATGCAAGTCAAGAACTTCCATTTCGGGCAAAAAAAAGTTTGTTATCATCGCTCGGTAGCGTTCACCATTGACAGTAACGCTGCGATTCGCCCAATATGGCCCAATAATGCCGCCGGCCCATAAACCGCACCAAACAGTGGCTTTTTCGGGATGCATTGGTAGCTGTTGCAATGCTTCTGGCTGATCTTCACTCCAAATGCGGCAATTTTGCTTATTTACGTACCCATTCAACCAAAAATGAGCCTCATCGCTGAACACAAGCAGCGCGCGATGAACATTTCGAACCGAGCACGAATTTTGATAGTAAAATTCAATAATTTGCAAGCGTTGTTCATTTGTAAGACGATCCATGGTTAAATTGCAAACCAAACTGAAGCTGTTTGACAGTGACACAAGGTACTAAACACACGTCAGCTGTCAAAACCAGTGTTGCCAAAACCAAACCAGCTTAAAAATCACCCGTTATAATGGAGTCCAGCTCCGATTCGCTTAGTTTCGCTGACTTAAGCAAGCATTAGCAAGATAGATGCTAAAGTCACTCTGGACATAAGTAGAATTGAAAAATTCATAAAAAAACAATGAACCTATGTTTGTATGAATCAATTTAAGAATATTGAACATGTAACATTGTACATATCACATTATGTGTAATCTTTTCACTGTTTCACAAGAACATAATAACCCTGCTCTGAGCTCATATCTAAAGTTGTATTAAACGCACAGAAAAACCTTATATATGTATACAGAAATGTATAAATGTATATTTTACACTGCTTAGCCTGGCGCAGCACATTTTGAAAATCTGATTCAGGAGAATAAAGCCTTATAAAGAAATAGTAAAGTAATTTCCTGAGATTCCCCTTTACAATTTTGCATTTTTTACCAATGTCCTGGGTACCTTGCGAAAATTCAAACATTAAACTTTTTTCACGTTACAGAGTTTGCGAACATTTTATTTGTTCAACTTAAAGAGTATTTAAGGGAAAAATTCAAGGTATCGAGTCTTACAAATGGTCTGTTCAGTGGCTTATTTCACCAAATTACAATTACAATCACAAATTTATTGTACTTGTAATCTGCAATTAAAAATTTGTAGACTTAATTTCTGTTTCACAAACAACAAACATAATTCCAACAAATTTGTAAAAAAGGAGTAAGAAAAGTAGAGGAAATTGTATAGTTGTGATTTACAAATAAAAAAAAAATCGGTTGCACCACTTTTTTGCCAGACTTGTAAAAAACAATTCTTCGTCACAAATTTGTGAGAATCTGCTGAGTAGGTATCAAGCGTTAAGTGCACTATATAGCTTTCAATATTTTCAAAAAAATACATCAACAACGACTGTACAAACACGATGGACACATTTGAACACCGTAGATTTAGATATAACATGTATGTCTGACAGCTCATGATAAAATGTAAACATTTCCATTTGTGTTAATAAAAACAATTTTTAAATGCTCATTGTCATTACCAATCGTGGTTCAAATATTGTTAGTATTTAATCTACCCTTATACATTTTATGTAAAACTTTTCCTTGAAAGCAAATGAATCTGCAAATACGCGACCGATAGATTCTTGAGCTTTTTATCGCAAAATATTCACTTGTATTACGATCGGTACTACTATGCCTTCGCCGTAAATACATTTTTAGGTTCGGAGAGATATTTTTATTGAAAAATAACAAATTGTAAATAAACTTTCTTCTGTAAGAATTTTTCTACAACTTAACAAATTTGTAAAATTATTTTATTTGGTTAAACAGAAACTTATAAAAACAAAGATATTCCCACAAATTTCCCTTTGTAAATTACAACTACAATTTTGTAATACAAACATTTTCTGAAACAGAATAAATCGATTTCTTAACAAAATTTTTAAGAAATCGCTTGTTAATTACAATTTGTAAGTTGGTGAAATAGGCCACAGGTTGTAAAATGCATAAAAGGAGAAATTAATTATTCAATTTATCGTATATTCAAGTTAGCGAGAGTCCACTGTAAAAGATATAGAAAATATGTTTTCCTAAAAATCTATATAAAAAATCCGTTATAGGGTTAATCGGAGCGGCGAAAATCGAGTTTTTTCTTAATGGTTGCTCCTTCCATACGTTTTCAATCTCGCAAACACAGATTTAGTTTAGTCTCGATATATCCCATGATATCGAACCATTATGTTATTTTGAATTATTTTTATTTCTCCATTTTCATATATACTAATAAATATTTTTCAATAAATTGGTAATACAAACCTTTCAAACAAGTAATTAGTATCCAACTTTATTCTGAAAAAAATACAAAAAGAGGAATATAAATAATTATTGTTTGACCTAATTTTTTATTTTTTTTTTAAACTGTGGGCCGGTTGCACAATGTGAAAACTAAATTCTTATAAGATACTCCACCATATAAATTCAAGCACAGCGGGCCATAAGTGATTTGACCTAAATAAATGTCATTAATGAACAAAATTAGTGTTAACTAACATCAGAACTTTACTTAGACATTGTGAAACAGGCCCAAAATATAGTTTGGGTAGAAATTGCATCAAAATCTATCCAGGATAAATGAAATGAAAAAAGATATACTCTGTACTGTGTTTTCATCAGCTTATATTAAACTAATACCATCATTGTGGACAAATATCAAGTGACTTGGTATCTCAAATCAGCAAAAGAGCATTGATGATGAAAATTGTGACATTAATGAGCTGAACAAAATATTTGCGGCTTCCCCCTCTTACACAAATGATGATGCGAATATAGTTTTTAATAGGAATTCTGATTCTTTGACAGGTTTTGGTTTCAGTTTTAGAAGAGTTGATGAAGTGCAAGTGTTTAAAGCGATTACTGAAATTAAATCGGAAGCTATTGGCCTCGACAACTTGCATCCCAAATTTGTTAAAATAATTCTTCCTTGTATATCGCCTTTCATAACTCATATTTTTAATACTGTCCTAACCAGTTCCTGTTTCCCTAAACTTTGGAAAGCTTCTAAAATCATTCTGGTTCCAAAAAAATCAAGCTGTAATAGTAAAGAATGTCGACTGATTTCTATTTTGCCGTTCCTTTCGAAGGCGTTCGAAAAGTTAGTATATGTCGACATAATCACTACCTTTCTAGATGCTCATCAGTTGCTCACTCCTACCCAATCTGGTTTTAGACCACATCACAGCTGTACCAGGGCGCTTCTAAAAATTGTTGATGACATTCGACTGCAAATTGATAAAAACCTGTAACAACGTTAGTTTTATTAGACTTTTCTAAGGCATTTGATACTGTCTCTCACCGAATACTTCGAAATAAGTTACAGCTTTCTTTTAGTTTTGAAAGCTCGGCCCTATCTCTCATCGAGGCGTATCTGACCGAAAGGACCCAGGCGGTTTCTGCAAATTCCAAGTTATCTGAGTTTCTTTCCACTCACGCTGGTGTTCCCCAGGGATCAATATTAGGCGCCCTACTTTTCATGCTGTTTAACAATGATTTACACTCAGTTCTTAGAAATTGCGAAATTCATATGTACGCTAATGACGTTCAAGTTTATTTGAGATTACGAGGATCTGAAGCGTATTGCACAATGGTCACATAAAAATCTCTTGAAACTGAACTCGAAAAAATGCCAGGCTATTGTTATAAGCAATAATGTTCTCAACACGACTTGTTTACCATCCGTTGAGCTTGATGGTTCAATGTTGAATTACGATAGTAAAGTGAAAAATTTAGGTGTAACCTTTAATCAAACCCTCACCTGGGATAGTCATTTAGCATGTGCTCTTGGAAGAACATATGCTACCCTACGCGTATTACACATACACATGTCTAGTGGTTGTCTTCCAATTGCAACCAAAATGACTATTGTCAAAACCCTTGTCTTTCCCGCCTTGTTCTATGGTAGCCTCATTTTCTGTTGTATGGATTCTGTGAGTAGAAGAAAGCTTCAAGTTGCATTTAACAAAACCGTCCGAATTATTTATGGTTTGCGTCGTTTTGACCATGTTTCTCTGTATGCAAAAAATGTCTTTGATATGCCTTTAAATAAATATCTAGATTATCTCGTATTGACTCTTCTTTTTAAACTCATGTGTAATAAACATCCGGAATATCTATTTGAAAAACTTATTTTTCCTGTATCCCAAAGAAGTAAAGTTCTCTTTTTGCCTACTTTTAAGTATAGAAATTCTAAACAACAATTTTTTGTGTATGCGGCTGGTCTTTGGAACTCGACTTTTGAAGTTTCTTCGAAAAACCATTACAGATGCTAAAATTTTTCTAAATATTTTTAAACTTTATTTTTTCACAAATTGTATTTATTTTAGGGGATTCTCATACATGTACTCTCTTCATTTATTCTATAAAATCTATTACTGTTATTCATATTTTTATTTTATAACCAAATGTACTAAGTATACCAAAAAAGACACCATGTCTTAATATGCTTATGATTTAATATCAATAAATACAAATAATACAAATAATACAAATTATATGCATTTCCAATCCTAATTATTGGGAGTAAATTTCTTGTAACATTCGATTTATTATTCTCAGTCTTCTTGATAACTTGAACCTGGTTAAGTTATCTTCCACTATACACACTGATATTGAATACTTTGAATACTTTTCGTATAACCTTTGAACTTTTATTTCAATTTTTAAAAAATGTAAAAAAATATACTTTTTTTCAGACCGATTAAGCTTTCAACCGGGATATATTTCGCACTTTGTTGTTATTTTCGGAAGGTATTGTGAGGATTTATGTTCATATGTAAATCATTGTTATGTCCTGATATATTGCCAAATATTTAAGCCCCGGAGGCGAATTATCATCGCGTTATTGATGTGACAGATCCTTAAATACGCGTGAGATATTCATGAATTTAGTGCTTGATGACTGCTTACTCATGTGTGTGAGTTCGAGTAGCATTGTAGGCATCCTTCTTTTCATATAAAAGACGTTCAGCTTCCAGCATGTTACCAACAGTGCGATTTCATGACAAACAAATCATCTTATTCTTATTCAGCATTGATGTGTAAATCAAAATTCTTTCATTTGTTTTTATCACTCCTAACTAGTGCCAAAAGATCAAACGTCTCAAAGGAATATATTAAAAATTACATTGAAGGGAAGAGGAACCAACAGAGAGACAGTTATTTTTATTTGAAACTACTATCAACTGTAATTTGCTTTAATGCTGTAGGCAACTTCATAATTTGTGCCCTTTTTGCACTTAAAAAACGAGTTTTTCGTTTGCCAATAAAAAGATTAAAACGAAACAAACAGAATACATCATTCACTGTTGGTATACGTGAGCAATAAGTGAGACAATTTTCCACAAGATAGAGGCAGCCTTTTTCATCGATTTCTCAGAGAATTCACCATATCCTAAGTGATTCATGTTCATATGATTATAATAAGAAAGATTAATGGGTTTGTTTCACAATGTCTGAGCTGAGTAACGTTTTAATTACTTACTCGACATTCAAATTATTCGAAAATTAAATCCTCACAGTAAAAAAACTTTGCATTTCACAAATTATCGAAATAATAAATATATTTATATTTGTACATATGATACTGATGAAAAATTCAAAAAATATTTAATATTTTAATTGCCAAATAAATTTGGTAATCGACATCACATTTGAGCATTAAAATACTTAGGGACCAGTTTCACAGTCAGAAAAGTGACACTTAAGTGGGGAATGTGAGAGATTAATTCCCAATATCACAGTGTACTGTAACCTGAATATGTGGCACTTAAGTCTCCAATGTTGGTGACTTAAGTTCCACTTACGCTGGCTATGAAGTTTAGCTTAAATTCATAATATGGGAATCTTAAGTGCCGCTAAGTGGTGACTGTGAAACTGGCCCTTAAAACTTGAAATATAAGTTAGACTTTTCAAATATTGTGAAACGGAAGTGAGGTTGATAATTGACTAATAAATTTAAAGTTGCTTGTTTTTATATTTAATCAGACATTGTGAAACAAGCCATGAAAGAAATAGGTGTAGGTTTAATAATAAACCATGTATATAACGGGTGATTTTTAAGCTGGTTTGGTTTTGGCAACACTGGTTTTGACAGCTGACGTGTGTTTAGTACCTTGTGTCACTGTCAAACAGCTTCAGTTTGGTTTGCAATTTAACCATGGATCGTCTTACAAATGAACAACGCTTGCAAATTATTGAATTTTACTATCAAAATTCGTGCTCGGTTCGAAATGTTCATCGCGCGCTGCTTGTGTTCAGCGATGAGGCTCATTTTTAGTTGAATGGGTACGTAAATAAGCAAAATTGCCGCATTTGGAGTGAAGATCAGCCAGAAGCATTGCAACAGCTACCAATGCATCCCCAAAAAGCCAGTGTTTGGTGCGGTTTATGGGCCGGCGGCATTATTGGGCCTATTTCTTCAAAGATGATGCGAATCGCAGCGTTACTGTCAATGGTGAACGCTACCGAGCGATGATAACAAACTTTTTTTTGCCCGAAATGGAAGTTCTTGACTTGCATGATATGTGGTTTCAACAAGACGGTGCCACATGCCACACAGCACGCGAAACAATGGCGCAATTGCGAGGCGAGTTTGGTGAACAGTTAATTTCACGTTTCGGGCCGGTCAATTAGCCGCCTAGATCGTGCGATTTGACACCATTAGATTATTTTTTGTGGGGGTATGACAAGGCTAATAACTATAGGGACAAGCCCGCTTCGATTGACGCACTGGAAGCCAACATCCATGCATTCATTCGTGAGATACCGGCCGATATGTGTGAAAGAGTATGCCAAAATTGGACTCAGCGGATGGGCTACCTGAGACGCAGCCGCGGTCAACATTTGCATGAAATTATCTTTAAACATTAAATTGCAAGGTTCAAACTATCGATTCAAATAAATATTTCATTCATTTTTTCGAATTTTTTGTGTTTTTTTTTTTAAAAAAAGTTCTAAACCTCTTAAAAAACCACCCGTTAAATAATGAAACATAAATATCATTGCAAAATGTTCACCAACGTTGAATTTCTTTAACGATTCCATATCAAAAGGCTCTTTTCTCACTGTGTTGGCGAACCGACAAAAATATGTTAAAAACTGCAACAAACATAATGCATCGAACTGCCTACAAACCACGGTTATGTTTTTGTAAGAATATTTTTATGATATAAAAATAAAAAAAAGACTAGAAACCTAAGCACTAATATTTGATTGGACTTGTTCATCAATTAATGATTTAAAATAGCTTTTAAGGACATTTAGTTAATGGCGATTTTACTCGGACCCGTATCAGTTGATTGATTAGTGAGAACCTTGGCCTCTGTGCCAATTGCTAGAAAATTAATTAATTATTAAAATCAATAAAGTTCAAGTAGTTTAACATATTTTAGAATTAAAAGAGCTTATTCACACGTTATTTTAAGTATCAAACTCAATTAAAAGAAAAGCAGGGTCTAGTATGAGCTTCTTTACAAAAGTTAAGCTTTATTCAGATGAATCAATTTCAACACAACAACCGTATTTGTATGAAAAATGGAATAGAACTATAATGAAAACAAAAGACGATAACGAAAGTATCAGATTTTAAGTGAGCTGCTGAAGCGATGCCTCTTTCATTTTTCAGAATGAATCGCCGCATTTGCATTGTTCTTTAAATTATTTGCTCAACTGACACCTGATGTGAAACGTGAAAGTTCCTTCAAATTTCACATGACTTTTTCATTCAGAGCCGGAAAATTTTTAAATGTCAATACCGTAAACAAATAAGAAAACTTTAAAAATATTGTTCACTGTAGTTGGTGTTAATCTTTGCTCTGTAAAAGTGCATTGTGTGATTTTCTGAAGAGCATTGCGCTGAACCTGATGTTGAGATTAAATTTGAAGATCAACTCAACTCGTCTGGTTTCACAGTGTAATCTGAACTTTAGTTCAATTAAACGTAGTATTGTAGGAATACAAGTTGGCAGCATTGTACATAGTTGCTGTTTCATTTTGCGTAATGTTAACAGTAGGCAGTTTTTATGCAACTTTACAAAAAATCTTTCTTTGTCTTCTCTTTCTGCAAAAAGCAAAGTGACCTGTGAACATGTGACAGGAAAAAAATGGAAACGAATTCCAATAAATCAATAACTGTGCAATGAAATCATAAACTACAAATTTCATTCTCCTTTTCGATTTTCAGTATTATGGAGTTTTCCATTGGTAAATTCAGATTTCATTCCAAATATTGATTTTTTTTTATGGCAAATGAAATAACATTTCAAATTAATTTATTTTTGTTATTGTATTTTTGTAGTTTTGTTTCTGTGTCAATATTTCAAAAAACATGTCGTATGCTTAATGAAGTAACCGATTTATTTTAAACTATTCCATTTACATAAATATGCATAGTGAGCGTTTATTTCTCAGACATTTTGAAAACAATTTTCTGAAATACATACATCAATCAAATCAAAGACCACATTTTCAACTGACATCTGTAAATAATGTTGGTGGTAGTACAGGGAGGGGCAAATCTGTCGAAAAATAAAGATCTTTTATTTTAATTTTTTATTTATTTATTGAATCGATAATAAAAAATAAATCATTTTATTTACTTTGCCCAATGGAACGCAAAAATGGTCAGAATTGGCTTTACTTAACTTGACAAAAATCCTCAAAGAAAGAAAAACGGCAAATTTAAAGACGCGGAAATGTTTCATACCGTAATTGAATAGTTTCATGAGCTGCATGGCACGGGTCCTATTGAAACCACATGTCGTCCAACTTCAAATCTTGCAATTTAAGTACAGAAAAATGGATTATCAAGGCGGGATAGTGAGGAGCATTAACTGATATTTGATATTGCCTGACTGACAATTTTGAACATTAACGAAGAAAATAAGCCTCTTCGCTGAAAATAATTTCGTTAAAAAATCACTGAGTAGATTAGATTAGTAACAAAAATAAAATACTAACGAATATACAATATTTATAAGATTTTAAAGCATTGCTATAAGCCGTTTGCCGCTTTCAAAATTTTACTTTAAGAAGCTACAAATATTTTAAATAATAGATGTTTGCTTATTATCTTGGATTTAATTAAGGATTACTGATTCACGGCCTAAATTTCAGCACTACTTCTAAAATGTTGTTTAACAAGAAAACGTGATTTCTTTCATCATTTATCTTCTCTTCTCTCAACACAGCCAGCTGCGATGCTATCGGTTTTGTTCGTTGGCAACATTTTACCACACACATGGCAAATGTATTGTATGTACTCACTGTATTTAATGTACTCACAATACTCCATCTAAATTTATTGTTTTTGGTAGGTGACATACAAAATAGGACCCTACAGCAAATTGATTTTCAATTTAAAAGTTCAAATGAGCTCAACTCCATAAATGTGTTTCGCTCAGGCACGATAGTATGGCTCATCAGTTAGATGGCAAATTTGTATCGATGTTTACCGACTAATATAAAACTCACACCATCAGAGATAGGTATTCTGAATTTTATTATTCTAAGGGAATTCGTTTAAATTCTGACACTTAGGGCCAGTTTCACAGTCGACACTTACGTTTCTCATATTCGGACTTTAGGCTAAGTTTTATACCCAGCGTAAGTGGAACATCGAAGACTTAAATGCCACTCATTCAGGTGATATTGCGCCTTAATCTTTAATATTTCCGACTTAAGTTCCAGTTGTTTGGCTGTGAAACTGGCCTTTAGAATTTAAAATGCCCGTGCTCAGTATTTTTATAGAAGGTCTAGCTGATCCGGGTGGCATCGCATGATAGGTAAAACAAACCTAAGCTTCGCAAAAAATTACAAAAAAAAATATAAATAAATCTCGACTGAAAAGGTAAAGTATCTTTAGTCCACTTAAGATGATTTGCTTTTTTTAATGAACCCAACACAGAGGCGCACAGTTCTGTCTTATCCGAATTCTTCTATCTCACTCCCTTTCCTTTTTATAAAGGAAAAAAAATCATCTTATGTTGGAAAATAGCATGGTGACATAAGGTAAAATATCCACATAAGGTAAAAGTCCACATAAGATGTTGTGTATTAGCGAATTAAAAAAAAAATTTAAGTATACTTAAGATTATTTCATCTTAAAAGTTTATGATAATTCTGAAAAGGTGAAACATCTTAAGTGGACTTAAGATACCTTACCGCGTGAAAACCCAAACAAAAATCACCCTTAAGTCGACTTAAGATAAAATAGCCCAAACTCTTTTTGAAAACTGAGAAAAGGCAAACTATCTTAAGTCATAATTTGCCCTATAACTGAATAAATATTAACAATATCTTTCTACAATAAATTTAAAAAAAAAGTTCATAAAATTTGACCTCTAAAAAGTTTATTCTAAGAAGTCTATGTTTAAAATGTTTTTTGGGAAGCTTCTTTCCACAGTTTTTTTGCTCTCCTGAAAAATGTTAAAAATTGACTTCAGATACTTTACCTTTTCAGTCGAGAAATATTTAAGCTACCTTTTCTAATCGAAATACTCTTTTCTGAGTCTTAACCTATTTCACCTTATGAAGGCTTAGTTTGTAAGAATATGATCCTCTAAGTCCAACCTTGATTACTTACTTATTGGTTTTAAATTAGTTAACCCTCGCCTTATGTATTTGTCTGAATATAGGAAATACGAAATCGAAAAATTCAAAGACATCTATCAGTTTTTGCTTTTCAGAGCTAAACTTTCATTAGACCTTTAGGCGCAATTTTTCAATTCAAGATTAAAGTTTAATTCGAGCTTATTTGTTGAATTAACTCTGGATTTGCTGAACAGATGCTTTTGATGTTTCATTCTCAGAGTTTGTTAAGTCGTTCCGCAATTCTCCATTTAAAAACAGCTAAACCATATATGTAGAAATTATCCCCTTGCATTTAAAAAAAAAAACTATAGAAATCCACCCAGCCGGATTGGAGATACATATAAGGTCACACACAAAAGTAAAACTCGATTTTATAAATATATATATACATATACATGTATAGATATGAAGAAAATTTGAAAAATATGGAGTTGAGCTCATTTGAACTTTTAAATTGAATTATATTCAGTCGCTACACTCAAACAGAATAATTTTCTTCATATTCTATTGCAAATTGAATTTTTCAAAAGTCTCATGAATAGTCTTATACTCAGGCATTTAAGCCACCGTGTGATCGAACATAAGTGCAAGCACGGTCTACCTTTACTTGCCTTAATTTAATTTTCTTTCGTACTTTTATTTCATATTCGTACTAAATTAAACTACTACACTCGCATACCAAACATTTTATTTCCATCAACCGTAAAGAAGTCATTTTTTTATAATGTGCGATTTTTGTAAATTTCACTGAAAAAGTTTCAAATGGATTTCAACGCAAAATTTTATTAATCTTTAATTTTATGTCATGAATTCATGACTAACCGAAATTCAGTCCGATAAAAATATGAATCGAAGCGAAGCGTCCATTGAACAACTAACAATGATATAGATACATGGCCAAAGACCTCCGATTAAATACTGTATTAAAGCAAAATGTTCACTGTTTTTATTATTTTTTTTTTAATAAATGTAATCTTTGGCAGACACATTTAGCATCCATCAGTTGATACCGATATTTTTATATTTTTGTTTTTCATGACTTTTTTTATTGCACACTTTGTTCAAAAAGCTCAAATATATTCTGTCAATAATCTCGCAGTTTTTTTTTTAAAGGATTGCCTCTGAAATGTTTTGGATATTGATCTGAAAATTCGTGGGTTTTTTGTGAAACTTGTTTCATCATCAAAACCAGAAACCATGGTGTTAATTTGTGGAATCAAAAAAAAATGGTTTTGAAAAGGGACTACCTACATATATGATGGCGTTTGGTATCGATACAAATATAAACTGATTTAAAATGTGAGAAGTGTTCAACTTTGGTGCGTTTGCTTCTGGTGTGATGTGTAAAATGTAATCTATTCGGCACGTCAAAAGACTCAAATCGGATTATTTATGATTTATGAAGAATTTTTACACAGGCCCCTTGAAGACACGAATCGTGGAAATTCTCATGAAATTGTATTCCATTGAGTTTTCATACCAGGAAAAACTACATACATATGTAAGTGTATATTTAGATACCTATACATACATACATATTTGCTTAAAACGACTGTACGGAATTTCAAACGTTTTATCATTCAGATTTCCAAAAAACCAATCAAACTACGAACCACGAAATGTATATTTCAGTCCTTTGATGTTGATCTTTCGCGGTTTGTTTTTTAATTCACCACCTGTGAGTAATATTGGATCTACTTACCCTGTTGGCTGACATGCCATATACATAGGCTTCAGGATTTAGGTGAAGTTTAATAAAGAGCATCCCTTACGCAGTCGATAAGTAGGTAGTATATTGTGCCTTATAAAATGTGACTTGATATTTGAATATTGTTAAGGGTCTTTCTTTCGTTAAGCGCTTCCTTTCTTTAAATTTAAATAAAACAAAGTTTGTGTGAGATATCAACGAAATTTTGTGTTCGTTTGAAAGGCCTATATCGGTGCCATTATGTATAGAATATAACATCATTCAAATGTCCGCCGCGGCTTTATTGGGTGGGGTGCATCCGAAATGTCAACTTTTATGTAAATCAGGCCGAATTTGACCAATGGTATGGGTTATGTGCCGAGCTATACATCAACCATAGAACTAGACAGCTTTACAAAAACACCCAACAAATATTATCCAAATGACTTAATACTGAAGATATCAATAGTTATAATGCCGATTTACAACAAAGAATTCGTATAATATCGTCATTAAACGAGCCATTCCAAATAGCTTATAATAAAATGGAAGGAACTGTCAAGGAGTCAGCAGACAGACAAATTCTCACACCTTTATCAAAAAAAACACAAAAAACTATCAATCCAAACTTTAAATCTGATTAAACCGCGAGAACGACTTAGAAAGTTGACAAACCTCAACGAACAAGATAAACAGGATTTAAAAAGAATACAGAAATTAATCAAGAAAAAAGCTCGAGAAGACATAACAATATTTGATGAAAACCTTCTCAAAACAGTTCTCGAGGTAACAAAATCTATTAATAAAGCAAAAATTGCAATGCAGGAGTATAAGGAGTGGATAAGCGCCATGTCTGTAAATGGAAAGAGAATTCATATGAGGAAAAACATTAACCAAATAGCTACAGATTTTTACAACCATCTCTACTCTACTCTACTACTTCTACTCAAGTACTTCAAGAAAACCCTGAAGAAGAGTTCCCACCTTTTCTCAAAACCGCCATACAGAAACAATATACAGCCTAAAAAACGACAAAAGCAAAGGTAATGATATAGTAGCCGCTGAATACCTGAAAGTCGGTATAAATTCATTGGCCAACTGGTTAACAGATATGTTTAACCAGGTTTTGGTCACAGAGGAAGTCCCAGACTAATATGGACAAAATCTGAAATAATCCTCATTCATAAAAAAGGTAACAAGGACGATATAAACAATTATAGACCTATCAGCATAATATCATCTATTTTCAAAATCTTTGCTAAATGTATATTTGAGCGTATGAAAACCATGCTTGCTCATAATCAACCTATTGAACAAGCTGGCTTCAGATCAGGTTTCTCCACAATAGATCACCTACAGACCGTCTACCAAATTTTAGAGAAATGTAAGCAATACAACATGACTATTTATTTAGCTTTCATCGACTTTACAAAAGCTTTTGACACAGTTGAACAGAACTTCATTTGGTCAGCACTTCTTAATCAAGGCATAGATGGAAAAATTATAAGAATCTTGAAAAAAATGTACGATATTAACACCGCACATATCAAAACAGACTGTATTGGACCTGAGTTAAAAATATCAAGAGGTGTAAGACAGGGAGACCCTCTCTCACCGGCGCTTTTTTCCGCAGCTCCTGAAGAAATCTTTACAAAGATGGATTGGGAGAATAAAGGTTTAAGAATAAATGGTCAATATCTTTCAAACCTTCGATTTGCTGACGATATCATACTCATTTCCAATAGTAGTGAAGAGATGCAAACAATGCTAAATGAGTTATGCTTTGAATGTAAAAATATTGGCCTATTGGCAAACCAACAAAAAACCAAAATTATGTCTAATGGTGTTGTCAAAGAAATACGAATTGAAAATAATACAATAGAATACGTTGAGGATTATACTTATCTTGGGCAAATCATTTCATTTAGGAATAAAGAAACTAAAAAAGTAGAACAACGAGTGACAAACGCATGGAGACAATTTTGGAGTGTTAAATATCTACTTGACTTAAATATTTCCAAAACCCTAAGAAAATACATTTTTGATTCAACGATACTACCAGTTCTCACTTATGGCTGGCAAACATGGTAAATTACCAAAACTACTGAAACCAAGCTACGATCCTGTCAAAGGGCAATGGAGAGAATCATATTGAACGTTCGTATAATCCAGCGAATAAACCACAGAAATATAAGAAATGAAACTAAATTTGAAGACGTTATACAAAGAATTAAGAAACTTAAGTGGGATTGGGCTGGGCATATTGTACGGACTACTGATAATCGATGGACAAAAACAGTAACTGATTGGACACCTTTAAATAGGCAGCGAAGCGTTGGAAGACAGTTAAAACGATGGAGAGATGATATTAGCGCAACATGTCCACACTATTACCATGATGAACTAGACAGAAGAAGATGGAAAAGTATGGGGGAGGCTTATGCTCACGGTACATAATAATATAACATAGAAACATGAAACTTGAAATTAATTTTGTATTAACATTAACTATAAGAAAACTTTATATTATATTTTATTGAGTTAATAAAGCTTGGAATAATAATAATGGGTTATGTTGGATTTGAGGGCCGCTGTGGTTTGTGGCTTGTTTGCATAGACCTTCGACTCCAGAAAACCCCCCCAGCCAATATGACAGATAAAGCTTACACAATATGGCCGCTATCAACTGTCAAAGTTCGGAAGTCCTTATTGGAAGACCCTTTATATGTTCGCAATGTTACTCTTCCTGTTTGTCGTTGCAGTAATTTCCGAAATTTAATTTGGAATAGTTATTTTTTGATTCATATAATTGTATTAAGGCTATATGACATTTTCATGAGAGCTTTATTGCCATTTGTATCTTCACAGAAAAAATATTCAGTTTATTGAGGCTTCAGAAACAAAATAAACGACCTCACTTTATTATGAATTAGTGGGTTAGTTTTCCTGAATAGAAATTTTAATGAAATTGTATTTTCACATTTTTACTTTCTCCATAAAGCAAGTATTGGATTCGTGCCGAAAAAATGTCGAGGAATTCAAAAGAATGGGTCTCGTCATACCGTCCTTATGTGCGTCGTCGATCTGAGCGTCCACTCTAATTGAAGCTAGAGCCTAAACTGGTAAGCCACTTTGGTTCAAATTTGATATATGGTAATTTTGTGTGATTTACTACAGGGGAAATTCGAATTTTTCCCAAGCATTTAAGATTTTACACCGAATATGAACATTAATGATTGTATTATTATTAAAGTTTTATTGCCGGGCTTATGGTATGCATTATATGACACACTTTTATGGTTCATGTCTTTTGACATTTTAATTCTTTTAAAAAGCTTTCTACAAATAAGGTTGGATAGACATTACTTTTTTAAATTTGTTTACTTTTCTTTCAGACAGGAATTAGTAGTCGAAGCCGAAAGTCACCAAGAGTCGAATTGGAATTATACGATAAAATTTCCAAAATTGTAGATTGCAAATCTGATAGTTGTATGGGGAAATACCTTAAGTTCGATTACATTCAGTCGAGTTTAGACACAAATTGTCAACACGATTATCAACATAAAAAATTGTTTGCATTCACTCCAAGTTAACTGGCTCAAAGTCCAAAGTTTGAATATTCTCAACTCCATAAATAGTAGAATTTTGTAAAAAAAATCGAACTCGAGATTTTGATCAAACTTGACATAACGATGATAGCGAAGAAGAAAAAAGTGGGTCTCGCAAAAACGTCCGTCTGTCTGTCTGTTCGACTACAGCCTAAAAAGTAGCTGGCTACAAAATTTCTTGGCCAAAAAGAAAGAAATTATTTTTCTCAAATTCAGCGCTACAGAATTTTTTTTAAGAACTCACTTAATTTAAATAGTTATAAGTTGCCGTTTTGTAAAAAAAAATGGTGCCAAAAATGGATATTAATGGTACCTCATACATAACCATTTTTTTGATTTTCGCTTTTCTCGAAAACGGTCGAACTGATTGACACATTGTTAATAATATTATGTACCAACATTTTCAAAAATAATACTTTTGAATTTTTAAAAAAGCTTGAGTTTTTTTTTGAAAACTCAATATTTCAAAAACGACTCTGCCGATTTTTTATTAAACTTGGTAAAAAAAAGATTTTAAACTTTATCTAGAATATTTTTGACAACAAATATTCTAACACCCAAAACTACCGGTGCCTCCCATACAAACGTTTTAAAGTCGTTAAGATAAATATTTTTTTTTCTCAAAAATGACTCCTACGATTTTGATAATTTAAAATAGTACCATCTACCATTTAAAATTTTTAAATTTTATATTTTACGTATTTTAACAGTACCTCTCATAGAACGGATTCTTTGATTTTAAACTATCTCAATATTTGATTAACCAAAAAACACTAGATTTTTTATACAGATGCTTGTAACAAATATAAATAAAAGTTCGTACCAAAATTATCTAAAAAATGACTTTTGGATTTAAAAAAAAATTCAAAATTATTTTTTCAAAATCGATATTTTGAAAACGGGTAGCCGATTTTTTTGTGATGTTCGATTTTTAACTCAACATTAATAAATAGATACTTAATTTTTTTTTCAATTATTTTTAAAACCGCTCCTATAGTTTTCAAATTTTTTTTCTCATAAATTAAGATTTATATAAGAAATCAGATGGTGTACATCGCGTTGGGTTTAAACAGATTTAAAGTATTTTAATCAATTTCTTTCTAATTTTGTTGATTTAAGACAATTTACCAGTTTAAATAATATAATTTCCTTTTATGCATATTGCATATGTGCAACACTTAATTTTTGTATACTCACATAAAACCACCTGCAACTTAACTAAGTTTTTGCAAATGGATAAAATATAGACTCCCATAGCTAATTTATTTCAGACTATAAATAACAACCAACCAGTCGTGCCTATTTTTTGTATATGCAATGCATGTTCCACATATAGGAGCAAATCTTTAAAATTGTAAAGTAAGGCAGTGCAAGTTCGGCTAGAGGGTCAGTTGGGCCGAATTAAATAGTTCAACTAACAATTACATGTAAAATTGGTTTCAGTGGGGATGACAATCTAAATATGCGTCTTTTCGAATTTTTAAAGTAAAAATAAACCAAAAAAAGTATCCACAAGGGATGAAAATCGATATCCCTTTTTTTTTATTTTTTTTTTTTTTTTTTTTTTGAATATTTTATTTTATTTTATTTTATTTTATAATAATATGAAATAACAGTTCATAAACCAATTACAAGCTACCATGAACAAATATTTAGTTCATATATAATATTATAAATTCATCTGCCGTAAATAAAGATTAAAGTTACTAATTTTTAAAGAAATGATAAAAAAGAGAAAAAAAAAAAATTTACAAAAAATTATAATTTAATTTTTTTTTTTTTTTTTTTTTTAATGAGTAATGAGAAAAGCTTAAAAAAAAAAATCCTAAAACAAAGGAAAAATAGCAAAGGCAAACTTAAAATTAGGAAGATGGCAATGAGGAGTAGTGACTAGGTACAATTCGCAATAACTGTATTTTTACATTATTTTCATTAATACCAAAATTGAGGATATCAAACGAGAGGAAGTAATGATTATGATTTATCTGCATCCGTATGATAGGTTATTTCATGAATATATTTGTACGTGCTCGAGGTGGCTGAAATGTTTGTGCCTGTTAGGTCGAGATGGCCATCTTATAACGGGTGATTTTTTAAGAGGTTTAGAACTTTTGAAAAAAAAAAACACAAAAAATTCGAAAAAATGAATGAAATATTTACTTGAATCGATAGTTTGAACCTTGCAATTTAATGTTTAAAGATAATTTCATGCAAATGTTGACCGCGGCTGCGTCTCAGGTAGCCCATCCGCTGAGTCCAATTTTGGGATACTCTTTCACACATATCGGCCGGTATCTCACGAATGAATGCATGGATGTTGGCGTCCAGTGCGTCAATCGAAGCGGGCTTGTCCCTATAGACATTAGCCTTGACATACCTCCACAAAAAATAATCTAATGGTGTCAAATCGCACGATCTAGGCGGCCAATTGACCGGCCCGAAACGTGAAATTAACTGTTCACCAAACTCGCCTCGCAATTGCGCCATTGTTTCGCGTGCTGTGTGGCATGTGGCACCGTCTTGTTGAAACCACATATCATGCAGGTCAAGAACTTCCATTTCGGGCAAAAAAAAGTTTGTTATCATCGCTCGGTAGCGATTCGCATCATCTTTGAAGAAATATGGCCCAATAATGCCGCCGGCCCATAAACCGCACCAAACAGTGGCTTTTTCGGGATGCATTGGTAGCTGTTGCAATGCTTCTGGCTGATCTTCACTCCAAATGCGGCAATTTTGCTTATTTACGTACCCATTCAACCAAAAATGAGCCTCATCGCTGAACACAAGCAGCGCGCGATGAACATTTCGAACCGAGCACGAATTTTGATAGTAAAATTCAATAATTTGCAAGCGTTGTTCATTTGTAAGACGATCCATGGTTAAATTGCAAACCAAACTGAAGCTGTTTGACAGTGACACAAGGTACTAAACACACGTCAGCTGTCAAAACCAGTGTTGCCAAAACCAAACCAGCTTAAAAATCACCCGTTATATACTTCAGCCAATAGTAAAGAACATCGTACACTACCTGTAATTATATGCCTCAAATAGGTTTCCGTTAATATTAACCTGCGTTGAGATAGTGAAAGTATTTTAAAAAGTTTCAATCTGTCATCATACGCACTATGACTCGAATGCAATTTATATTGAAGGTATCTGGTGAATTTGTGCTGAACTCTTTCAATCGCATTACAATGGGTTTTATAGATAGGAGACCACAACAGCTCCGTACTCTAGGACACTTCTACACAACATGTTAAAAAGTTGGATAAAAGATTCATTATTTTTAAAAAAACTTGCCAATTCTAAAGATAAAACCCATGACTTTGACGATTTATTAATAATGTAGTCGTAATGAGGTTTGAATATGAACTTAGAGTCAAATATAATTCCCAGGTCTCTTTGCTCCATTACTCTCTTTAATTTGTCTGCGTTTATCCTATATTCAAAGTCAATGGGGTAAAGTTTCCTGCAGTAGGACAAAATTGAACATTTTTTTATGTTAAGATCTAAATTATTCTTGAGACACCATTCAAGCAAATTATATAATGAAGTGACTGAAAATTTTGTTTACATGCAAAAAAAACAGTGGTTTACCCAAATCTATTCTAAATAAATTTATTTGGATAAATCTCATTAATATTGGTCCTAGGTTTCTGAAACCACATGTGGAGTAGATAATAGATACCATACGTAACCACATAACATTTCGGACATAATATTAAAATAAATTAATGGATAAGCTTTTTTATTTGCTATCTGTAACCCATAAAATGTAGAGAAATATATTATCAATAATTCTGTCATGTGAGAATTTTCAAACCGAATTTTATTTATTCTTGTTTTTACATATGAGATAAAAATCAATTGCGCCTTAAGGAAATCACCTACGCCATGCGCATAGCTAAGACACTAAAGTAGGCACCAAATAGAACGGGGTTCGTGTTCTAGTATCAAATTACAGGCAGATAAATATGCCAGATATATAGACACATGTTTTTCGCCTACTCTAAAGTCTAAACCTAATGTTTTTATTATAACTTTAGTTGAATAACACAAGTTTAAACAAGAACAAATATAAAAATATAGGCAACCATCGGAGACGTATATATACGTATGAGGCATATTTTTAAATTAAGTAAGTAAAAAAGTACCTATACATCATTTTTTGGGGATTTTGTCTTCTGCATATGTACCTATATGTAACTGGCTTGTAATAAATATGCTTATCTAGCTATTTCTTTTTCATTCAAATTGAGTAGATACTAAAAGATTCAGCTGTGTATCAAATATTCACGTCATTCTGTATTCAATTCAATCGTGAATGTTTATGTCTTCCTACCTATACCTACCTAATGCATAATGACGTTCTACGTGATGTATTTTGAAACGTGGTTATTTTAAATTTCACAACATCAGAGTAAGTACCTGTACCTACTTTAGTCTTATTTGAAAGCCAATCTTAGGATAACAAAATGAAACAAAAGAAACGACATAAGTCGTAAAACTCATGTAACAAACCAATGCAGTATCTACATATAGGTACTTTGTGGATCTTAAAGTAGGGTCTCCCATCTCATAGCTTATCCACAAGGCATGCGGGTTGGGAAATAAACTAAGTTTAAATGTGATAAGGAGTTTTAAGAGAATAAAAAAAAATAATGCGAAAATTGAATGGCTTAAGGCTTCGTGATGCTGGAGCGAAAACAAAGGGATTATTATCTCATGTTTCGAACACCCCAGCCTCGCAAAACGCGAATATTCGAAATATAAACAAATTCTAATAACAGATTTTTAAAATTGCAAACAACGGTTATATGAAATAATAATTTTTTTAACGGAGTGTCTTAGTAGCTCTTTCTATATACTATGTAGTTTCTATAATACGTTTGATCTCAAAGAGAAATGTTAGCAAACGATTCGGTGTTTTGAATTCTAGTTCTTTAAAGAGAGTTTTTCTTATTTCCGTAAAATACTATAATGTGTAAATCATTATCATTACTTTTATAAAAAGACGAAACAAATATTAACTTTGCCACGCGTAAAGTATTTAACTGATTTCCTTGAATTGTTTTTTTTATAATATTTGTTATTTTTAAAGAATGTTTAAGATAACTTTTTGGTTTGTTTAATTTGTTTGCTGAATAAAAAAATTATTAATTTTTTTAAATTTGGTGTCCAACTTTTTGTTGATGTTGATCCACATACTCATTTATTCTTTTGAAGCAGTTAAATATATTGGAAAAATGAGAGCTTATTTATACAGTTTTACTCAAATTTTAAGTCCTTAATCTTTTCATAATTTATTTTTGATATTTGATATTTGATATTTATTGAGTAAAATAAACAACATTTACAAAGATTACAATAAGTATCTTAAATGACGTAAATGTGATCATGATAATATATATTAGTTAAATTAATTGTATTTAATAGTACATAAGTTGATGAAATTAGATAAATTAAAAGTTCAAATCAAGATAAATTGAAAGATTATAAATATATATAAAAGAAAAAAAAGGAACATTTAACATAAACAAAAAGTACAATAATAAAACAATAATGAAATTTAAAATGTAAATATATTAAATAAAAAATATAAAATTAAGCATTTAAAAGCCCTATTACCTAAAGTTGCCCGCCAAGTAAGAAAATAGAGAATGACTAAAATTATCAGCAAAACAAAGTCTTCTTATGCCAAGAGGAAGAGAGTTCCATAAGCGAATAGCGTAAACAAAAAATTGTCGCTCGGTTGTTATGCATGAAGTACGCGGTGAAAGTATAGTAAAAGTACGAGATGAATTTGAAAAAGTTATAGAGATATTCATAGAGATTGTGATGTGCTTTTTGCTTTCCAGCCGAGGTTATGCTCGCCGGTCTCGCCAGGGTCGTTTTGAAGAAAACACGAAACTTCAAAGGAAAAAGGTCTTAGAACCTTATTACAGAATCTTTATTGAAAACAATTTTTTATTATAAAACACAATATTCTCTATTCACTGTAGTTCACTGGTACTTCGGTTAAATCTGGTAATTGGATTTTTCACGGGTATTCGGATGACTTGCGTTGCTGGCCTCTAGTCTAACTGTCGTGTACTGGTCTCTGTTGATTCGAGTTTGGCCATAGAACTTGGTGTCTGGTCTCGGTTTATCTGGCTTCGGCTTATTCGGTTTTAAAAACTGGTGCCACTATTACGATGTCAGGTTTGGGACGGGATGATGCGGCTTCCGCATGTCTTCAGCAGGTACTACGCCCCTGGTGGCACTCAAAACAGCAGCATAAAACGCTCTGGTACATCAGCAGGTACTACGCCCCTGGTGGCAATTAGGACGTTTGACTTCGAACTAAGATTCCTTACCACTGGTGGGGGGGGGGGGGAAACCTTAGTAAGAAATGGCTGGGCAATCTCTCCTACCTAACTTTGTCTTTCAACGAAACCCCTTACCACTGGTGGGGGGAAGCTCCGAGGAAAACAAAAGAAACTAAATGACCGGATCGACTCGACTTGTCTACGACTGGATGTAAAATGATCAATAAAACCAAATTTACTTATGTCGTCTGACTTTGCGTATGACCGAACGGGTGATTTTCGTCCATCGAAGTAGGTTCTCATGTTACATTTTCAGTAAAGACTGAATGTGAGTTGTATAGTGATGAACGAAAAAGAGTAATCGTGTAGATTTTGCTGTGACGTCATGCGTCCATGGTATGTGCGAATTGTGTGTGGTAAAGTACAATTCTCAAAGTAAAAGAAGTGAAGTAGCATGGAACGCTTCGTTACAAGATATTCCGGTTTTCGAGATGTTATGACTTTATTAAGATATTTTGTAGTACAGTAATCTAAGTATTTATCTAAAGACAAACCCAATATATTGGTTTTATAAGCCGATATATGATCCTGGCGCTTTAAACCAAACACGTATCGGGTCACATTATTAAAGGCGACGTTAAGTTTTCTTCTAGACTTAGCATTGCAGTACATAGAAACTTCACAACCGTAAGTAATGATTGGCACAATGATAGATTTGACTAACATCAATCTTGTTTTGACAGGAGTAGAGGACTGTGACATAAATAAGTTACGTAGACAACCATATATTTTTCCTACTATAGTACGAGTATGAAGATCCCACCTAAGGTTATTATCAAACCAAATTCCCAAGTACTTAGCCTTATCAACTAATTCTATCTGCTCACTTCCAAGATATATATTTGAAAAATCACTGGAATTTAAATAATTTTTAGATATAAGCATACATTTCGATTTTTTAGGGTTCAGGAAAAGCTCATTTCGTTTGGACCACTGTAAGATACTTTCAAGATGATAGTTTATTTTAAGTAAACATCATCGATAAGACCTGTTTTGCAACTAAGATACAATTGCACATCATCAGCGTACATATGGACAGAGGAATACTTTATGCTGCCAGGAAGGTCATTTATGAAAATAGAGAATAACAGAGGGCCCAAAATACATCCTTGGGGAACTCCCATGTATGTATAATTGAAATTTGACATAGCTTCATTTATCTGTATGCATTGATTTCTACTAGATAGGTAAGATTTAATCAATAAGGCTGCTGAAGAGGAGAAATTAAATTGCATCAGAAGTTTGGACACTAGTTTTGAATGATTTACCGTGTCAAAAGCCTTGGAGAAATCCAAAAGAGTTAACAGCGAGATTTGATCTTTATGAATTGATATTCTTAAATCATCAGTTACTTTTAACAGCGCTGAAGTACAACTGTGTTGTTTTCGGAACCCAGATTGATGTTTACAAAGTAAGGCATGCTGTTGTAGATGAGAACAGTATTGAACAGATGGGTTAGTACTGGAAGAATTATTTTAATACATAAAGGATGTATTTCATTAAGACCTGCAGATTTAAATTTAGTATTTAAGACAGCCTAAACAACATCTGTCTGATCCACCCGATGAAATTCAAAACCAACCGCGGTAGGAAACGTACTTGCAGTACGCGCGTTTAGAGATGATGTTGTAGGACATTGCACAAATTTATTGTTGAGTTCATTCAAATCAACACCAGAAAAATCAAATTCGTCTTGACTGCCAATTCCAATACCTCGAATATTTTTCCACAGGGTCTTTAACGGTAAATTACTATCAAGGTGCTTTTTATAGAAATCGCGCTTAGCCTTACGTATTCTGAGGTTAACAACATTTCTTAATACCCGAAAATTATCATAGATCTCTGGCAACCTAAATCGTTTCCATCTCTTAAATGCCAAGTTGCGTCTATTTTTGAGCTCTACGATCTCCGAAGTGAACCAAGATTTATAATTAATATACAAATTTTAAAAATATCAAATTTTAATATTTATTTATAGGAATTCCATTTAATTTTATTCACTGGGTCAATGCTTCTCGTTCCATAATATACGTTTATAGGTTAATATATTTGTATTTGTAATTTTATATGAATTGAAGCAGCAATAATTGTACAAATGAATACATTTGTATAATATATAATACCTATTGAAACAAAGCTTAAATAAAGAAGATTTTCAATAACAAAACTTTAAGTACACTTTTAGTGACTAACGGTGATGGTACATGTAGGAAAAAATTCCCCACTCGCACGGATTTTCCCAAATGAAACTGTATTGAGGAAAAAAAAAAAGATTTAGTTTTTACTTTCTCATTTTCTTCTTTTTTAATTAAATAGTAGATAATATTATTTTCTTTTTTTATTTTTATTTGATGTATACCATCACTGTTTTTTAAAACTCGGTGATTTTGAAACTGAGAATAAATACGTTGAATGAGGCATTGCTTTTCTCGATTCCATTCGGATTATGTGAAGACAATTTGTAATGATGTGTACCTACTGTGATGGGACTAATTATACATTTGTATACAACCATATGTTACTGATCATAATTATTAATATATATTTCAAATAGTAACATAACAGAGTTTCGAAAGACAAAAGTCTGCCTAAACAATTCTTAAAAAATGTTTCAATCTTAAAATTAAGAACGCCGCTTGAATTGTTGAAAAAAAAATGAATTTATGGACAAAATATTTTAAAAATATTGTAAAAATAATTTTACGTATTGTATATAAAATTTCTTCAATATTCAAAAAAAATATAAAACATTTTAAGTGGTATTCCATAATAAAATCTTTAAATCTTATGTATTAAAAAAATTCATTGACTAGATTTCAAAATATTGATTTGCCAAAAAAAAAAAATGATTTTTTTTTCAAATTTGAAACAATATTTGTTTGAAAATGTTTGTATACCTACAATACTAATTCAATTTAAAAGGAATACCTTTAGGTATACAAATTTTGGTTGAAATTGGTCAGACTTTCAACGAGAAAGTTGAAAAATGAATACAAAAAAACCGTTCTATGATAGGTATACTGTGAATATCAGTTTTTGGTAAATTATTTGTTTCACCTATTTGTAAAGCATTCCTGCAATTGTATGCACATGTTTCTTTTTTGTATAGAAATCGTTAGAGCCGTTTCTTAGATAAAAAAAAACCTCTTCCGTTCCGCTTGTAGGGCAAGTACCGCTAATTTTGGATCTGAAAATAATTAAAATTTCCCCTCTGGAGAACCATACCATGCCCGCGAATCGCTCGTGCAAAATTTTTGATGTAGCGTGAGCTGTGTGTCACGTAGCTACGTCCTGTTGAAACCTCATGTTATCCATATCATCCAATTCAGGCCAAAAGAAATTGGTAATCTATAGCGCTCAGCAATGACGTCGATGCTCTGGCCAACGTCGTTCTCAGAGAAATATGGACTGATCTTGGATCTCATGTGGATTGCTATCGTCCAGATTTTAGATTAGATTTTATTTTCGGTAATTAGATATACATTTGGTAAGCTACCGCACAGTTTACACACAGAGATTTGATATGCTATAATAATATCTTTCTACTGAATAAGTATTTTAATTTAAATAAAGTTTACAAAAAAATAAAGAATTTACTTTGAAGGAAAGTACAAATAAAACCTTCAATACAAAATAAGAAAAAAGAAATCAGGTACATTTGGACTCGAATTAAAAATTCAACTTCAAAACTATAGTAATGAAGAAGGTTAGTATGAATTGGGTTAGTGAATAATAATAATAAATTAATTTATAAATGTATATTAGTAAGTTGTTAGTAAATAGATGAATAAATATACATATTTGTATGAAATATATAATTAAATAAATACAATAGTTAATTAATAAGAAAAACAAATGAGTAAATAACTAAATAAATAAACAAATAATATAAAAATAAATAAATAAACGTATAAATATGAACGAGATACATGAATGAATCAACATATAAATAAATATGTAAAGAAAAGAAAAATAAATAGTTACAACAATAAATAAGTAAATAAATAAATAAATAAATAAATAAATAAATAAATAAATAAATAAATAAAAAAAAAACAAAAAAATAAATAAATAAGTACACGTAAACATGTAAACATATAAGGATCTTATAATAACAAGTAGATAACATCAAAAATATGGTTAAGAAAACAATTGATTAATTAATGGATTGTCAGGAATTTCACAATTTCGCAAAAATGAATTATTAAGTTTAACTATTCTTTCAGAGATCATTTCAACATTTGCTCTTGCATGTAAGTCCAGTGTAGAATGGTATCGAGAAAGATTAAGCATCATTTTAAGTAACTTGTTCTGTGAAATTTGAAGTTTTTTAAGATGACATTTGGAACAATTTCCCCACACTTGGCATCCATAGAGAAGGATTGCTTGGAATATTACCTTGTGAATTATTATTTTGTTAGTGTTGTTTAGACATGACTTTCTATTTATGAATGGATATAGCATATTGATTGCTATGCTTACTTTGCGCAGCGTTTGAACAATACGTTCCTTAAATGTAAGTTTTTGGTCTAGATAAACCCCTAAATATTTCACACTCGAGTCCCATTTGACATTAACACCATTAACAATAATCTGATTACTGGGGAGATAGCAAGACTTTCTTTTTCGGCTGAAAAAGATAGCTTGTAATTTCTCAGCATTCAGCTTAATTTTCCACTTTTGATAATAATGCATCATCAGTTCAAGTGCATGTTGTAAATTTGTCTCAATGTTGAGACTAAATTCATGCGATGAAAAGATGCCAGTATCATCAGCGAATATGGCTATTTCACATTCTTGCAGTTTGGGAATATCAGATGTGTAGATGTTGTATAAAAAAGGACCCAATACTGATCCTTGCGGAACACCTGCATTAACATTATAAGAAATTGAAGGACAATTATTAACATAAACACTAAAACAACGGTTAGAGAGAAAACTTTGAATAATTTTGACCAGATACATGGGAAAGCCAAAATGTACCATCTTGTGGACAATCCCATCATGCCACACTGAGTCAAAAGCCTTTTCTATATCTAGTAAAACAAGGCCAGTTGATTTACCTAGAGAACGATTTTTCTTGGCATGTTCACATACTCTTAAAATTTGATGAGAAGTGCTGTGATGCATCCTAAATCCAAATTGTTCATTTGGAAAAATATGTAAGTTTTCAACGATTTGCAAAATTTTACATTTAACAATTTTTTTCCAATATTTTACTTAGACAACTAAGCAAACTAATCGGTCGATAGCTAGTAGGAAGTTTTGCAGGTTTCCCAGGTTTTGGAATTGGTATGACTTTTGCGTTTTTCCATGTCATTGGGAAATACTGCATTTTAAGGCATGCATTTATCAAAAAGGTAAGATATAAAAGGCCTGCTTTAGGTAGATTTTTTATATAAATATTTTTAATTTTGTCTAGTCCATCAGATTTCCTAGATTTAAGGTTGGACACTACATGTTCCACATCCTGCCTATTTACAAACTGATCCCTTGGAGTATGGATGTTTTGTGAGTTTATAATGCTCAATGTTTGACTCACAAGATTTTGAGTTGTGACATCACTAAGGTGTTGTGACACGGTATGATTGTTCAGAAATGATGAGGCCAATAAATTGGCTTTATTTGAGTCTTGATAAACCACTTCGTTTCCATTTTCCATATTTGGAATTCGTCTATTTTTGTTTTTTTATAATTTTGACTATATTCCAAAAAGGTTTTTCATTTTTTTTCAATTTACTTAATTTATCGTTCCAATTTCTATTTCTGTGTTTAACAATTTCTTCATTAATCTTTTTTTTATATAATTTAGTTTGACCACGATATTCTGGTAACCGATAACGTTGCCATTGCCTGTTAAAGTAATTTCTCTGACGTATTAATTCCAGAATGTGTTCAGGCATTTTAGCAAAGAAGGGTTTTTTAGACTTTTTTGGTATACATGATTGTACCGTGTCAAGAATTTGATTAGAGAAAGTATTGACATGCATATCAATATCTTCTCTACAGCACACTCTATCTAAATCTGTAGTGACTGTTCTAAGTTTAGATTTAATTTCTGATCTAAAACGGCACCAATTAGCATTTTTAAGATCCAAAAAGTATTCTTCTCTTTGCTCAACCAATTCATTCATCTTGCATAGAACTGGAATGTGATCAGAACTCAAATCATTGATTGTCTCAGGCTGATTAAAAAACGAAGGTGTATTTGTTATGAATAAATCCAGAACAGATGGACTTCCCCTTGACCCAGACGGAAAATAGGTTGGACTAAACGGGAACAACATGGAATACGGATACAAGCACGACATACTCACAAGAACATTACCCCACGAGTTTGCACGAACACAACCCCAGTCCCTATGCCTACAATTTAGGTCACCTCCAATTATATAATTCTCATTTCTTATTAATAATTTTCTAAGATCTCTCTTAAAATACATTCTTTTTTCTTCATTAGAGTTTTTACCAGGAAAATATACACAGAACATTTTTAACGTTGAATGATTCCTCAATCTTACCTCGATACCAACATTTTCTATTAAACGAGTCCTCACAACGGGCAAGAGAAAATGTTGAATTGATTTTTTTATTAAAATTGCTACACCTCCACCTCTTTGATCTATTCGATCTACGCGGTAGCATTTATAATTTGGGGTGGAAAACACTATATCTGAACTTAACCATGTTTCTGTTACAAAAGCTATATCGATTTTATTGTGGTTCAAGAAATTTAAAAATTCGATTATTTTATTTCTAATGCCTTTGGCATTCCATGTTATAATGTTTAAATTATAATCTAGCATATTATTTGTTAATATATTACTTGACATTGGAATATAAAAACTTAGTAGCTAACTGTGCGATAGCTTGAAATTGATCTTGTTTTGTTTTACATACACTTAATTTATTTATCATCTCCATTACCAAAGTATTAAGTTCTTCCATCGAGAATAACTCACCACACGGAGCAGGCGTTTGTTTGTTTTGATGAGCTGCACTTGGTTGTGTATTCACCACAGGTGTTATATTTTCCCATGTATTTTTTATTGTAAGATTGTTGTGCTGTACTTGTCTTCCATGCATACGTTGGGGTAAAGCTGGGAAACATAGATACACCATATAAAGATAATAATCTCGGCTGTCATCCGAGTTTGCCTACAAGCTAATTCAGGGGAAATTCAGGAGAAACACGCACACATATGCAGAATTCGTCCATTCACCACCGTTTACTTGCACACATAGACAGAATTCCTCCATTCACCACCAAAATGTCGGTTATTTTAAAAATATCATGAGTATGTTCAAAAAGTATAATAAATTCAGCAACGAGTTATCAAGTGCTAACGCGACCATATAGGGATAAGTTTGTGGAAACAAATTTTGAAAGTGAAAATTTATAATCGATTTAAGTATATTCGATTGTCTTTTGTTCTTAATCTCAATTTATTGAAACAAACAGTGAATATGATGAAAAAAAAAATAATATAAGAAGGAGAAATCAGAAAATCAACGCAGCTGTCGTAAGACAATCTTAGGCGTGTTTTTTTGCAAGCCCGGAGGAAATTAAATTGGTACGAAACCGAGTGAATACAAAGAATTCATATGTTTTGCCCATAATTGCGATGTGGTACTGTTCGTCTAGTTTTCGTGTACTTTTGTCGTCGGACGTGAAGAGCGCTCATCGACCGCTCATTCGTAAGTGGTTGGATGCAAAAAACAATTTGGCGCATGGTGCTTATTTTTTTACTGTTTTTTCTGATTGATGAATGAAGGAAGTGAAATGTTAAGTTTTCTTTTAATCAATTTATATCACTCTGTGCTGTGAAAATTGACATTATCCGTGTTTTTTTGCAAGCCCGGGGAGATTTTGTTGGAAAAAACGACATCGGGGATTAGCGACGCCATTACAGAAACAAAATGGAGTTTCCATACAAACTATCGATAACAAGTATGCAATTCACGCCGGTAACACAGTTTTTCTCCGTGCTTAAGCTAAGCGCCGAGAATTCTCCGCACTTAGCTAAGCCCGAAGGGGATTAGTTGTTGTTGCATTTAACATGTAAATTGCAGGACAAGACGTCGTTTTTTGATCGATTTCCTCGGCGCTTGCAAAAAAACACGGCTATTGAACAAACTATTTGTTTTCTCACTTTCAACCACTTAAGTGCATTATGGATGACTTGTGAAATTGACGTTTCGGACAGAAAAACACAGTTCAGCAAAATGTCATTATGAGAGTAAAGGAATGAAGGCCAAACATGGTGTCATTCACGAAAATATGAAATGATTCTTTTTAAATAAAGAGTGGGTCATGTTTGGCCACTGATTTTTGACATTTCTTATTGTATTCCTTGTTTATTAAATAAATCGCTTCATTTATTTCTGTTGTTTGTAGAGCGCACATGTATACCTGTATCGTTGTTAATATAAATACATATATGTATATAGAGAGCATTGACAATTTTAATAACCAATCAAACTAAAAGGAAATTTCAAATTTGAGTCAAGATTTAAAAATCAATGTGTAGCAGCGCATCACTCATAAGATGAATTTTCAAAAAAAGTTTAAAGAAGTTTCATTACTCCAAAGTCGTCGTGTAATAGCGGACTTAGCATCATTAAATTTGTGTTTCTTTCAACACAACCCGATATCCCACCTAACATCCCCCATTTTCATGGTGAAAAGCTGGTGAGTTGGAGTTTTTTTAAAGATGGCTGCGTTATTTGCACATACAAAATGGTCGATCTAGCAAAACAGAACAAACCCACCCCATTAAATTGTTGTTGCAATTCACATCTATTCATCGACACGGGATGAAATTACAAATACAACAATGTAAACAAATGGGTTTTGGAGGGTGAAACGTACGAAAGATTGTCATCTTTATATGGTGTATCTATGCTGGGAAATCATCCATTGACAGATGAGAAGAGTTGAACTCCTGTATGTTGGCGACATTAGTGATCTTTGGCTTATCGTGAGCTTGGGAACGATGACTTGCTTTATTTGAGAGCTTTTGTCTCATTTCCAGATATCTCATTCTAATTGCACATGCGCTGTCAGTCGATTTGTGCTTCTCGCTGCAGATTGCACATTTAAGAACTTCAGTGTTTGTACATTCTTCGGTCTTGTGAGAAGCTGCGCAAATGGAACAATATGTTCTCACATGGCAATTTTTCTCGCCATGACCAAACAGTTGGCAGTTTCTGCATTGAGTCAAATGATTTTTTTGCTTTCGTTGATATGACCAATTGATTTGTGTGTGAAATATGGATCTAATTTTTTTTTTAAGTTCATAAAGTTTAATAGAGCCACTTTCAAGAGATACTATGTAGAACGTATCTGTATATTGTTCGTAGTTTTTGGTGATTTTTTTCACTTCTTTGCATAATAGACCAAGATTTATTAGTTCATTTTTTAACACGGTAGTGTCTAATTCATTTAAGCCATATAATATAACTTTAAAAGCTTTTTCACTTTTTAATGCATGTGTGAAATACTGACAGTTGTCTGTCTTTAATTTATCAAGTACTAAGTTATATGAATCCATTGATTCGCACATTATTTTGATGCCAATTGACATTTTTTTAATAGAATAGTCGGACACACTAATGGTTTTCATCGATGCATGCACATATTCACAAGATTTTTGTAATAGTTTAATGGGAGGAATTTGCACTCTTTTAGATGGTTGGTTTGGCGACTCGGAATCGTCCATTTTTTCGGTTTCTTTTTCATTGTCGGTGTCACTATCCGGCAAGCATTGTAAGGGGCTCCAGTAGTTACCTCTGGAGTCCCTTTTATTCGCATTCATAGCTATTTTTTTCCGAAAATTACTGTCCGAGGACATTAAGTTGTCCTCGGAAATAGGTGATCTCGCACGTTTATTAATATTGAACAAAAAAAAAAAAAATCACGATCAGAGTTAGAGATTGCTTGACAAGACGTCTTGCTTTATCAAAAGCTCCTATCGTCCAGATTTTGGCAATTATATTTGTTGACTTATCCATTTATACAGAAATGGGCCTCATCGCTGAAGATGACTGTAAATGGGTGAAGCGCCCGGAACCTTGCCCAAACAGGTCACCCATTTTGATAAAACAATTTTATCATTTGATGTTAATGGGTTTTGTTTCTGATCCACACAATTCAGCTTTCCTATATTTTGTTCCCCATGTTGTAAGCTTTTCGTTCTTCTTTGACATCATATTTTTAGTATTAGTCCAGTCAAATCGTCGTGAAAAAGGGCCCAAATTTACGCGCATAGGCATTGTCTGTTTTTTCCATGGTTCGATTGCGGCTTACCCAAAAAAACTTAAATCCAATTTTGCACTACCCAACAACTTTTTTAGTTTTGTACGAATATCTAGGCCACAGTATATAACACAGTTAATATTGAACACACAAAATTGTTGGTAATTATATTTTCTATCATATTTTTTCGTTAATCAAAATCATAAAAAGTTACAGTTAGTTTAAGAGACAAAACTCAAAAAAAATGCAAGAAAACGAATATCTTTGCTAAAAAGAAGTTATTGGGTGGTGCAAATTTGAATTTTTGATAAGCCCCTTTCAATACATATGAGAAATAAAACAGACTGGACTATATCTCATATATTTAGTTTGCCAATAAGCCTGATTGAAAAGTCCGTTTCGTCTCTTTTTTTAAGAAAACAAAAAAAATTTAAATAGCTTTATGATGCAACAATGTTTTATTTTATTTTAAGTGCGCTTAATTTGAATCTCAACTCAGTTATGTTTTATCATATCAGTTCTTCGACGAATTCCCACTCAAAAGTAAAAATAAAACCACTTGAAAGAAATATTCTTCTTCTTCAAAATTCTATCTTATCAATAATATTTAGTAATTTACTTTACACCATCATAGGTATACACTTCTTGCTACAGTAACGGCTTCCATATTGTATCACTTACACTATTTTCGTGCCTCCTTTGACAGGAGTATATGATACATATAGTTAAAGCTTCACAACATTGTGTTCAGCTATATCGCCTTGATTTTTCAATTATGAAAGAATATTTCCAAGAAGTGAGGATTGTTAGCTTTCGAGAGCGTTATAATGCAGTATAATACGCTTGACTTAAATAACGCTGTCATCCGCAATCATATAAGCATATACTCTGTGCATATATCCAAAGATGACAAGTCGGAAATATAAAACATTGTTAAGCATAGGTCCTAGCTGCTTCCGGAAAAATGATATCCATTCCTAATTCAAAAATTCATCCACCCCTTTATGACACTCAACGTTCACAGGTACAGGACGAAAATGTATTTTTTGGACCTCTCCACAATAATAATATGACGTTTGATTAAAATTTTAAAACCTTAGATTTTGTATGCCAACATGAAAGAAATACCTTCTTTCCGCATAGAGGAAAAAAAATATCATTAACGTAACAGTCGGACAGAAGTGTTATATACTCTGTCCATACAATAGAATTATAGGAATCACGACAAAGTGTCAGTAAAGTCCACTTCAGGTTAACAAACGAGGTTAGAGCACCGTAATATTATATGGGAAGGAATATCATTTCTTACAAAAAAATCCAAGGATAAGAATGGTAAGAAGAAAATCCTCTACGTGAAAATACTTTTAAATTAGATACAAAAGGGATGCAACTCTATTATTGGATAAAAGAGAAAAATGTCTGCATTTCGATTTGGACTTGGGACAACAAAAAAAATTGTTTTTCTCTGGCGTTGCATTGTTTCTTTGATATCTGATTTCATAGGGATTCAATGTCCCATTTTGTTACAAATAATGAAATACTCGTACCTACATGTTATAAAAAAGAACAAAATAAAAGTTACATGAACTTTTCTTTGGTATATAACACCCGTCCATATACATATCTTCCACATTCGACTATTATAGGGTGGTCACAGGTCAAGGTTGAGAAAACCGATATTTGAAACTTTTGATGGAAATATCTTAAGCCGCGTCCAGATCAATAAAAATTAACGTTATGCGCTTTGCGCCTTGAATTTTGTATTCGCCGCAAATATTTCCACCGTAAATTTCAACTTATTTCGGAATTAATTCAGGGCTCCAGTTTGAGCGGAAAGTAATTGTAATAAACTAATGAATCAATTTGCCCACATCCAAACACCTGTGCGCCGAAAATCCATTGGAATCGGATAGCGTGCGTTGAATTTGACACAGATATTTGTGTGACGTCCACTTTGACTTGTTTTTTTGCGTCTACACAATTATTTGCGCCGAACGCCGCGCACAACGTAAATTTTTATTGATCTGGACCATTATATCAAACTATGATAATTCCTATAAAAATGTTATTTTTTTCAGCAGTAAAGTAAAGTTATACTTCATCTTTGTAAATTGTGCAATATACATAGTTTAAGAAAAAAAAATGTAAAAACTTTTGCAACAAACAAAAAATGTTTGTATTTTTTATTGTTTTAAAAACGGGAATTGCAGTTTTCGTGGTTGCTTACTAAAACGGTCTATAATTAAACTATAAAAACCCGTATCTTCGTTTACTAGATGTTTGTGAATGTTCATCATACACAACCCATCACGCCTTTCATCGCTCATTGTTGACCTTAGCCAAGTTTTTACCTTTCTTACCACCATATTATTCACTCGATTAATCCAGATTTAAACTTAAATCCAGATGTGAATGAACTTAAATCCAAATATTTAATCCAATTTCATATTATTTACTCATTAAATCCAAAGTTAAATCCAATTTTTTTAAATCCAGTTCCACCTAATCCATTTGAATTTAAACTGCCATTCGGAGGTCAGTTTAAGTTTCTACTTAAATCCGGATTAAAATTTAATTTCATATTATTCGAGAAATTTGACATTTCATAAATTTGACATTTGGATTAAACGGTTTTTCATCTGGATTTAAAGAACTTTTACATCTGCATTAAAAGCATTTGAATCGATTGGATTTAATGCATGTTTAGAGTGAATATTATGGACATAGGTTTAAATTTTTGATTTAATAAATTCGGATTTTATGGTTGGATTTAAAATTCCGTTAAATCCAATCTAAGTCCAAAGTGAATAATACGGCCATTAATGTAATTTTACTCTAAAATTAAGATAGATGCAAACCAGAGCGGCTTTGAAACCCATTTTTTATCGACCTCCTGCCGACCAACCAAACTAGAGCCGCATCTCCGTACGTAGAACAATATTGAGTCAAATCTAAAATTATCCCCGAGCGGCGAGAAAAACATTTCTCATTGACTACCTAGTGGCTAGTGCACTTGGGACTTAGGACCTACCGCTGAATTTAGGACCGATATACCAAGAAACAACTGCAACAACAAAACCATGAGAGAACCGTTTTTTCTCCTCAACTGATGGCCTAGTCGGCAAAAAAAAATAATTTGTTCGTAATGCAAAAATATTCTGATCTATGAACAGGTATTTAAAAAAGTGAATTTACTTTACTTTTTAACTAATATCTCGAGAGCGACTCATCCCACTTAAAAGTTTTGGCAGCCTTTTCTGTAGGAAATTGAATTATCTTTCGTTTTTGTAAAGAATTTTTTTTCGTATGACTTATACGCTTAGATTTTAAGAGTTATGTAAACAGTTTTTCAACATGAAATGAAAAAAGAAATACATTTTTATGATCAGTAAATGATTTTCATTGTCTGCAAGGGAGGGAGGGGTCAAAACGATAGAACTTAGAGATTTATTCGACCAAGGTCCAGAGTCAGAGGGGAGCAACCCATGGAATTTGATGAAAAAAATGATCAATTAGTCAAAATTCCCTATTAAGAACTGATAAAATGTTGGTAGACAAAAGTCATAGCTCAGAGCCATGAGAGGCTAAGTGCCTCGATTTGCTTCCCCCCCTGCAGGCGTCTAGGTTACGAAGTCTGATGCTACCAACTTCTAACAGCTTTTGAATGTTAACTCTAATCACCCTGTAAGTTAAATTATGTTTCAGTAAATTAGTTGGATTGGGTTGGCAATTCCAATTTTGTTCTTTAAAAGCTTACAAATGAGTACAATTCTTAATTGAAAAGCTTAATGAAAATAACGATGATAAAAACATAAGAATGTACAGTACCTACATACTACTAACCAGAAAAGTACATTTTTGAAATGGATCCTTTATTTAGCAATTTAACCCTCGAGTAGTCGTGCTATGGTTTTTTATACGAATTGGCCAATCGTGGACATATTTTTTGCCTGTGAATCCTGATTCTACAGCTTATACTGTAGTAAGTTATACAAACATAACTAAATTTTTGTTTTAATTACAAATTTTATGTAGCGCTCCATTAAGACGGGGATTTTTGAAAATCCAATTGTAAGTAGGATAAAATAGGACTTTTAAGGGTCAGTCAATGTGTTATATAAGAGAAAACGCTCGAGGATGTTATTCTCGCGGTCGGACATACTTAGGTATTTACATATGTCGGTAAAAAGTATATGCTACCTGCGTAGTAGAATAGTAAAAATAAAAATGCAAACATTGGCTTAAATAAACCCATCTGTAAGGTTGAGGTCTTAAAATGTAGGTAGAGGTACAATGTTAAGCTACATCTAGAATTAAGTCTACAAAGCGATTGACACGGAAAAGTCAGCTAGATTTATTACTTTAGATTTAACAATTGGATTTTCATCGGAAAATTCTATAAATTACGATGAAGTAGCAAGTTACACCCAGTAAAGTCAGCGAATCGACTGGTACGGGCTATTTGTCTAGATTTATAACTTTAATTCTAATGGTTAGATTGCTTGAAGGTCAATGTCTTTAAATGTAAAAATATAATGTTGAGCTACATCATGTTATTGGTATATTTTGTATTAAGTTTAAGAAGAAACTGATACGGGCAAACTATATTTGACTACATGTAGAATAATGTCAGCGAACGAAGCAACTGACACAGGCTTGATTAATAATTTTTTATAAAAAAACTGATTATGCAAGCCGCATTTTTAAATTGGTGCTTTAAGTGTACACAATAAGTTAACTTAAATTTTCGGAGATTATGATTTTCATTCTTATAGTTTGGCATAAAAAAACTTTCGTACATTGAGCAATACAAAATTTTTCCGAGATCATTAACCCTTGCCTCTTAAGCCATACTTTTTCCAAACAAATTTATTTGGGAATTTCACACTTTTTACTTCTTATATTATTTCTCTCTCGAAATAATATAAGAATTTTCTTGATTTTTTTGTTGATTATAGTTATTTAAACTAAAAATTTATATTTTATTTCTATTTTTAAAAAGTTTATCTATTTATGCTTTTCTCTTTTTTTAACTTAAATTTTTTTTTTCTTAAACCATACAAGCTATTCTAAATTTTTGTATTAATTTTTTTTAAATAACAAAAAAAACTTCATTTACAAAATGTATGCAAACCCCAAAATTATAATTTATTTTGATTTTTAAAATTATTACATATTTTTAATTCTTATCGTTTTATTATTTTTAATTTATGTTTTTTTGTCCTCGAACTACAGCAGTTATTATATTTTTTTTGTCTAGCTTTACTTATCAATAGTTCCTTTAAAAAAAACACATTCAAAAATGTATTTAAATTTTCTCAAAAATTATAATAGGACACAAACTTCCGATTCAGCGGGTAATCAAACAAAAATGATTTTGGGAAATAACGGACACCCTAGTGTAAAGGCTGACGGACGTTGATTTATGATTTAAGGTATCATTTAATAGTTCATTATTTATTAAAGGAATTATTTATTCAACGATTCAAAAATGAAACGATTTTGGAATTTGGAGTGAAATCAAATTCTTTTGACTTTATCAACGGTTTTCTTGAGTGCCCCACATTTGCAAGTTCAAAGGACTAAAACTCCCTCTTGAGCGCTCAGAACCACTCACGCAACTCCATTACCCGGCTTTATGTTCAGTCGTTCGACAGGCATTTATGTCAGCAGTTTTTTTGGACAATTGTTCATTAAAAAAAACTCAGGGTGGCCGTCAATATTTTTTTAAAAATCAATTGAAGTTATTATTATCTTGACAGAGATCACCTTAGAAACGTTATTTGAAATGCCTTCTTTAACAAACCAAGCATGAGCAGATATTATCTAAGTGTATATGGACTCTGTTTCAATAGAGTGTGAAAAAGATACTATGAACTGTATCCTAACCAACGACTTTCTAGTTACGAGTGTTTACAAATACGTTCCGGGTGATTAACGTATATACCTATACCGGAAATTGTTAGATTACTCAATATGCATCATCTGATGCTTAAATTATCCGAATTTTTGTATACAAAATTTAATCTTCCCATTGGCCATATTAAATTATAAAAAAACTTTGCAAATTCTGGATCCTGCATATAAATATACCAACATAAGGATATGGTAGATAATATATTACGAAAGAATATTCGTTGATATTTTAAACCAAAAAGACAAAACAATACCGAAAATACAATAATATAACTTGTTGGCATGTCGAACTGCGACTCCATGTTATAGGAGCTTCTGTTAAAAAATACTACATATACCTAAAGTACTTATACATGACATTATTTTGTCCTGAAAAATATATTTTTTTTTATTTTTTATATTTTTCCATTTTAAGTTTTTAATGTGCATATTTGCAAACGTGGTTCCTAGGAATTACGAGCTCATTAAGCCGATGATAATATTTTCTGAGAAAACAAAAAAATTCACATACCATGTCATTTTTAAGGAATAAGATTGAATTTCCTTGTGTCATAATTCAAGTGAGTTTCTAGTGAAAGTTGCTAAATTAAATTTTAAAGTGAAACTTTTTAATTTAAATTTATAAAAGTTGTATAAAAGGTTTTACGCTTGAATAAAAATAATAAGAACATTTTTAAGAAATAATTATAATTATTTAATTTTATTTTCGTTTATTGTATAAGCAATTTTATGCAGACCACAGACACCCGCTTTAAAAATTGCAATATTTAAAATATTTGGCATTATAAATTAAAACTTAAAAATATTAAAACATTCTGATAGTTTTCAGTTTTCCAATTTCAAATTTCAATTTTTTATTTTTTTTTTTCAAGGTAGCTATTTATTTTGCAATAAAAACTTGTCCCATTTAATATTCATTCCGGTGTGTAGTTTTTATATATATTTTGGCATCTTCTACTGCTTTAAATGAGAAGATACATGATTCAGACTTATTCATGTCCAGTAAATTGTGCATGTAAATAATTTTCAATAAATCTACTATAACTGCTTCAAAATTCAAAATGTTTTTGTTCATTGAAATTAATTCGGCTGAGGAATCTTTTAAAAACCGGTGTGATAATTTTATTGATTTCGTATCGTTTATGTTGTTGATTAGCCAAAAACGAAAGATATATTAATTTTTTCATACCTGATTTCATAAATATCTTAAACTTGTATTTGATATTGTTTTGCAAGTCAAAAATGGCAGTGTTGAAATGATTTGTTCTTCTGAAACACATATTATTTATCAATATTGATAAACGATGAATAACGGCGGGATAAAACTTAAACATCTGTCAACGTGTAATTCTTTTAAAAAAAAATATGCACGACTGGGTAGCACGAACTTGCTCTTATTCGTGATCACATTGTGGTTCTATAGTATGAAATAAATTAGCTATGAGAGTCTATACATTATCCATTTGCCAAAGCTTAGTTTAGTTGCAGGGTGTATTATGTGAGTATACAAAAATTAACAATTTAGCCTAGTGTTGGACATATGCAATATGCATAAAAGGAAATTATATTAATTAAACTGGTAAATTGTTTTAACAACTTCACTGTCCCCATACAAAGTGATTGAAAAATGTCTCAACGTTTCTTTATTTTGTATCAGAAATAAAAACATTAGCTTCACGTCCCATTAATCACATTTGATACATAGAACTCTTTTTTGTATCGTGTTTCCAGCGTCCGTGAATCATATATGATTCAAAATATGAAAAATATGAAAAGTGTTCTACGTCCCTATACAAATTGATTCAAAACCGTCTCTACGTCCAGCCTCTTTTTTTGCAGAAAGCATTACGGTTGACTCGGATTTAAAGTAAAATCGTTTTTAACTTTTGTTGTTGTTAAAAAAGAGTTTCATTTTATGTTCATATATGTTTCGTGGACGAAGTAAGTGTTCATATCATATCAATAAGTCCAATGAATCAAATATGACTTATGAAAAAATGATGACAAAAGATGATTACGTTTTAGTTCTTCGTTAGTTCGCCATTACGAATAAGAACAAGCCTCACGTGATATACAAAAATTGCTTTTGCCTTTTGTTTCGAGTTTCTGTCATTATTGCAAGATGCGTAGGTTTATAACAAATTAACAGACGAAGGCCCAATTACAATGTTGCAGGCCTAAAAAATGCTGTTGAGTGTATTCTTCGGTTCTTGTGTATATGCACCTCAAAACCCAACTGTTTCTCATTGGACTACCAAGATGCAATGGACAAATTGCTCGAAAGCGGTGTGCTTTGTGCTATAGGTAGATAGGTAGAAGCAACCTACCTCAGTGACCCAATTAGCATTTGAGTGCGTAGTTTTTATACCATACCTCGTATTGACTTGCAGATGGAGAGTAATTTTATTACAGGGAATTGTGGATATACCTCTCTTTACGGGTCTTAAAGGGGGTAAGTCCTTTGTCCGCTTTCGCGCGGTCTAAGGATAGCAATTAGAAAACCGAAGTTAATCCTAGATACACTTCGTCGCGTTGAGGAAAGTGATCATGTCTTTGATCTTTATCTCAAAAAGATCGCTCTCATTCTGGGTAGAGCGGGGCATTTACAGAGGAATTGAATGACTGTTTCCTTTTCCTACTGGTCCCCACTACCAAAATAAGTATTGTGAAGAATGCCCAGCTTCGCCGCATACTCTCCTATTGGCCAGCGACTAGAACAGGTTGCAACAACCCTAGCTATGTCTCGCCTGGGTTTAACTATCAGGTCAGTTATTCGGGATTTATTGTAGGTGGACCATATCTTTCTGGATATAACGCAGTTTGTTAAACTTCGCCACCAACGATTTGATTCTCTAAGAAAAATTGAGAATATATTCCCCTTATAACACCAAGCAAAATGTTAACTCTTTCCGCTGATCCTTGCCTGGCCAGTTCGTCAGCCCAGTTCGTTTCCCTCAATGCCACAAATACCTGGAACCCAGATAAGAGTGACCCTGAAGTTAGCTTTAAGGCTTGAGAGCTCATCACGACATTGTTGAACCAATTTAGAAGATGATATCTAGCCGAATCAATGACTTTTACAGCCGCCTGACTGTCTGTCAGGATAGCTGTACTTCGGTTTTGGTAAGGGTATTATTTCAGTATCTTGCATGCTTCCCTTATTGCTAGTAATGCAGCTTGAAATACACTATCGAAGTTGGCTAGCAGAAAAGATTTAGAGATGTTCAAAGATTCGGAAAAAAATCCTGAACCAACACCACACGCCACCGCCAGCTTAGAAACTGTCGAAGTCTCTCTTCATGACGCACGTCATCTTTCCAATCCTTTCTGGATGGAAATTCTTTTATAGCTATGTTTAATAAGAACCTGAGGAGGGACAGTCATGTAGCTGCCTTGAAAGCAAAACAGGTGCATACAGAATGCAAACAATATGTAATTAGGCATTCTGCTAAACATGTTTTAACTCTAAACATAACAGGACAAATGTCTAAACTTAAAAATATATAAATTTTTATTATTCCATTTTTGTATTACTTTCTCGTTCTTTTTATATTAATTTGTTAATAAAAATATAAAGATTCATTTATGAGAAAATGCGTTTTCTGAAACATTTTCCATTTTGGTATGCAGTTTCGTTAAGTGTTAGGTATATATAACCTTCACATTTATAATAAAATTATGACTCTGACTGACATAATTTTTTGAATCAAATATGATTCATGGACGCTGTAAACAGGATACAAAAAAAATTCTATGTATCAAATGTGATTCATAGAACGTGAAATTGATGTTTTCTTTTCTAAACAAAAAAATATGAACGTAGAGATGTTTTTTGATCAGTTTGTATGGGGACGTAGAATATTTTTCAGTAAATAGTACTTTTGAATCATATGTGATTCATGGACGTAGGAAATATGGGACGAAACAGATTTCATGAATCAAATATGATTCATTGGACAGTCAAGTTGTTAAATCGACAAAATTAGAAAGAAATTGATTAAAATACTTTGAATCTGTTTTAACCCAACGCGAAGTACACTTTCGGGTTCTTATATAAATCTTAATTTATGAGAAAAAAAAATTGAAAATCGTAGGAGCGGTTTTAAAAATAATTAATTTTTTTAAATATAAAATTTCGTTAACATTTTTGAGAAAAAAAAATTGGTACGCCAATTTTAAGTATTTGTTAACATTAAGTTAAAAATTGAACTTCACAAAAACATCGAAATCTCGAATTTTCAAAAAATAATTTTGATTTTTTTTTTTTTTAAATCCAAAAATTATTTTTTAGAATATTTTGCTACGCACTTTTATTTATATTTGTTACAAGCTTCTGTATAAGAAATCTAATTTTATTCGGTTGATCAGATATTGAGATAGTCGAAAATCAAAGGAACCGTTCTATGAGAGGTATCTACTGTTGATAAAAGTAAAATATATAATTTTAAAATTTTAAAAGGTAGATTGTACTAATTTTAACACACAAAAAACTTTCATCAAAACCGTAGGAGTTGTTTTTGAGAAAAAATATTTTTCTTAACGGATTTTACCTTTGTATGGAAGGCACCGTTATTTTTGGGTGTTAGAATAATATTTGTCAAAAATCTTCTAGATAAAGTTAAAAAAAAACTGCTACTTACAAAGTTTAATAAAAATCAACAGAGTCTTTTTGAAATATTGATTTAACTTTTTAAAAATCCCAAAAATATTTTTTTCAAAATTTTGGTACACAATATTATTAAGAATGTGTCAATAATTCTTCATAAAAAAATTGATCAGAATCAGTTGAACCGTTTTCGAGAAAAGCGAAAATAAAAAAATGGTTCTTTGGGTGGTACCATTAAAAACCATTTTTCGGAACCATTTTTTTATTAAACGGCAACTTATTACTATTACTGGCGCCAATTTTGAGAAAAATAAGTTTTTCCCTTTTGGCCAAGAAATTTTGTGTGACAGCTACTGTTTTTTAGTCTTAAAAAAAGAGAAAAAAAAAACGGGTGGGGGTACCAAGTTTAAAGAAAATCGTCCCATCCGTTTAGGCTGTAATCGAACAGACAGACAGACAGACAGACAGGCAAACGGACAGACAGACAGACGGACAGACAGACAGACGGACGTTTTTACGAGGCCCACTTTTTCGTCTTCGCTATCATCGTTATGTCAAGTTTGATCAAAATCTCGAGTTCGATTTTTTGTACGAATTCATAACTTGCCATTACCTATATTCGCAAGTAAAAATGTGTAATGTGCCACACGCAATAGAATATTGCTACAATTTGATGAAGGAGCTCTGATTTAAGGGATAAGGAAAGGACTAGAAAGATATCATAAATCATAGAGCAAAAATATAGTTATTGATAAGAAAAGATATAAAGCGGATAAGTTTATCCGTGTGAAAGTTAAAACATGTGTTAAGGAGCAGATAGTGTTTCAATAAAATAGCTGGTTTTATACATACATTTTTTTTATTTCGTATAATTTCAACTAATGAGGTTTTGAAAGAGAGGCAAATTGTATAGAATACCAAAAACTAGAGGACTATTAAAATCCATTCACTATACTTGGACTCCAAAGTAAAAATCCTAAATATTATTTAAGTACTTCTGTGTTCATATTTTTTGATTAAAATCAATATTTTCTAGTTAAAACAATATTATCAAAACTGAATCTATATGCCGCCAGACCGGGATATTTGTCAGTTCTGATTGCTAAAACAGTACAGAAAAGTGTAAATTTAAATGGAAACCTTAAAGCCCAAACTCGAGGGACACAACATTTGTATAAACTTAGGTACAAACTCATACCTTAATAGCATAGTGTGATTATCATTAAAAGTAAAAATAGGCTTACATAGACAGATTACTCCCTGCAGAAAACAGTGGATAATATTTAAACACAGTGGAACTGGTAGTTCTGAAATTCAATTCAAACAATGGAGTCATAAATTAAAAAAAATTGCGATAGACAAAACAAATCATCAAATACGTACATAAATATTGAAAAAAGAGACACATTCTATATATGTATGTACTTCTATTATTTACTCACACATTTACTTTTTCCAAGAAATTGTATTAATTTAAACTTGGTTTCTTACTTGCTGTAAGAAGATGATTCGAGTAAAAAGAAATCACTAATCATTACAATCTCCTGTTAAATTACGTGTTGGTGAAAATAAAATTGTTGCAAATGATAACTCTAAAGCGTTTGATATAGTTTCGTTCGAAAATAAGTGCTTTTGGTTTTGACGACTCCCTACTCCAATTGAACTGTTCAATAAAGGTAGTATTGGATGGGTTCAGGTTTGAAATTCACAAAACAAATTCTGGCGTGTCACAGGGCTCTGTTTTTTGCTTATCTTTATAAATGATCTTCTAGGTAAAACTTCTGATCTACTTTATTGTTTTGCAGACGATAACACCCTTACGCCCAATTTCTTCACAGAAGTACTAAGCCAGCCTAGTACCCAGTCTACCTAGACCAGGTACTAGCTCTGGTACTCGGTCCTAATGAAAAGTAAGTACCTGAGCATTTCTTCACATCACTATTACCGGATCTAAATTCACCAAGCGGTACTAGGACTTAATACGTCTAAAACTGGTCTAATTCTGATTTTGACAATATTTTGGCATTTCAAATATAATTTTGATATTTATTTTGACTGAGCGATTTTTATTTTATTCTATTTTCGAATGTATTATGTCAATTTGAACAAAAAAGGGGCCATAATATCCATTCCACGATACCTGTCTCATCAAGCATCAACTATGAAATTTGTCACTGTGATCAACAATTTTCCGGTCTTCAATTTACGCAGTTAGTAGCAAAACGGTCGTCGTTGCTACAAACCTATAGAGAGTGGGAAGATGAAGAATGCCAATAAAGTCCTACCGATATTTACAGGAGTGATCAGTGGTGCTCTGTTTTGAATCAGCTTCCAGATGAAGCATTTGATTTGAGTAGAGCATTGTGTGTTATGTTTTTCGTGGAGTTGTGGATATATTTCTATGTTGGTATGTGTGTGACATTCTTGGAGAAATGCCCTTTACTGTGTGCATTTCATGTGTGGTTCATGCAATGCATTGGTCGCGTTTGGGGAAATATCCAGAGCAATCAGGATAGGTTTTGTGTTTGTTTTAATCCCTTATGAAAGCAGTAAATGGAAAAACAATGCATATATGAAAATTTTGTGGATATGTGCGGAAGACCTTTTTAATAGCTTGTCAAAACTATCTACAACACTATTAATCATTTTAGTTGTGACGTTGTTTCTCGATATAATGTCCATAAACAGTGGCAATATTTACTTTTACGAGTGCATTAACACACGTCCATGCAACGAATTCATTGAAGAAAATGAAAAAAATTACTCTGAATCAGGTATAAGCGCCACTAGACTGCCGATTTTAAAGTCCTAGCTAATACCTAGTCCTAAATAGTACTCGGTACCAACTTGACAGAACTAGGGCTTAGTACTTATGTGAAGAAATCATTTGGTGGTACTACCAACTGGTATAATAACCAGGTACTAGCTGATTTTGAGGAGTCAGCTAGTACCGTGTCCTAACTGATACTCGGTACCAAATTGACAGGACTACGACCTAGAACTTGTATGAAGAAATGAGTTGATACCGATTTGAGTACTAATTTTAAGACTAGTACCGGTACTAGCATTAGGACTCTGTGAAGAAAAAGGCCGTTAGTTTCTCTAATTCGTTTCCTATTAAATTCCCTCACTCTTCAAATGTGGATCTTTGACGTCATCGAATGATAAGTTCACGAAATTTTTATCTGAACAGCATTAGTTCAATGGGAATTCACGTGCAATTTCATGCTTTCAAAATCCAATGCTGCCCTCTGTCGTTAAATCGAAACTTACCTCCGCTGCTTCTTTCTGTGAGTGGCACTTGCAATGAGGAAACTGAAAAGCTTTTAGTTCTCGGTATTGGTTTTACAGGCTACTTTCTGTGGAATAACTACATACCTACTTGAAATTTCCAAAAATGCTGAAAAATTTTTTGGTTTTCGCCGACGCTGCAAGGAATTTTTGTACTCCCTTTTATCTGGCTACAATATACAAAGCATATTTGATATTTCCACCCAAAACTCGAGTACAACTCTCAAATTTTGGCAGGTGCGTCTTCAACATATTTGCATCTACTCGATTGGATTTAAAATAAAGCATTAAGATTAATAGGCACCATCAATGAAACTATCGACACTCTTGAACATCATCGAAAAGTTTCGTGCCTCTCTATTTCGTACCACTTTCCAATGATCCTTGTGAAAAAGCCATCAGTTGAATTCCTCCCATGAAACAATTTACACGCAACAGTATGCCCATCAATTTACCCTGGAACCCAATTTTGGACTCACGGTTAATTATAGAGATTCTTTCTTTAACCGCACAACACGTATGGAAATGTTTTACCAAACTCGATATTTCCCTATCATAATAATTTAAGAGCATTCAAAACCTATAGTTCTCTTTAAAATCCTCTCACTATGTTTTAACATTATGAGAGTAGTAAAAACTATTTAATATGTTTTGTTCATTGACTGATCCTTAAGATAAATAAATAAATAAATTTGGTGACGCGACAGCTCGTGCAGTGCCAGGGCCTAGTGAGCACGACTGAGCGTGTTGTTTCTTTGTAGGAAATGAAGGGGACCTACAATTTTCTGCCAAATTGGAACGGCTAAGTGGAGATGCACTTATTCGTGACAAGAAATACTATTTAAGAATTTGTCCCTTCCTCACAAGAGCCAGTAGCGGTTTTTTTAAGTGGGTGAGGCTCGGAGTTGAACCCCATACCTTTGACACGACATACTTACCATTATGCTTTTACTTAGTCTTCTTTTTTTGCAAATATCCTACATATTATGCGGTGCTAGGACTCCAGATTAAAGCATAACCTAAAAACAAAATGTTTAAGTAATTTTTTGTTTCAAATATAAAACAATTCACATTTGATTTAACAAGAAATTATTTTCAAGGCTAACAACATGACATTAAATAAAATTCTTTTGAAATACCTGTTTTTTTTTAAATATAAAATCAATGTTAAAGACAAAGGCGCAAAATTTTAAACATTTAAAACCTACTCTAAATCATTTTTAAATTCGACGCCGACTCTAAAAATGAATTTTAGAATAAGAGTCGACGCTTTGATAATTTTAAACGATATAAAGTATACTTTAACGGTAAAGCACTCGTCTAATTTTAAAAGCAGCAAAATGTTTCTCTATCTTTTTTAAAGTTTACTTTATCCATTCAACGTTTTTAATTTCATAACAAAAATTTAAAGAAAAATGTTTGATGAAGATTTTGAGCTTGTAAATCAACAAACACGAAACCTGTCTTAGCTTTAATTTGTGGTGCATGCACCCAGTAACCATTACCACGATAAAACAACACCATCTACACCCCCGATTCAATAGACTACGACACCAAACAATATACAACACAAACTTGTATTCGGTCAACCGCACCAACAAAAACAAAAAAACATGTGGTACATAGTGTTGGACCACCATATTGTGGCAAATCATTTTCTGCTCACAAAATCTCCCGTCATCTTAGCTGGAAAGGTGAAATAGCTATAGCGGAGTTACAAAAAGAAAAAAAAAATTACAAACAAATTTAATTTTCAAAGGGGACACCCGGATTTGAACCGGGGACCTCTCGATCTTCAGTCGAATGCTCTACCAAAAATCATAACAAAACCCTACAAATGCGCTTTAAACCCTACAAATGCCCTAAAAACACTTCATTAGTTAGAAGAGTTCTTTAAAGTGTTTAAAATTAAGAAAAGGTTAGACAAGGGCTCGCAACTAAACGACTGCGTTAACTAGAGTTGGTTTTATTCCTTAAACGGGAACTGTTTGAAAATTTGCGCCAAATTCTTTATTAACTCAAAAATTTTGTTGGAATTAGTTTCTAAAATATTGTATAAGTTTCCCACTGTTTTTTAGTAGCCTTATGCTTGTATCTCTCAGGGTACCTACCTTCGTTTTTGTGTTTTAATTAAATTGTAAGCACTCCCCTTGGTTATGTTAGGAAAAAGGGTCGGTTGCTTTGTAATAATGTTGCAGCAGTAGGATTTAGGACAAACAGAAAAATGCCCATGGATTTAAAAAAAAAAATTTAAAAAAAAAAAAAAAAAAATGTTTAAGTTAAATACCTGCAAGCACAATGTTTACCTTTTTGAAAAACCGCAATAATAACATTTTATGATTCTCTGCTTTGTCATTTTGTTCATTTTTGTAGAGGATGGTGATGAGTGAGTGCAAAAATAGGGTAGGCAAAAACTTTGAATTTATGGCCTTCTGACAATATTTTGAATGAAACTTCCTATAGAATGACTATGTAATAAGGATTTATGTTTCAAAACTACTTAAGATAATACTTTACTTGAAAACGCAGTATTGGTATAGTCAAGTTGATATTTATGCGCTCAACTTTAATTTCAGAAATAAAAAAAGAGGGTGTGGGCTAAAAAAATATCATTTAAAAAATTTAAAGAATTTCATTTGCTGTAGGTACACACAGCAAGAATTCTTTTTAAACACGTTGAAATTGCGTTAGAACACAAAATATTCTGTTCACTTTGAGAATTCTATGTCTTGTTAACCCGTGTTCAGCTGAGCTTTTTCCCTAAAAGTTGCATATAACGGGTGATTTTTTAGCTGGTTTGGTTTTGGCAACACTGGTTTTGACAGCTGACGTGTGTTTAGTACCTTGTGTCACTGTCAAACAGCTTCAGTTTGGTTTGCAATTTAACCATTGATCGTCTTACAAATGAACAACGCTTGCAAATTATTGAATTTTACTATCAAAATTCGTGCTCGGTTCGAAATGTTCATCGCGCGCTGCTTGTGTTCAGCGATGAGGCTCATTTTTGGTTGAATGGGTACGTAAATAAGCAAAATTGCCGCATTTGGAGTGAAGATCAGCCAGAAGCATTGCAACAGCTACCAATGCATCCCGAAAAAGCCACTGTTTGGTGCGGTTTATGGGCCGGCGGCATTATTGGGCCTATTTCTTCAAAGATGATGCGAATCGCAGCGTTACTGTCAATGGTGAACGCTACCGAGCGATGACAACAAACTTTTTTTTGCCCGAAATGGAAGTTCTTGACTTGCATGATATGTGGTTTCAACAAGACGGTGCCACATGCCACACAGCACCCGAAACAATGGCGCAATTGCGAGGCGAGTTTGGTGAACAGTTAATTTCACGTTTCGGGCCGGTCAATTGGCCGCCTAGATCGTGCGATTTGACACCATTAGATTATTTTTTGTGGGGGTATGTCAAGGCTAATGTCTATAGGGACAAGCCCGCTTCGATTGACGCACTGGAAGCCAACATCCATGCATTCATTCGTGAGATACCGGCCGATATGTGTGAAAGAGTATGCCAAAATTGGACTCAGCGGATGGGCTACCTGAGACGCAGCCGCGGTCAACATTTGCATGAAATTATCTTTAAACATTAAATTGCAAGGTTCAAACTATCGATTCAAATAAATATTTCATTCATTTTTTCGAATTTTTTGTGTTTTTTTTTTAAAAAAAGTTCTAAGCCTCTTAAAAAATCACCCTTTATAACAAAAATGCTTAAGGGTTATATGTTTGCAAAAACCCTCAATGCACACAGAACATCCGCTTTTTGTGGAAACACAATTATTCACATCCAGAGGTAATATAGTCAGTCATTTTAAATACGACTGAGGCAAGAGATATTCAGTATTTCAAGCTGAACATTACTTTATTATATTATTGTAAGAAATAAATTTAACCGAACCAGCTATAAAATACCATCCATGGAGCTATCATTCTTCATCTATCCTCTAATGTGTGGGCTCTTATTCAACATTGTACTCTTCGTACTTGGTTTTTCTTTGATATACATTCCCTGGGGGTAGTTGGGTTGTTGGGTTGTTGGGTTCCTGATGGGTAGTTCGGGTTTTCACATGAGAGATTAATCATACCAACCTAGTTGGACGAATTTTAAATAAATAAACAACTAGAATATGGTCATATAAATTGTTTTAAACGTAGCTTTGGCTAGAAGATGAGAAAGAATACTTGAAACAATTTAAAACAACATGCATACCTACATAGATGTTTTGTTGATAATCTCCTACGGCGAATCTCTGTTAAGCTTCAAGTGTTTCAAATTTCAAGTTAACAAAGGTATTGTGTGATTATGCTTACTTTCTGTACAAAATGTTTTTATTTACTTCTTCTTTGAAAATTGAGAGGTACACTTGGGCGTATACGGAACTAATTATATTGTTTTCTGAATTTTTGAAGCTTCTCTTCAATTTTTTTTTTTGGGAAAAGTCACTTAAATTCAGCGTAGGCAACCAATTTGGGCAAAATAATTCTTCACTCTCGAAAAACAGATGACTTTTTCAATAAAAAAAGCCTCGCCTAATTTTTTTTTAATGAAACACAAATATGATTTAAATAACGAATCAATCCTTGGATAAAAAACTTGGATAAATCCCAATAAACATTTTGCTAGGGAATATTAATTAAATCAGTCATTTATTTAAATAACTAAATTCATACACATTTTTAATCGAGATCATTATGTTCCTTAAAATCATACATATTTTTTACAAATCTCAGATCATAGCAATTTTTATTTTTGAAAAGCGTCTTTGCGTGAAGAATTCCACTCAAAGTTTCTGGCTCAAGTCTATTTCACAGCTTTGTTTTATTTAAATTAATGAGTTTGAACCGTCGAGGAATGTGGCCAGCATACTTATTTTTCAGGAAAATGAGACATATTAGAACCACCTTCTTTTCCAATTGAAATGTCTTCCTCCAAAACTGGGAAATAAGTCCTCGTAAAGTCGGTAGCAATATTTGAATTTCTCAAAGAAACCCGCAAATAAATTTAAAAAAATGTAATTTTATGAAATTAAAAAAAAGTCTTTTTGGGAGAAAAAAGCCTCAAAAACTCAGGCAGTGCAATAATGCATAAAAGGCATGAAAAAGCCACAGTTGGCATCGCTGCTTACGTTACACTCGCCACAATTTTAAAACGTTATGATATTCGTGGGGGTCGCTTTAAAAAGTTTTCGAATAATTTGTATGATTAATTTCCTAAACAAAACCAAAAATTTAAGTGGCAACACATTTGCACCGTATTTTATGAGTTATTAGTGGAAATGTTGTTCCCTTTTTATTTGATAATTATTATTCAATCCAGGGGGGCCAATTTTGGTTCTGTGAAAAGTAAAACGAATGACCTTCCCACTCTCCCGATTCTCGATCTGCGAAAATGTGAAAACAAACGTTAAAAACATTCATATGAACAATTTTCTTTCACGCGCTGTCATTTTTGAAAGTGAATTTTTGAAAAGAGAAGGGTGAATACGAATAAACAATATTAAATTCAACATATCCCTCTCTGTCCTATCCATGACATCAATTACAAAATGAATGATTTGTATTTTCTAACTTAAAATTGATTTAACTAATTAGAGCCAACAGAGTATCTACAACAAATTGCACGTAACCTCGCAACCGAACGGAACCCAAAGGAATATTGGAGGCAAATACAAATCCTAAGGTCAAAGTCACAAATGTGGAGTCAACATCAATGGAAACATATTGCGAGACCACTTCCAAACGTTACTCAACCAAGAAATACCGAAAATGGCTATACAGTTTGCAGAACCATTTGTTGAAAACCCAATGCTTGATGCTGATATAACGCTAGATGAGATAATAATAGAAATTAAACAAGAAAAATCAGGAAAAGCTCCAGGACCAGATCGCGTTTCAACAGAATTTTACAAAAACGCGCCAATAGAATTTCTGCGAAAAATGTGTGAAAGCTTCATATTCATTTTTCATACGGCCCAACTATCTGACTCTTTAAAAGAAGCTCTAGTATTTCCGATACATAAGAAAGGAGACCCAGACGAGCCAACAAATTATAGAGGCATCTCGTTTACAAATGCAATAGCAAAAATCTTTACAGCAGTGTTACTTTCACGTATAACAAAATGGGTAGAAGATATTCAACTCCTCAGCATATACCAATCGGGTTTCCGATCAGGTTTCTCGACAACTGATAACAACTTCGTCTTCAATACAATCACCCAGGAATTCCGAATACGGCAAAGTAAATTGTACATTTTCTTCCTAGATTTCAAGGCAGCCTTCGACACTAAAGATAGGAAAGCACTATACTTCAAACTAAACCAACTGGGAATGTCGACAAAGATGCTAAGAATTATAAAAGAATTGAACAACGGATCTAAGTCAGCAGTATGGGACGGAACAAAAGTTTCAGAATGGTTTGAAACTAAAACTGGATTAAAACAAGGATGTTTATTGAGTGCCATTATGTTTATCCTTTTTATAGACGATGTGACATCTTATTTACCTGCCGGAATCAACATGGCTAATACAGTTATAAAATCCCTTCTCTATGCTGATGATCTGATTTTGCTTGCTGAATCACCCAAAAGCTTACAACTGATGATTAATAAGTTAAACGAATATTGTAAATTTTGGAACCATATTATCAACCTTGATAAGTCTAAAATCATAATAGCGGGATTTACGAGAGGAAGATGTTTACAAAGAGAGAAATTGTATTTGGATAGAGAGAATATTGAAATAGTCAAAAACTACAGGTACCTTGGAATAGATGTAACTCCGACCTTCAATATGAAACAACATCTCTCATCAAAGCTTGCCACGTCAAAAAATGCAATCAATCTTAGTTGGAATCTATTGTTAAAAAAGAAAGAGGTACCGGATTCAGCTAAATACAAAGTGTATGAGACGGTACTACGTTCGATGATGGAGCTGAGGTTTTCAAGAATACGAGGAAGTCGAATAGCTACAAAGATTCTTCATTAAAAAAGTATTCCAGCTACCTGAAAATACACCAAACTACATGCTACATCTCGAAACGGGACTGGCCGCTCTTTACTTATACACCCTAAAATTACATGAAGATTACATTATAAAAGTTATAGCAACCTATATTCAAGACAGATTACAGCGCGTTTTAGGACTATACGCTATCAGGAGGAACCACTCCTTTATACAAAAATGGAAAGATTTAGCTGACTCAGTTGATTTACCTTTGGTTATAAATCTTGAAAGACCGATGGAGCTAAAAAGTCAAATGTATGCAATAATGAGCGAAATAGATATTAAACAGAGAGAAAACTACACGCAAAAAGCATACGCATCGGAAAACCGCCTTATATACCCAACTTTAGTTCATAACCTCAACGAAAACAATTATTTCACAGATGCAAACAGTTGCAGAAAAATATCCTTGTTGTTTCTAGCGAGAGGAGAACTGCTTAACCTCAATGGAACATCTTTTAACAACACCGAAACCAATTACTGCACACTTTGTAACCAGCACGCGAGAGAAGACACGTTTCATTTCATAGGTATTTGCCCTATATTGAGAAATTGGAGGATCCAATATTTTGAACAACCAACATTAACCCTAGAGGAACTCAAGAATTTGCTAAATGGTCCACACTGGGAGGCTATTTATAAATACTGTGAAGCAGCATTACGATATAGAAAACTTATTATATCAGAATTTATGTAAATATGTATTAAAAAAAAAAAAAAAACATTTATGAAATCAAAATTATAGTTGAATTTTTGAACAACAACAACAACTTAAAGGTGCTACCACCAATTGTTTACGAATAAATTTATGATTCGTTTATTTTGGCTAGAGATACAGCTGTTTCAAGGGGTGCCAAGCCACCTATCATCAGTCTCCTCTTATTAGTGGTGCTGAGCTTTAATCCAATTTTATTATGAAAAACTTTCTACATGCCCATCATAGGGATCGAACCCACGATATCAGATTTGCTCAGTCTTAGAAGCCGTATGCACTACACATTCCGCCGCCTGAGACCACTGACGTCACATATCGAAAACAGCTGTATCTCTAGCCAAAATAAACGAATTATAAATTAATTCGTAAACAATTGGTGGTAGCACCTTTAAGTTGTTATTGTTGTTCAAAAATTCAATGAATTTGACGGAATAAAGAATGGTCAAGTCTAATAAACTGACATTCTAGTATGAATAGTACAATAAATAATAATAACAAAATTATAGTTATTATAGTTATTTTTCGGCAGACGGCAAATTTCGCCATTGTCTTCTTATTCATTTAGAGCATTGTATCACAATCATGTTAGTTAACAATTATTAATTGCTTAATAAATGAATCATCTATCTATCTATCTAGAGCCAACAGAGCATTCCAGATGGAATTCAGGTGGTGTCGTATTTCTGTTTTTAGTTGAATTTATTACACTGCAAGTACAAGTTGTGGATGCTTTGTTGGTAAGTTATTAAAGACACGCGTCTTCAGACCCCTCTTTACCACTGGGCCCACTGGGCCCGGGCCCAGGGCCCCACAATCACCAGGGGCCCCCAAATTGCTGAAACATCACTTAACCTCTATCGTTCTATTTTCAAGAAAAAAAAATATTTCGATACAATTTTAGATGCATAAAGAATTATCAGAATTCGTACTTTCTTTGCTGAACAACAACCTTTGCTGAACATTTTAAATCACATTCTATGCGAAATTATATTCAAATTAAAACAGAAATATGAAGCACCTATAAACAATGCTCCGCTTTGAATAACTAACTGAGTGGCAATGCAGTTTGCTTTCTGACAGAAACAAAAAAAAACACACACACATTTTGAATATCACCTTATCTGTATGGAAAAATAAAGATAATGGTGTTTCTATATTTGCAGCGCGCATACAAGTTTGCATCAACGCAGTAACTCATACATAGGCGATTTAACTATCCGTCGGATGAACGGCTTTCAATTTTTTAAGATTGGTAGGAGTGCATGTCGCTGTCTGTGGTCCAAAAAAAGTTTTAAAAAGTCTTTCTCAAACAAGATGGTCGGCGGTGATGCATACTAAGCGCCTTTTATAAAGGTCAATGGCCAACGATTTAGGACAGAGAGCCAAGAGAGGAAGCACTTAGTCTTTGCAAAAAAAAGTCCAAGCTTGAATTTACCATACTTACAGAACCTTGGAACTAATAAAACAAGTACTTTACTTCAAAAACAAAATATTACCCTGGATGTTGCAATAAATTTGCTGAGTGCAATCGATGAATATATAATTGGGCTCAGGGACAATTTTGATAACTTTGATTCAGCAGCCAGACAAAAAAAAACCCGGATTCCGAATATAAGGACCTTTCTGAAAGGACGAGGGTAGAAGCTCACGCCAGACTTTTTTTTGACGGCTCTGGACCCTCAGTAATTCTGACTGGGAAAGAAAGATTCAAAATTCAAACCTTTATTCCCATTGTCGACACTCTAAGCGATCATTTGAAACAGCGACTAGGTTCGTATACGAAGATTGGCCAACGTTTTGACTTTGTTTTTCGATTACAAAATCTGAATTCAGAAGACTTAAAAGAAAACTGCAAATCTTTTGCTAAATTTAACACCGAAGATGTGAACGGAGATGAACTACATGCTGAATGCCTGAACTTAAAAGATTACTTGAAAATTAGTCGACACGAAAATGAAAAAACTGACAATATTCTAGAACTTTATAATTTTTTAAAAACGAAATAAAATTGAAGATGAATTTCCAAATGTTGAAATTGCACTAAGAATGTTCTTAAGTATGATGGTGGCCAATTGCAGTGGGGAACGTTCCTTCTCTAAGTTAAAAAGAATAAAAACGAACTCAGAACTACAATGATTCAAGAAAGATTGACAAGAATTGACTGATGACGATCGAAAGCGACATCCTCAGAGGCATCGATTTTAAAGATGATTTTGCTTATCTCAAATCAAGAAAAAGACTCCTTCAATAAAAATTTCTCTCTTTTACCAAAAAAATATAGTCTTTGTTACATTCTGAATAACTTATTTAATCTTCTGTTATTTAAATTTTGTTTATTTTTGAATTTTTTATATAAAATATTTATTTTTTGTTTTTATTTTTACATTGTTTATGTTTATGTTTTAAATGCTGCAATAATTATTTATCCTTTTAATGAATTAAAAAATATTATTTATTTAAAAAATTAAAAGAATAAATATTAATTCAAAGTTATGTGATTTTTTCTGTTTACCTTTATTACACAACAAAACATTTTTATATAATCATACAGGGGCCCCATTTTCGAAAAAAAGCCCAGGGCCCCCAAAAGGGTAAAGACGGCCTTGCGCGTCTTATATAATTGAGTATCTTACCTTTGTAAAAAGGTACAACATACCTGTTTTGACAAACTGATATTATAATCACCGGAATATAGTACAGGGTGGAGCGCGGCATAGTTATTGGTTATGAATTGAAACGAAACTCAGTAAGAGCAAATGAGAAATGAACTCTAACGAGCATTGTGAGCTGAATTCGGACTATTTCGATCCTGGCGGATTTTATCTATTAGAACGTAGTTATACACGATTAAAGAATGGATTTCAAGTAGCCTCACAAAAAATATTGCCAAATCGGGATGAAATCAGGAGAGCCTGATGTGAATATCTTAAATTTTGCGCCAGTGTCATATCTCACTTTTCTTGAATTTGATTATTTTCATCTCATATGACTTCAAAATGTAGGAATCTTTTATGAGACCGATTATGAAATAAAGCAATATTTTAATGGAATTAAGTCAAGTTTAAATTTCGTGAGGCATTTTAGCCGAGTGGTAAGCAACACTCCAGCTCAAAAGTAAATTTCTTGTTTCTTAATGTACATAAACTAGGTATGTGTAAAAATTTAGTGCAGACAATTATTGTTCAGAACTAAATTTTAACAGAATTTGTGAAAAAAAAAAAAATTTAAATTGAGAAATATTTGGATACAAACGATTTATCACATTCAAAGAAAAGAATCCATTTAATTTGATTTAATTCACTTAAAATAATAAAAAATAAATTCTTTTAAATGTATGAATTTAATTTCTCAGAGAACAGCAGCTGTTTTCTGTCACATATTCTCCACAATCCATTCATGTCAAAAATAAACTATCTATACGGTTTAGCTTATATCTGGAGCGAAAAATGGGAACTAAAATTTAGCGCGATCTGCGTACTCGGCTTAAATGTGCAAAAAGAACTAAATGGTTATTTATTCACTTAAAAAATAATTCGAATATATTGAGAATACAACAAAACCATAGTATAAAGAAAGCTTCGATACACATCACTCGCACTCATAATCTAAGCAGATACAAAAATGATTTAGTTAGACATAATAAAAACTCTTGCCTTCGTCGATAAATTCGAAAAAATCTACAAAACGAGATACGAAAATTTGTAATATGTAGGTTTATAAAAAAATACACAATACATTTTTGTAAAACTATTCACCATAAATCAACGTAAAATTTAATTGAAAATTTTTAAACTAGTTGAAAAACAATTCAAAATTAAATTATGTACTTTCGTTTTTTAAAGATTTTTCGATCTTATTGATTTTTTCTGCATTACGTATTCTTAAAAAAACACATTTATTTTGTACATTATTGTTGGTTTTCTGTTTTTAGCTTTTTATAGCTGATTGTTTTAAAAATCACTCAGGCTATAGACAGGGCCGTAGCCATGATTTTGTTACGGAAGGGGCTGGCTTCCAGGTCTTATAAACAATTTTTTGAACAAAAAATAAAAACTATATGTTCCAATTCATAGATTTTTATTATAGTTTTGAATGAACAGATATTAAAGCAAGTGACTTTAGTCTTGCATTGCTCATATCGCTTCGGGACACTGTTTTAATCGTTTTATCGTTGAAAAGATTCTTTCAACATGCTGTTGTCACTGGAAGCGTGCCCAAAACCATGAGCAAGAATTTAATACCTCTTAAGTAAGTTTTGTCACATATTCATATATTAAGCGATTTCAAAACTTCGGCAGAAGGATCTATCGACGATATTTTTGCTTTTTGTTTTGCTCTCTGGTGTGGTTTTTTATGATATTTCGGGGAAATTTTTGCAAGCAATGGCGAAGGCATATGGAAAGTTTTTCAGCGCCAGATACATATATTGTTTCTTTAGCGAGGACGTTGAAATTACTTGAATTTGTAAACGGGCTTATGGTATATTTCGGTTGCTACAATATCAGAACATGTCTATAGGATTTCATTTTGTATATCTGAGGTCAAATAGCCTGTGTTTTTAAAGCTGGTAATAACGTGATCCTTTAAATTTTTGTCCCCAGATTTAATTCTCCTTAGTTTTCCATATTTTTTTTATGGGCCGAGTAAGATATATACTTATATAGCTCCACTATCTTTGTCACCTCCTGTTCTGCACAAAATAAAATATTGTAAATAGTAGGTCCTATTACAGCTCTATTTTCAGCTACTGCTTTTGAATTGAGTAGCAGCATCTTTTTTGTTTTCCAGCAGCAACGTTTTCCAGTCACCCATATCATTATTTCTATTCATTTGAGGTTTTATTATTCTGAGATCATATAATTTTTGTTATTTTTATTTTGCAATATTTTGGCTTCTTCTTTTTCCTTATATAAACGAAGATAATAATAATTGAAGTAATTAACTGATCCCAAATCAAATAAACTATACCTAGATAGTCTTCTTATTTTTATAAATTTGAATTCATATTAAAAATCCTTAGTTTTTACTAAATTTGTTGAGATACAAATTACTTCAGGAGGGGCTTCAGCCCCTCAAGCCCACAAACAATTATTATTTTTGAATAAAAGTCACGAAATAGACTTAAAGATTAATACAGAATTTTAAATGTGATATGCACCTTTGTTCTAGGTAGGTATGTACTTGAACATCAAATAGTGACATATAGGTAGCTTATTAAAAATTGATTGTATTGAATTCAATTACTTTGCGTTTGAAATGTTTAATTTGACTCACCCTGTTTACTAGCATTATTCATAATGTAGGTATTTTTTTATGTTTTTTCATCAGAAATATTTTTTGGCTTTGACGTTTATAGGTTTTTGATAAAGGACAAAACAATGTGTAGCATAGCAATGAACTTTGAAAGCATTTTGATGGGATGTAAGTTTGAGTAGAAAATTCTTCGTCTTTCTTAAGTTTTTATGATGTATGTGTACACATGTGTGAAGGTATGTTCAAATTATAAACGAAGAATTTCTTTTTTATTCATAAAGTTCGTTATCCTTAAAGCCTATCAATGTAATTTCTATTTTTTTGGTTGGCCAGGCCAACCTGCATATATGATTTCCTTTGAGATACTTCTTACATTATGTTTGTATGTGGAGTGGATTGTTATTCTGAGCACGCGTCTTTTGTGTTGATTCAGTTTGAAAAGGAATTGTTAAAAAACCATGTGCATAAATTCGAAAAATTTCAATCGTTTCACATTGGTAACTTTGGAAAAGATGATAAAGGAATAAATGTGATTTGAATGTTGAAAAAAAAATTAAAAAAAAAGGGAAACTCATACATATGATATTATGAAATATTGTTTGAACTTTGGCATAACCCAGAAGAAAGTTATTATGATTTCACTTTGAATGTATTTGCACAACTGTTCTGATGTATTATACATACAAAATTTTTCGTCACGCTTTTATCTGTCATTGCCCATTATCAGTTCCGATGAACAAAACCAAATTTATTTTAACGATGAATCTGTTCTGACGAATTCATTGGGGTTATGACTAACAAAATTTATATAACCAATTTAATAAGAAATAAGAGTTCAGTTAGTTTAAGCGTGTATGTTGGAAAAATAATAATTATTCCTCAGAATAAACATCGAATTTTAGAATAGCCTATGGAGGACATACGCTTTGCGGTAAACTTTGCATTTATTTTTATTAAATTAGCTTTATACAAACTGTAGCCCATGTTTATTGAGTACTAGCTGGCTTGCCCGGCTTCACACGGGTGGTCAAACCTAAACTCCGCAAATCATTGTATTATTTAAATAAATATTTAATGTACTTTTTGTAATACAATAATTTTTCTATATGTTTTAACCAACTTCACGTTATGAATGGCTTAATTCGTAAAATTATCGCTTAAATGCACCCGTTTCGTGGTGATAAATAACTAATACAATACAAAAAAAATTGAATTCATATTGTGTTTAAATTTTAATAAATTTTATTCAAGTGCTTTTTGATATACAATATTTTTCGTTTTTCCATCGGTCAAAATTATCAAGCAGATGGAACATGTAACATACTGTAACAAAACCTACTCTCTGAACACCATCCGAACCTTTATCATAGGAGAAAGCTGTTCACCTCTCTCTCTCAGCGATATAGTCATTTCATATAACGAAACGTCAGGTTGTTCGAGTCGAGGGATTTTTTTGGATGAGAATTAAGAAACCACGAGGCCCATAATTAAACCTTAAGGACAAAATAAATTTCTTCTTTTTTTTAAGTATCAAGAAAGTTTATTTTGCAGGTGTTATTCTGTTCCGGAATTCAAGGAATCCCCTAAAATCGTAATATTGGTGTCAGAAGTGGGATCAGTTCCTAGATTCTAGCAGGATGGCATCAGATTCTTCACCACAACTCGATGAAATTTTTAACAAGTTAACCTTACTTACGGAGACCGTGGTAAAACAAAACACGGAACTTACCGAGTTAAAGAATGAACAGCAAAGGCAACTTTCTGAAATGCGAACGTTAGGAGCTACGACCTTCATGGAGAAAGTTTTTCAAAGCTCGACCCCAGAAATTCGGAACACACCGAAACAAGGCAAACAGACTCCACCAACGACTATGAGTAGAAATACCAACGAGAACATTGACAATGTGCCAACAATTGCGATAAATTCCTGCAAAATAAAACCTCAGCCATTTGACAGCAGCGCAGCTAGTTGGCGTGATTACCGCATTCAGTTCGAGATAGTCGCTGAAGCTAACAATTGGAGTTGTCACCAAAAAGCCCAAGTTCTAGCTTCTATGCTTCGCGGAGAAGCTGTTTCTATTCTGTCCAATCTGAGTGCCAGTGATCGTAGTGATTATTTAAAGCTCACATCCGCATTGAAGCTTAGATTTCCTTCTCAGCAGGCGTATATTACCCACTCAACATTCAGAAGCCGACGCCAGCCTTACAATGCAGTTGCCCATATGCGAAAATACTGGAAGTTCTTAATTGATGCCCCATATCAGTATAAAAATTGGCCTTGTGCCTTATTAATCGTAGTGGGAATGGACAAAAACATTACAACAAAAAAGTGGACTTTTAGGATACCGCTGTAAAAAAAAATGGGTTACAAAAACTTCAGCTGGATGGATTTTCAATTTTTTCTAAACCACCTGCAAATTATCCCCTTATATTGTCCCTTGAAATTATAAAAATCCACTCAGCCGGATTCTAGATATCAGGTCACACACAAAAGTGAAACTGGTTTTCATATAACTAGACTAGACTGCTCAACAGAAAATTTTCCATTTGATACCCTGGATTTGAATAGGTTATCTTGGAAATCTAACTTGCTGGAAGCCATAATATTTTTTCAGTTTAAATTTTATTAATTTATTTATCATCAATCAGAGATCATTTTAAATCGACATCAGTAAGACTAAACAAAAGTTTAAAATACGAGTTGTAAATATATCTTAATATAAAGGGTCCGCCAAGTCACTTCTTTTTTTTTTGAAAATGGCGCAAAACATCGAGTGTAGCTTCGGCTGTGTGGCACGTAGCGCCGCCGTCCTGTTGAAAATAAATGTTGCCAATATCCTCCTCTTCAATTTTTGTGAACAAAAATTCGTTCAACATGGCCCGATAACGATCGCCATTGACTGTAACGGCCACTCCTTGCTCATTTTCGAAAAATAGCCCAATTATGCCCCTGGACCAAAATCCGCACCAAAACAGTGACTCGTTTTGGGTGTATCGGCTTTGCAATGTATGCGTGCGGGTTTTCTGTGCCCCATATGCGACAATTTTGATTGTTTACTACCCGCCAAGATCAAAATGAGCTTCATCTGAAAAGATGATTTTCTTGGCAAAATCGGCATCTTCTCTAAGTCGATCGCAGTATAGACAACCATATTCGTTCAGCGGAAGGATAATACTAATTATCTGTCAAATCAGACATGAGCTAAGTGTTACCATTCACGAAATAAGCACTAGTTGAAAAAAAAACCTTAGATGGCGGACCCTTTATAAAACAAAGTTGTTGTAGTCACAACACTTATAACTCAAGAAGGGCTGGACAGATCTTAAAGATCTTTGATTTGTTGGATTCATCTTTGCCCCAAATAGCGGAGTAACTATACAAATATGGGAACAATTTACTTTGTAGGGTGAATTGGGGTAAAATGAAAAAGACGTATCCGATTGAAAAAAAAAATCTATTTTCGTTTAAGTGGTATTCTTCGGAAATGCCTTCAAAAATACTTTTTTTGAATTAAGCTATTTTTAGGGTGAAATGGGGTGAATATAAAAAATATTACACGATTTAAAAATTCTTTTTTTTTTTAAAGGTTAATTTGAGTGGATGGCTTAAGGAATATTTTTTTTTCAAAATGTTATTTATAGGGTGAATAGAGGTAAAAATGAAAAGTACCCGATTTCAAACATAATTTTGGTTGGCTTTAGGGACATTTTTTTTCAAAAAAAATAATATTTAAAGGGTAAAGTGTATTTTCTTTTGTAATTTGTCTGCGAAGCTTAGAGTTGTCTAAACAACAATTGAATAAATAATTTACTATCGATAAATAAAAGCAAGTAATAAAAATAATGTATGTAAAAAAAAAAATTTTAATAACTTAAAAAGTACAGCAACAAATTATTTTTGTAAAGTATATCTACTTATATGAAAATTAAAATCAATATTATTAGATATAAGATTTCTTTTTCTAACACAGCGAGTTATAGGTTCGTTGAGTGCATAATTCACCCGTTCATTACGAAGCATACAGCGTTGTCTTAGCTGCCGAAATGGTGCATAAATGTCTATCAAAGATAAAAGAGATGGACATTTAATATGATTCAAATGGCGCTTACAAACATTACCGAACAGACTTACCGTCTATTTACAACAGAAGAAGTGGACATCTAGTTGAGTATGAGTTTCGATGTTCCAACCCAATTGCATACCTAGTATTTTTTTTTTTTTTTAATATTGTCAAATCTTTTTGAGTGTAAACTGAAGTATTGATTCCACATACCACAGCAATATTCTTAAATTTTCTTAACATCGGCAGTATAAAGGGTTTTAAGAGTACATGGTTCATTGGAGTCTTTGGGGTTACGTTAAATAAAACCCAGCATGGAGTTAGCTTAATAAGTTAGTTTAATAAAACTAAGTTTAGAGTCGAAAACTACACCAAGGAATTTTTCCCGATACTCTTGGCTCTCAATTTTGTACTCAAAGAAGACAAGAAAGAAAGAAAAAACGACATTTGGAGACGTTCAAGAATAATTGGTTAACTAAACACCATTTGGGTAGCCTTAGTAGGATATCTTGTAAGAGAACACAATATTTAATACATCTGAAGAATTTTAAGTCATTGGAAAGTAAAAGTCGAACCGAGTGTCATTAATATATATCTATATAATAAAAAAGTGGACCAAGCTGGCTTCATTGTGGTACACCTGAAGATTCTAAAACGGGTTTAGAGAGTATTGGGTCAATAGATACGAATTGTATACGAATTATGTGTATACAAATTGTAATTTTTTTTTTTTGTATTTGATCTTTATTTCTTACAAAAAAACATATAGTATCTATAATATAATTACAATTTTAAAATATTTTCAATGGATAGTTTTTTTTAAAGAAATAGTTTAGTACAATCTTTTGCTAAAAGACAAGTGGCGAATGTACTTTACAGGTTGAAAAAAAGTTAAACTATAATATTGATGGGGAAAGCATTCTGATTTACAAATAACTTTATTTTAAGATAAATAAATAAATGTTTACTCATATTTTTTAATTTTTAAATGTTTGGTATAAGTAAATTCTCAATTTCTGAATGGTTGAAAGAAAAAAAAAACATTTTTTTATATATATTAGGAAAACTGATCTCCCTGTCTCACATCTAAGGTCAACTGGAAGTAGATTAAACAAACGTGGAGCTGTAACACAATAAAATCTTGAAAAGTGCGTTTTATGAACTACTGGTATAGTTACGTAGTTTCTGGTGTTGATACGCAAGTTAAAATTATCAAGAACTCTCACGTCATAAAAACCGGAATTATCAAAAAATATTTTCAAAACTTCAAAGGCAGGATTTCGAGATTTTTGAACAAATAATGACTGGGTGTTAAACGATTTACTTTACAGATTATTTGTATTGCATGTTTTTGTTTAATTAATAACTGTTCAATTTTATTAAAATGGGTGCCTCCCCAACTAGAAATTCCATACTGCAGCTTAGATTTTATTAAACCATTATAAACCAGTTTTAATATTGGAAGATGACAATAAAGGCTAAGATGATAGATAAAGTTGTCTTACAATCCTATTCATGTATTGTTTCAGGTAGGAAGTATGGTTTGACCAACTAAAATTCTGATCTAATATAATACCTAGATATTTGAAATTAACAACACGTTCAATTTTAAAACAATTGTGACTACAGGAAACATGTTCATTATATAATATAGGGTCACATTCCAAACTAAATTTTGAGCAGTTAGGTGAGTGATAATAAAAAGGCAAGTCCTCACAAGCCTTATCCTTAAGTGAATAAAGCATAAACTTTGTTTTATTGCTCATAACTAAGTAATGTTGATGGAACCAATGCTTAAGTATATCTAAATCATAATTAACATCTGAAAATAAATCAAGGTAGCTTTTATTAACATAGGAGAGTGCCGTATCATCAGCAAATGCTGTTACTTTGCCCTTAAAAGGTTGAATGAATAATGAGTTGACATATATAAGGAACAATATGGGACCCAAGACAGAGCCTTGAGGAACACCTGGAGTTATAGAATATTGAGAACTTGATACGTTTTTATACTTAACAACTTGCTTGAGATTACACAAGTAAGAAGCAAACCAGTCATGCAAAAAGCCTCTGAAACCAGCTTTGAAAAGTTTATCTAATAAAAGAGTATGGTTTACCATGTCAAAAGCCTTAGTGATTTCAATAAATAATGAAGAAGGAATTTGAGAAGAATTTAGACAATTATAAATTTCACCTGACAATTTCAGCGAAGCACTTTCAGTAGATCTTCCAGTTCTGAACCCAAATTGATAATCGTTGAAGAAATGAGTTCTTTCTAAAAAAGATAACATTCTGGTTAAAAAAGATAACATTCTGGTTGCTGTGTTGCTCGGGAACCAGCAACACATAAGCTCTTGAAGAGTACTCCAAACAAATTTATAAGCTGTTAGCAAACTGTTAGTTCAATCTTCTTAATTCTATTACACTTTATTATCTGTTACTTTGCTTTAGAAAAGTGTTATTTGTTTTAACTACTCATTAAAAAAACATATTTTAAATATCTTCATGACAAATGTGTAATATTGACTCTCTGTAAACCCTGTTTTATGTTTTTTATTATTAGGAGTATGTTTAAATTGCCCATCAGGAGTATATTTCTTTTTACTCTTTCAAATACATTTTGAAGATATTTTGCGGATGTTATTGCTAAAGCGTCTTTATAAAGGCTTAAAATATTATCTTCAAGTAGTATATATTCATATTCCCTTTTGTTGGAAAAAAAGTTGGTTTGTTATCTAACATTAATTGCGCTTTTGTTATTTTCGTAATTATTGTATGTACTATTAAAATGAAGAAAATAGGGAAAAGTTGTTTGAGAACTGACAAAATTTATTCAGCTGCAAGAGACTTAAGCCCTAAAATTGCTCATCAATTTGTTAAGTATGAGAATGAACATAATTATTGTTTACAGTTATTTTGTTCTTTAACCCTTTGTTGACACTTAGTTGGCTCTTTCGTTGTCTCTTTCCTTTGAATTCAATTTTTTTGACATCTTATTATGTAGTGGTTAAGAAGTTTCTGACTCTAGAAAAATGTGATTATATCACGGATGTTTTGCAAATAGGTAGTAAGTTTATACAGGTACACCGATTTTTGTAAAAGGTGACATTGTTAAAGGTATATTTATACTACAATTTTATTAATTAAATACACAAATTATTCTGTATGTTTTATTATTTAATTTAAATATATTTATTTTAATAAAAAATTTCAATGTGCATTTGTATACACACATAAATTAAATAGGTATTGAAATGTTTTGACAAATGTGGATTAAACTTAAATATTGAATCCTTCATGTGCTTACTTTTTATTTTAAGTTCATTCCATTTCATTTAAATTTTAATAAATTTATATTTGTGTAAAAGAGAAAGAAATTATTCAGCTAAACAAAAATCTTCAAAACCTCTTGAGAGCATCTTCAAAGATCAATCAAAAATATTAACTTTATAAGCTGTTACAAACACTTTACTCAGAACACTACGTTACATACATAAGGCTCCTCCTACTCCTAGTTTAGTGCTTTTTTTGTATGAGTACAGGGAGGTAAGGTGAGGTTTTTTAAAGTTTATAAATTTATTTTGGTGTACTCTAAAATTTGAAACATGTTTTACTTGCTCTATAGGGAATTGGTTCCAACACTCCAATAATCGAGAAGTTCGAAAAAGTGGGTTTCGTCATCTTCCTTTATACGCCCGCCATGTGTCCGTGCATCTATTTATTATAATTTGAAGCAGAGCTAAAACAGGTGCACCGATTTGCTTCAAAATTGGTAAAGAGCATTTTATGTGATTCCTTAGAGCGAAAATTCGAATTTTTAATAAAGCTCATAGTACAACGGGTAGAAACGCTTTTCTCGAAAACGTGCTGTAACGATTTTGATAAAACTTCGTGCCTGATTGCAAGAAAACAGCTTTTCTGGTTATTGAGAAAAACATCACATTACGGAAATATGCATTTCTCATTTTTTTCTTAAGAAGTGGTAATATTTTGGGTTATTAGCGTATATTTTTCCAATGGATGGACGAATTTTGTTATAATTTTGCAATTGGGGACTTTTAAATGATTTCAAATAATAATTGCATTTAAAATATTTGAAGAAAAAATTTGTCAAAAATTTGAAAAAAGTAAATCAAACGAAATTCATTTTATTTTACTATTTTTTCGTTTAAGATATTATTACGTTATTGAGCCATTCATATGCGCAACTTCAGTATGTGTGGCTACTTTAAAAGTTATAGAGGACTTTTGGGATATCTCCCAAACAAAAATAGATTGAAACTTTTTTTTTTAAACTATAGGCTTGAAAACTAATATTTCAAGAACAATTATTTACTAAGAACCGTTTGCTGATGCGAAACATAAATATTTATGTTCTAGTGTCACATTAGCTCTTACGTTGAATATAAATTCTTAAGTTTCGTTTTAGAAAATGGGCCTGAATTAAATTAATTAAAAAATAAAATAAGTTTATATTTAAGAATTTAAAAATTAATACTATGACATTATTTGTATTCTATCTGTTATTTACTCTTCATTATCATCATAGAAGGCATTTAAACTAAATACATAGTAAAACTTCACCACTGTAAAAACATTAAAATAGATGGAGGTCATTTAATGTATTATACCTCCATCAGAACTCATTTTTTGTCTAAGTTTAAATGAATTTGAAATTTAATTGTTTGATTGAAAGTTAAAATGCTAAAAAAAAACTATATCGTACGAACGTCAAAACAAAGTGAAGGATAATTGCATTCTTTAACAATTTCAGTATAGTCCAAGAACATTTAAATTTCTGTAAACCATTAACTATACTTGAAACAAAGTTGGAGCACTTTATTTTGTTACATAACACAAACAATATGACTACGAGCGAAATTCGATAAATTCTGCAGCGAATCATTTTTTATAATTAATATATAAGACTAAATAAAAAAAATATGCACGACTGGGTCGCACGAACTTGCTCTTATGCGCGACCACATTGTGGTTCTATAGTCTGAAATAAATTAGCTATAGGAGCATATATTTTATCCATTTGCCAAATCTTAGTTTAGTTTCAGGTGGTATTATGTGAGTATACAAAAATTAACAATATAGCCTAGTGTTGCACATATGCAATATGCATATAAGGAAATTATACTATTTAAACTGGTAAATTGCTTAAATCAACAAAATTAGAAAGAAATTGATTAAAATACTTTGAATCCGTTTTAACCCAACGCGATGTACACCATCTGAATTCTTATATAAATCTTTATTTATGAGAAAAAAATTTTGAAAATCGTAGGAGCGGTTTTAAAAATAATTAATTTTGTATACACAAAATTTTGTTAACATTTTTAAGAAAAATAATTGGTACGCCAATTTAAAGCATTTATTAATGTTGCGTTAAAAATTGAACTTCACAAAAAAATCTGCTACCAGTTTTCAAAATATCGAATTTTCAAAAAATAATTTTGATTTTTTTTTTAAAAATCCAAAAATCATTTTTTAGAAAATTTTGATACGCACTTTAATTTGTATTTGTTACAAGCTTCTGTATAAAAAATCTAATTTTATTCGGTTGATCAAATGTTGAGATAGTCGAAAATCAAAGAAACCGTTCTATGAGAGGTACTGTTAATAAACCTAAAATATGAACTTTAAAAATTTTAAATGATAGACCGTACTAATTTTAACACACAAAAAAACTTTTATGAAAATCGTAGGAGTCGTTTTTGAGAAACAAAATATTTTTCTTAACGGTTTTTTAACATTTGTATGGGAGGCACCGTTATTTTTGGGTATTAGAATAATTTTTGTCAAAAAACTTCTAGATAAAGTTAAAAAACTGCTATTTACCAAGTTTAATAAAAATCGACCAGGTCGTTTTTGAAATATTGAGTTTTCAAAAAAAAATATTAAAACTTTTTTTAAAAATCTAAAAACTATTTTTTTGAAAATTTTGGTATACAATATTATTTAGAATGTGTCAATACTTCTTCATAAAAAAATTGATCAGAATCAGTTTAACCGTTTTCGAGAAAAGCGAAAATCAAAAAAATGGTTCTTTGGGAGGTACCATTAATAACCATTTTTCGGAACCATTTTTTTTATTAAACGGCAACTTATAACTATTTAAATTTATTGAGTTCTTAAAAACAAATTCGGTAGCGCTGGATTTGAGAAAAATAAGTTTTTCCTTTTTGGCCAAGAAATTTTGTATGACTGCTACTGTTAATTTTGGTCCTAAAAAAAAGGAGAAAAAAATGGGTGGGGGGAATGTCCAAAAAACACTAGGTACCAAGTTTAAAGAAAATCGACCCATCCGTTTAGGCTGTAGTCGAACCGACAGACAGACAGACAGACAGACAGACAGACGGACGTTTTTGCGAGACCCACTTTTTTTGACTTCTCCATCATCGTAATGTAAAGTTTGATCAAAATCTCGAGTTCGATTTTTTGTACGAATCCATAACTTCCCATATAGTACCTATATCGCAAGTAAAAATAGAAGTTTCATTAAATAGGATTAAATTGTTCCTTTTTTGATAAAAGCCAGGACTTTTTCGTGGAACACAATATGGAAAGCGTATTTTTTTCATCCAATGGCGAAAACGAATCGAATCAGGAAAACTCAAACTTAAAAAAAAATATTGCTTTTAGTGGGAACAAAAAAAAAACAGTGTTGTATGAATTCATCTTTTATTTGTATATACAGAGTGTCCGCCGGGAAGGTATACTACTTTGTTTTGCCGCCATTTTGGTAAACATTAGTCTTGACAGTTCATATTTGGCAAATTTATTATGGAAAAATATTCGATAAACCAACGTGTTACATTTTATCAAAATCAATCATCGATTACTGTGACGATGAGAAAGTTACGTGAAATTTTTGGGAGAAACAACGTGCCAACAAAACGCACTATTTATCGTGTAGTGAATGATTTCGAAGAAAGAGGGTCTGTAGGCCCAGGCATGGACCAGAACGTACTGCAAGATCGGCTGAAAACATTACTGCTGCTCAAGGAAGTGTTCAAAACAATCCATCAACCTCAATTCGACGCCGTGATCAGGAGCTTGGTCTTCAAAGAACAACTTTGGCCACTGCTTAACGCAACAACTGCATGCTTTGGGCTTCATTAATATGTGGTATCAACAAGACGGTGCCACATCGCATACAGCCAGGATCACAAGGGAATTAATGCGAGACCTCTTTCCACAACAAGTTATTTCAAGAAATGGTGATGTTGATTGGCCTCCACGGTCGCCTGATTTGACTGCTCCGGACTTCTTTTTGTGAGGATACCTGAAAAGCAAGGTTTATGCCAACAAACCAGAAACGCTTGAGCAACTCAAACAAAATATTCGTGATGAAATTAATGAAATATTGCGTGAAATGTTTGAGAATGTAATGAAAAATGTACTCAAAAGGGCTCGCATTTGTGAGACATAGTTGCCGACATTAAATAAACAAAGTAGCATACCTTACCGGCGGACACCCTGTACATTTTTTCTCTGAGTGGGCAATATTTTCCAGGATATGTTGATTTAATCTTAATTTTCTACGTATATGGGACTGAACATTTATTTCTAGAAAATGCTGGAAGCAGTCAAACGTTCAAGGCAGCCGCGGCGCTCATATGAACGAAATAATTTTTTAAACGCTAATGACAGACAATAATGTTTCAAATAATGCAACTAACATGGCCAATAAAATTATTTATTTGTGTTTCATTTCATTTTAAAGTTGTATATTCTAAAAAAAAAATACCCTTTAATATGATTTGGTGACCAAATTTAAATTATCTATATACAGGGTGATTCGTATACGGTGTGACAAAAAGCTAGAGCGTGTAGGTTGGATTGGGGAAAGAAAAAAATTGTATTGGAAGGGGGTGCCACCTGTTTAGCCAGGAGGAGCAATTTTCTTCACTTAAAACAGAAACAAATATTTAAAAACAACAGTTATACATACAATGCCATAATACACTTTTTTATAAAGCCAGAAATCTCTTCATGTATTGTGTTTTCAAATAAAGTTGTTTTAGAGAATAGTTTTTGAAAAATTAATTTTAAAACCCAAAGTTCGAAAAAAATGGAAAAAATTTTGTTCAAACTAATTTTGTTCAAAATTTAACGTCATTTAGTAATAGTTTTGTTTTTAATACTCCCTTATTAATTTTTAGTCAAACGCCAAAAACTGAATTCTAAAATCTTTTTTAGTTCTTAGAAAATTGAAAATAACAGAAATAAAATTTCCTTAATTTGACTCCAGTCCATTGCTTAAGTTGCTCCAAAAATCCTATTTCCACTACGTAGCTAGTAAAGTAGATTTAGTTATTTTCGATTTTCTCAAAAAGTAAAAGACATTAAAAGCATTCAGTTTTCTGTTTTTGACTAAACTAATAAGAGCATTGAATTTTGAAAACTAAATTAGTACTTAATAACGTAAGATTTTGAAAAAAATCAGTTTGAAAATTTAAAAAAAAAAATTTGTTTTCAAAATTTTAAGTTTGAAAATTTATTTTTCAAAAACTGTTACTTAAACCAACTTTATTTAAAAACAAAATAAAATAAGAGATTTCTGGCCTTATAAAAAGGTATATCATGGCATTGTAAGTATAACCGTCGTTTTTAATATTTTATTTTCAGTTTTTAGTCATTTTTTTATGAAATGGCACCTCTTGGCTGAATGGGGGGAGGGAGGAGGAATATGCCTCCCCCCTCCACACGCTCTAGCTTTTTATCACACCGTATGCGAATCACATCGTGGTGTATTTGGATGCTTAAAACTTGAAAACGACTGAACCAAATTGGATACTTCCTTCTGCGGGTTTGTTCGTAATTGCTACGCGAAGGTTTAGGAAAAAAGAAAAGTCGAACAATTTTTAACAGTTCAATTCAATTACCATTCAACAGATGGCGCTGTATGTGTTTAAGAAATGGCTTTTGGGATATTCTTTTTCAACTTTTGTAATTTGTATGGCGAAATCGGGTAAAAATTAAAATATATCCGATTTTAGAAATTCTTAAGGATTCTTTCAGGAAATCGGCATTTATAGTGTGAAATGAAGTAAAAACGAAAAGTGGCATCTAAAAAAGTGGCATTTTTTTGTGTTTGAAAGGTTATTTTCAAAAAACCCTATTTATAGAGAGAAATGGGGTTTTTGATTTCCAAAAGTCTTTCTGTGTTGGGAAAGTAAAGAGGGTTGGACTTAGAGGATCGTGTTTTTACGTATTTAGCCATTCATTACGTGAAGTAGGCTAAAACCAATAAAGAAGTATTCGATTACAAAAATTAGCTTAAATACTTGTTAAGAAAGAAGAAGAACGAAAACAATAGAAACAAAAAAAAATTATATTGTTTTTGTTTTAGTGGACTACATTATTTATATTTTCTTTTGAATTCTTATTGTCTACCCGTGCGAATCCAGACGGGCCAGCTAGTATATTATAAAAATGTAGAACATAAAATTATAAACTTGCCCATTTCTCAGGTACTTGTTAAGTAGAAATATTATTAATCAAATAAAAAAATTAATACAATGAGGCATATTCATAGTCATTTTTAAACTGTTACTAAGTTAAACCTATGTTTAATAGTATTTTGTATGCTAAATTTTGGTTGCTATTTGAATCAACATAGGAGGTTATTTGGTTAAAAATAGAAACTGCATTCGTTGATCCATTTGATTTTAACCTGTAGTTTAGTAAAACACGAGTTTAGCGAACGACTATGAATACGCCCCAATGTCTTTAAGAGATGTCTGGATTAAGTTCTGATAAGTTATCCATCTGACACATACAAATATTGACACAGGGTCATAAGTTCACAATGCAATAAAATGTATGCGTGGATTTAAATCCCATTCCAGGAAAGTCAAAAGACAAATGTGATTATTTTTCTTTTGCGGACTTTTGACCCTGAGCCCATATTTAAGTTTGGGATAACTAATCAGAAAATCATATAGACATAGTGAAACAGCCGCTTAGTCCTTAAATAATTTCAATTTGTATTAAATTTAATTTGCATGGACTAAAAATCCATTAAAATTATGTTGTCCAACCAAGTACACTCAAGAACACAGAGAGTGCCCAACCCATCCATTCATATTTAAGCTGTATTTCTTATTTTATATGGTCCTCAATTTTTTTTACAAGTTTCATAATATTTTACGATTCGAATTCGAGTTTATTGCTATGCATCCGTTTTTGTGTCGTGTCTGCTCAAACTTGTATTTTCAGTAAACACAATAAGAGGATTTAGTTTACAATATGGATTCTGAGGACTACTTTTATTTTATTGGCAATCAAAGGGCGGCAAACTTAACACTTGCTCCTTGCGACAGAAAGAACCTTTGATACACTACTGCTCCTACAGTAAAATTTTATAGCAAAAGATTTAAATCTCTTTATTTATTTTTTTTTTATATTTTCAAGAATTTTTATCTTTTCAAATGCTTACATTTTTCAAACAGATTTTCTTTTATCACACACTGATACTCACTTGATCCCTATTCAGTCATATTTAGTTTTTATATTTAAAAACAAAAACAAGTCCTTAATGGAAAAGAAAAACAATCTCAATATTGGTAATTCTCGAGATTCTGGTGAAAACATAATAATGCAACGATTTATTTATTCTAAAATATTTTCAAAAATGAAGAAAATTCAAAATAAAATTTAAACCATAAAAAACATTGAATCAAAGAATCATACAAGCTTAACATATGTATATAAGTTACCAGCTGTGACCCAGTGCACTCTGTTGTACAGAAACTAAGATCGAAACAGAAAGATGTGTCTGAAAAGTAGTACATTTTTGAATTCGTATGTTGGTTAACGCCATCTATCAGACAAATTTAAAACTTTTGACTTATCTGAATTTTTACTTCATTAAGAATATTTTTTTTTTTTAGTTCAATTAGATAGTTGGGTTTTGAGTTTTATAAAATTATTAGAAACTATTATTTGCATTCGACAGCACTAGCCTGATGGAGAGCAGAATAAATAGTATCTGGTGAGTAAGTGGACCACACTTTCTTTGGCTGCGAGACTAGCATTTACCAGTGCGTTTTTCTTAATATTCCGAAATGCAATAAGGAATAAACTGATTTTTATAATTGTTGCAATGTTTCTGAGGTAACATTTATATTTAATAGCGCATTTTTATAGGACTTTGATGAATCCGGGGGTTTACAGTATCTAAGATTTTTGTTGTTCAAGAGTAAGCAATTGGAAGTTTGACAAAAGGGTAAAAAGAACCTACCAAAATGTTACAAGTCCCCAACCGAAGCCTGCAAGGACGATCAAGGTATATAGGCGGAGAGCCCACCGTCGGATCACTTAGCTCATAAGGTAAGAGGTTGTAGTACCACTAAATCTATAGGTATTTCAAAAAGCAACTGAACGCACATGGGTTGCCTAGCGAAATTTGGGTGTATGACGTCTAAAATTGGCCACTTTCGGTGCGTTTTTTTGACTACAACTTAGCTCATCGAGTAAGAGATTTAAAGTACCCCCAAACGATAGGGTTTGACGAGATAGAAAGAAAAAAATACGGTTGCCTACTTTAAAATGGGTGGGTGGTGTTGCCAACCCACTTTTTTGGGACCATGACTTAGCTCATCGAGTAAGAGGTTAACCCTAGTGTCAAATGAAAGATTACATGGAACTGAAAAGAAAAAAATAGCGTTGAAGAAAATTTGTAAAATAAATTTATACTCTATAAAATTCTGGAAAGGTTAAAAAAAACAAAAATGATTGCAACTTTTAAAATTTCGAATAACACTTTTAATAAAAACAATGATTGTTTCTATAGACTTAACTCAAACTGACCCAATTTAATTAAAGCCCAATCCTTGTTCTATAAAAAAAAATAATGTTGGCAGTTGAAGCACTCCTAAGAATGCCTGGCAACCCTGCTAATCATAAATTCTTCATTGATTTTATAGTGTTTCATTAGGATAAGAGGTTAGTGTATTGCCATTATATTTAAAGAACATATCCAATTACAGCAAAGTTTGTACTTAATCTAAAAAAATATAAGCTGCCTTCTCTAAATAAGGTGCATGTACCTGGCAACCCTGATTTAATCCAAAAATATATCAAAATCACCACTCTTTCTAAATAAAACTTATAAAATGCTTAAAATTTGATGCGGTAAGAGCTTTAAACAAACACCAAATTAAAGCTAAGACTGTTATCGTTAAAAAAAGAATATAGGTTGTCTGATCATAACTAGGTGTATATACAAATATAAATACAATTCTATAAGTAAGTTCTTACATATTACCTTATTGTTTATCACATCAAGTGATCGAAGTTTGGTCTACATCGGTTAAGGTTTCAGCGCATAAGTCTTTTAGGCACATGCGATTAAGCTTCGTTTATTAAAACCGCAGTCACTGACGAACACATCATAAAAAACGCCTTGGTTATACATAAATGCTTGTCTTGCTTTTAAATCAAAAAGGTTTTTTTATCGTAAGTGATACTTAGTTCAGGTGTACTTAATTTTTAAAACGATATTTCCTTTTGAAACTGCCATTTGCCAAGTATAGTCACTGCGCGTTATTTTTTTTTTGACTAATCGTGATATTTTGCGTTTCCAAAAATGACGGCTTGTTTTTTGTGTGGTTTTGAAGAAAATGTGCATGTTTTTACCGAAGCCAATTTTGAAAAAAGCATCTCTGTACTAAAATATCGAAAAATAAAAAAATGCAAGTACTGTGAAGCTCAGGCTAAGTGATCCGACGGTTGCCGCTTGGACTAATATAGATATCGCAGTCGATGCTGAGATTATTTCTGAAAATTATATACCGACGATGATAAAAAATATGGCTGAAGGGAAGCATGCCCGATGAATGCATCCTCAGCACTGTTTTCCCGATCCTATCAAATATGTACCAGCTACTGAGGCATCAATCTCATTAAAATCGCCTATAATATTATATTCTAACGTATTACATATCTACCTATATGTGAACGTCTGAAGTTATTTGTCAGCAACCTGATTTATATCGGTGTCATCTTAGACCAAGAAAATCCAGCAACGACTACATTTACACATTACGGCAGATCTTAGATAAAAAAACGAAGAACTTCAAATCGATATTCACCACTTTTTCATCGATTTCAAGCCTGCGTATAACAGTGTCTAAAGAGATGAGTTATAAGTACTGGGTAATGTCTTGTTTTGGCATTCTTGCCAAACTCTTTCGTTTGTGCAGCATAACGATGGAGAACACATGCTGCTCCATCAATGGCGAAGACCTCACCGATAAGAAAGGTTTGGACATGTTATGTTACTTCTTTAACGTCATCGTTCTTGAAAGAACAGTTCAAAACTCTGGTGCCGAAACTAGAGGTACGATCTTTCAAAGGTACGTCCAATAACTCGCATAATATGGCAACGATATTAAAATAGTTAAAACAGTATTTAAATTAAAGGGATTTTCTTTGTTTTTATTTTGTTTTTTTCTCCCAGTGTAGGCATCCAATCAATTCCACTTAATGGGTTAACCATTGGTATGAGCATATTTGCAGTGCTGACAATGGCTTCATACTCATAAAGTGGATACTGTAAAAAAAGCTTAATTGAATAAATTGTTAATTGCATTTTCAAATAAGCACGACTTGATCGCACTAACTTGCTCTTGTGAACAACAACTGTTTGTAATTACAAATTAAAGATGCATGATGTATATATTTAACGATAAATTATTAAAAGTGTCAAAAAACTAAAAAAATGATTTTTTAATTGATTTTTTTTAATTATAAAACAATGTTTTGCAAAATTTTCAAATGCAATATTGTTAATACTAGCAATAAGCACTATTAATAGGTATATATATAAGTACGATCGATTAATAATTGCAAAATTATAACAAAATCGGCGTAGCCGAATAACCCAAAAATAAGACCATTTTCTCAAAAAACGTTATGTGAATTTTTTGAGAAAAACCTTAGAAGCAGTTTTCTTAAAATTGACCTGATTATTACAGGTACGAAATTTAATCAAAATCGTTAGAGCCGTTTTTGAGAAAATTTGAAGAAACCAAAATATTTGTATGGCAGTTACTCGTTCTAGATGAGCTAAAACAAAAATTCGAATTTCGATCTAGGGAATCATATAAAAATGCTCTGTACCAAATTTCAAGCAAATCGGTTTACCCATTAAGACTCTAGCTCAAATAAGAGTGGACGCACCGACGCGCAGACGCACATACCGACGGACGGCATGACGAAACCCATTTTTTCGGACTTCTCGATTATCGTAGTGTTAGTTTTGATTACAACCTCCAATTTTATTTTTTTTTTACACGAAACCAATACTTGCCCTATAGGTGGGCAAGTAAAAAAAACATATTAATATGCTTGATTTAATCAAAATCAGGATTCCGTAAATTGTAAATAATAAATAGGTATTGATTGGTATCGTAACAAAGCTTTTTTCTGTCTGATTTGCGATAATAGTTTAGGTTTGGGGATAATTAACCACCTTAACACATTGATGTGATTATTTATTTAAACCGCAAAGGAAGTTTAATAAACCTAACTCTTAGAATATAGGGTGGCAGAGTCGTTCTCTGAGATCACAAGCCTTCTCTGAACCACCCTAAGTCAATTAATGTGTAGATATTTTTATGGTACCTATACTTCACATCCGTATTCAAGGATTGGTCTTACAAAAGATAAAAAAAGAAGCTTAACGACAAATGGATCTTCCAAATGACGAAAAAGTCGTTCAATAAATCCCATAATTTTGTTAGCTTTAATAAAGGTATGCATTGAAGTGGTCAGTAAATGTCAATTTAGAGTTGAGAATTATTCCTAAGTCGGGAAAATAATAAATAAAATAACAATAAGGAGCCTAAACGACTGCCCTGTGGAATAGCGGAATTGAGGTCAAGTAGGTCAGCCATAGGTTTTTTTGCCGTATATAGTCTTAGTCGTATAGTATCGTTTATAAATTAGCGGATCGGAATTCCACTTTTTAAAATCCCGTTTTTTCAATGGCGTTTTCAAAATACAGTCTGTTAAAATACTGTAGTTACGTCTGAGACTTTATCCTCTACCGTAAATCCACTATTCCCCACACGCCCCCCTTGCCTAACGGCACATCCACAAATTCCATAACGGTTTTCCACGCCTTTTGCTTAGTAGACATTTTGTCTTTCCCCCGCCACATGCACACGCCTTTTAACGGGATTAGCCACATAGCCATTTTTTCGCGAATCAGTAAAAAATAAATATTCATATTACACCCTAGAAAATGTTATATGAATATTTCATAAACAAGTACATTCCTTTCCCACGGGAAGCACTTCGCAAATAATATGTACCTGTAGAGAAGTTCAAAGAAGATATTTTTAAGTCAGTTCTAATTCTGTTATCTAACTGGAAGGTGCAGCCTTTTGCTCTGGACAGCGGCCTTCCTTTTAGAATCAATAAAAACCAAAAACATAAATTGTATAATAAAATAAACTAATAAATAAACAATACAAAAAATTAATAAAAAACGATTAAGTTTTTGTTTTTACTAAACGCTCGGAATACCACGTAATTCTGTATTCTTAAATCCCATTTATTCAAATCCTGTCTATCATAATCCCGCTTTTTTAAAATCCCGTATTATCCCGCTAAGCCTGTTTTTTTTTAATCCATGATTAAAACTTATTGATTTCAGGTTATTTTCCACGTTGTATTTTTTTCAAAATTGTTAAGCAAGATCTTACAATTGTAGTGCATTTATGTTATCGGCTGACGGTAATATAAAATTCAAAATTACTTAGAATTTTATTTTAACTTTATTTTGTTATATTTCTAACAAAAAGATCTGTCTATCTATCTCACTTATTTTTAAGTTTCTTACTATCCAGATTTTACAATCAAAACTTTTAAATATCGTGCAAATTATAAAAAATTGGGATTATATGAAACGGTATTATAAGTAGCGGGATTATAAAAAAAGGATATAAAGAGCGGGATTTAAAAAAAAAAATAGGATTTTAAAAAGCGGGATAATACCTAACCCGTTTATATATGGTATATTTACATTGATTGTGACATTGAAAAAGCCTTAAAAGTTACTGAAATTACTTGAACATTTTTGAAGTCATTTACATATATCGGATGGTACTTCTTTTGCGAATACCCTACAAATAAAGTGCTAAAAATCGCTGATAACATTGAAAAAACTTTAGTAATTGATTCAAAATTTGCTATGGCTCACCAATATCTGAAACTAGTTGACTATCTTTATGATGAATTATTAAACTTCTAGATTTTATACTTTTTTTGCGAATATCTTACAAAAATAAGTTGATAAAATTCTTTATTGTATAACTTTTAAAAAATCTTTACAAAAGTATTAAAAAAAAAAACACTATGGCTCACCAATTTCTGAAACTCGTAAAACTTTTATGAGGTCACTAAGACCTCTTTCAGGTGAATATCCCAGAAATGAGTTGCTAAACATCTCAACGACCCTGAAAAGCTTTAAAAATCATTAAAAAAAAACCTCTAACTGACCAATTTCTGAAACTGGTTGAACTTTTTTGACCAATTACAGACCTTTAAGATGACATACTTATTTTTGCGAATATCCCACATGTAGGGAATATAATTGCATTATAGTAAACCATATATTCATACATCATATACAGTTCGTGGGATTGTTCCATTCTTTCGTGTATTTTATTTTATGACGCGTTTTGTAAAGTACTCAGGGTTTTATATACGTTGTTAAATTCCCGTTAAAACAGATTATACCTTACATATTCCTTCTTGAGACGTACCTGAAAGAGAATTTTCCCCCCCAAGGTGAGCACGTTTTGGAACAGTGCTTATAACCAAGCCTTTATAATGTATCTACATTGTATAATCAAACACTGATGATGATGATGATGACCAACTAGTATTTTCTGTTTCCACTTAAAACCTTGTACCTATTATAATATTCCATTTTATCATTCCCATTACATATATACCTTACCCCGCATAAATTCCAACCAACTACTTGAGTATTTTACAAAATGTGTAGGTACATACATATGTACATAATATAGATATGTCAGACAGAATGAAGTTGCAAAACCTTTTGGATGTTGTTCAAGTCATCGTCAAGGGATGTCATGGATATCTCGTTAAACATAATCCCAAAACTGTTTCCACTGTATACTTGTTCGTTGACTTAGTGGTTAAGGGGAGGAGTTTTTAAATGTACAAAACTGTCGTTAAATTAATGAAACAGTCTTCTAATGTGGGTGCGAACACAGAGTGATGGGGAAATCTATGTTTATCCTTGTAGCATGTAAGAAGGCTTTGTTCTCTAAAAAGACAAATAAGGTTTTATGTTCTATTAAAGGAACAGTCCTACATTGTGTACACGCGAAAAATTTCAAGAATCAATTTTATCCTTTAGAGATTTCAAAAAGAGAAACAAAGAAAATCATTAAAGGGCCATGTTCGGGGTCGTCTTAGATATTGCAGGGGCCCTAGGACACATCGATTTTCGAGGGCCTCATTGGAAAACTTAGTGCTTTTATTGGTAATTGAGGAGGGTTTTACTGTTTCGATAGACCTAATTTTCGAACACATGTTTTGTGATCCGAAATCGCTTCTATTTAGCCCCTATTCGGGACTGGAAGTCATACATGGGTCACTACCTAAGTACAACAAGATAAAGAACTGGAGTCCCTTGAGTCTCTGTCCCTCACCGACTTGATGAATTAAATATAGGAAAAATTCGGCTCCAACAGAACGAACAAATGGGCCACGCCCTTCCCATTTTTTGAGTTTTTTTTTCAAATTCTGCATTTGTGCCAACCGTCCTACATCCGGGCAGAAATGACGAACATATCTACTGGTATGCCGGTAAGGTAGGGTAGGATTTTTTTCAACTAGCTGGTAGTAATGTGTGTTATTTTAACAATTAAAAATTTTGTTTTTACATTTTCACAATATTAAAGCATTGGTTTTTGCCGTCAGCCCGAAAAAATAGTAGGTGAGTTTAATTTAAATTTATTTACATAATTTTGATCGAAAAGGCTCATTTACAGTGACTTTGATGGAGTACAAAATTAAGAATACAAGAATTAAGCGTGGATCCATTTAAAACATCCATAGCTTCATTTAGGGTAAGGACGCTTATTCTTCAGTGCATTCGTCGAATTCATGCTAGAATCGGCCACATCCCTAAGAAATGCAGTACGTTTTCCGTCGCTCTGCGGTTGCAAAGCGTAAACTCCGTATTTTCTTTAGGTCCATACGGACGATAGTTTAGCCGAATAAGCTTCTCTCTGGTTTTAAAAATGGATGAAATGGTGTTTAAGGAGTACCTACTGGTCGTCGATATTTCTAAACTCGGTGTTTTGCGCTCTCTCCGTAGAATGTTTGAAACTTGACTGCTCTATCTTTTCCAAAAACATTTGAAAATTATTTTCCCAAGTCCACAATCTCTTTCCACTAGTTGGAAATTGTGTTTCCACTCCAGACGTGACCATTGTACAAAAAATTGTTAGTATTCCTGTAAAAATTCTACTCGCAAATATTTTGGGAGGTCATTGATTTGATTTGAAAAAACTTCATCGAACAAATAAAAAGTTGCAAAACACCAGTCTCCAAGTGCAGCGTATAAGTGGCGGTGTTTTCAGAAAGCCAAAATAACAGCACTGAATTCGTTTCAAAAACGATGTCTGCCTTAGAAAAATGTAAAGAAGTTGATGCCATTGCAACAGATTTAAGTAAGGCGTTTGACAAAATTTCCTACAATATCATTCTTTTTAAAATTACAAAGCTTGTTTTTCCTCTTTTGTTCACCTCTTGGATTCAGTCATACCTAGTCGACCGTTAGTATCGAGTGCTCTTTAGAGGGAGTATCTTCAAACCTTTTCATGCATTATCTGGAGTACCCCAGGGAAGCCATTTGGGACCACTTATTTTTGCTTTGACTGTGAATGACGTTGAGCTGATTTTACCTCAATCTGACTTAGAAATTAACGCTGACGATATGAGGATATCGAAACAAATTTTCACCCCTGACGACGCACTTGTGCTTAAATAGCTTTTTTACTTGGTGCCAAAAAAACTTTCTTGTGCTTAACATTAAGAAATGTCAAGCCATAACCTCGATTAATGGAGTGCTTGTTATTATTGTAACTTCAATTCGTGACTTGGGAGTCATTTGTGACACTCAACTCAATTTCCCCTCCCACTACGACAGCATTATAAGCAAAGCCAACTCAAAACTCGGGTTCGTAAAACGCTGGTCAAAAGAATTTTTTGTCCATATGTAACCAAATCCCTTTATAGGACTTTCGTAAGACCTCTCCTAGAATATGCCCCCCAGTCTCGTTACCATATCGTCAAGTTCACATAGATCGTATTGAAACCATCCAGTGCAGATTTGTACGCTTCGCTTTGCGGAGTCTTGGCTGTGATGATCCCTATAACCTTCCTTCTTATGAAGACCGTCTTAAGCTTCTGAACCAGTAACCCCTAAAATTACGCTGTGATACTGCTGACATCGTTTTTGTTCACCAATTATTAAATGAGGCCATTGATTCCCCCCCTCCCCCTTCTCTGCTCCAAAAGATCTGTCTGAATCCAAACACCCGTCAGTTAAATCTGTTCCTTTCTTCCTCACTCCTACCACCCCAAGAAACAATTTTAGCTGTTTAAATGCTTTAACAGCGCTTCCAGAGCAAATCCGAAAGCTCGTTTATTTAAGAAAGAGCTCTAGATGCACATTGAGAGCACATTTTGGCTCGTAATCAGCTTGTTTTCAGTGACTATGGTGGCTTTGAAGCTCTTTAGTATATTCAAATGAAATCTTAAAAGGAGCACTTTTGACAGCTTTTTGTTTGTATTAGTTTGTGAAAACCAAATGCTTAGTTAATATAATAGTTGTAGTTGTAAATAAATATATTAATGGTAGGAAGCGTAAACTTCATTATTTATTGTGAAGTCAACAAGCTAGTTAATATTTATTCCTATCGAGAAAATCATCATCATCATCATCGGCTCGACAACCGGGGTCCGGTCATGGCCTCCTTCAACAAGTCTCTCCACCCATCCCGGTCACGAGCCGCCGCCATCCAGTTGCGCACCCCAAGGCTCCGGGCGTCCTGGTCTACGCCATCTTTCCAGCGCAAGCATGGTCTACCACGCTGTCGTCTACCATAGAATGTACCACAAAGAACTTTCCGAGCAGGTTCCTCTTCGCTCATGCGAGCTAGGTGCCCTGCCCACCGGAGTCAACCGAGTTTAATTTTTGTCACGATATCTGCTTCAAGGTAGATTGCGCACAATTCATGATTGTACCGTCTCCGGAATCGTCCCTGAGAAAATAATTTATCTAATTAATATTTTTCGGTTTAATCCCAGCGAATTTTAAGTGCGCGCTCAGTTTTTTCATAAATGTTTTGGAAGTACTTCGCAAAATTATAAATTATTTATATTAAGCTGTGAAATGTGAAAACAAAAATTAAGTTAAAAAAGGTAAAAATTTGTTAAATTTATCGAAGCACGAAATAAAATATTTTTTTTTACATTACAATAGATATTGTGTTTTATACTGAAAGCGAAGATTTTTAATGTATTAAAATGAATGAAAACAAATAAATCAAATAATTTTCATTTGTGTCGCCATGTTTTTTTAAAATGGACGGAATTTCTCATCAAAGGAGCTGGAATATCGCTTTGAGAGTTTTTTTCTATTATTGAAGAGCTATTTGCAGCAATGAGACAGTTTTTCGTTCAGGGCTTTGTAGAAAATAGGGTGTTTTGGAAATTGAAAGTTAGAGAATGTTAAGTAAATACATAAATCTAAGTTATAGAAATAACTTTTAATTCAAAGAGTACTTCCCATTGAAGTGTATACAGTTTTATAAGCGCCTTAATTACAGGAGAAAGTACTTGTGCGACTCAGTTGTAGATTTATTTTTTTTAGGAAACAGCATAGTTATTTTATTTTAATAAAAAAAAATTGTCATTTCCGTGTCATATTCGAATCTTAAGTTAACAAAGAAAAAGGAATTAATTAATTTTCAACTATTTTAAGTTTTCCAGTTGAAATAATTATTGTTTGTATTCTTGTTTGTAACAAGTGGTAGAAATGTTTTAAAAGAGGATTAGTATTAATTCGGCTCTATATGTGCTTTATTGTAGCTCTGTTGATGCATTTTTGACACTTCACGAAATATTAGTAATTCAACTCTACAGCCGCTAATGCTATTTTTGAAATTTGGAAAGAACATGCTTTAGTATTTTGCGCATGTGTTGTTAGCAGCTTTACAATGTCCCTAAGTATGCTGATATTGACAGTTTGCTCGTTTCAAGATCGTATAAACTGCCTTAAGTAGCATATTTTTAAATCTGTAATGGTCGGTTGCACCAAAATCCAATAAAACCAGTTTTTGCTAAAATGCTTGTAAAATGTATGGGCCTCAAAAATTTATTGGGTTGCACCAATGCCTTTCACTGATTTTTTAGATAAAATGCTGTTTGCGAACCATCCCTGTATTTTGTTAGCTGATTTTTAAACTGAACGAAAAAGTTTCACTCGTGTAAGTAAGATAGCAATATGAGAGATGTCGAACTCGAACAGAAGTGCAAGCAGTCGCGATGAGTCCATGGGTGAAAGCAAACACAGTATAGTTCTATGTACGTCGATGAAGATGGAAGTCCAGATGCCACTTTAAAGAACAAAAAACAAATACTCAAACGCGACAAACAGACTTGCAAATTGGGGAATGAGAATGACCACTTTTCGAATGGAAGAATGCAGTGAGAGCCAAGATGCTTGGAATCTAGTCAAAACCAAAGCACTGCCATCCATAAAGACTCATCGCTCCCACTTATGACTAAATATAAACTTTTATTCTCACTTTCTGGTCTTTTTCTAGTGCGAAATACGTATGCTAAGAAAATGCTATTAATATTAATACCAAGCAGCGAAGCTGTTCTAGCAACACCTTTGAATCCAATGGGCACCATAGTACAGCGTTGCCAGATGAAAAAAAAATCTTCCCCCAGAAAAATTTAGAAACCCCCCAGATTACCACATTTTATCAACAAAAACCCCTAAATTAATTAAATTAAGCAATGGCAACAAAAATTACAATAAATACATCTCCTGGTTCCTTTGAAAGAGCCCAAAATGGTAAATGCCAATCAGAAACATCCCAAATGCGTTTCCTTTCTTTTTATTTCTGGTCAAAAATTACAACAACAACATCAAAAGCTCGAGCCCAAACTTTTTCTCGTAACGTAAAGAAACAGACCTAAAGTCATCTTCGTTTTGGCTCTCGCGTCACCCGTCGGACGGTTTGATACATCTTCTCACTTGTGAAAATTTTCAGCATTTCTTGTGTTGATGTTGGTGTAAAATTCTGACATCCAGAATGTGAAGAATATCTAACTCGTTGAATACTGTCAGCTGTTTCAATACCCATACGATTCATCAACCTTTTATCTCTAAATGAATCCCCCCAAATTTCCCCCAAACATCTTGTCCCCCCAGATTACCCCCCAACGACAAAAAAAAACCCCTAAACTGGCAACCCTGCCATAGTGCGAACGTTTGTAATGCGAACATTTTTTTTAAAATTGTAATTTGTTACTTTCAAATGTCCTGTCAAAAGTGAAATGTTTTTTTTTTTTGTAGATATTTTCATTAAAACTCGGTTTTAAAATTTATTTGGAGGAAAATGGCATTTTAGTGTATTGGCATGTTTATCGGCCTTTTTAAACTAAAATTGGTTGGTGCAACCGATAAATGCCATTTTAAAATTGAACGAAGCAATAAATATTTAAAAGCGTTTGGTGCAACTGGCCATAAGCGTCTTAAAGTTAATAGAGCTGAAATTGATTTAAAACTTCAATTATATTATCTTGGAGCTGTAGAAAAACAGTTTTGCTTCAAACAGCTCCAACGATTTTACTTGGGACCGTACCGATTATCGCCTCAACGTACCATTGGCTCAAATGCTACGCGAAGCGAACAACAAAAATACATTCAACCCCAACATAAGTTAGCCTGCTTTAAAACAAGCTATTCTTAACTCATACTACTCTTAGTCCTTATTTTTACTTATTCTAACTATCCCATATTGAACATTTCTACCCTTATAATGTTTAAATATAGATTTAAGAAATATTATGTTTAGTTTTAAGTTCAGCTTGTATTAAACTTTTAATAAAATTAAACAGTTTTTGAACCTCTTCATATTGAAGAAAATCCCATTCTTGTCCCGCATAGCACATAGATAATCGACCTAATCACAGCTTCGAAAAGCTTAAATTTGGCGCTTGAGGCTACATGTTTCTTTGCTAGCACTCCTTTCCAGTTAGAATTGATGGCTTTTTTCGATTCAACTATAGGTTTCCCTGAAGATGTTTTTTAAACGAAAGCTGACTGATAAAGATAACACCGAGGTACTTATATTCCTTTACCAAATCAAGTGGGACATTACCCCACGTCCATTTCTCTTCTCTAGCGTATCTACCTGTTGCATTTCGGAAGATCATTGCTTTCGATTTGCTGGCATTGACTGTGAACTAGGTATACAAATGTTAAATTAAACACCACGAAAGACAAACAGAGGTAAAAATGGCAAATAAATATGTGAGTACCGGGACTCGTGGATAAGAAGAAGAAGTAAACATCCGTTTTAGCCTCAGGGGAATTGCGAAACGAGAAACAGTTGCATTTTAAAGCAAAAATGATTTCTTAGTTTCGTTTCTGGTACATGAGTACTTATGTACATGGGTACGGCTAAATACAAACAAACAACCAGGGATATCCTCATGCAATCTACAGCATCGACCGATAGGCACCACCACCACCATTATATGTTTATAACACACAATGCGTGTATAATATAAATATAGTGCTTGATATTTCTATCTGTTTTGTTTAAAATGTCATTTTGGGGGCCCTATCATATAGGAGCCCTGAGCTCGTGTCCCTATAGGGTGAGAACTGAAATGGCCGTGACACCCAGATAAATCATCAGTCAGCATCATTATTCGCTCTTTTATTACTATAGTTTCACAAGTAACTATGACCTAACACAGCCTGACAGAGTAAAATGGTTACGACACCATCGATTATAATAATAACATTGATTTTGAAGTTATACTCTTTGAATTTGGGCACAAAAAAAAAACTTTCCAACAATGTTGGTGCGGGGATTTAAGTTTATTTAAGTTGAGATTTTTGTTTTTCTATTTTAATAGATTTAAGCTAGCAAAAAGTTTACTTTGCCTGATTGAACTTTTAGGGACATTTTCGTGAGACTATAGAGATCGAAGTTAAAAAAATTACTTTATCCGTCAGTTTTTGAACAAGAAGTGAAGTTAATTAAGTTAAATGGCTTTTATATAAGCAGATGAAAGCTTGAAAATATTTTCTAAAACTATTTTACTGTTATAATTAAGTTGAAAATCTATTTTTTCAGCGTGATGGTTATTGATTTTGTTTTGCTAAAATTTCAACCGTTAATCCTTGAAGTTCACAAAGTTTTATGAAAGATGACAATTTGTTTTTGTTGAAAATCAAAAGTTTGGGGGTTAATTAAGACGTTTTCTTTTAAAGTGATTTTAATAAAACTTTAGAATACGATGATGGGGAAATTCAAAAAATCAGTTTTTTCACATCGTTCGTGGGTACCTATGAATGTGAAGCTGTGCGTCCGTGCGAAGACGAAATCAATACTTGCTCTTAGCACTTTCAGTCATACCTACATATTTTTTTAGGTTGTGTTCAAATCAATTAAAAATGCGAACAAGTTTGAAAACAAGCGATACTGAATATTGTAAATTAATTGAAAAAAAAATAATTTCCCAACACAACCCATGTTATTTTCTTATTCACTTGCATTAAAAAAATTCAGTTCAATATGATTTGCTTGGTTCTTAGTAAAGGGGTTTTTTTTCGAGGTATATAACTTTAAGTTAGCAACACTACTTTCACTGGCGGCCATTTTGTTAGCTGTCAAGTGATTTATATTTAGTTTGGTTTGGCATTTCAACATAAATAGACTGACGCCTGAACAACGCTTACAAATTGTGCCCAAATGAGCCCAAAACAAGATTGCCGTTGATCCCAATTTTCATAAGCTCACTACGTCAATAAACAAAACTGCCGTATTTGGAGTGATTATAATCCTCAAGTATATGTTGAGACACTGTTACATCCACAAGAAACTGACTGTTTGGTGTGCTTTATGGTTTGGTGGACTAATAGGTCCATACTGCTCTAAAAACGATGCTGGCCAGAACGTTACAGTCAATGTTGACCGCTATAGATCCATGATTACTGACTTTTTCGTACGTCAATTGAACAACTATGATGTGCAGGAGATGTGGTTTCAACAAGACAGCGCAACATGTCACACCCCTCGTGTCACAATTAATTTATTGAAAGAAACGTTTGGTAACCGCATATAGTTTCACGTTACGGACCCGTGAATTGGCCTCCAAGATCGTGCGATTTAACATCGATTGACTATTTTCTGTCGCAGTCGCTAGTCTACGCCGATTATTCCGAAACGATTGACCACTTAGAGGACAACATTCGCCGCGTTATTACTGATATACGGCCACAAATGTTGGAAAAAGTCATCGAAAATTGGACCTCCAGATTAGACTACGTCCGAGCCAGCTAGTCGTGGCGGTCATATGCCAGAAATAATATTTAAATTATAATTCCAGAAGATTATCTTTCGAATAAGGTAAATTTCATATCAATTTAAAAAATCATCTTTGTTTTATTCTATTTCAAAGGTTTATATACCTCTAAAAAAAAAAACAACCTTTAGATAGATTCTCCAAGAATCGAAGCCAAAGATTTGAGGTTAGAAGTTTACTACGCAAAGCAAAGTCTATCTTCTTATTTTCTTTCACTTATGCTCAAAAAATTAAAGATGTGATGGACTTATTGGGAATATTTGTTAAAGACTAAAAAAGTCACTCTTGCATTTAAAAAAAAAATAATTAAAGTTCTGTATGCAAGAGCTTTTTGGTAAAATTAGCATCGGAAATCATTCAAACAAAAATAGCTAACAAGGTCTTAATCCTTTTCTTTTAAAGTTTTTAATAATTCATCTAAAATTTTATTTATTTTTATTTTACTAAAAACTTTATTTTCAAATTTTTCGAAAACATTTAAGTTAAAATGTAAATGCTTAACTCTAATTTATTTTTTAAAATTTTTTTGTAATTAAGATTACTTACAAAAATGTGTCTGCAAAAGAACACACGACACTTGCCCAATGTTGATGTGCCAGGGTAGACCTCTAACAACACCACAATCCAGTATGTTGTCAGTCATGAATCTCTTGATTTCAGAGAAGTGTTAAAAAAGTGATGTCTTGTTAAGAATTCACTAATCCAAAACCAAATGCAGACATAGGAAGACCTATCTGATTCAATGGTTTTCAGGTGAACAAGAGCAAGGCCCAACAAAATTTAGTTTTCCCACAATTATGATTCGTTTATGATGTATAAAGTGTGCTACAAAAATTGCCCAACCACTTGCTGTTCTCTTTCAGTAATCCATTTCTCGCGGTGTGTTTCCCTTTCATTATCCCAATCCATAAAAAATAATCTCAAACTATAAGCTAATTGGTAAGCTCTCCTGTATTCCTAAATTATTTGAAAGTGTAGTTCATGTTCATGATAACTTACTTCTTCATTGCCAATCACTATTTTCTAATAAACAACACGGCTTTCTCAAAGGTAGATCAACGACATCTAATCTTACTGAATTTGTATCAAATATTTAGTGGTTGTGCCATGGAATTAGGTTATGAAATTGATGCAATTGTAACCGATTTTAGCAAAGCATTTGATAAAATTTTCCACAATATAATTATTTTCAAATTAAAATTATATGGATTCCCATCTCTGTTTATATCTTGGGTCAAGTCTTCTTTAAACGATAGGATATATATAGTTTTGCTTAGGGCTAACACCCCCAACCCTATATACTCAACATCAGGTGTCCCGCAAGGGAGTCACTTTGGCCCTCTGCTCTTCTTGTTAAGTGTTAACGACGTTGAGCTTACTTTGGTAGGATCGGACCTGGAGATTAACGCCGATGACAGGCGTATCTCCAAACAGATTATATGCACGGAAGATTCTCAGTCACTACAAACGGACTTAAGTAACTTCTATACCTGGTGCTGTCACAATTTCCTTGAGCTAAATGTTAGTAAATGTCAAACCATTAATGACTCCCGAAAACGCCCTCCTCTTCCTCAACGTTGTTACTGCATAAATAATGAACACGTTTCTCTTGTTACTTCCATTCGCGACTTAGGGGTTCTTTGCGATAATCAGCTGAATCTGCGATCTCATTATGATTCTATTATTAACGGAGCGAATTCAACCTTGGGATTACGCTGGTCCAAAGAATTTTCAGATCCCTACGTCACAAAATCCCTATATACAACTTTTGTTATAGGCCTCTGCTGGTCTGGTCACCGTATCATCATATGTCCACATTCAGAGAATTGAATGCGTTCAACGCAGATTTGTTAGATTTGCTTTGAGGGGACTTGGATGGGACGACCCATTCATTCTGCCCCCTTACGAAAACCGCTTTAAACTGATCAATTTGCAATCCCTCAGCAAACGTCGTGATAATGCTGACCTACATCTTTCTGCATCAGTTATTAACTGGAGGTATTGACTTACTTAACAATGTTAAGTTGAATATAAATCATCGTTGTCTGAGATAAATACCACTGTTTTGTATACCCTTTCACCGAACCGAGTATGGCAAAAATGAACCACCGACAAGAATGCTTAGAAAAGCCAACAATTCAAATTTGTTTGATCTAAACTGTTCAAAAACCGCCCTTAAGAACGCTCTCCAGTAACTATCCTTTTCTTCTCCCACTTTCCATCCATAACTACATACTTTCCTAGTATATATGTACCTATCATTAGGTTATTTTTTACTTATCTCATATACCTAGCTTTAAAAATTTGTTTGTTATTTATTTTTTTTTTTTAAATAAAACAAAAACGGTTTTGGATATCAATGAAATTCTTTATTCCTGTTCGTATGCCATTATGTATAGAACTCGATTTCTTTTGCATGGCCACCACGGACACGCTTGCAGAAGTCCAGACGCTGAACCCAATTTTCGACGGTTTTCAAGCATAAATCGGCCGATACTGCTGCAATTTCACGTTCGATATTCGTACGAAGTTCATCAGTCATCGCTGGCTTGTTGGTATAGACCATAGACTTGACGTAGCCCCACAGGAAATAGTGTAACGGCGTCAAATCGCACGACCGAGGCGGCCAAGCGACTGGACCATTTCGTGAGATAACACGTTCTCAAAACTTGGTTTCCAATAAATTGATTGTGACATTCGCTGTGTGGCTTGTGGCGCCGTCCTTTTGGAACCACATGTCCTCCAAGTCCATATCATCCAATTGGAGCCAAAAATATTCGGTTACCATTCTACGGTAAAGATCCCCATTCACAGTAACGTGTCGGTCTTGATCATCACGGAAAGAGTACGGCCCAATGACGCCGCCGGCCCATAAACCACACCAAACCGTATTTTTTTCGGGATGCAATGATGACCCATGGAATACGTGTGGATTGCTGCCTGACAGCTACCACAGATTTTGTTTATTGACGAAGCCATTCAGCCAGAAATGAGTCTCATCGCTGAAGATGATTTTTCGATTTTTAGCACTCTTAACGTTGAGGCCTCTGACTCCGAATTTGGGTAGTAAATTTTAATAATTTTGACTCGTTGTTGGCTTGTACATCTTTCCATCATGAAATGGCAAACCTTACTGAAGAGAAATGTCAAAAGAACGGCAAGAAATATGGCGTCGTTTTCTGTTCCTGTTGCTCTAGTTTTGTAGCGTCCCTGTTGAAAAACCCTTTATAACAACTCTCAATTGTCTTAAATATCTTTCCAAAAGAAATTCAAATCATCTATTAGCTATGTAGGTATGTATTAGTGAGTGATTAAACCAAAAATTTATTTGGACTTATTGAGGCTATAATTAATCGGAATTCGTTTATTATAAAAGATCTATAAAATTGATCCAAAACATACCCCCATATAGAAGCAGTATGTATCCATGGTGGCTATTTCCTTTAGTATTCGAGATTGAGTTTAATTAATTTTGGGATTGAAAATATATTATGGAATTCCAATCAATGTACCGCCAGCAAAATCATTTTATATAATATGTATATACCTACGCACCTTCAAAATGCACATTCCTTAGAAGAAATTAATCCTTATACATTATTCAATCATAATACAAATAAAAATTAATTATCTGTAGGAACAAAGAGCACCACAAAATATTATCACAATTCAAAGAAGAAAAAAAGCGAAAGTATAAAAAATTCAGGAACATAAATCCTGAAGATCCACATATTTAACTAGAGGAGATTTTTATGGCATACCTAACTTACCTATTGAGTTTATAGAGAGACACTAAGGTTTTGTAATAAAAAAATATCTTTTAGTTTGAGGACTTTCCACTACCTCCGTAACTAAGTAACCAAGCTTTTATACTATTAAAGCACTTGGTGTTTTTTTATGTCTTGAATGCTCTCCTAGCTTCCACATCAGTTACAGACAAAAGCAATAACTACAACAATGTAAAAGTATGTAAATGTGTAGTCGCGGCCACGAACTTGTAATAAATTGAGTTTATTACTTTAAAAGGAAGCGCTTAGCTTTATTGAAAAAAATCATCTTCATAGATATAGGTAGTCTGGAAAGTAGGGCTGTACATCTGTACAATGCACATGAAGGATTGTATGTAATGTAGTCAGTAGGCAAGGTATAGAGTGAGGAGGGCCAGCTTAAATAGTAGTATAAAATATTAGGTACCTAATAACCCAATTTAAGCTTTTAAGTTTTAATCAGAACCTTAAACATTTAATAGTTCCTACCTATATCTGTTCTAATAGATGAGAGATGCAGATACCATGAATTAAGAATACCATCTCAACAAGCAATCTCTGGCAACTTTTGTTAACTGCAAGGCAATCAATCCCTAAATTACCATCGATATTCTTAAAGATAATTGGAAAGGGCTTGAAAAATTTACTTGAAGGATATTGTGTTCATCATTCACTCCATTTCTTCCATTTGTGTGATTTATTTAACAAATATTGTATTTCTAATGCTGAATAATCTACAAATTACCCTGGAAATTGAATTGGAAAACATTTAAGTAAAAGAGCATTTTGTGGTAAGCCCAAATTTAACAAAAAAGAGGTATGGTTGCTTTGAGCTCAGATAAAAGGATTCCGTAGCTGATTCAACTATTTACAAGTATGTATAATGATGAACCTTTCAAGCTACATATGTATGTATATAATTTTGTTTGATAAATAACAGTACCTAATAATTAAAATTTTAAAAGAAAAATTAGTATAATTAGAAAATTATCTCGGCGATAGTCTGAGCATATTATGACTTACGTTCAGTCAACACTGTCCTACCTACCTGCTCATTTGTCAGGAAATAGTTCAACATTGCTTGACCATTTTTGGGTTTATGACATAAAGCAAGTACTTTTATATGATCAACTTGCCTTTTTAAGGCATGACTTAATTTAATTAATCTTTGACTTAAATTTTTTTCAACAGTTCCAAGTAACTTTCAATATATAGAGACCTAAGGGGCATTGACGCTAATACATTAAAGGGGCAAACAAGGGACACAAAATGGGATGTTATTTAGGTACTATCTGCAATCTGAACAAGTAGATCGTCGTAACCATCCATGGTTTACTAACCAAATTCAATCTCTCATGCATAATAGGGATCAAAGCTTACAAGCTATGGAAACGACATCGCTTGCCAGAACTCCGCCTAGTTTACTGTTCCCTTCGAAATAAGGTTGTTGTCAAAATAAGGGAAATTAAATCTCAGGTACATTCCAACCGTCTTAATTCCTCCTTAAGCGGTCGCCAGTTATGGAAAAATGTACGTGAATTGGGCATTGGAAAAACTAGTTATTATGTGCCTGCTGACATCGATATAAACTCCCTTAATGCTAAATTCGTTTTTGTGCCATCTTCTGCAGCTTTGAATCTAGTGCTATTAAGCGAATTGATTCCTACCTTACGGGAAGAATGCAAACTGTCGAAGCCAACAACAACTTGTCTGATTTTTTGTTGACGGCAAAAGATGTTCCACAAGGATCAATATTAGGTTCTCTTTTGTTTTACTTATATATTAACTTTCTACCTTTATAAAACACTGTAACACATCCATGTATGCTGACGAAGTACAATTGCAATAAAGTTGTCCAATTGGTCTTTTGGAACACTTTGTTTGCTGTCTTAATGAAGATCTAGAGAGAATTTCGCACTGGTATCGATAAATGGGCATTTATTGAACTTATTAAAGTCAAAATGTCTAGTTAAATTAAAAAAGCCAGTTGATTTTTCTTACTTTCCTCCAGTATAACTAAACAACGTTCCAATTGAATATAGTAAAACAGCAGATAATTTAGGCGTTCTCTTCAACCGCAGATTAACTTGGGATACTCACATCAATTATATAGTCGGTAAAACTTATGTTTTTTTATAACTTATAAATTCAAAATTTCACCCCAATTAAAACTCATTCCGCTTGTTAAAATGTTAATAATATCTGTCCTTGGTTGTGAAATATATTGCTCGTGTAGTTTTTAAAGCAAGAGAAGACTTAACTTGGCATTTAACAGAGCTTTCGATATGTTTTTGGGGTAAGCAGATACGAACGTGAATCAAGTTTTTCAGAACAAGTTTTAATCATGTCATTTAACAGTTTGCTAGAATTCAGTACCTTAATACTATTCTCTAACAACTTGCTTACCCGTGAACCGTTTTATCTATATGAAAGAATAAGGATTGCTTCTTGAGATAGAACTGGGCAAATCATTCATCCAAGATACTCTTTTTTACATTTAAACGTCAATTTTTTGTCAGTAGTATCCGCCTTTGGAATTGCCCCCCTCGGAATATGCGAAGATTAGAAAAAGCATTGTAAATACAAATGAAATAAAAAGCATCTGTCACAAATTTAAACTAAATCAGTCTGACTCTACATCGACTAGTCATAATCCTGTGATAAGTGCAAACATGTTTGTTGACTATTTCAAAATTGCGTTTGAAAAAGTTGACTGTGATAACACTTTTAATTCTTTTTCTTCTACTGATTCTTTCTCTCATCTAAATTCTCTAAACTTTGACATTAATCTAAAAACCATTAAGCTTAATATTTTAAAACTTGACGAGTATTTCAATCCAGGTCCTGATGGTGTACCTTCCTCTGTTTTAAAAAAATGTGTTGATTATTTGTCATACCCGTTATATATTCTGTTCAATGAATCTATTAAAAGCTCGATCTTTCCTATTACTATGTATTTGGAAAAGTGCTTATATTACGCCAATACATAAAAAAGGTCCGAAAAATGAAATTAAGAACTACCGACCCATTGCCAAATTATCTGTGATACCTAAACTGTTTGAGTCCATTATATGTAACGTCCTTTCCTTTCATTGTAGTTCAATTGTTTGTGCAAATCAGCATGGTTTTGTTAAAAAGAAGTCGACTGTTACTAACTTATTAAATTTTACGTCGTTTTGCTTAGATGTTTTTGAAGAACACGGACAAGTTGACTGCGTGTTTACTGATTTTAGTAAAGCTTTTGACAAGTTATGCCATATAACGCTAGTTAAGAAACTGGACGACCTAGGCTTTAGCTCTATGTTCCTAAAATGGATTTCGTCGTGTTTCGTGTTGTTTTCTGTAATGAGTATTCGAATCAATTTGTGGTAAATTCTCGCGTCCCTCAGGGTAGTCATTTAGGACCAATCTTATTTATATTGTTTATTAATGACTTGGCCTCGACCATAAGAAACTTTTAAATTTTAATTTATGCAGATGATGTTAAAATTTTCAATAGTATTAAATCTACATCAGACTGCTTGCTTTTACAGGAAGATCTTTTTCTTTTTCGGGAGTGGTGCAATCTAAACCGTCTTATCTTAAATGTTGACAAGTGTAAAACTATGAGTTTTACACGCAAAAAAAATGCGATTGTGTTTAGTTATATGTTTGATCTGTGTCCGTTGAGCACTGTCTCTTTTTTTTCCGACATTGGTGTAATTTTGGACCCAAAACTAACTTTTAATGTTCATTTGGACTATATTATTAAAAAAGCCAACAGAATGCTTGGATTCATAAAGAGATTTGGTAGCGACTTTCAGGACCCTTATGTTCTAAAACTTTTGTTTGTATCGTTTGTGAGACCAATATTAGAATATGGTTGTGTAGTATGGTCACCTCATTATTCTATTCACATAAATAGACTTGAAGCAGTTCAGAGAAGGTTTATGCGCTTCTGCCTTCGATTATTTCCATGGTCACCGGATAATATACTCCCTCCATATTCTCAAAGACTAGCTTTATTAAAACTCCCTTCAATTACGAATCATAGGCAATACCTTCAATTTTGTTTTATAACTTGTTTAATTAATGGTTCTATACTATCGCCATCAGTTCTAGATAGATTACATTTTAGCTTTAGTCGGACAAGCATAAGACTTCAACAGCCCTTATATCAACCATTTAGTAGATCAAACTATTATACTAATAGTCCTCTAAATCAAATGATTGTTATCTTTAATAAATATTATTTTCTATTAGTCTCAGTAAATGATAATCTGAAAAGTAATACCTTTAAAACTATGTTTTACGATTCTTTAGAATAATTGAGTCCGAGGCAGTATTTCACAATCTCTAATTGAGTTTCAATTAAAAACTTCAATTAATAATTAATTTATTTACTTATCTATAACTGAATAGAAAATTGTGAAATATAGCATTGGTATCTAATATTTAAATATTTATTTCATAAGTTTTTTATATCCCAGAGTATTCTAATATTCTAATATTGTTAACGTTAGTTTCTTAACGAATTTGATAAATAAATAAAGCAAGAAACAATCCCACAATTAACATTTAAAAAATTTTTACAAATAAGTTTCTAAATTTGTAATGAGTATATACATATATTTAATATTAATTCTTTTAATTTTTTGTAATAGTTCCATAAATCATTATATTGAATGTATGATATTATATCTTATTGTGTAAGGAAATTGAATTTGAATAGAATAAAATAAAAAGTATGCCATTTTATTTTATTTAAGCCCCATTTCACAGATATACCACTCTTGTATTCCGGCAATTAATGGTTCATACAAATACATGGGGAAAGTCTTACTATCTTCTAATTCAGATCTCAATAAACAAAATTTAAGAAGCCATGCAAACGAACAGAATTGCAGTAGCCCTTAGGTATATATATTGCAAAACATTTAAAAAACTTCTAAGGGCATCGATAAACGTATACTCTGTGGTACTCAATGGACATCTTTGAAGTCTCAACATTTTAATATTTTAGAACCTTTTCACATAATTCAAATTTAGAAAAGCAATAAGGCTTCTTGTCGTGAGTATAATGAATATATCCACAATGGTTTACCAAGAAATTAATCTTATAAGACTTTGGCACTTTATGTATGCCACATTAAGGCTTTTATTAGGACAGTGAAATTTAACAGAAGCAGATAAGGTTTCAAAAAAAAAGAAAAATGTTTCGGACGCAATGAAGTCTAACAAACTTCATCGAAAAGTCCTTAGATACAAGAAAATATGTTCCATAACACTTATTATCGACGTCTTCCAAGCTTTACATAGGGGGTGGTATGACAGAGCTTAAAGTTTTAACAACGACTAGGAATTTCCATTTAAGTATACAGGGGTCCCGTAAATAATGGATAACCTTGCAACTGGATAAAGCTGGCCTTAAGACCTTTCAGAAAAAAAATATTGCCCATGAGGCCTCCACGTTATAACGTTTTTTTCAAAAAAATAAAGAACATTACGACTTTCCTCAAATATATGAGCACTGCGACCACGAGTGAATGACTCTTATTGTTTTTTTATTTTTATAATATTCTAGAATATTTGTACTAGTAGTCAAATTTAACACTAGTTATTGCAGTATTTTTAATTTTAATTTTTAAAATTATTTTTTAATGCAAAAATGATAAAATATTTCTTTTCACCAAAGTTTGACCATGTCTAAAAAAATAAAAATGTTTGACAGCATAAGTGGCCAACTATTTTAAAAAATTGTCTATTTAATTTACTTTATAAAATGGTGCAACACATGATTGTGTTCTCAATAATAACCAATAAAACTAGCTTTTAACCTACTGAAAGAGCTTTTTAACATTCACTCAAATATAAATTAAATTACAGTGAACACTCAATTATTAGGCATATAAAGTAGGTACTATTTGCAAATAATAATAATTTAGTATAATATTAATTTTTTTGTAAGTTTTTGAAAAAACGTCATAACATGGAGGTCACATGGGCAATAATTTTTTCATATTTTTTTTTTCTGAAGGCCAGCTTTACCCAGTTGCAAGGTTATCCATTATTTACAGGACACCCTGTATATGTCTGTAAGACCTAAGGTTTTTAAAACGCAACCTGCCTGGTACGGCACTAGGAATAGAAGGATAGACAAAAATGTTTGATGGAAGTAGACTGAAGTATTTAAGAGTGTGGTTCTTGGGTATATTCTAAAAAAATAATCTTTTTACAGTAAAATTCTATCTCTAATGTTGACATCATTTATCGTGGATTTAAGAAAACGCTTTCTTTGGTGTACCCTGACCCATGTTAACAAAAGTTGCTCTGCTAATTCTACTGGTAGAAACTTTGTTTAGGACTTTATTTATAGATTTTTAGAAGAAATAATAGCCTTTAAGACTGCGTTTTAATAAATAAAGAAAAAACCACCCGGCTTCGCACGAGTAGACAAACCTAAGCATTGCATACAAATTACAAAAGAAAATATAAATAAATATGTAAGCTGATTTTTGCAATGGTATACTACTTTATAGGTTTTAACCTACCTCTGAATGGCTAAATATGTAAAAACATGATCATCTTAGTCTAACCTGTAGGTATTAATTTCCCAATACAGAAAGAATTTTTGAAATAAGATGTCACCTTTTGTGTTTACCCCATTTCACCCTATAAATATTAAAATTTTGAATAAAAAAATCAGGGATATTCCTATTCCATTTCCTAAGAAAAAAGAATTTCTTAAATTGGAAATTTGTATTATATTTGCCCCATTTCACCCTACTAATAAACAAAAGTTGAAAAAGAATATCCAAATGCCATTTCCTAATCGCCTACAGTGCAATCTGTTGAACAGTAATTGAATTGAACTGAAAAATGAAATGTGCGCCTACAGCGCCACCTGTTGAGAATTTTTAGAGTTTTTTTTGTTCCTAAACTTTCGCGTAGCAATTGCTAACAAATCCGCAGAAGAAAGTATAAAATTTGGTCCAGTCGTTTTCAAGTTTTAAGCATCTGAACACACCACGATCCATTTTTTTATATAAATATAAGATGTGTAGTAAAACAGTCGTAACAGGTGCTAAAATTGTCCTCCTTGGTTTTGTATGCATGCGCTAGAGTCCGGTGTTTGATTTCACGTTCAATATTTATTGATTCTGACTGCTGTCGCACTTTTGATGACGCTTCGAAGATACGCCCTTCTAATTCGTTAAAAGTTGTTATTTTAGTGGAATTAAGAAGTTCTTTAATTCTTCCCCATACAAAAAAATCCAATACAGTAAGGTCTTTGTATGTGGATTATCCGCAGCCCATGTATGAAGATTGTGGAAATTGGCAATCCCACCTCTTGACCTCTTGAAAATTGAAATTCGTCCGTCCATAACCGGATAACAATGTCTGCGTATTCTTCGTTTGTAAATCTAGACATTTCAAATACTGTTTCGAACAGTTCCTTTGGCGTCAAGAATTAAACTGATAAATTAATTAGTTTTTTTTAATCCTTTTTACCATTTTTGTTTGGTAAATTTGAGTTTTTCCATGATCTTGTCGTTGATTTTTATTTTTATTATTGTTCACAAGAAAAGAATAGTAAAACGTTATGTTTATTACGCAATTTCTCGAGAAAATTAACCTCTATACTGCACAATATCTTTAGGCCAAAAATTGTTTGCTTTGTGATAAGGAACTCTAATGATGGACAGCGTGTCAAGCACCCATTGTTATGATAGTTTTGATTAAAATCTCGCATTTTGCGTACACGAAGCAAATACTTGCCCTACCCTAGAGCACGTTCAAATTCTTTAAATGATTTTAATTTAATTGGAAACCTTATGTAGTAATAAAACCTTAGATATATCTTTCAATAATTATACCATGCAGTGGTATGCATCTTATAATACCAATGAATTAGCTTAGTTTGCCATATAGTTATTTATGACTTTCTATTGCATTCCCATTAATCTTTCTATTTGGCAGTCATAAATTAATGTTTTTTATTCGTATCCATTCAAATGCACATCTACAATTTACATATCTCAGGGGTATTTTTATTGCCCAAGTCCCTACATAAGCAAAAGCCATTTAAATAGACAACATTGAGTTATGGCTTTGGGGTTTTGCTGATTCGGCACTATAAGCAATTGGTGAATTTTCATCATCAGATCAAAAGAGGCCTTTGCATTCCAGCCTTTCATTGTATCAGACCCATCTAACATATAAAAGTGGCCATTTTGAAAAGAAAAAAAAAATTTAGAATATGGAAAAACTATTTTATTGAAAAACAACGGAAATATGTACCTTTAATCCAATCCCACTAAATTGTATGAAGACATGACCGAACTTTAAATGTATTTTTCCTCAAAAGCGGAAGAGAGTATTTAAGGTATAACTTTTCATAGTAGGTATATCTATCTAAGAATATAGGTATTTCAATTTTATGAACGATAAAAATATTTATATTTATTTAGTGGAGACGCCTTTTGAATTCCTTATAGGTACATTTTGTTTTAAAGTATGGCACGGTGTTTCCGAAAATATGGCACTGCAAATTTTTTTTTGGGCGGGAAAGCTTGATTTAGAATTTAGGAATTTTGTGTGAAAAAATCAAGCTCAGCCTGAGCTACCTTGCCTGGAATCCGAGGAGTCTATGAATTCGCATTTTTAAAAAGAGAGAAAAATAACATTTAATTGGAATTAATTGTAAAATGGTATAAACATATATAATGTACCTGGTACCGAACCTGGAAAGTTTGCCACCCTCGGCAAAAATTCATATTTTGCCGCCTCAAATAAAAAAAGAAGACAATGACAAGAATATAACATTTACATAGAGTTTTATTTAACAATCAAAGGCTTTCGACAAAATTACATGTTTACAAAATTTGGAAACTAAAACAATATAGGTTCTTATAAGCTTAAATTTCGAGAAACTATCTTCCCCTGATGCAACACTTACACTTACTTATCTTGAAAGACTCCAATACAAAATTCTTCAACGTATTGAATTCAACAAAAGGGATGACCACGAATTCATCTTTCGTTTTTTTTGGCACTATTGTTCGCTTATTGTGAACGGATCCAGTTTAGAAAGTATTCGTACGAAAACAATGAAACTCCTTATCATGGACAAGCTGATTTTTTGTCCACTGTAACTCAATGGCCGAATGGTCCGGATCTAAAGGGTCCGCCATCTAACGTTTTTTTTTTTCAACTAGTGCTTATTTCGTGAATGGTAATACTTAGCTCATGTCTGATTTGACAGATAATTAGTTTTATCCTTCGGCTGAACGAATATGGTTGTGTATACGCTTCGCTAAGTGGGCCTGCGATCGACTTAGAGAAGATGCCGATTTTGCCAAAAAAATCATCTTTTCAGATGAAGCTCATTTTGATCTTGGCGGGTAGCAAACAAGCAAAATTGTCGCATTTGGGGCACAGAAAACCCGCACGCAAACATTGAATAGCCGATACACCCAAAACGAGTCACTGTTTGGTGCGGATTTTGGTCCAGAGGCATAATTGGGCCATTTTTCGAAAATGAGCAAGGAGTGGCCGTTATAGTCAATGGCGATCGTTATCGGGCCATGTTGAACGAATTTTTGTTCGCAAAAATTGAAGAGGAGGATATTGGCAACATTTGGTTTGAACAGGACGGCGCTACGTGCTACACAGCCGAAGCTACACTCGATGTTTTGCGCCATTTTAAAAAAAAAAAAGAAGTTATTTGGTGGACCCTTTATAACTCTGCCCGTTCATATTCAATTGCAGCAATTTTGAATTCTATGGTAGCTCGTTCGTGTTCAAATTTGTAGCGTTTTTTATCAGTTTCTAAAGTCTCTTTTTCAATTAAATGTTTGCTCACGGACTGTTGCTTCTTTTCTTCAGACAAAATTGACTACCTTTTGGTAATTTGTCGTTTTAAACTCGTCTACTAGACTTTCAATTTCAAAAGTCTGAATTTGAACCAGTGGCGTAGCGTGGGTTAGGGCCGCCCGGGGCACATCCAATTATTGCCGCGCTTAGTAACTTTTTTTCACACACCCAAAAAAAAAACTACAAGATTACTTTGTTACACGGTTAAAAATCTTGGACTACTTTTCAGTCGTACTAAAGTATTACAGCATATTAGATTTAATAATTCCCAAAATATTACACATTTTTTTAATACATTTTGTATTGTATATTCAAAGAAGTAATATATTTTGAATTAAATGCTTAATATTTCAATGATTTATGACAATAAAGAATAAAATACAACAAATCGATTTTACATTTGAAGATAAAGTATCATTAAAAGCATTAGTGACAGGATTACTTGAAAATAAATTTCTCAAAAGTAATTCTATTGATTTTAAATTCAAATTCAATACAAGTATTGGTTTAAATTTAAATACGGGACGGCTTATTTTAAATTAGAAATGAAACCAAGTCTAAATTGTTGTAGTTTGATGAGGTAAATTCATGGCGATGACTCATAAAAAAGAATCATTAAAAAAATAATTCCCTAAAAGTAATACAACAAATTTTAAATTTTAATAAAGTCCGTATTTAAAAAGGAAAATATTTTCAATTCAATACAAAATAGTATTAACTGCTGGTTTAAATTTAAATACCGAACGATTTATTCTATGCCAACAAATTAAACTAAGTCTTAAATGATATTTAATAATACATATTTCGGGTTATACTACAACACAAATTGGTAAAAATTGTATTGCACTCCCAGTTAAAGAAATATATACTATGCACAAGGTTTAACATTTCGGGATATTTTTTGTTCACCTTCTTCGTATTACAGAAGTGTGTAACACATAAAGTATTATTTTTTTAATATTCCATAACCATAAAACATTTTGTGTAATAATTTTATATTTACATTCTAATAGTTTTGTGTTAAAAATATTATTTGTAACAACGAAAGGATTAGAATTTAATCCATAGGATTAGAATTTAATCCATAGGATTAGAATGTAATTGGTGATTTTTTAAGAGGCTTAGAACTTTTTTTAAAAAAAAACACAAAAAATTCGAAAAAATGAATGAAATATTTACTTGAATCGATAGTTTGAACCTTGCAATTTAATGTTTAAAGATAATTTCATGCAAATGTTGACCGCGGCTGCGTCTCAGGTAGCCCATCCGCTGAGTCCAATTTTGGCATACTCTTTCACACATATCGGCCGGTATCTCACGAATGAATGCATGGATGTTGGCTTCCAGTGCGTCAATCGAAGCGGGCTTGTCTCTATAGACATTAGCTTTGACATACCCCCACAAAAAATAATCTAATGGTGTCAAATCGCACGATCTAGGCGGCCAATTGACCGGCCCGAAACGTGAAATTAACTGTTCACCAAACTCGCCTCGCAATTGCGCCACTGTTTCGCGTGCTGTGTGGCATGTGGCATCGTCTTGTTGAAACCACATATCATGCAAGTCAAGAACTTCCATTTCGGGAAAAAAAAAGTTTGTTATCATCGCTCGGTAGCGTTCACCATTGACAGTTACGCTGCGATTCGCATCATCTTTGAAGAAATAGGCCCAATAATGCCGCCGGCCCATAAACCGCACCAAACAGTGGCTTTTTCGGGATGCATTGGTAGCTGTTGCAATGCTTCTGGCTGATCTTCACTCCAAATGCGGCAATTTTGCTTATTTACGTACCCATTCAACCAAAAATGAGCCTCATCGCTGAACACAAGCAGCGCGCGATGAACATTTCGAACCGAGCACGAATTTTGATAGTAAAATTCAATAATTTGCAAGCGTTGTTCATTTGTAAGACGATCCATGGTTAAATTGCAAACCAAACTGAAGCTGTTTGACAGTGACACAAGGTACTAAACACACGTCAGCTGTCAAAACCAGTGTTGCCAAAACCAAACCAGCTAAAAAATCACCCGTTATAACTCAAAAGACTAGAATGTAATCCGAAGGATTCAAATGTAATCCTGGAATATTAGAATTCTTTACCTGAAAATTAGAATCTAACTTTGCAAACTTTTATTTTAATAATCCGGATTTTTTTCAATTCATAAAAGTATTAAATTTTAATTTTTTGGATTTGATTAAAATAGGAAGCGTCCTTTTTTAATCCAAGAATTTTAAAATGCAATTCAAATTTTATCAAAAGAGCAAGGAAGCAAAATCAGCCATATTTAAATATGAACAAAATGTTTTCTGTATATTTTAAGGTTACCATAACTTAAAAAATATGATTTTGACTAAATGACTAACATGTCTTTTCTATTGAGACCACGACTTTACAAATCTGTACGTTTAATATTAAATTCATATTTCTTCTTATTTTTGATGAAATGACAGTATTTCTTGTTTTAGAAGGAAGTATTTACCATAAAATGTGGGTACCGATTTTTATGTAAATATGTACATATATGGGTGATTCTGAAAGAAATGATTTTAACTATTTTTTAAGAATTTTTTCTTCAGTTGTATGCACCGTTTATCATGTGTTGGTATAAGGCGTGCACAATTCAGAATTGTTTAACTATACAAAAATTCATTTGCCATTTCAAATGCTACTACCTTAGCATTCCAAACTTGATTGTACTATAACTATTTCTTCTCCAAATAATCTGCTACAATTATCAATTTCGCACGGCGAACTGCAAAACAAAAAATGCCTCTTTAAAATTTTATCAACTGTTGTTTCTAGTACTTTCTAGCAAGCGAAGCAAGAAGGAAGCCGCAAAATTTAAAATGTTCCCATTATTTTTCTTTAGCTTTTAATAACCTGCATAAAAGACGTTTGTAAAATGTTTGTAACTTTACCTATACTTGAATTATCTTGATTTTTTTGAAAACATGGAATCATATGGCATTTTTGTTCTGATAGCTTCTTTACCAGAAAATATGTATGTGCATACAAGATGTTTTAAAATTTATTATATTAAATTAATTCTTTGAATTAATAATTAATTTTTACAAGAAAACTTCTTTAAAATTTTATTTTCCTACTTTTTATCAAAGCAGAATCTTTTATTATTTGTTAAGTATCGACGGTCTCTTTAATTTCCTGCTCTATAGCCATGGTACCCTGATTGGATAGCGTTAGAGTTAGCATTTCGTCGCAGTTCGTTTTCATAAGACAAAACAGCATCTATATTTCCGTCACCAAAAATAAGTTTCTTTCTATTTATTTTCTCGACTGTATCAGCTCTTGCGCTCTATATTCTTTCTTGTAGCATCTTCAATGCTTTGCCTGAAGTACGAAGCAGAACTTCCCAACGCTGCGTGGACACGGACAAAATTGAATATAAGCGTTTTAAAGGCACCAAAAAAAATTGATTGGAGCAGGGTATAAATTCTGCTTTGGGATTTATGTTTTTTCAGCTTTTTCTGCATTCCTGTATATTTTCCAGCCATGACAGCAGCTTTCTCATTTGCTTGACCTCTGAAATCCATTATTTATCACGAACTTAAAATCGTACCAGAAATAAAATAATTTTTTTTTTAATTTTTTTTTTTTAACCAATGAAAACTACCGCTCGAAATTGCCGCCCCTAGCATAGTGCCGCCCGGGGCCTGTTTTGTCTACAGGCAGGTTCGGCACCGTGTACATATATGAAAACTATACCCATAAATACAAAAGTGTTTTTTTTATCGAATTCAATTTTTCAGCGCAAAAGCTAATCAATGTTTCAAAAACATTAATTTTTTGTTGTTTTGAATTACAAAGGTTAGAAATTACTTTTATTTGTTTATTTTTTTATTAAACTTGTGTTTCAAAAACTGTGAAATGGAGATACTAACATTTTCCAGTGTAGGCGCAAAAAAACTAAACCAAAATTAGAAATTTTAATTTTAAAATTCATTACTTTTCTTTATGATATTGTGATTAATCATCCAAAGTGTGATAACAAGTGAGTTAAATAATGCTGAATCAGCCTTATTTTAAGAGTCTACGCTATTGTATGGCTATTGCACCCCGATTGTGCTTACTCATCCAAGTCGCAATAAAAATTCTTCAGCAAGTCGATAACACTGGATAGAGAATTAGTTATGGAAATGAGAGGTTCACAAGAAAAAATATGCACGACTTGATCGCACGAACTTGCTCTTGGGGTTAAATATTGTGTGTAACCCCACATTGAAGATGCATGATGACCTATATATTTAACGAGAAAATATTGAAAGAGTCAAAAGCACTAAAAAATTGATTATTTGTTTGATTTTTTTTTTGTTTCTTAAAAAAATGTTTTTAAAAATTTTCAAATGCAATATTGTTTAAACCATTGAGAAGCATCAGATTGCAAAATTATAACAAAATCGATCCAACCATGACAAAGATATACGCGAATAACCCAAAAATTTGACATTTTCTCAAAAAACCTGGAATTCCTAATTCCGTAATGTGAATTTTTTGAGAAAAAGCTGAAATGCTGTTTTACAATTGACTTGGTTAATTACAGGTATGAAGTTTAATCAAAATCGTTAAAGCCGTTTTCGATAAAATTTGAAGAAAGCAAAATATTTGTATGGCAGGTATCTGTTCTAGACGAGCTAAAACAAGAATTCGAATTTATCCTCTAGGGAATCACATAAAAATACTCTGCACCAATGCAAATCGGTCCACCACGACGCACGCACAGACCGACAGACGGCATGACGCGAAACCCACTTTTTCGGACTTCTCGATTATCGTATTGTTAGTTTTGATTAAAACCTCGAAATTTTTTTCTACACGAAACCAATACTTGCCCTTTAGAGCAAGTAAAAATCACCACACAATGCAAACTATTTTAGATCAGGATTCAAAAATTAAAATAACTTTTCCTGATTCTACCTTTCCGTTAGACTGGCGCTGTGTAGTATTTGCTCTATTTCTTTCTTTCGAAAAGAAAGGTGAATTTAAATATTAGGTACATTGTGAACCCATAAAGTTAAAACCTTTAAATTACAAAGATTACAAACTTATACAAAAAATCAAATCCCTATTCCGTTATTCAAGTTTTTTTGATGATTAAGTTTGTTCATGCCCATCTGAAGAAAAGTCTCTCTACTCTCGTTTACTTCTTGAGGCAAATATATACGAAGCTTAAAACGGCATGAAGGTAGTAGAAAAAAGTCAATTGCACAAATAATAAGGTTACTGATGTGACCATCATCCGCATGAATGAATATTAACTGAGATCTTCACTTTATATAAATAATAATATCTGATGACATTATAGGCTATGCCATTATATTGCCTTTTTAATTTTAACACTTCGTTTGACGTTAACATTGCACCCATACTGTTTATTAAGAAAATTACTGAACTACTGACTTTGGCGCCTGCTTGACGACTGATGAACAAGAACATACCCTAATGGCGTGAGTGGGACATATGTAAAAACCGATGAGGGAGTTAAAACACTTTAAACCTCCGAGAGTTAAAGAAAGTATTAAATTTAATTTAAAAAATGTATGTCAGAAATTCGCAATGGATGGGCGAGATATCCACAGTAAATTCATTTGGACTTTTGGCCCATCAAAGGTGGGTAGAAGATGTATTGAATAGCATGCATAAGGTAAGAAAAGAACCCAACTTAAGCCAATGAAGACCCAGTTTCACCACCCATAGGAAAGAAAAGGTGGACGAAGCTGCTAAAATCTTCAGAATAACAAGGCATTGGGTTCAATGGGTTGAATTACCAGCGGTTGAGCAGAGCTCTTAAATTCAGTGGGAATGTGTTGACAGGGTGAATGCATCAAATTATCAATCAAGTATGGGTGGGGGGAGGATGTCAGTTCCATCCATACCATAAATGTGATCCATTGTTTTGCTAGAACCATCGAAGATTATCCCTGCTAAACGACCCATAGGAATTAGATCCTATCCAAAGTTCTGTGTGAGCTTCTAGGGCCTAATTCAAACTTAAATCGGCAAACACTATAGGCCAAAAAAATTATCTATCTGTTAAGAAAATTGAAAAAAAAACGTAAAAACGTCTTTAATTGTTTTTATTTTAAAACAAATTGGTAACATTTTAGGATCCAGTATTTCTTCAACGTTACCTATGCAGTTAGAAATGCTTTTTTTTGTAAAATTGGAACAAATTTGGTCGAGAAATACATTTTGTTTGAGAAAATTAAAAATTAAAAAAGAAAATTGTTTTATGACATTAAAATTAAAATTGTAATTTTTTTTTTTAGGAAATTCTGTACGTACAAAACTTTTAACAAAAATCTTTCAATCGTGTAGATTTTAGCTCGTTGCACACGGGACGCACGGGAAGCATACCTATATCGACACATGGACTATATATTTAGGACTTCTCCTGTTCAGTTTGATTAAAACATATACAGGGTAATTCATTTCGAAGTTTCAAGTTGGTAGCGCTGGCATTTGACACCTGTCAAACTCAGCTGTCATTGGAAGTGTCATAATAATAGTTGAATGGTTGTTATTAACGATAATGGATCGCTTTGTAATCGAACAATGTGTTAAAATTATTAAAACTTACTATACAAAAGTGGTGATTCAAACGTAGCCACTCTTTGGGCATTACGTGATGATTGCTGCTGCAAGTGCAAGTGTCTCTGATGATCCGAATTTATTGATTTCCCTGCATTCGCAGCAATTGAACGTGTTGTACACCTCACTTTGGCGTATTTTTATTTGGCATTTAGATTTGAATCTCCATTATTATAAAGTTGAAATTACGCAACAATTGAAGACTGCTGAACATTCGCAACGGCGCCGTAGATACGCTTCTTGGGTGTTGGAACAATAGACAATATACACCGATTTTTCGAACAACACTTCCTTCAGTGATGAAGCACATTTATCACTCGGTGGGTAAGTAAACAAACAAAGTGGCCGCATATGGGGCTCGGAAAACCCACAAGTTATTGACGAGGTGCCGTTGCATCCAGACAAAGTGATTGTTTGGTGAGCTCTATGGTCGAAAGGTGTCATTAGCCCGTATTTCTTCGAAGATGACATTGGGCAGACGGTTACAGTCAATTCGAAGCGATATAGTTGAATTATAACCGATTTTTTTTTGGAAGGAAATTGAAGATCATGACTTGGACGATATGCGGTTCTAACAAGGCGGGACAACAGGCCACACAACACGACCAATTATGGCTTTATTGCGTGAGAAGTTTCCTGGTCGCGTAATTTCACGTCTGGGCAAAGTCAATTGGCCACTAAGATCATGCGATTTGACACCGTTAGATTTTTTTCTGTGGGACTACTCAAAAGACCGTATATTTACGTGCATAATCCCCAAACTTTAGAAGCATTAAAAACCAACATTACTCAAGTTGTGGCCGAGATACCGCCCGAAATGTACGAAAAAGTGGTTAAAACTTACCTCAAAAGAATCGCATGCTGAGAATCTTCTCGAGGCAGCCATTTGAATGATATTGTTTTTCACATTTAATGAAAAAAGTCCAAACTTTATAATGAAATAACATTTTCATCACAGATGTTTTGCTGTGTGTGTTTTATTTTGCTTTACTTTCGAAATCGAAAAATTAATGACCCTATAATTGGTTAAGACTTCATCTACATAGGTATTTGTGGAAGAATTTATTAAATATTCGGTACTTACTTGCTTTTGTTTAGGTACTGCTTTTAGATGCTCCTCATCGTTTCTAGGGTTTTATCCATTTTCCAAGAACTGAAAAAATGTATTTAATTAAATCACAGCGGAAAACTCATATTGAAACATTAATGAAATGTGTTATTTTTTTTTAACTGCAGTTTAACAAATGGCTGTTTTTTTTTTTGAAAAAAAAAATTTATTGTGCTTATGCGGAGAGAGTTTGAAAAGGACTTTAATTTAATGTGTATTTAAAATATTTTTTATCAAACGACAGACGCTTTGAAAAAGGCGAGATTTTACTAATGTCATGTCCCTATAATTCAACTTCTTATACTCTTTATATATTCTATGCCAACACAACATCAATAATCAATATCCAAAATCGACTAGAAATCCAGCATTTTTCTACACATCTTGCTCTAAAGTCAATTTTGATTTAAGCGAACCTCATATATGTCATATGTAATGAATATGAAAAGTTTTAAAAAATGTATAGCTTAGGCAGTTGATTTCCCCTTTTTGTTGGCCCTACTTTCAAAAAGTTGAACCTGAAACAATAAATGTGGTTGCGTTTACAACCATCAAAAGTCCATCCGAGCATTGGTTTTAATTTAATACCCCGTTTATGTAGATGAGTAGCCTATACCTATGTAATCTATATAAGGGTTAGATATAGTCAGCCAAACCTGAAAACCTGAAAAAGTTTGTCCCAGCAGCGATTTATTAATGCTTGGTCCTAAGGCTTGATTTCTACAATGAGATAAGCAATGAGACATGAGGTACATATTTATATATTCTTACGGTTGCTTTCCGGACCGTTCAAAAAAATATGAATACCAAATAATATTTATATTTATATATACACATATACACTTAGTACCAACATATCTGCGTATCTGTTCTGTACGTATGTATACAGCAGATTGAAATATATTTCATTATATTTTTGTAACTTTGGATGAGTACAGACAAGAGACAACAAAGGAAAGTTTTGTCGTTTGGGAATTTAATTTAAAACTTTTACAATCATATACACACTGAATCTCGAGGGTGACAGATTCATTTGAATTTCTATTGAAAGTTCTGTGGTCAATGTCAAAATAAAATAATTTAAAAAGAAGGATCAAATAAATGATACATTTAAAAATATTAAAAATTTCACAAAGAAGATTGGTAGAATATTTTAATTTTATAATAACCAAACGGTATTAAGTTGATTATTATTTTATTATCATTAATTTATCTGCGATATATGTATAGGTAGATACTCGAGATTTTGGTCAAACTTGACATTGCGATGATAGGGAAGATGAAAAAAGTGAATGTTGCCAAAACTTCCGTCTGTCTGTCTGTTCGGCTAAAGCCTATAAAGATGGGTCAATTTTCCTTAAACTTGGTTAATAGCGTTTCTAAGCTATTCCCTTGACACAATTTTTTCATCTTTTTAGGACCAAAAATAGCGCTACCTGTCATACAAATTAGTTGGGCCAAAAAGGAAAATCATCTGTTCCTTAAAATCGGCTCCACATATAAAAAAAATAAACTTTAATAGTAATAAGTTGCCGTATAGTAAACAAAATTGTTACAAAAAATGGTTATTAATGGCACCTCTCAAAGATCCATGTTTTTGGTTTTGACTTTTCACGAAAACGGTGCAACTGATTTTGATCAATTTTTATTATGAAGAATGATTGATATGTTTTAAATAATATTGTGTATCGAAATTTTCAAAATAATATTTTTCGGATTTTTAAAAAAAATTGAAATTTTTATTTCAAGAATGAGTTGGTGGATTTTTGTTAAACTTTGTCAAAAAGCATTTTTTTAACATTATCTTTAATATTTTAAACGAAAATGGACACCTTCCATACAAAAAATGTTTAAAAACCGTTTAGGAATATCTTTTTTTTTTGATCAAAAACGGCTTCAACGAGTTTGCTAATAAAATGTTTTGTATCGAAATTACTACGATCTACCATTTAAAAGTATTAAATTTTACATTTTAATATTATTAACAGCACCTGTCATAGAACGATTTTTGTCTATTATCTGATTAATCGATTAGAATTACATTTGTATACAGAAGCTTCTAATAAGTTTAAATAATATTGCATTTCAAATTATTTTTCGAAAATTCGATATTTCTAAAGCGTGTGGAAAATTTTTTTTTTCTTAAAAATTTTTACAAAATTTTATATATTTACAAGGTGTCCCATTAAGAATGGTCCAAACCTGATAAGGTGATAGGCCAGGTCATGAACTATCAGAATTTAGGAACTTGTTCATACCCAATCATAAAGGTTTTCAAGTAACGTCTGTTTTTTTTTGAAAGTTTTTGCTCACCCTTTATTGATTTTTAATTTTTTTGTTTTAACACTTAAACATTGATCAATAATAAGGCCTTTTTTGTGCATTATTCATATTCATATTCATTTGTTTAATTTGAATCACTATAAGGCTGCTTAGAAAGCATTGACTATTGCAACTGATTACAAAATTTTCAGGAAATAGGTCGCTTCAAAAATAAGTGAAAAGTTTTGAAACATACGACGGTAACAACGGCCCATGCCTCAAAGTCGGAAGTGTGACATTATTTATTTCCAAACTGAAATTTTGATAGTCGAAGGATGTAATTGTTCCTATCTATCAAAAAAATTCAGGAAGGGGACACATGATATCTCCCTTGGTTGTACGGCCTTTTTATAAATCAATAGATATCCAATCGACTGCCAGGATTTGTTTCAGAAAATATTCCTATGTTTCGAAAGTAAGCTAAATAAAACACACACAGCGCTACATTTTTGATGAAAATTTTACTTCATTAGAAAGTTTGGACTTTGCCAATAAGTGTGAAAAACAATATCATTCAAATAACCGCCTCGGGAAGATTCGCAGCGTGCGGTTCTTTTCAGGTAATTTTAAACCACTTTTTGGCACATTTCGGGCGGTATCTCGGTCATAACTCGAGTAATGTTGTTTTTCAATGCATCTAAAGATCGAGGTTATTTACGTGTAAGTATATCGTCTTTTGAGTAGTCCCACAGAAAAAAATCTAACGGTGTCAAATCGCAAGATCTTGGTGGCCAATTGACGTCGCCAAAACGTTAAATTAGGCGAACAGGAAACTTCTCACGCAATTAAGCCATAATTGGTCGTGTTGTGTGGCTTGTTGCCTCGTTTTTTTGGAACCACATATCGTCCAGGTCATGATCTTACATCGCGCGCCGGCCAAAAAAAAATCGGTTAGATATCATTCGACCAATTGCTGGGAACACCGGGAAATCGATAACTTCGGATTATCAGCAACACTTGCACTTGCAGCAGCAATATTTTTGACTGAGCGTGCGTTACGATGATGCACAGGCCTTACAACATCAGTAACGCTTCCACTTTCTTCAAGTTTTTTTTACAATTGCGTAGTCGGTCAATTATAACGACCATAATCATCGCAACCATAATCATTTGCAAAAAGTGGGTACGTTTGAATCACCACTTTGTAGTAAGTTTTAATTAAAAACAAACATTTAACTAATATTATGACACGTCAAATGACAGCTGAGTTTGACAAGTGTCAAATGCCAGCGCTACCAACTTGAAACCACGAAATAAATGACCCTGTATGTGTTTTAACCAAACTGAACCAGGAGAAGTCCTAAAAATATAGTCCATGCATTGATATGTTTCTGTGCGTGCAGTGTGCATCGAGCTAAAACCTAAACGATTGAAAGATGTTTCTTAAAAGTTGGTACGTACCGAATTTCCTGAAGAAAAAATTATAATTTTAATTTTAGCTCAACCAAATTTATACCAATTTTACAAACTAGCACTTTAACTGCATAAAGTTAAAAGAATACTTGTTTTAAAATAAAAACAATTATAGACGTTTTTATTTTTTTTTAAACAGAATTTTAGTTTTTGGTTAAAGTATTTTTGTCAGAAAAGTTGTAATAAATCAGCTTGTCAGTTTTTGGGATACAGATTCATGTATCAGAAATATGACCTTGACGTTTATTTTTGTTGGAAAAATGGCCTTAATTTGTATATATATAAAAAAATATATATTTTCTTGGTAGATACTGCAGTATTTTTCGTTCTCCTCTTATTTATATTTAGGTTTGTCATTGCGTGTTAAATTGTTAAAGTTTTGTCGTTTTTTTAGAACTCAAAATTCAAACAAAAACCCTCATTTTTTTAAAAAGCTATATCAGTTAATGTGGGTTTCTGGGCCCTGATTGGTAGTTCATGTGTTGTCTTATTCTTATTTTTTTTTGTTTTTGGCTAGCCGTAGGGCATACCCATCAAAAATCTGGTTAATATCGGTGGAGTTGTCGCAATTCGCATTGGGGTCGCCACTGGAAGCATAGCATCACTCCTCCCACAGAGGATCATAATTCCATCAAAAATGTTTAAGTTAAAAAGAATCCTTAGCTATTCCCTTCGTCTAAACGACGCCATCATCTAACAAAGTCCTTAAGTCCTATTTTTCGTTGTTTAAAATTTTATAAAAACATATAATAAAACCGCCCCCGTTTTTATGATATTAATACGCATTTTCAGAAACTTTTTTTGTATAATCTTTAAACTAAAACTAAAATAAAAAAATTAAACATATCCATAAAATAACAAGAATGACGTTTTTCAACCCAAGCCAGCTATTTCGGTATCCCGCCTCTGGCAATAATACATATAATACTATGACAAAGTTGTGAATGTTTACCTACAAGTTTCATTTCCAAATCAACAATTTTAAATTATGTATTTCGAATAGTTTCTGAAGAACTTTCCAAAGATTTTTTTGGAGAGCTTTGAAATTGAAAATGCTCCTTCCTTTCATGCCTGAACTCAATAAATTCTTTGTCAATAAAGTAAAACGCACTATAGTTATAACGACCAATGAGTTTTTATATTCAGCAAATTTTCACCACAGGATGCAAGCAATTCTGTGTCAACTTGTGTCCTTTGCTGTATAATAGGCACTTGCACGTACATAGTAGTATAGTACACTAAATTAAGAAGCAATAAGGCATTTTGAATGCGCTGCCGGAGGTCTTCTGTGCTTCTACGTCCTGCTATAAATAACTATGTCTATCTTATATGAGAGGGTTTCATTCTAAAATTTAAAATTGCTTTAAAGATTATGGGCAATTGCGCTTTTGCAAGGAGGAAGAATTTTGAGGCAATGGACTAGTATAAAGAAAATTAATGAAAATAAGAAAACAAATTATTTGCTTTGATTGGAAATTGTAGAATTTGTTAAAGATCAAACCTAAAAGTCAATTTATAAAATTTTAGTTGCACAGAAAAGTTCTCATTTATATTTACATATAATATTACAATTTAATAAGAATTGATATTAAAAATTAACTAAACTTTTCAAAGAGCAACCAGTTATTTTTTACGTTTCAGAAAATCTATTTAGGAAATCCTCCAATAGTATTGTCATGAAAAAGTGCCTGTTACTCAAGCCGTTTGGATTCAACAAACAATTGGAGGTCTCTTCCATTCCTGGGATTGTAAATGTCAATACCGGAGGGAGCATGAGTTGAAAAAGATGTAAGATAATTAAAAGAGAGCGGAAAAAATAAAATTGATTAGCTGGCATTGGTGCAAAGGCAAACGATGAAACCCCTGCCATGTCCGTTTTCTGAAAATTTTGTTACACTCATGAAAGCGGTGAGACATTCGTCATTGAATGTGAACGCTAGAAATACGACTTGGGTCATTTTTTAGTTACCACGGCGCAGTATACCGCAAGTAATATAGAGCACTGTTGTCACTGTGATTCTGTTTGTTTCACTATCCTTAGCGAATCCTGATGAAATAGTGGTTTGTTGTTAAGTAATAGGTACATATTAACGCTTTAAATTTATATTTCAAATATCCGAGTTCTCGGTGCGGGGAAACGTAAAATGCAACGGCATATCATTTGCTTTAAAAGATGTTGTATCAGAAAATGAAACTAAAAATACTTGTTTATCGAAACGATCCGGATATTGAACTTTTACAAGTATACAATGATTTTTTACGATTTTCATCGCGGGAAGTTTGAAATATTCGTTTGAAAGCTTCCAATAGATATTTGACTCTAATTTTGTTTGTTCGTCTTTTTTAAAATTACGGGAAGTACACACAATGAGGTTCGCCTTTTTCCAACACGTATATCTACACATATTCACAATGAGTCCTGGCACTCACACATTTGTATAGCTTTGATGAATCACTGTGGCGTATGTGGAATATTTGTATGGGAATTTTTTTCCGAACACTTTTAATTTTGAATTGAGTTTTATAATTCTTAAATTAATCTTCATATGTAAAGAACAAATCCTGGCCAAACCACCCAAAATCAAAACGCACAATCACATCACGCAAAAATTTGTATGAATAATTTGTTGTTGGTAAACTTTTAGTAAATTTAATGTGCCATTATGAGTTTGGGCGTTAAGGTTTTTGACGATATAAGCCTCAACGCCAGAGTTAAAAGTTTTATTGCGCATTATTAAATGATAAATCTGTTCCTATATTTTGAATTTGTGTAAATTTAGAAGAATTTGAATATAAAATGCATGGTATGGAAATACTCAAGGAAACTTACTTAAGCCTCCTAATATATAGGTACATACCGAACTAAAAATATATTGTATGTAGATAGAAAACATAAACAAATTTTTTTTGGCAGTTCTGTCAAAGTCGATTTAGAGAGCTTATAAATTATTATATTTGTATGAGTCAATGGAATTTCCTATTTTTAATGCACACATAAGGAAACTTAAAACGTTCATCAGGGAATTTTAAATTTTTGAAATGGCAAGATATATATACATATTTCCATTGCGACATTCTGTATAAAATTTCGATAACAGACCGAGCGTCAAATTACTTTCCACCCAATTTGTATTTGTTTTTAAGCTTTAAAAATTACAGTTGACAAATCGTTGTATAAAAATAAAACAAAACACATTTAAAGGTTCCACAGCGCGTGTAGAAGCAGGGCTAGTGACTAACAACTCTCAACCAATCGTGTCTGCGAGTTGTAAGTCAGCATTAGTAATGGAGGAGTCCTACAATTTTCTCCCGAATCCGAATGGCTAAGATGGGAGTCACTTTTGCATAGCAAACGATACCCTTGGAGGATTTTTCACTTCCTCGCAAGAGGTATCTTTCAGATGGAATAATTAATTTGAAAAATATTAAAATCTTTCACACTGTTAAATTTCATAAACTTTTGATGTGAAAAGTTGTATTTTCCATACGTCCATTATATGGACAGAAAGGATGTGACTCTATACATGCTAATTATAACAGTTTTGGTTTATCAAAGTACTGTTTATGCAGCCCGCAGTTCCAGGGCCGGGCCCTCCGCCGCCAGTGGCCATACTCTTCTGGCATCCAGAGGTTTTTTTCAAGTATCTAGCCTCGTCCGTACAGAAATGGTAATTTATAACAGTTTTTTGCCAATACATAGTTTCCATCATGGCCTGCCGGGCTGCATAAAAAGTATTTTTATAAGCTGTTACCTATTTATAGAGGGCCAGTCTCAGCATTTATCTGGTGCAAAATTAAAGCATTTATTCAATAAACTTAATATTTAATTCTAATGAATAAGAATAAAATAAAAAAAAGACATATCTTCAAAAGTTTTTTTTAAACAGTGCTACAACTGTCAGATTTGTTTATAAAATTGATAAAAAACACGGTACAATGATTATACATTTAAAATAAGTTTAACTCATATAAGAATTATAGTCTGCGTTACCGGCGTGAATTACATACTTGTTATCGATTATTTGTGTGTAAACTCCATTTTGCTTCTGTAATGGCGTCACTAACCCCGGATGTCGTTTTTTTTGTCAATCAAATACCTCCGGGCTTGCAATAATACATGGATTATCCAGTTATGCCGTTCGTTAAATTGTAAATGATGTCCTCATTTGATTTCCAACCTCATAGTATGTTGGCCTTCAACATGTGTAAATGCACTCGACAAAAATAAATACAAAAAAGCTCAATTATACACGTTTGTAAATAATATATATTTCTCAACAAAGTGAGTCAGTAGGTACACAAAGAACGACGTTCATACATAATACTTTTTTTCTAAGAAAAAATTTTTGCATTCTTCACTCTTCTTGGCTTTTTGTGTATATCAAGGATTTTTTTCTTGATATTCTATCTCCATTTTGCCATTTATTTTCTAGAAATGCAACTGTCACTTTGCAAGGGAATGCTTCAAGCTAGAGGGAGGTAATAAATAAAGTTCAAGCAAACCAGCAATCCATGAACATGAAGATGTCTGTAGAAAAATGAAATTAGGTATATTTCTAAAAAGAACTTTGCTTTATGTCGACATAAATGAAAATCTGTTTCTTTTGACTTTTCCCTATTGTATGTGATTTCTTGTTATATGTAGCACAAAAAATACGTATTTTTAGTTTTTGATTTATTGTTACCATTTTTGGTGAAGTTGGCAAGTCTGACATATAATTTATAATTTAAGAAATCATATGACGTTATCATTTATTTGAATGATTTATGCAAAATATTTGGGTAACAATATCTAAATTTAATTTTTTTAAGACACTCTCTTTCGGGAAGTTTTGGTTTATATCTTTAGCTAGCCTCGTTTTTAGTCTTTACGGAGAGATTAACAGGAGCTAAGGAACCGTCAGCGGAAAAGATTTTTTGTTTAAATAAAGGGGTTTTCATTTGGCGCGGGTAGATTTTGGCGGCCTGTGGTCGCCATGTTGTTTTGGTGACATCTGTCAAAATTGTTGTTTCAGTTACTGATGCCAAATCACCATGGCAAGTAACACGATTGAACAGTACGTCCAAATGATATAACTTTATCATCACAATCTTTTGTGGCAACGATGCGTGGGTTGGGCCCATTTTACGGTTTATATAGTTGGCCTTCCTTCTCAGTCGACTATTCAACGTTTGATGGCTATAATTGAGCCGATCGATTCAATAAATAATCAAGCACCACCCGTACGTCAACGAAAGGCAAGATCTACCGAAAACATCGTCGATGCTCGTGAGAAATCGGATTTCTTCCAATATGATGACTGCATTGCCATCACCAACAACGGAGAATGCTACCGATCAATGATAAGCAATTTATTTTAGCCAAATTTGGATGGCATGTTTTTCCCACAGGACGGTGCGACGACGTGCCATACATTAAAAGCACGAACGATTTGGGTTAAGCCATCTCCCGCGAAGGTGACGTGAAATGGCCACCAAGATGGTGCAATTTGAACCCGTTAGACTATTTCTGGTGGGGTTTCCTGAAGTCACTCGTCTAACTATGCGTATAAAGCGGGATATAAAGGGTCCGCCATCTAACGTTTTTTTTTTTCAACTAATGCTTATTTCGTGAATAACACGTAACACTTAGCTCATGTCTGATTTGACAGATAATTAGTTTTATCCTTCCGCTGAACGAATATGGTTGTGTATACTGCAATCGACTCAGAGAAGATGCCGATTTTGCCAAAAAAATCATCTTTTCAGATGAAGCTCATTTTGATCTTGGCGGGTAGTAAACAATTAAAATTGTAGCATTTGGGGCACAGAAAACCCGCACGCATACATTGAAAAGCCGATACACCAAAAACGAGTCACTGTTTGGTGCGGATTTTGGTCCAGAGGCGTAATTGGGCCATTCTTCGAAAATGAGCAAGGAGTGGCCGTTACAGTCAATGGCGATCGTTATCGGGCCATGTTGAACGAATTTTTGTTCACAAAAATTGAAGAGGAGGATATTGGCAACATTTGGTTTCAACAGGACGGCGCGGCGCTACGTGCCACACAACCGAAGCTACACTCGATGTTTTGCGCCATTTTCAAAAAAAAAAGAAGTTATTTGGCGGACCCTTTACATTGTTCAAATGCTTGTCATGCATAGAGAGTGTATTAGTAAAAATGAAACACGTATACATTGTGTGTATGCTTGAAGCAAAATCAAAAAGTTTTGATTTTTGTTCAATAAGATAGCCAGAATTTGAATAATGTATATTTGAGAATGATTGCTTGATCAAGCATAATCACATTTTGGCATAGAAATTTAATTAAAAATAAATGATTGAAGACTCATGCATGAAGTGTGTATATGCAACGTCAAAAAAAAATTATTATTACACTCTCACATGCATGACAGCATTTGAACAATGTATATCCCGCTTAAGGCCCGGACCACCGATGCCTTTAAATTGACAGACTATTGCTCAAATTCAGCCGTATCTATGCGGAAGTCATTGAAAATGGGAACACTCGGATCCGTCCCACCATAAGAAGCCGAGGCGGGCTTTGAAAATAAATATCTTGAAAGCTACCTAAATGTCAAAACAACTTGAATTTAAATGAAAATTAAAAACTGGATTTCTGGTTTAAAAATAAAAAAATGTCGTGTTACTGTTGTGTTGTCGTTGATTTTTAATATTTTGTTTTGCAATTTAAGTAAATTATTTATAAAATTGCACCTCGTTCTTTAAAGGGGGGAAATAGACACCCGCGCATAGAGTACTCTTTTTCTGTTTTGAACAAACTTACACGCTCACAAGGTAAAAGTCCTTAAGTAATGCAAAAGTCGAATTTCGGTGATTGTAACTGCACCGCCATAACTTTGATACTAATTCATAAATGCTTTCCGTTAATACCTCATTTTGATTCCTCAACTAAATTTTGTACGTACAAAATCAAAAACATATTATTTTTGTATGACTTCTTTATTTTTTGTATTAAAAGAATAGATTTATGTATGTGTTTTTATTTTTGTCCAAAAGTACGATTTTTTTAGATAGTTTGGCCAATATCATTTAAACTACTCAACTTATTACAAAAAGAGAGCAAATGTGGTCTTTAAAAGCAATTTAATAATGTTCAATATAGAATCCAACTGCAACCAGATAAATTTTTCCCATGTTAATATGTTGGTTTAATTGTAAAGCTACTTTCGAAAACAGCAAACACAGCATTCAAAATTCATATCTCAAAAACCTATCCATTCAAAAAATGTTCATTGTGATTTTTGAGTTCAGCGAAAAAAGAAATGACGTTCAATGTCCATCAAATTCTATTTTTTTTCTTGTAAACAAGTGTACCTACCTATTTTATCACGTAAAATAAACATCACTCCGCTCAAGTAATTAAAACCTCGAATTATTTTGACTTCATTTGAATGTATCAAACATTGCCATAAAGATTTTATTTTTATCCAGCTAAATTTGCCATTGCAGTCTTTTAGAGAAATACAATCTCACCTATACTCCCATCAGTCATCATCTGTTTGGGTTTGTTTCATTTCATCATTATTGTAATTAAAAAACCCACTACGTCTCTGATTGTCTTCCAAATGGATGTTGTTTTTTTTTAATATAAATTTCCAGGAGATTTTAGCGACTGTGGCAACAATTTTTATAACTTCATAAAATGGAGTATCCATTAACATTTTTCTACGTTCCTTCTTTTAAAAATTGTTGAATGATTTTCTAATTCATATGCAAAGTGGAATTCACTGCGTTTTCTAGACAAAAAAAAACACAAGGACTTAAATGACAGAATTGTCCTTTTTTATTTGATCCAATTATATTCCTCTTAGCTATCTTCTCTTCAATATACAGGTCCTTCTTTGTCCTTACTTCCATAAGCAGTCTGTTCAGAGATCTGTGGCAGACTATATAAAAAACAATGCAATTAAAATCTTGCTTGCACTCCATGACTTCAGAACGAAAATAAAAAATCATTAAAAAATATTACGACATTGATGAGATAATTCTCTAGGGTGACCAGATAAGAACGTTAAGAAAAAAAATTTAAATAAAACAACAACGGTTTGAGATTTTGGCTTTGATTTGATGCTAAATTCATATATGCCGTTAGGTATGGCACATCATTCAAATGGCTGCCTCGGCTTCGATGAGTCTCTGGCGCTGCCGGATTCAGCTGATCTCCACCGAATTGACATTTCTGGGTTCTGAATCTTCTTTATTTACAACTGAGCCGTAATTTCGATATTATTTATTTCAATGATTTCCACGCGTTTGGCAAACGTAAAACGATACATGACAAAATGCCAAAGATTAATGAATATTTTGACACCTGGATGTCATTGGTTACTTTGACATCTGCTGAAACATTGCTAGCTGGTAACCCTTTACTATACGAGTATCTACAATTAAAGCAGTTGCATTGAAAAATTTATTTTTACTTAAATATAAAAATAAGAAAAAAGCAACTTAAAGCAACGACTGGTCTTTAAATTATGGATTTCGATGGAGAACAGAATTCTCTTGCATCATTAATTCATTTGTTTAGTGTATTTTGAAATTGAATAGCAAATTTAAGCTTTTTCCTTTGGGACAATATTAATTGAATTTCGCATCGAATTTCTGTATGGAAAGGGACGGAAAAATTTACCCAAAGGGATTTATTTGAAGAGACTGTTTTATCTTACAAAAGCCAGTAGTTTAAATTAGGGTTTGGTATAGACTTTTATGGTTTATGATTAATGTATAGCGTTGGCATTGATTAATAGACAAAAATAATATCCCAGGGCTGGTTGGATATAATGTTTGGAGTTTCCAAAATGTAAGTCTATACACTATACACTATACACTATACACTATATACTATAGGTACAAGCAATCTTAAAGATACAGTTACAGGTGCTGGTTGAGGTTTTGTTGTGACAATATAAATAAGTACATATGATGGGTACAGGGAAAAAAGACTTAAACCCGTTGCTTTAAAAAAAAAAAAAAAACTAATGACGACGTCTTGTATTTTTTTACATATGTATGTACATATATATAGGTTGAGGTACTATGGTGATTTATGGATTCGTAATTATAAAGACGAGATTTTGATTAAACTTGACATTCCGATGATAGGAAAGACGATACAAGTGCGTGACTCATTAAAAACACTCGTCTGTCGGCTCGGCTACAGCCTACACGGATGGGTCGAATTTCTTTAAAATTGATAATAAAAATGCTAGTTGATTGAAATGCAATGGTCAAACGTGACTTCGGTAGCGCAATGCGTAGTGCCATGGCTCTGAAGACGCTTGGTCTATGTTAAACTCTCAGTTGCCAAAAAGTTTTTGAAATTAAAATTGATAGTAATAGACTAAACACTACTAAAAGGAGTCTGATTATTGGCAGCTGTGAAATAGCTATAACTCGAGCCTATAATGACTTGGTAGTAGCTCACTCAACTGGTTGTGGTTTTATTCAAAGCTCCAACAAAAATAAAAATCATATTTTTCTCAAAATCAGCCTCACCGATTTTTTTAAAACAAAATTTAGTAAATTCATTAGGCATGGGCAGCCTTTTAATAAAAATAATGGTCATTGATGGCACCTCCCAAAGTATATTTTTTTTGATTTTCACTTTCTCGATAACGGTTCAACTGATTTTGAAGAAAGAATGAAGAATGATTAATACATTTTATATAAAATTGCGTATACCAAAATTTACAAAGAATATTTTCAAATTTTTAAAAAAGTTTTTAGTTTGTTTTTGAAAACTCAATATTATTTCAAAAACGGCTCTAATGAGTTTTATATTTACCTTGGCAAAAAGCGGCTATTTAACAGTATCTAAAAGATATTAAATTAACATTATTCTTGTAACCAAAAATAACGGTACCTACCTCCCATAAAAATAAAAACCATTGAGGAAAATTTTATTTTGCCCAAAAACGACTTCTACGATTTTGATACAAAATTATATATATCATGTCAAAATGTGCACGATCAAAAGATATTAGCTGGTGTACTTCGCGTTGGATTTAAAACAGTCTCAGAATTATTTTATTCAATTTATTTTCAATTCTGAGGCTTAATTCAACGGTAGAGAAATCAAAGACTTCCCAAAGCCTTGTTAACTCGACCTGGAAAAATATTATTTGCAATAAAAATATAACTCCTCTCTACAAAGTATATAGTTTTTAATATCAACAGTGGTGAAATCAACCTTGTTATATGCTGCACATATTTGTCGTTCAGAAGAATTAAAAGATCTTGAAAAGATGAATAGAAAATTTGTCAAGAAATTGATAAACATGACTATAAAAACACCAAACTATGCAATTTACCTGGAAACAGGTCTTCCAGAATTCTGTGTTACCACTCTGAAAGTGCAAATTGAATTTATTTAAAAGGATTTGATCTACCTGATACCCGCGATTGACAAAGAAATTGCTGTAGTCTAAGGAATCAGAAACAAGGAGTGGGGGATGGGAAAGTGGCAGATTCTTGGTCAAGTTATCGGTGGAGATTTAAATACAATTCCTATTGATCTCATCATTTGATGGCATCATCGGGTCGTATTTTTTTCCAAAATGAGGCCGGTCAGGCAGTTACTGTGAATGGTGTTCGCTATCGTGAGATGATAACGAACTTTTTATGGCCCGAATTGGAAGATACGGATGTGGACGATATGTGGTTTCAACAGGACGTTACCACTTGCCACACAGCTAACGAAACAATGCCTCTTTTGCGCGACAAATTCAATGGCCGTGTTATCTCACGTGGTGGCGATGTCAATTGGCCGCCAAGATCATGTGATTTGACACCGTTGGACTTCTTTGTTTGGGGTTATTTGAAAGAAAAGGCGAACATCGATAAGTCAGCAACAATTCAAGAGATAAAGGATGAGATAATTCGGCACATTAACGGCATAGAACCTCAATTATGCTTCAGCGTCATTGAAAATTTGGACCATCGGATGGAGGTGTGCCGCCGAGGTCACGGCAGCCATTTGGCCGATATTTTGTTACATAAATAATTCAACCGTACCAATATTATCATAATAAAAATAAATGACAATAATTTCCTAAATAATTCGTGTTTCATTCAAAATCAACATCGGCCCTTAAAATTTAACCACCCTTTATATAGAAATTTCAAGGATTTTCAAAAAGAGCTGGGAAGTTCTTGGTGTTCCTTGGCGATCCGCCCTTTAACGGAAGCTTTGACCAATTTGTTTCCCTGTGCAATCTCAAAGCAAAGAACTATTGCTTGCACTTCATCGCAGTCCTACTAGTTTACGGGGAGCAAAGACAATCATGTTTTGCTCCAAAATTTGACACCATTTATCGTGGATTTAGGAAAACGCTTACTCAATTGAACTCTGATCCATGTTAACTTAACTATGGTTTTGACAGGTGCATAAAACATAGGCTGCCATAACTACTTTATTTCATACTTTAGAACCATATAGTGATGTGATCGCACATTAGAACAAGTTCGTGCGACCGAGTCGTGTATTTTATTCTGAATACTATCTCATGTAATTTTACTGTCTCCACAAAAGACTTGGAAATCAATAAAATAACAGACTTTTTTTTACAAATCCTAATTTCCAAAGGATTTTTGGCTGCAAAATGTTAAACAATTGGTCAGCCATAGTTTTTTTTTTTTTAATTTTTAAAGTTTTATCGTTTCTTTTCCAGACTAACATATTTTATGAACTCAGACAAACAATTTTGAGACCTTAAAACACATAGCAGATCTTAGCTTTGGCTGCCTGTGTGTGCCTTATAATATTTTAAAATGACTTACAAAGAACAACTCGAAGTTTCTGTTATTCAATGAATGATTTTTGAACTCATTAAGCAGCTTCAATGGATATGCAATTTCTATGGGCTTACAATACATATGTACAATACACTGTACAATACAAATGTACTTAGGTATACAATAAATACATACATACAATGACATACTTTGTGCTTTTTTTTTTGTGAAAGTTTATTGAAAAAGTTCGACTTTAAAACCAAACAAAAATCAATGCGAAAACCATTCCAGTTCCCAACAGAAAAATGAAAAACAACACCATCATAACAAGAAGACCAAAACTTTTCAATAAATGCGTTCTATTTGTAATGCTCTACAATACGAGTAGGAGGGTTTTCTCTCAATCTATACCATAATGTAAAAATAATTTCTTGTTTGCTTTTTCTTTAAAATATTTCTTTCATCATCAATACTTGAAAATATTCCCCCAAAAATACAATCTCCGTTAGTCTCCGTGTTGCAAAAGAAATAATTACGACTGCTGTTGCTGGAGTGAAGTCCTTGAATCGATATTGATTCACTAAGAACATGTGGGCTGTGGCCCTGTGGGTATCTTCTCTTTTATCCATTTTAATAGTAAAAAAGAGAACTTTTGTATTTTGATCCGATTACCTGCATAGCTTAGTTTATTGAGAGCGGATTAGTTCTACAAAGCAGTTTCAAATGTTATAAGTTTATAAGAGCCAGCAATGATCTATCGTTTAAGGATTTGAAATGTAAACTACAGCTACAGGTATCTGTATTTGAATTTGCAAATATCTACTTCAAATCCATGAAAAATACTTTACTCGTAAGCGAATTCAATTGAAAACATTCTTTCGCAAATCCGTTCAGATATTTCAAGTTAGAAGTGAGTGGGGTTCCTCATAAATCACTAGTTTAGTGTTATTGTTGATAAGGACATGAAAATGTATAGTAGTCTATTTATGGATAACAACTATAAGATAAGTGATGTATTTTCAACAGTCAGTATAATCTTGTCTGCAATATCAACATTCGAATATGGAAATGAAACTAAATTCTACAGATCTCACTCATAGAATTAAAACAACAATAAGGCTGTCCTGAAAGGCACCTTCAAATTTCATGTGATTTAAAAAAAATCCAAGGCTTTTATCTTCGTTATGATTGATGAACTAACATTTTAGTCCTATAATGGAGTAATAATTAAGGGATTCTGTTTATTAACTTTGAGTTAGGAGCTTATAGTCGATATTTGGTTGGTTAGAGATGGATAAACTTATTTTTACTTTTCGATGGTTTTTTGATGCAAATTCACCTTAAAATCAATTCATCACTTTTCAAAATATTTCAATCAAAAATTATAAAACGTCAGCGTCTTGCTATTTCTTCATATAAATGGTGAATATTACCACCTTTAAATTCTATTTAAAAAGCAACTTAAAAGCAAAAAATATGCACGACTGGGTCGCACGATCTTGCTCTTATGTGCGATTATATAAAATTTTATAAAAAAAAAATGTTTAAAATCCGTAGGAGTGGTTTTAAAAATAATTAATTTTGTATATATAAAATTTTGTTACCATTTTTAAGAAAACAAATTGTTACGCCAATTTGAATGACTTATTGATGTGGAGTTAAAAATTGAATTTTACAAAAACTGTTCCACTCGTTTTCAAAATATCGAATTTTCAAAAAATTACCATAAAACGGTTTTTTTTATTGGTAATTATAGATCAATGTGAAATAAAATAATTTTAAATTCTAGACCTTACTAATTTCGACACACACAAAACATTTTATCAAAATCGTCGAAGTCGTTTTTGAGAAATAAAAATGTTACTCAATGGTTTTTAAACATTTGTATAAGAGGTACCTTTAGGGTTGGTCATAATGGGTGATTTTTAAGCTGGTTTGGTTTTGGCAACACTGGTTTTGACAGCTGACGTGTGTTTAGTACCTTGTGTCACTGTCAAACAGCTTCAGTTTGGTTTGCAATTTAACCATGGATCGTCTTACAAATGAACAACGCTTGCAAATTATTGAATTTTACTATCAAAATTCGTGCTCGGTTCGAAATGTTCATCGCGCGCTGCTTGTGTTCAGCGATGAGGCTCATTTTTGGTTGAATGGGTACGTAAATAAGCAAAATTGCCGCATTTGGAGTGAAGATCAGCCAGAAGCATTGCAACAGCTACCAATGCATCCCGAAAAAGCCACTGTTTGGTGCGGTTTATGGGCCGGCGGCATTATTGGGCCTATTTCTTCAAATGATGATAACAAACTTTTTTTTGCCCGAAATGGAAGTTCTTGACTTGCATGATATGTGGTTTCAACAAGACGGTGCCACATGCCACACAGCACGCGAAACAATGGCGCAATTGCGAGGCGAGTTTGGTAAACAGTTAATTTCACGTTTCGGGCCGGTCAATTGGCCGCCTAGATCGTGCGATTTGACACCATTAGATTATTTTTTGTGGGGGTATGTCAAGGCTAATGTCTATAGGGACAAGCCCGCTTCGATTGACGCACTGGAAGCCAACATCCATGCATTCATTCGTGAGATACCGGCCGATATGTGTGAAAGAGTGTGCCAAAATTGGACTCAGCGGATGGGCTACCTGAGACGCAGCCGCGGTCAACATTTGCATGAAATTATCTTTAAACATTAAATTGCAAGGTTCAAACTATCGATTCAAATAAATATTTCATTCATTTTTTCGAATTTTTTGTGTTTTTTTTTAAAAAAAGTTCTAAACCTCTTAAAAAATCACCCGTTAGAAATAAGTTTTTTTTAAATCTTTTCAATAATGGTAAAAAACTGCTTTTTGCCAAGTTTAATAAAAATCGACAAAGTAGTTTTTGAAATAACGAGTTTTCAAAAAAAAAATCCAACATTTTTTAAAAATTTAAAAAAACACGTTTTGAATACAAAAGTACACAATATTATTTAGAATGTGTCAATAATTCTTCATAAGAAAATTGATCAGAATCAGTTATATCGTTTTCGAGAAAAGCGAAAATAAAAAAAAATGGTTCTTTGGGAGTTACCATCAATAACCATTTTTCAGAACCATTTTTTACTAAACGGCAGCATATAACAATTTAAATTTATTGAAGTTTTTTTTAAAAATCTGTGGAACCAATTTTGAGAAAAATAAGATTTTCCTTTTTGGCCAACAAATTTTGTATGACAGGTACCGTTATTTTTGGTGTTAAAAAAATGAAAAAAATGTGTGAGGGGAATGTCCAAAAAACGCTAAGTTTCGAGAAAATTGACCCATCCGTTTAGGCTGTAGCCGAACAGACAGACAGAGAGACGGACGTTTTTTCGAGATCCACTTTTTTCGTCATCTCTATCATCGTCATGTCAAGTTGGATCACAATCTCGAGTTCGATTTCTTGTACGAATCCATAACTTGCCATATATGTAATACCTTTATTCGCAAGTAAAATTTATTACCTCGAAAACATGATATGATTGGCAGTTGTTAACCATCTTGAGTGCGCCATTTTCCCTAGGTTGCTGATGGAGAGATCTCTGGGACAGTATCCTTTGCTTAGCGTCACACATTTGAAACAAATATTTTTGATCAGTACTTAGAGAATCTTGGATATCTTTGGTTTAAGTATGTAGATTCCCTGGTATTGGTGAAAGCTCAATAACAGGAAGATTAGCACAATTTTCCAGTGCTTTTCCAATGGATATTGAATAAAGCTGAGCACTTAATGTAGCTCTATTCAATTTAATAAATAATTGACGCAGTGAAAATTCGTTAGCATGTAGTTGACATTGCAACGATTTTTCGAAGTTCAACTCCATGCGCCAGATAACCCCACTTTTTCAATCAGTGTTTGTAGCTGTACCGTCACAACCAACAACAGAAAATTAACTTAAATCTATAGGTGCCTGTCGAATCTGCTATGTTTTTCCCTGTTCCAGAGGATGTGGATGTCCTAGTTAGTATGACACCGGTTCTGTGAGTAGTTAAATATGTTCCTTTACTTTGGTCTTTTTGTCAAAGCGGTGACCTCGTTTTTCAGAAATGATAATATGGTAATAAATGCTTTCATGCTGGAAAGACATTCTTCAGTTTAGAGGAGTTCACGTTGCCATTTCCTGGCCCTACTAACTTTAATTTGATCCTATAACACTACACTTGCGACTGCTGCTACTGATCGATCCAAGATGCGCCATTCTGATCACAAACTCTTGCTAAATTTGAAAGATCTAACCAATTTCTCTCACTACTCTCTTGGAATTTTGAAGTACTTAGCTAGATGTCAGTATCAGTGTTATCATTAGTTGTAGATGAAAAAGAAAGAGGATTCGACTGAGATCTTGATCTTGCTTTTGGTTCAAGTATCTACTGAAACCGAGCAACAACAACACTACGAGCTAACCTTTTTATATATATATATATTTTATTTGTTTTCTAAACCTACTCATATTGCACAATTTACAGAGATTGGTATATACACTACCTTACTACTGCCAAGTAATCAATACATAAAGTAGGTAAAATAGTCTTGAATTGAAGGAAAAGCTACGAATAAAAAACCTTATTTAAACAAAAACAAAAAAGAAAAGAAAAGAAAAGAAAAGAAAAGAAAAGAAAAGAAAAGAAAAGAAAAGAAGAACAAAATTGTTACTATAATTATAATATCCTGTTTGATTAGTATACAGAGAGAGAGAAGGGTTGGACACACGGAAAAAAAAGTAGGCGAGCAATGCATTGCTCAAAACAGCTTTAACAAAGTCAATACTGATACATAAATCAGTCCTTATATTTGATAAATATATTTATGAAAGAAGAATAAATATATGAATAAATAAATAAAAACATATATAACTAACTGAACACATAAATAAATATATTAATAAATAAGTAACTAAAAAAATAATTGAATAAATAAATATAAACATACATAACATAAATAAATTAATAAATAAGTGTAAATAAAGATAAATGTATTAATAAATAGATAAATAAGTAAATAAATAAATAAATATAAACAATCAAAAAATAAATAAATAGATTTAATGAAAATAACTAAATAAATAAAAATACATGAATTTTATGTAACAAATTATTTAACAAATAAATGGCACCAAGTAACAAAAAGAAAATATTATATTAAAGAAGCTAGATTTGATACTAAAGCATTGTCGGAAGGTATACAAGAAACATTGTATCGCTCGTTTAATTTAGAAATTCTATTAGATACCATTTCAATATTAGCTAATGTGTGCAATTCACTCGTTGAAAAATACCAAGGGAGGTTGAGCATCATTTTTAAAATTTTGTTTTGCGATATTTGAAGTCTGCGAATGTGACTGTTTGCACAATTACCCCAAACAGGTGATCCATAAAACATTATTGCCTGGAAAATTGCTTTGTAGATTAAAAGTTTGTTTGCTGTACTCAACTTCGATTTTCGGTTAATGAAAGGGTATAGTATTTTAATTGTTAGATTTATCTTCTTATTTACTTCTTGCACATGTAGACCGAATGTTAATTTTGTATCCAAATGAACCCCTAGGTATTTGGCAGATCTTTGCCAATCAATTCCGACACCATTAACAAATATAATAGAGCTTGGTAAGAAGCAGGCTTTTCTTTTTCGAGTAAAAAAGATAGCCTGGGTCTTAGAAGCATTTATTTTAATTTTCCAATCAACAAAATAATCTTGAGTTACATTTAGAGCAGATTGCAGATTAGTTCCTATAGTGGAAGCAATTGAATCTGTAGAAAATATACAAGTATCGTTAGCAAAAATAGCTTTCTCGCAATTTTGTAGACTAGGAAAGTCGTGAGTAGAAACATTGTAGAGAATCGGCCCAAGAATATTATTCGTTTCAATTTACGCTACTATTTTTTTTATAATTTTTTCAAAACACTTGCTTAGGGAACTAAGTAGACTTATTGGTCTGTAGTGAGCAGGATTGCTGGCAGTCTTGCCAGGTTTTAAAATACTAATAACTTTTGCTGTTTTCCATACGGTTGGGAAATAACCGAGCTGAAGACAAGAATTGAACAGCAACTGTTAACATTTTAAACCTGACTTTGGAAGATGTTTCAAATAGATGTTTTTTATGTTGTCAAATCCTGCAGACTTTCGTGGTTTTAAAGTTAACAAAACATCTTTTATGTCTTCAGCTGTGACGAGCAACAACAACACTATGAGCTAACCTTTTTTTTCCTTCTCAAGTGACAGTCCGCAGCAGGGTTCGGACTTCAGATACAAAATATCGAAACAAATATGGAAAAAAGCGAAGTGAATCCAAAATTTCCGAAGTTTTTACATTTGAACGAACTGCTCAACATATAATCTGACAAATTTTGGAACACAAGTTCTTCCAGATTGTTTGTTGTTTTCATTATAGAGTGAAAAAATTGTGTGAAAACGTAATTCCACGACCAGTTTTAAAATTAAAGTTAAATCCCCTTCTTGAATTCTTGAATTTGTTTTGGATTAAAAACTATATAACTTAAATTTATCGTCTTCAAATGCGAATCTTGATGTTAAAATTCTGAGATTATTGGAAACAACAGTGCTGTCTCTTACTAAAATGATGTAGTGCGTGGTGGTCAGTGCTGTCTTTTCATTTATTGATTGAGGATTGAAATATAGAAGTAGATTTTGAAAAAGCAAAGTATTGAAGTAGATTCTACGTTTTTTATATTGCAAAAATATACTCGTCAAATTGTATGATTGAAATTGGTATACCAAAGTGACTCTAAACTATGTTCTTAAGATGGTTTTTAATAAATAACTTCAGAACGTCTAATCGTAGAAAAAAGTTATTTCAATATTTTTTCTAAAGAAAATAGAACTATCTTTCTCTTTTTGAAATAATATTTTTTTTTGTATAATTTATACTTTCAGAGTTACAGAGACTGAAATAAAAATTAAGGCCTCTTTGACCAATTTTGCAAAACTTTTAGCCGTGGTTGAGAGCTAACAAAAGTTGAATTTATTTTTTTTTTTATTATATTTGAAGGGTAGTTTAGGTAATTATGCAACTTTTTAACGCTATTCGAATAGGAAAATCGAAACAACAAATTGTACGCTCCACCCTAATGTACATACATGAAAGTCAATAAATTAACTGTATAAATGGTATTGTAATAATATTCTGCCTCACTTTTCAAGAAGTCAAGAACTAAAATAAATATTTCTGCATTTACGAAAAACAAATTTGTAGGCTGTAGGCAAGGGCCAATCCAGCTTTTTCGCCGCCCTGGGCAAACATTTAATTTCCCGCCCTTTGCAATGACAACATTTAAGTTATAAACATGTTTTTGCAGAGATAGTACGATTTTTAACCGACTTTTAAAAATGGAGGTTATCATTTCGACCCGATTATATTCACATCCATTTGTTAGTCAGAAATGGCTTCTAAACGAGAGTATATCAAATTAAATGAGTGTATGAGTCATGTTTGTGTTCATATTTTTTTGTTTAGAAATTTCTCAGAAATTACTGGTAGGATTTAAATAACTTTTTTTCATTGAAATACAAAATCAATAAAAATCGGTTCAGTAGTTTACAAAATATACACCAAAATGTTTTAATAAGTAAGTTTATATTTATGAGTATTTTGTTACATCGACTTGCTGACCTATTTTTTGTCTTCAGTTTAAATCATTGAAAAAAAACACAAGAAATAATATTTGTTTCTTATTTTATTCAAATAAAAATACACAGTAATGAAAATTATGTAAAGCAACTATGACTAACTTAGTCATTTAAAAAAATAAATAAATTAGGAACACATATTATTCAATTAATTAATTTCATTAAATTTTTTTTTTTTTGAAAATATTAAAATGTTCCTAGTAACTTAAATGATTTTTTTTTAAATTTTTATTCTGAAATTTTTTCAGTAATTTCTATAGAAAACATAGCCAAACCAAGGGCCAAATTACGGAATCAGTGACTGATCGAGTGAGTGCCATCAGTAATCGAATGGACGAGTAAAACCTATGGGGATGATGACTACATAACGTAAGCGCTAATGCCAAACTCACATAATTCAGTCACGTATTACTCGATAACTGATGCGGTAATTCGGCCCCAGATAATTTTTGCTGTGTCATGGTAGACCGAAAATATTTTGTTAGTATTTTTAATTTAGAAAAGCTTCTTTCACCACTTTCAACTGTAACTGGTAAAGTCAAAAGAATTCTAAGAAAAATATTGATCTTTGGACCAAATCTTAATTCTGTTATAAATTTTTAAATGTCTTGACAAGACAGTTCTGAAAGTTCTAGTCCATTTATGTCAGATGAGTCCTCGTTGATTAAAATAGAATCGAGGTTCTAACAATTTTCTTACAATTCATCTTTCGTCAATTATTTTCTTAGCGCATAATTTATGTCATACAAAAAAGAAAAATTTTGATTATGCTCATTAATCTGGGAAAACCTAAGGTCCAAGGAGTTTATAGCTGTATCTATTATGTGGAAAAATACTTCGACTTTATATATCTGACAGGGATCAATGATTGGTTCATCATTACACTCGTAACCAAACTGCCTTCTTTTGGAGCGAACGCGATGCTAAGGTTGTGGCATCTTTAAGAACTTGAATGTCGGTCGCAAGTGTGCACACAAAAATCGTGTGTACTGATTAAAATATTATTTCCAGAAGGTATTTTAGGAGTTCATTTTTTGAGATTGTCCTCGTACGTAATAAATTTCAATATTTTCGCCCTGATGTTGTTTATTAGAAGGAAACAAATAAAAATATCTTGGAAATATTTACGCATAGTTATATTTTAAGTAGGCACCAACCGCCCTCAATTTTCAAATTTTGCCGCCCCGGGCAAATGCCCGGCGCCCCCCTCTCCCCCTGGATCGGACCCTGGCTGTACGTCATAAAGAACATAGACTGCTTACATTATTAAAAGGTCACGAAGAAAGGGAACAATTTTAAAATACATTGATATACACATACTTTATAAATGTATTTGTGTGACTGTATTTCTTGACACTTAAATAAGAACTTCCATCTAAATTGACATTGAAAAATATATTTACAAAATTCAGGGAAGTCCTAGCAAGCAGCAATATTTAATTTGATGTCTCATAAATTATATGTTCTTCTCTCAAAACAGTAAATCATCCAACATCCATGTACAATGGTATCTCAACAAAAGTGACACAGCACATTTCGAAATATATAACTTGAAACTTTTGATGAAAAATCATGTTAAGAAAAATGTCATTGTCTCTGATGATAAGAAACAAATACAAAGTGGGCGAATTTCCGAGAGAACAGCGAAATACTTCCAGAAAGCCTACTATTAAATATATTGTTTTTGACTTTCAAATTTTAGGCATAGTGAAGGGGTTCATTCATTTCCTTTATGAAAAAGAACTCATCTCGACATATTTAATATACATAGGTACTTTTACTATAGCTGTTTTTGAATTTCGTTATTTTACTCTTAATGAGTTTTTCAATTTAATATGTCAACGCATTTGCACAGCCCTCGGTTGTTCAAGCTGAATATGATCGTTGAAGGTTTTTTTTTTATTCAATAAATTATTATTGTTGTTGTTGTTGTTTGCAATGAACTGCATGAATAATAAAATGTATAGATAGCTCTAGAATATTTCCGATTTCAATATTCAGAATGGGACTTTTGGCGAATTGTTGGGTGTGAGTTGTAATTTAAGTCCCAAAATGTCACTGAATATCCTTGTGGCCTGATGAAGGATTTATATTCACATTTCATTCCTGGCTCATTCAATAACTTTCAATTACTCGTAGCTCTTGATTTTGGAAGTGGATTTCATTGTAGCGAACTCAAGATTAACAATAATTACTATAATGAGTGGAGTGTATGTATTTTCATTATCAAATTGGGTGTGATTTTGATATGGAAACTGAGATACTTTTTTGATTAATTATGAAACATGCGTGATGAAGTGGACGTATTATTTTATTGAATCAAATAACTGCTGGAATATATGTTTTACATATATTATTTGAGAAAATTTACACAATAGCACACATTTATTATGCGTTCTGCAGTTCTTGGTTAATTTTTTTTTTCTTTTTTTAATAAATGAATAATGCAAAATCTGGGAAAAGATGAAATTTATTCAAGTCTTTCAAAACAATTTATTTTTTAAACCGAAACTGGGTAGGTAGCTGTTGAATAGCATCTGCCAAGTTTTTACGCTAGATTTAGTTTTCATAAAATAAATTTAATATACGAATGACTCACAATCTCTCCCACACAATGTATTGAATTTGAAGTCGGTGTGTGATAACATTTTTAAATAATTTCTACAGCATAAAAGGCTTATGGTCGAGCTGTGGAGTAGCCCACATAACACGATTCCTACCATCTCCCCTTTAAACTAAATAAAATGACTACAATGCAATTTGAATTTTTGAAATGAATAATTTTTGCATAATAGTTGTAGCGTTTACTTTTCCCGTGATTTTATAATCTAAATCTTCATTAACATCCGACAGTTAGAACTCAAGTTTTAAGGTTCTAACTTGAACCATACATCACTTGTTTTTGAAGATTTTGCACAAAGTTACTATGAATAAGGCGTAAGGAGGGGTATGGAAAGGAGTTAGAGTGAAAGCTTATAGGTATCGGATTCCTTCCTGAATCAACCAGAATTATAAGTGAATTTTTGAATGGTTTTTACGATTTACAATCGAGACGTTACATCGCCCATGCCCTAAGCAGAGTAATCGAGTTGAGTGAGCGGGACTGAGGATCCAGGAGGGAGTTAAAGACTTCTGAACCCGAGTTAGGACTCATATACATTTAATACAATTTTTATATACACTGACTATTATTGTTGGTGTATGAATTTTTCTCAAAATTGCACTAAAACTAACTGCTTCTGCTTTTTCCGCACAAAATCTCAAATTTACTGAACCTTCAATGTTTGCAAATTTGTATACAAATTTTAGGGACTTTTTCATTTTTTGAATGGGGGTTATTAAATTGGATAGTTATTTCACGGAGCCGAATAAAATAATCTCCTAAGGCTGCCCTTCTGGTTAACTGGTAAGAAAGAGAGTGATATATTTAACGATGCAACACAATTAATTTCCCATTAACAACTATCCAAAGGAACAAAGAATGTTATTATTTCAATTTATACAAAATAGTATCAGCTTATTTCATTGAAAGAATGCCCTCGTTCTGGGGCCTGGGGACCGCATAAACAGAAGTTTTGAAAACAAAACTATTATAAATTGGAATGTCACGCGAATAACCCAAAAATAAGTCAATTTTATCAAAAATGTCTATTCCCGTTATGTAACTTTTTGCCAAAATCTGAAACGTAGTGTTCTTACAATCAATTTAATCATTTCATGCACAAAGTGTCATCAAATTCGTTAAAGTTTTTGAGAAAATTTCAAAAAAACAAAATTGTTGTATCGCAACTTCCCGTTTTAGATGAGATAGATTTAGTAGCCTCCGGAAGATTCGCAGCATGCAATTCTTTTGAGGTAATTTTCAACCACTTTTTCGCACATTTCAGGCGGTATCTCGGCCATAACTTGACTACTGTTGATTGTTAATGCGTATAGAGTTAGGGGATTATTCGCGTAAACAAGGTCTTTTGCGTAGCCTCACAGAACAAAATATAATGGTGTCAAATCGCATGATCTTGGTGGCCAATTGACGTCACCAAAACGAGAAATTACGTAACTAGGAAACTTCTCACGCAATAAAGCCATAATTGTTCGTGTTGTGTGGCTTGTTTCCCCTTCTTTTTGGAACCAAATATCGTCCAAGTCATGATCTTCAATCGCTTGCCAAAAAAAAATTGGTTATCATTCGACCAATTGCTGGGAACGTCGAGAAATCGATAAATTCGGATCATCAGCAACACTTGCACTTGCACTTGCAGCAGCAATATTTTCGACTGAGCGTGCACTACGATGATACACAGGCCTACCGACATCAGTAACGCTTCCACTCTCTTAAATTTTTTTCACAATTTTAACGATTGCTTGCGTAGTCGGTCGATTATGACGACCATAATCATCGCATAATGCTCGAAAAGTGTCTACGTTTGAATCACCACTTTTTTTTTAGAAAGTTTTAATAATTTTAACGCGTTGTTCGATTGTTAAGTGATCCACTATCGTAAAAGGCAAACATTCAACTAATTTTCTGACACTTCAAATGACAGTTGAGTTTGGCAGGTGTCAAATGTGTCAAATGCCAACTTAAAACGACGATATATGTAAATGACCCTGTTTACTTGTTGTCTAACTGGCCAAACACAAAAGTGTAGCTGTAGCTGTAGCACGGAGCACTGATGTCAAAGTTTGAAAGGTACATATATAAACCTACTAAAAGAGATGTTCAAGAATTATTCTTATTAATTAAAGTCATACTGCAACGGTTTTCGATTTAACGACTCCTTTAATTGTAATGACTTTTTTAAACATAACGATGAAAATGCATTGAGCGATCTGGCGGAAAGTCCATACACCTACCTCCCTAACGTTTGCCATTTCTTAATTCGAATATTGAGAATATTGTAGTTACCCATACCAAACCCCTAGAAAAATATCTAAAGATATACTTGAGCCACCTGACTTTGATATTAATAGTGGCAGTCACACCCCCTTTGAGTCTGTTTTAATTTTTATGGTAAGAAGAGGAGTATTACATTATTTTGAAGAAAAAACATATTTGAAAAAAAAAACTGAATTGTGGTTATCAAAAAGAAGTTGAAGTGGAATTAAGTGTCTTGCAATATGTTGAGAAAATAAATATACATTGTACATATGCCTTAAACCATAAAGTAAATTAATTTGATTAATTTGATTACGAAACATGAAAAATATACTAAAGAAGAGCTTTACACGCAAAAAAAGTCCGTCACGTATAACTACATATTTGAATCGGACCGCTTGAACAAAGTTTCAGTGTTCTCAGATCCTATTCTCAATTTTCTATTTATTTAGTTTGTGAGACCCAAAATTGAGCTGTGTGGTCTGGGCAACTTACTGCTCTATTCACAAATCGAGACTTGAAGCAGTCAATGAAGGTTTTTGAGATTCTGTCTCCGTTTTCTTCCTTGGTCTCAGGAATCAGCACTTCCCTTGTATTCACATAGGTTGTTTTTTATAAATCTGCTTTCACTTGAAAACCATCGGAAATATATTCAATTCTGTTTCATTACTGGTTTCATAAATGGAAAGATCTCGTCTTTGTCAGTTCTTTGCAGACTGAATTTAAACTTTATCCAATCAAGCTTAAGATAATGGTAACATTTGAGCCAAATTTTTAGTATGTCAAACTATGGTGCTAATTATGGTCCTTTGAACCAATTGATTGCAATATAAAGGGTTTTCCAATAAGAGGTGTTATTTTGAATAGCCCGCTATTTCGGTAGCTGTCACTTTTGAAGCTGTCATTTTTTGACATTTGACAGGTAGAAACTACGCCATTAATAAAAATGGAACGATACACGCTTCAACAACGCATTGAAATTATTAAAATTCACTATAAAAATGGTGAAAATTTGGCAGAGACGGTTCGTAAAACTAAAACATTTTTGGGTCGTCGTGAAGCACCTTGTCGGACCGCAATACAGAAATTGGTGGACAAATTCGAGCTGTTGGGACAAGTTAGTGATGTGAAGAATAAAACCCGTGCACGTCGCTCAAGAACAACTGAGAATATTGCTGTTGTAGGCCAAAGTGTTGAAGAAAACCCAGGTTTGTCCATTCCTCGTCGTTCTTTGGAATTAGGCATTCCACAAACGTCATTACACCGTATTTTGCATAAAGACTTGGGTCTTAAGGTTTATAAAGTTCAGTTAACACAAGAACTCAAGCCGGCTGATCATCAACAACGTCGTGTCTTTGCTAATTGGGTCCTTGAAATGCATGAAAATGATCCGGAATTTCATCGAAAAATCATCTTGACTGATGAGGCCCATTTCCACCTCGGAGGCTACGTCAACAAGCAAAACTGTCGCATCTGGGGCTCGGGAAACCCAAGAGTTATTGTTGAAAAGCCTCTCCATCCTCAACGCGTGACTTTTTGGTGCGGTTTATGGTCCGGCGGGGTCATTGGACCTTACTTTTTCGAAAATGAGGCTGGAGCAACAGTTACGGTCAATGGATTGCGCTATCGAGAGATGATTAATGATTTTTTATGGCCGGAATTGGATGGTATTGATCTGGACAACGTTTACTTTCAACGAGACGGCGATACGTGCCACACAAGCAATGAAACCATCGATCTTTTACGGGAAAAGTTTCCGGACCGTGTTATCTCTCGAAGAGGTGATCACAATTGGCCACCGAGATCTTGTGATGTAACACCTTGCGACTTCTTCCTTTGGGGCCACGTGAAAGATAAGGTCTACGCCAACAGCCCAGCGTCGATTCAAGACCTCAAAGATGGAATTCGTGAGGCTATCGAGGACATAGGGCAGCCACTTTGCGATTTGGTTATGGAAAATTTCATGAAAAGGATATGGTCCTGTAAGCGTGGTCGTGGCGGCCATTTGGCTGATATTGTGTTCCATTATTAACCGCATACCTTCCTCTTTCTAATGAAATAAACATCCGATCATTTATCTCAAAAAATGCCATTTTTCTTTGAATATCAAACACCTCTTATTGGAAACCCCTTTATAATAAATTTTACTTTCTCATATGTTCTGTTAATGACAATTTTAAAGTATACAATTCAAGACTATGTTTTTATGAGCTTTAGATTATAACTAGATTTAAGAGATAATTTATATAACGTTATCATTTAACGGCCTCCAATAAACTAAACTATGTAAACTAAAGGCACTTATACATTTTTTTTTTAAGTCATAACTTGTTTGTTAACTAGGCTTTCACACCAAAAAGACCAATAACGTGTTTTGAGACTATTGACGTGGGTATTATTAATGTATTATATCAGTGGAGTATTTATCATCATCCAGAAGCCTTGGTTTGAGACCCATTTAAACGATCCCATATGTGTAATTATAATTCATTTTATAAAGTAATCAAAAGGTATTTTGTAAGGCTTTTTCTCTTAAGCAATCAAATCACCGTCAACAAAAAAAAATTAGCAATTTCATTCAAGTTAACATACCTATGTATACATTAGGGTGTCCCAAATTTTTAAAATTTTGGAATTTTTATATGGATAATGATTTAAAGGGTTCAAAAATAAAATAAAAAAAAATATTCTACAAGTTTCAAGTCTCTATCTTAATACTAACCCGTGCCGACTGCATTTTCAATACAAAATACACCACAGATTTCATAGTTTTTGTTTTTTTTAATTCGAAAAAATTGTAAAGGTTAGGTTGGGTTAGGTAGAAGCGGCTGTTGACGGAGAGTCGACACACTTAGACCAAATGTAGGCCCGTTGTGAGGAAAATATTTTCCCTACTCATTAAACCACTTTGAGCTTCTTATGAAATGCGTAAGACACCTTATGTCAGTGTTTGCCAAATCACTGGGATCGTTGTAGTAGAATTCTCCGAAGTGCAATCTATGTCTTTGGGATAGTGCAGGGTACAGAGTAGATGAGGAATCTTCTCCTCTTCCTCTTCTTCCATACAGCTCCTGCAGAAATCGTTTGAGTAGACGCCAAGCCTCGTGGCGTGCCTACCTATTAGACAGTGTCCGGTGATGTCACCTATCGTATAACGGAGCTAATGTGCAATTTGCCTAAGGAAATCAAAAAATTGTAAAAGTTGGTGGAAAACTTTGCAACTTGGCAAATATCTTAAAGACTATTACAAGTACGAAAAAAAATTTCTTACAGCTGTTTAAACAATATAAAACCAGTTAAAAATATCAATCAATACACAAAAACAACAATATTGATTTCTATTTTTTATTGGGTGTATATTGTTTAAAACACTGTAAGAAATTTTGTTTCCTACTTCTTAAAGTCTTTAAGATATGTTTGCCAAGATTGAAAATTTTCCCTCAAATTTTACAAATTTACCGAATTTTTAAAGAAAATACTGTGAAATCTACGTGTTTTTTTTTTTTAAATTTATTTAGAACCATTTAAGCCCCAAAGCGTATAAAAATTCTAAAACTTTCAAAATTTGGGACACCCTACTATAAAGTATATTTAATAATTGACGTCATCTTATGGAGAAAAACATCCTTGAAGGAGTGCCCTCGTTACATAGACCTACCTACAATTTGAATAAAAATTCTTCACTACGCTTTTTGCATTCTCTCTTTATTGTCGCCCTTTTACCAAAGGTGTGAATGTATAATAAATAACGAAACAAACCCATAATCCATCACCGCCCTCATTCAGCGATTCTATATAGTCTTTTGTAAACAAAAAAACGTTAATATGGCACAACATCAGCACTTTTATTAATTTAAAATTGAATTCAATTTGAATCATTTGGCGAATTCTCCCTTATCATCCCGAATTACTGTTACCTGTCAAGTATAATGTGGGCGAGGTGGCGATGACGCACAGCGGAACAAAATCGCCTCAGAACATGGATTAAATTTTTAAAAAAATACTCAAAGGAAAATCCGAAATAATTGGTTTTAATTGTGCTTTATTATATTCTATGTGTCTGTAGGGCAAGTATTGGTTTCGTTTCAAAGGTTTTCATCTTACATTACGATGATGGATAAGTCCAAAACAATTATATTTTTTTTAATAATTTATTGGTAGGTAAAAGTTTTTGTAGAGAGCTAAAGCAAAATCTGTCGCGGAAAATTCTGTCGGTATTTGACAGATAAAGTGTCGGTTTGACATGTGAGTGACAGCTCCATACGAAAATTTTTACCCCCAACGCCGGAAAAGAAGTTTTACTTCAAAAAAATGTTCTCGGTATGGCGTCCATTGCGTCGGCCTGTTTGTCTTCTGACCACCCAGGTGTAATTCGAGATACCTATAGCGTAGAAGGATGGAAGAATTTGCTTTAAATTTTAAACAAAGCACTTTATGGATTCCCTATAGAAGAGAAGTTTTGTTCTAGCTCACCTAGAATGAGTAGCTGCCATTCAACGATATAGTTTTTTTTTCTCAAATTTTCTCATAAATGGCTCTAAAGATTTTGATGCAGTTTTCAATAAAATTAGCACAAAGGCAATAGGTTCAGGTTTTTTTGTGTAAAATGCCTTATATTTTGAGTTATTCATTACTTTTATGTGTTTATCCCATTTCGCTCTATAAATACCAATTTTTTTTTTTAAATAACCTTTCAAACACAAACAGATTTTTTAAAATCGGATGTCCTTCTTTTCTTTTAGCTCCATATCACCCTTTAAATTTCAATTTTTTACAAAAGAAAAAATGTTTAAAATCTAACAATTTTTTGTTTGTATCCTATTTCTCCCTACAAATAATAAAATTCAAACAAAAAAAGATTTTTTTTATTTTTAACCCTATTTCAACCTAAAAATTCTAATTTAAAAAAATATCCTTGAAGCCATATTCTAAGAATAACCCTTCAAACGCAATTAGAGTTTTTTTAATCGGATACTTTTCTTTCATTTTACCCCATTTCACCCGATGTCTTTATAGTTATTCTGCTATTCGGGGTGGAGACGAATCCAACAAATCAAAGATCATTTAAATTGGTCCAGTCGTTCTTGAGTTATAAGTGTTGCAACGAAACCGACTTTGTAAGATAATAAATCTCTAAATGCATAAAAACGAATTGGCTTTTTATTCTATGAACTATGGAACCGAAAATTGTATATTGTTACAGGAGAAGTTGGAAAATTATGAAACTGGAAATTGCATACTTTTAGGGGTGGAAATTCTATTATGTATGGGAAGGAGACAATATTGACTCTTATAAATGACGAACACTACAGAATTGACAATCGGATAGCCAACAGATGGTGTAACCCTCTCTGACTCACGTTTGGTAGCTGAGTAGCACAAGTATATTCGATCTTTCCGCATTGATGATTGATACGAAGCGGTTGTCTTGATATAGTGCACAAATTGTTGCTGTTTTCTGTCTTTTAAATCGACAAAAGAATTTTGTTCTCTGGTCCAACGACGTGAATAAAGGCAGCAGGCAGCATATCTCAGTTACCAAGTAAAATTCAAAGAAATCAGATCACATCATCGAAGAAAGAATTCGTGTCCCTGAAAATATTGGTCAATTTTATTTCAATCACTATTGGCTGAGTGATCGCGCGATATTTATTTTTTAGCTGCGAAGAATAAGGATGCCGATGATTTGAATTTAAATATTCAAAATCAAATCGCAGCCACACTACATTCATTCAAATCGGTTAATCGCGTAACATATTATGACGAAGCAGCAAACTATCCAATTTAGTTTTTGAATTCGTTGTAGGTACCCGGTCTACCACAGCTCAATTTGAAACACAAAGTCGCGGCTATGTCATCTTATTGCAAAGCAATCTTAGCCAACCGAAACTATGTGATGGAATCTAGTCTTACGGTTGAAAAACTCTAGAACAACGTCATCCAAGCCAACATAATCATAGACGAGGAAGTTCTCACTCCAAGAACTCCGAGGATACCGACCAAAAAGCCGCTCGAGTTTAAGAACATTCAGTTTCTCGTTCGACTCACATTTATTGCTATGACAATCAACAAATTGCAAGGCCAATCGCAAGTGTGTGGCCTTAATCTGGAATTTCATTGCTTATCGCATGGACAAGTGTACCTGGCGTGCTCGCGCCGTCTTACAACAAAACAAACAACGTTTTTGCTTACAGAGCTTGGAGTGACCGGGGGGGGGGGGGGGTCAATTCCCCATCTGTGAAGCTGCGGAGTGAAATATTTTATCACAGCTTCACTCATAATTCGATTTTCGGTGAAAAAATTAAGTCAAATGTCAAAATTTGGTCATATGGTATCTTTTTATCACAGTCAATTCATACTGTAAAGTTTGTATTTAAGAAAAGATGGGAAAAAAAATAAGCGCGGATCGAAAGCTTCAGAAAGTCAAAAAATTTACTTAAGTATTAGATTTTTTGACGGAAACGCCATGACGTCATGACCACGACAGAAAGAAACCGAATCTACAAAAACCAGCCTGTGTGTAGCTGATAGAAATGCTAGTTGATTCAAGTGCAATGGTCAAACAATAAAATCTACATTGGGTTGAACCTGATCACGTGACTTCGGTAGCGCAATGCGTAGTGCATATGGCTCTGAAGACGCTTGGTCTATGTTCAACTCACAGCTGGGCAAAAAGTTTTTTAAAATAAAATTGAACGTAATAGACTAAACACCTAAACTAAAAGGAGTCTGATGATCGGTCTGGCAGCCGTGAAATAGTTATAACTCCAGTCTATAATAACTTGGTGGTAGCTCACTCAGGCATTGCCAGACCAACCATATGTGCAAGATGTGCAAATGCACAGGGCGCAAAATTCTGGGGGCGCATTACCGGGATCAAGAAAATGTAATCTGAACTTGCGCAAACAAATATGTACTGCCATTTGCATTTTAACAACAAAACTTGTTCAAATAATCCCAAAATAACATCCATCACAACTGTGCTAAGTTATGCAAGTGCACACTAACTAACTTCACTTTCATTGTTGGAGAATTAAACTCAAAATATAGTAAAATTAAAGATCCCATTAGACCTAAGCATTGAAAGTAATGTGGAAAAGTCTTATGCATGTGTATCTGTGTATGCAAATATAATAGAAGGACGCTTTCTACAAATCTTGCACAGTGCGCTAGTTTGGCTGGGGCGGGCCCTGCACTAAGGTGGTTGTTGTTTCATTCAAACCTAAACGAAATACATTTACTTTTCAGAAAAAAAAATGAGAGACAACTACTGACAGAATTAATCATTTAGTTCATTTTAGTACACACTTTGACAGCCATTTATCATAAAGTGTTCGAGAATCGCTTGAGGCGTGTTCATGAAGTGATGAAATGAAAAAAAAACTCTCTGAAAACTCGAGAATTGAACTCCAAAAATGGGCGAAATCCATTTTCCGTGTGAATAAAATGTGTTGAATTCAATTTGATTCCAAAACAGTTTCATTCTTTCGATAGAGAGGCTTGACTTTCAACAGGGAATTATACTAATTCAATCAATTTTAAGCTGAACGAAGTTCACCAGGTCAGCTAATTAGTATTTATTACAATTTTATAAACAAAAAAAAAAATTATACGTTCTGTACTTTTGAGTTTTTGATTAATATTTTATGGTTAAAGATATCTCACGTTTAGATTTAGATTGTATTTTTCCGTTCAAATTTTCCGTAAATTAGACATTCAAATTTTTTCACCAAAAAACGAACCATTTTATGGTTCACATAACTTTCCTTTTCACTGCATAGATCCCATGTCCCTACTGAGTCGTCGGACATTACATATCGAAAAAACTGAACTGAAGTTTTCTTTGGATACCTTATTCAAAATAAAAAAAGATCAAAATTAAAAAAAAAAACAAACTTCATATTACAAAACATTTATAAATTTTTTTTCCAACTTTACAACAAGATTTTTCCTACTGTGCAAAATTGGCTTGGGTATGATAGGTATATACAATATATGTGTTTCTACACAAGTTATTTTTTTAAACTGTTGACATCGTTTGGAAATGTTGGCACATCCACGCCTTATAACTGCCATTCTTTTTACCGATGTTACATCGTTTTGTATCTAGACCCGAGCGTGAGTAATTGACCCAAAAAGTGAAATGACAGTTGTTGCCTTTGGAAATGACATATTTAGGAGGGGAAATAACTTTTCAGTTTTATTTCACCAAAAATTTAACAGTCGTGAATTTTGATATATGGTTTTCATATAACGTATTTGACACATCTTTGGCAAAATGTCCTTTTATGGTTTACGCTTGAACTTGTAATATAAGACCCTTGGGCGAGGTTTATTTCGTACCTAGAGTGGCAGTCACGTTATTTTATTTGATATACATTTTTTATTTTCTTTAATTTGAAGGACCAGACTGAGAACGATGATGATATGACACCCTTTAAAGATGTTCCATTAACATATTTCGATTTGAATAATCTTGCAAAATGTTTCAAGGAGATAGTATGTGTACCTATAATAAATATAGATTCAAAATAGCTTTTAACGGCCTTTAGTCCATAAAAATTGGCGTTTCGTCCCGGCCGGCAATCTCACTTGGACTCATCAGTTGACTAGTGAGGGCCTTGTCAATACGCAATTTTTATTATATTTAGTTCAACTTACATGAAATGTTTGACAAAAATCCAATGTGAACTATTTCCAACAAGATATATATATATTATGGACTAAAGGCCGTGAAAAGGTATTTAGAATCAATAATTCAACAAGTCCAATTAAATAGTGCTAAGTCTTCTACTTGGCTGATGTATTTCAGTAGTATATAGAATTTGTATTATAAAAACCTTCATATATAATAAATATAGCTATGGGTTTAGGGGTTAATTTTACTTCGGCAAAATTTCTTAAGTTTGTTTTAGGTAGTTGGATATTTTGCAATAACAGATGTTATTTAACTCTCCGAAGTAAGAGAAACAAAAAAATATTTTTGGCTTTTTTGTTACAATGGTATATGGTAGGTACAATTTATTATAGAAATACTTTAGTGGCATTTTTAAGGACTTAAATTGAGCATGCTATGAATGCTTTGACATTCTGATTCTCTATAAGGAGATGGGATGCATAAGCTTCAAGAACTTATTAGAAATAAAAGGTAATAGGAAATATTTTCAACAATTTCAACTTATATATGGAAAACAGTGAAATATAAAATAATAAAATAATTTCAGCATAATTCACAATATCAGCATAAACTTATTCATTGATAAAAAAATATTAAAAATGTTTTCATATACATCTCATCTAATAAGTACCTTACGCTTAACTACCGTCCCGTTTAGTTGCATTTTATTTGGTATACTTTTTTTGAAATTCACCTAATAAAATTGAAATCAGCAAAAAAAGACAAAAGCTTCTTTTCATCAAGCGCTTCCATGCAACAACATATAAATGATGGTGAAACCGAGCGTCTTAAAGACAAAATGATTAATTAAGATTCTATAACGCAACACAAACCCAAATAACTTTCCTTTGTAAATATCTGGGTTTTCAATAAGAGCGCTAAAAAAGTTTTTTTAAATAAAAAAAAACGGTTTTGGATATCAATGAAATTCTTTATTCCTGTGAAAGTACGTCTGATGCCATTATGTATGAAACTCGACTTCTTTTGCATGGCCACCACGGGCACGCTTGCAGAAGTCCAGACGCTGAACCCAATTTTCGACGGTTTTCAAGCATAAATCGGCCGATACTGCTGCAATTTCACCTTCGATATTAGTACGAAGTTCATCAGTCATCGCTGGCTTGTTGGCATAGACCATAGGCTTGACGTATCCCCACAGGAAATAGTGTAACGGCGTCAAATCGCACGACCGAGGCGGCCAAGCGACTGGACCATTTCGTGAGATAACACGTTCTCAAAACTTGGTTTCCAATAAATTGATTGTGACATTCGCTGTGTGGCTTGTGTCGCCGTCCTGTTGGAACCACATGTCCTCCAAGTACATCATATCATCCAATTGGGGCCAAAAATATTCGGTTATCATTGAACGGTAGCGATCCCCATTCACAGTAACGTGCCGGTCTTGATCATCACGGAAGAAGTACGGCCCAATGACGCCGCCGGCCCATAAACCACACCAAACCGTAATTTTTTCGGGATGCAATGATGACTCATGGAGTACGTGTGGATTGCTGCCTGACCAATACCGCATATTTTGTTTATTGACGAAGCCATTCAGCCAGAAATGAGCCTCATCGCTGAAGATGATTTTTCAATGAAAATCCGAATCATTTTCAAGGTGTTGCTCAGTCCAATTCACGAACAAACGACGCTTCTTGTGGTCAAGCGGCTTCAGTTCTTGCGTCAATTTAATCTTGTAAGGATTTAGGCCAAGATCTTTTCGCAAAATTCGCCACAACGACGTCACAGAGATGCCCAACGCTTGAGAACGACGTGTGAGGGACACATTTGGGCTTTCTGCAACTGAAGCCTCAGCGGCAGCAATATTCTCGACACTAAGGCCATTTCTTTGTCTCACTTGCACGGAAACATTTTGTACTGTGCCTGTGGATTCAAATTTTTCCACTAGACACTCAATTGTTGATCTGCTAGGACGATTATGACGACCATAAATTGGACGTAGCGCTCTTAACGTTGAGGCCACTGACTCCGAATTTCGGTAGTAAATTTTAATAATTTCGACTGGTTGTTGGCTCGTAAATCTTTCCATCATGAAGTGGCAAACCTTACTGAAGAGAAATGTTAAAAGAACGGCAAGAAATATGGCGTCATTTGCTGTCCCTGTTGCTATACTTTTGTAGCGTCCTTGTTGAAAAACCCTACAAAGATCGCTTTTTAAAAGTTTACCGATACTAGTCAGTTGATATGTATTTTTTTATTTTTTAAATAACATTAAATAAATAAAATAAAACCCACAAAACAAAAAATGTATACTTAGAATGTCAGTTTATTAGACTTGACCATTCTTTATTCCATCAGTTTCACTGAATTTTTGAACAACAACAACAACAACTTAAAGGTGCTACCACCAATTATTATTGTTTACGAATTAATTTATAATTCGGTTATTTGGCTAGAGATATAACTATTTCAATGGGCGCCAAGCCGCCTATCATCAGTCTCCTTCCTTATTAGTGGTGCTGATCTTTAATCCAATTTTATTATGAAAAACTTTCTACGTGCCCACCATAGGAATCGAACCCACGCATATCAGATTTGCTCAGTCTTAGAAGTCGTATGCACTACGCATTCCACCACTTGAGACCAGTGTGTAATACTATACAATACGAATATTTTAGTAAACAAAATATTCTCTCTGTACACTGACAGTCGTATTTATCACCCAATATAAAGGTTTTCTAACTTTAGAACGAAGGTCCTAGATACTTTTACCTCACCTTAAAAAAATCTGGGACACTTGAAATTTGTTTCCAAAATACAAAATAATATTACATTATAGGTCAATTTTGGACCAGAGTGACATTTATATGCTCCCATCGCACATAATATTAAAAATACTGTGAAGAAAGTCTACATATTTACATAAATTAATAGACTTTAATAAAATTGTAACAGTTTTTGAAAATTTGATACTCAGAGTATTTTTCACGGTACCATAAAATAGTGTCCAACGCAGTAAAGTCCACATCCAAATTTTTAGAATTAATTAAACTTTTTAGGTCCAGTTTTTCAGTGCGAGATTAAAGTTAAACCCTAGTTAACTCAAGAGATTTGGGGAGTTAACTCAGGGTTAACTGAATGGACGAGACTAGAGACAAGCCAATTTATAACAGTTTTTCGCCATTAAAAGTGGTCGTGTGTTAACGCGCTTCGCCAGACTTGAAAAAAAAACTCTGGGTGCCTGAAGTATGCCCACCGGCGGAGTGCGCTGGCCCTGCGGGGCCGTATAAACAGTACTTTTGTAAACCAAAACTGTTATAATTGGCATGTCTAGAGTCACTCCCTAACTGAATAGCAAATGCTTTTGATGTTTTATCCACTGAGTTTGTTTAGTCGTTCCGCATGCATTCTCCACCAAAAAACTGCTTCCTCAGTTAACTTTGGCTTAATTTACTTACTCTAGTTCAACTCACCACTGAAAAACTGGGCCTTAGAGTAACATAGACGGCGGCGCGTGCCTTTCGGCTGAACGTACCCTGAGCGGAGTAACGGACGGAAGGCCCAAAGAGGGAGCTAATATCGTCGGAGCCCGCGAAGTTGCCCAAGGTACCTACTATTGTCCAAGAAAACTGTTGAAAAACTGTTCAAAATCGTTTTGGACTTAACATGTACTCTTAAAATTGCAACAAAGACCAAAATTTAGCTTTTGAGTTTATTTTTCATGGCATCCTAGTTTCACATACTAAATTTGCAAAGGATCAAGTCCACGGAAGACCAATTCACAATAATTATCTTTTGAGCAACCTGAATGAACAATGAAGATTGAACTTTCTTTCGGAATGTGGACCTGTTTTTTTTGTCCAAAGTGAAATAATTATTAATAAGAATTTTTCTTGTTTTGATGCCGATTTGAGAAATAATATTGTTTATGAAAGCGTAAATAATGTCAACACGGTGGGCCAGCTTTATGTCAAGCAATTCATGAGATTATAGTGCACGTGTGGGAGCATGAAGAAATTCCAGAAGACTGGCCAAAAGGTATAATTTGCCCCATACATAAGAAGGGAGATGTCACAACGTGCAGCAATTATAGAGGTATCACGTTGTTGAGTACCGCCTATAAGATACTCTCCTCTATCCTACAAGACCGGATAACCCCACACGCTAAAACCATCATCGGACAATATCAGTGTGGTTTCATTCCAGGAAAATCAACAACTGATCAGATCTTTACCCTTAGGCAGGCGATGGAAAAATGTCTAGAATTTAACATCCCAACATACCACCTGTTTATAGACTTTAAGGCCGCCTACGATAGCATAGCCAGGGTAGAACTTTACAAAGCCATTAGAGAATTCGGCATCCCAAATAAATTGACACGACTATGTAGGTTGACCATGACCAACGTAACAAGCCAAGTAAAAATAGCCGGATTGCTATCCAAACCAATCAACATCTTTAATGGACTCCGACAAGGGGATGGTTTGACCTGCCTCCTCTTCAACCTGGCGTTGGAGAAAGCCAGGCACGGCAACAAGAGGGACCATCGTCAACAGGTCCAGCCAGATACTGGCTTACGCAGACGACATCGACATCATCGGAAGAACTGAGCAAGCTGTACATGATTCCTTCATCCAGATCGAGCAGGCGGCACAAAATCTGGGGCTCCACATTAGTGAAGGTAAAACAAAGTAATGGGTGATTTTTTAAGAGGTTTAGAACTTTTTTTTAAAAAAAAAACACAAAAAATTGGAAAAAATGAATGAAATATTTATTTGAATCGATAGTTTGAACCTTGCAATTTAATGTTTAAAGATAATTTCATGCAAATGTTGATCGCGGCTGCGTCTCAGGTAGCCCATCCGCTGAGTCCAATTTTGGCATACTCTTTCACACATATCGGCCGGTATCTCACGAATGAATGCATGGATGTTGGCTTCCAGTGCGTCAATCGAAGCGGGCTTGTCCCTTTAGACATTAGCCTTGACATACCCCCACAAAAAATAATCTAATGGTGTCAAATCGCACGATCTAGGCGGCCAATTGACCGGCCCGAAACGTGAAATTAACTGTTCACCAAACTCGCCTCGCAATTGCGCCATTGTTTCGCGTGCTGTGTGGCATGCGGCACCGTCTTTTTGAAACCACATATCATGCAAGTCAAGAACTTCCATTTGGGGCAAAAAAAAGTTTGTTATCATCGCTCGGTAGCGATTCGCATCATCTTTGAAGAAATATGGCCCAATAATGCCGCCGGCCCATAAACCGCACCAAACAGTGGCTTTTTCGGGATGCATTGGTAGCTGTTTCAATGCTTCTGGCTGATCTTCACTCCAAATGCGGCAATTTTGCTTATTTACGTACCCATTCAACCAAAAATGAGCCTCATCGCTGAACACAAGCAGCGCGCGATGAACATTTCGAACCGAGCACGAATTTTGATAGTAAAATTCAATAATTTGCAAGCGTTGTTCATTTGTAAGACGATCCATGGTTAAATTGCAAACCAAACTGAAGCTGTTTGACAGTGACACAAGGTACTAAACACACGTCAGCTGTCAAAACCAGTGTTGCCAAAACCAAACCAGCCAAAAAATCACCCGTTACATGGTGGCGTCGAATGCGAGAGGAACAGTTGGTCAAACAATCAAGGTAGCGGAGCATGAATTTGAAGTGGTGCAATCCTTTAAATACCTTGGGTCAATAGTAGCAGCCGATAACAATATAGAAGAAGAAATACGCGGGCGGCTTCTCAAATCCAACAGAGCCTACTATAGTCTGTCAAAGCTCTTCAAATCTGTACAAGACCATGGTCCTGCCAGTACTCACATATGGATCCGAGACTTGGGTGTTTAGCAAAAGGCACTCCGACCTCTTAGCCGCGTTCGAGAGAAAAGTCTTAAGGAGAATTGTTGGCTCCATATGTGAGGAAGGACGATTCCGGAGACGGTACAATCATGAATTGTACGCAATCTACCTTGAAGCAGATATCGTGACAAAAATTAAGCTCGGTAGACTAAGGTGGGCAGGGCACCTAGCTCGCATGAGCGAAGAGGATCCTGCTCGGAAAGTTCTTTGTGGTACATTCTATGGTAGACGACAGCGTGGTAGACCATGCTTGCGCTGGAGAGATGGCGTAGACTAGGACGCCCGGAGCCTTGGGGTGCGCAACTGGATGGCGGCGGCTCGAGACCGGGATGGGTGGAGAGACTTGTTGAAGGAGGCCAGGACCGGACCCCGGTTGTCGAGCCGACGATGATGATGATGAAATAATGTCAGTTTCTTAAATAATAGACAAAATTTAAATGAAACAAAAATAAATTGTACTAAATTAATACATATTTTCGTATGGCGGGAAATTCAAATATTCTATGTATGTTTTTTTTTTATTTTAAATATAAATTGTATATGCTGTGGAGCAACAGGACTGACGACCCTGTACGTACTGATATTTATGTGGCTGATAAGGATAACTTATCAGAAATTTACTCAGACTCAGGGCTTGTTTCAAAATGTCTGATTAAAATTCTAACCAAGCAACTTGGAACTTATTAGTCAATTATCAACCTAACTTATGTAAGTTTCACAATATCTGAATAGGTCTTTCTTATAATTTATTATAATTCCGTGAATTTTGGCTGAATCTCAGCATCTCGCTGAAATTAACGCCCAGGTACTTGCCGCTGCGTTTGGCTATGGTATTATGGTTCCGTCTGGGATAGAGTGATACTTCATGCAGTTTCCACCTAAGAGATTGCGTCTGCCTCCTGATCTCCTGAAGCAGACAAGCTCCGATTTGAATGAGTTGATTGATTTTCGGACAGCTGTCACTGGTGATAAGAACGTATGTAACTGAGTCGTCAACGAAGAGAAGATTTCTTGAGGTGGGCTGGTCAGAGGTCATTAGGAATCCAAAACTTTTATTATTGTATGAACATTAGGATGGTCTTAGACAAACAAAAAATTGAGACGCCCCCTGAAATGGCCCTAAACAAATAAAAAAAATCCTTTAATTTTTTTCAGAATTTTATCTCTACTCCTTACTCCCCCTGCGTTTCAACGAGAAATTCTTATACGTGGACTATCGGGCTTGATTTTTGGATTATGCTCATGTATCTCCTTAATGCCTGGACAGATTTTTTTCATAATTTTGCACATTTGTACTTTATTATTTTAAGCAATACTGAATTCCAAAATATTACAAGCAAAATGTTCTTCAATCACAAAAAAAATTGAAAAATAAATCCATTTTCTTAATATCTATGACGTTTATAACACTTTTTTACAAATTTCAATTTTGTCAACACGTACATTTCAAATTTTTAAATAATGCTGCTTACTAAAATTTTTCAAAAATGTTTTTATTTCTTTGTATTTAACAATTTTTTAGAAACATTTAAAAAAAAATAGTAGTTAAAAATCATAGCAGTTAAATAAATTAAACATATAAAAGAACATAATGCAAACTAGCTTTTAACGGCCTTTAGTCCATAAAAATTGGCGTTTCGTCCCGGCCGGCAATCTCACTTGGACTCATCAGTTGACTAGTGAGGGCCTTGTCAATACGCAATTTTTATTATATTTAGTTCAACTTACATGAAATGTTTGACAAAAATCCAATGTGAACTATTTCCAACAAGATATATATATATTATGGACTAAAGGCCGTGAAAAGGTATTTAGAATCAATAATTCAACAAGTCCAATTAAATAGTGCTAAGTCTTCTACTTGGCTGATGTATTTCAGTAGTATATAGAATTTGTTTTATAAAAAACCTTCATATAATGCAAACTCTTTTTCTTTCCAGATAATCCCGAAATTGACTGCTCTAATTTTTTGACAAAAAGTGGAAAAGTGAAACACAAAAACGTAGGCTAGAAATGCCTGAGTGCGAAAAATCATACGAAAATTGTGCTTGATCTGTCATTTCAAATTAATTCGACAGATCAAACACAATTTGTTCACGAATAAATAGGCATCTCTAGAGCAGATGATTTTGTTTTTCACTTTTCCACTTTTTGCAACTTACATAACTTATGCAAAAAGTGTTGAATTTAGTTAAGTTTTTAGTGTGTTTGACGTGTTTCCTTACTTCCCGTCGCGTCGGTCGGTCGTATTGAACTCCAATCTTGATGGGTAATTTGCGAAGAACTCACTTGGCGTCTAAAGTTTGTTCCACATTTCCATTATTTCTGATTATTTTGCTACTCTTCATAATCAGTGTCATAAAAGGGCCTTCTACATTTTAACAATGTGCAGTAAAAACAACAGATGATAAAGAAAGTGAGAAGAAAAGGCCCCTTAAAGATAAAAATTGCTCATTTGATGTAATAAATAGAAAAGGGGAAGTATGGTAACATTAGCTGCAAACCATCTCCAAGGATAAATCTAGAATCGAAGAACACTGCTTACTAACACATTCTTTGCCATCACTTGCTTGTCTCGCAAGGCAAAAAACTAAATGTAGTTATCTGAGGTGTTTGACGGTCGCTGCACAAGCACATCGACCTGGAGCCTAAATGGGTGGGCGGATTCGCTTCAATTTAAGTTTATGTATGCCTTTGAATAATTATACAAAAATTATTCCACTATTTATGAAAGCTATTTACAACGTCAAATGTATATATAGAAAAAATATATTTTTGGAATAATCATGTTTACACCAAACACCACCATTGTGTCAAATCCTGTTGCATGTCAAAGAAGGAATTGAGATTTTAAAAGGGCTTTTGAAATAGAGCTATACTAATTTGCGAATTTCTTTCTAAAATTATATTTTAAAACATGCTAGTTTTAAAATTTTAAATTATATTTGGGCTTAAAGATATTTGCAAGAATATGATGTGCAGGTGTCAATTTATTCTGACTTTACACTACAAAATGCAACCACAACATAATCTTTTCAACGCTTTCGTAGGCAGCTACTGCTGCCTCTCTCCCTCACCTGCTGGAGGTGACACCGCATTCAATTAGGTTTTGCTAACTTTTATTCAAACAATATAGCTAACTTCTTTTAATTGAAAATAATTGTTTGATTCCCAGGGTGAAGGCCAATTACTTTCTTTTTCAAATTTGCAACGTTTCGATGATGTTTACCCTCTTGCAAATATGAAAAAAGTATTGACTTTTGGTTTGAAGGACACCAACACCATTATTTAAAACTGTCAAGAAAGTTCACCTAAACCATGAAAAAGTTATCCTATTCTAAGTGAAGTGTCCTTTAAGATAAAATACAACCCTCTTTGTTAAGTTTTATAACAAAATATCTTCGTTTTTCGATTTTAAACATCATGCAAAATTGAATTTTCAAAAGCACGACTTCTCTACCGCAAAAACTCTATAATATATTTTATAAACTCGATCTTGTTGAAGTCAAATAAGTCACTTTAACGCAAAATATCTTTTGATAAGTTCTTCGTTAAACTGCGTCTTTCAATTTCAAAGTTCCCTTTGCATCAACACAAAATAACACAAGAATTGTTAAAAAATAATAAACCCTTCAACAACATCTGCTATAGTATTTTTAGAAGAAAGGAACATCATCGTTGTTCGTTAAATCTTGCCACTTGTAAAAAAGGCGTAACTCAATCACTTGATAGAATTGGGAGATTCCTACAAAAAAGTATTTCTTATGACAATAACTTATTTAGCTCAACCAAAAAATAACCGAACCCCAATCCGAATTTGTGTACGCATATCGCTCTTTAGCCACTATGCTTGCAATAGAAAAGGTCCTTGCCAACCAAACGAAACCATTTATTTCAATTTCATTTCAGGCGTTCTTCCGCCACGGCCGCACAAAAGTGGATAGAACATGGATGACAATAGCGGTTAAGTTGATTGCTGAGGTTTTTTTCACAGTTTGCACACAAGAGAAGCACAGAAAAGAGGTAGGTACTTTTTCCGGTTATTCATCAAACGTCCTTGTAAGGATCCACAGTGTCGCCCTTTTCTCATCATTGTCATATTTTTGCCTCGGGGGAATAACAAACAGATCATATTTCGAAAAGTATCCAAGTATCCATGCAGCTTTTCCAATTTCATCCTTCGCTGATGTTTACCACGAAAGCCAGGACATCGTTGTTGCCCGAGGTAAAGTTCGGTTGCAAGGGGGACACAAAAATATTTGAGGCTGAGAGGAGAATCCTTGGAAGCAACTAAGCGAAGGCGAGAAAACTTTTCTTTTTACATTGCAACTACTCTGTGTGATAATGGTTTCTTCTTCGTATGAATTCAGTGGTGAACTAATGTCTGACGGTGCGGTGCGGTGCGGTGGTGGTAAGAAGGTTTTGAAATATTATTTTGCTTTAAAGGAATGTGTTCACTTGTGCAGTGCTGGATCATACAAAATACAATTAGGGCCTCAAACTTCTAAATTATATGGATGGTATTTTCTTTCTCACGTGATAAACCTGGTTTTTGAGCGATAAAATAGCATATAAGTTTTTGATATCATTGCTCGCCATTTTTAATAATACGTAAATAGGATTCTCTAAGCTTATGGTGTTGGTAGTATTTTATGTTTCTTATATTTGTAGGTAAGAATGTTCTCTAACACTTAAGCTGAGAAACACTCTTCGTAACTCTTTTTCATTAAAAATAAATTGTCGAAAAATTGTCGAACTGACTAGAGCATTTGTCGTGGGGCACTGCATTTTTGAGAAGCTGTTTGGCGTCACGCCGGCCGGGACTCACGGTTAAGATGTGTAAACATATCAACGTTTGTCCAAGTGCCTAATTTTTGTTACTAAACGTACTCAATATATTGCATTTAGCAGTTCAAACTGTGTTTACATATAACACAGGACGTAGTACACTACACATACCGTCCACTTTTTTAGTTTAGCATATAGCCAGCATGAAGGTTTACACAAAAGCGACAGAACAGAAAATAGAGCATAACAGCGTTATTTTTTTTTTTTTTTAATAACCTACAATTGAGCAACTGTGCTTCAGTCTTAAAATAGATGAATATAGATTTATATAGATGTATCTACTATGCGACTGAGATTAACAAAAGTTTTTATCAGTTAAAAAAAAAACGTTTATGTACAATGTTGCAATAAATTGTCAGTAGAAATAACTAAAATCGCGGTTTCAATGCATTGACACCGCAGCCAATCTACAAAGCAATTCAACACTTATAACTCAAGAACGGCTGGACCGATTTTAATTATCTTTGATTGGTTGGATTTGTCTCCACTTAACTAACAAACTCCCGGAGTTAAGCTCTTCAAATCTGAAAAAAACTCCAATAAGATTCTTTTATATCCTATTGTTGTACTTAAGAATTAAACTCTTGTTATGAAACTCAAATTCGTCTCATAGCATTTTTATTGTAAGAGCTAAGCATTTTTTAAATTTGAAAGTACTTAAATCCTATATCTAAATCTATTTAAGTCTCATAAGTATCTCTACACGTCATTTTTAGTCTTTATAATCCCATAATAATACTTCAATGAGACTATTCATAAATAAGTTTTTTTCAAGATTCTAATAGGAGCTACAACGCCAGCTTTGAATATCAAGCGAACAGATGTTATAGTTGAATTGTACAGTGCGTTCTTTTTGTTCACAAAACTTGCTTCTGTTCATGTTTCTATCGGATTGGTTATTTGATTGGTGGTAAGATGTAATTTTAGATTTCAAAGAAAAGTTTGATTGTTTTCGTTGCGAGCAAGTTTCTTTGGTCGATTTTTTGTTCTCTTTGTTTACCTAATTCCGGGGCTGTAGAACTGGTAGTAGTGAATTTGATCATAAATATTATAACAACAATTTTCAGCACCGTAATATATTAAACAAAAAGCACACATTTCAAACTTAAGCTAGTTAATATTATTAGTGGTATTAAAAAGAGGAAACAATCTGCTGAAAAATCGATCTCAAAAGCATTATTTTGATAGAATTGATCGAAACTACCTTATTAATTGTACAAATGGAAATCACCATGAGTATCCCATAATGTTTATGGTATATCTTATACTGTTGTTGCATCGGCTGTCATCAGCTTTGGAATGATTTAAATAACACCAAGCTATATCCACTTAACTTTGATTGTTACTTTATTCGAAAAATTATTAGGTTATAATTTAGTTCCATTGTTTCAAAATGTTAATCTAACACAATTATCGATTTTTTGCTTTCTCATTTAAATTTCTTAGTAAAAGTTGGCAATTGCAATAAAAAGGAACGCCCCACAGACAAATGTGTTGCGTTTGAAAGTTAAATGTCAAATTTAAGTCCCATAAGAGCATTTTAGTTCCCATAAGAAGTAATGTCGCTCAGAGAAAATTTATATTTACTGAGAGCGACACTTCTTACGGGAGCTCAAGCGTTGTAATGGGACTTCAGCATCATCCAAAGATCTCATAGAGATGTTAAAACAAGAGTTAAAGTATCAATCAACAGCAGCCATGTTGCAATATGAACAAAATGTTTTCATTATATTTTGAGTGTACCCTAGCTTAAAAAAAAAAATATTCTAAATAAATTATCTTATTTGGTTTTCCATTCTGAACAAAACTTTTAAAAAGTTTTATAGGTCATATTCATCTTGTTTTCTCTTATTTGTTGTCGATATTAGTTGTATAAAAATGGATTTTTATAACTTAGTATACAGCTACTATACCAGAGAAGAATGAGCGGGGACATTCTTTTTTGTGTTATGTCATTATTTAAAATTTGTGACAGCAGTATATTAACACGACACAAGTAAAATGGCATCTTGTTTTGTTTTTGTCAGTTTTTAATGACAAATATATTGGAAGATTTCAGATAATCTTAATAATGAAAAAGCATCATATTTTGTGCCACTCTAGATCCAATTTTTGTCATAAAAGCACGATAATGACAATAATTGGAAAAAAAATATGGTATGAATGATCGCATTTTGCGAATTGTATAAAAACATACTTTGGTGATTTTTGCACCTAAAAAAATATTAATGGTAACCCTTTCTCTTATTATAATTAATAACAAAATATTTTAAATATGCATAATTTTGGAAGCTCGTTGTTATTTTTCGAAGCAAAACGTGGAAATTAGTAGATGCAATTTTAATTGCACCAAGAATTTAGCCTACATGTGTCATGATTTTTACAAATATAATTCGTCAATTAACCTGTGAGATAAACACTTGCACCAAACAACACATTATTTTTTGACATGAGAGAATCACGAACACACATAAAAACTATTCGCCTACCTTCTTCTTAAAGAAATTAAAAAACTTAAGTTTACACACACGTACTAAAAGGGACTTCCGAACTTTGGCAGATGATAGCGGCCATATTGTTGAATCTACATCTGTCAAATTTGCTGTCATTTATTCAGTCTGTGTTGCCAAACTAAATATGAACAGATATAGCGTTCAACAACACTTGTAAATGATCTACGGGGCAACTGTCCACGCGCTTCACCCATTTACGGTCATTTTCAGCTATGAGGCCCATTTCTGGATGAAGGATACGTCAACAAACAAAATTGTTGAATTTGGTATACGATACCAATCATAGATGAGATCATAGAGCGTCCATTGCATCCCAAAAAATCACTGTTTGGTGTGGATTTTGGACTGTTTGCATCATCGGTCCATATTTCTTTGAGAACGACGTTGGCCAGGAAATCACCGCCAAAAGCTATAGGTCGATGATTACCATTTTATTTTGGCCTGAATTAGATGATATATGGACACCAATGACACATGTTTTTAACAGGACGGCCGGTGCTACGTGCCACACAGCTCACGCCACATTGGAAACTCTGCAAGCCAACATAACCCATGCCATTGGTCAAATTCAGCCTGATTTATGCTCCAGAATCATGGAAAATGGACATTTCGTATGCGCGCCACCCGGAGAATCCGCGGCGGATATTTGAACGATGTTATGATCCATACTTAATGGCATCGATAGGCTTTTTAAACGAATACAAAACTTCGATAATATGTCACAGTCACACATAGTTTTATTTAAATTTAAAGATATAGGAAACGCTTAATGAAAGACCCTGTGAGTGTTTCACAAAAAATGTTTGAAATACTTTGTGGTTCGCATTAACGTGCAGAGAGAAAATCATTGAAAATCATGGTTCCCAAGAATTGAAAGTTTTCCGTAAAACAACGTTTTAATAGAAAGAGTTGTTAAATGGTTTTTTGTAGGTAAACATTTTATAAAATATTTTAACTTACCAAATGAAGGAAACAAAATAATCTACAACAAAAAGAAGACAATATAATCACATTTAGACAATATAATGCCTTTTCAAAATTGCGGACAACAAAGAAATGTTTTTTGTTAAAAATTTTCGATTCAGACTCTCCAAAGGTTACGTTTTTCGAAAGAAAATAAAATCATTTTGTTTAATTTAACTTTCTCGATTTGGCTTTTAATTATATTGAGTTCAATCACTGATACTATATGCGATGTTAAACATACTTCGTCTGTAGTTTAGATTGTCAAATTTTAAAATGTCATTCAAAATTAATCCGCCATCGTAAGGTTACTCAGAACTATTATTTGCGGGCTATAATCCCTATATAGATCGCAACAATTATTATCCTTTCTCGGTTTCTTCTCTTCTGCAAAGCCGGCCAAGTATTATTACCACAATGTTCTGCCTAAGGGCCCCATATACACTACACACCTTTATTCGCCCTTGAATGTAGGAATGTAAAATCAGGCTGCTGTTTGCATACCTTCTATAGCTCATCTACATAGAAATTTAAAAGGATTGAATTGGCTTCCACACTCTTACAAAAATGGATGTGTAAACAAAAACAAAAGGGAAATGGAATGACTGCAGAAGTGGAGGCATTATTACCTTCTGAATTATTAAATATATTGCGCTTACAAAACGAAGGACACACAAGTTTTGTTTTTTTAAGTTGCTTGTTTCAGTTGCTCAAATGCAGCATTAAGAACAACAAAGCTCTTATGCTTCCAAAGATTTATTTAAATAAAAAAAATAATTCAACACAAATTATGTATGTTATTGAAATTATAGCTGATTTTGATTATTACCTTTAAACTTTCTCAAAGATGACTAAGCGTGTCTTTTATTCAAATGCCATACACTTATAATTGATGTTTCAACAGTTTAACATGGCAATGGGTATCCTTAACAGGATGATGGATGTATTTTTCGTTCTTCGGAATAACCGATGATGTGGAGAGGAGTAAATAATAAAAAATATCCGATTTGCTTGCACCACTTCAATCTATAATTCATTTTGCATAATTCGCACATAATTATCCAGTGAAGAAATAGCCCACTAAAGCCAGGTGAGATAAAAATGGAAAAAAAAATAACAGTTCGTCAATTGGTCTTTTTTCTTTTTTTCTTCAAACAAATTTTAATTTGTAAAAAACTCTTTTTTTTCATAAATCATAAATGACCAAAAAATTAATCAAATTTAAATGAATAATTTATTTGACTTAAAAGACAGCCAAAAGCCCTTCTGGCTTAATCATATACATATACTCTATTAAACAGTCATATCTGCTGGACAGAAGCAGGGTTGCCAGATTTTGAGATTTAGCTATTAATTTATCATATATTGGGTTTTCTTTTCTGAATTGCCGATAGTAATTTCAATATGAAATGCCAAAAAAAAAAAAACAGTTGATATGGTTCTCTTTAAAAGGTGTTAAGTTTTAAGACTTAGGAAAGTTGACGGAGCATCATTCCTTATTTTAAAAATATCAGGTAAGACATCTGCTGGTTTCTTTTTTAAATCATATATGTAGGTAGATATTTTATTTTAACACTTCCAGAGCTTTTGTCCGCTTGGCAGAAATTCAATATTATATTTCCTTGGCATGAAATGGATCGATTTACGCTTAAACAACTTTGGAAAATACTCTAAAGTTACTTCAAAATGAATGCTGTTTTGCTAAATCAGTTTAAATTTTAAACACAAGTTTCAGTTGAAATAATTCACCAACTGCAGTTGCTGTACCTACGAAAGTTTGTAAACAGCCTGTTTGTTCGTCAGCCTGGTTTACTTATATACTAAACGAACATATTCCTGTGTGCATGCACCCAGAACTTGTGACTGTTCGGTGTAGTTTTTGGAGTAGACAACACACGATGGAAAAAACTTTATAGAGTCAAAGGAGAGCTCTCTACCGAGGCACGATATTTTTTGAGAATTTGGACTTGGGTGAGCCGTCCCATAATTAATATATTTAATGCATTTACTGTCACTAAGTTCAATAATCGTGTAGTCATCATGGATCAGCGATTGGACAACCACCGCCAGTCAGAATATTTGAACAATCCACAAAAGATTCAGGCAATTTTTAACAATATTTGCGAATCTATTCGTAAGCGAAAATATATTGAAAAATTGGGTTGATAGCATGGCCTACCGAAAACGGTGTTTTTTACAGCCTTTTTTTAAAAAAAAAACAACACATGAGCTTTTCTTTATGAATTGAAGCGGTAACCCCACGTCTCCATACGCAATAGTTCATTTCAAATTTCATGAAAGAAATTATTTCATGAAATCAATTTCATTTATTTTGTTTGTTCATCTCTGTGGCAATAAATGAAGAAATAATTTGACTTCTCATGTCAGTTCAAATGACAGTCGGCCAATTTTCTCCTTTACATGTAGGGTTAGAAGTCTGTCTTTATTAAGTTTTATTTATTGTAGAGTGTATACATACAATAGGTGTTGTTTGCTCGGCAACCTGAATAAAAAAAGATTTCATGCCATTATTTGCCCACTGAACGCAGCAATAAAAATGCTTGCAATCATTGCTGAAATAAAAGATAGGAATAAAAATTGCTAGTGGGGGTGCAGAGTAAGGTCCTTGAAACAAAAGTCAGAAAATCATTAATTTAACCCCCGAACATAAAGTGACAAAAACAACATACATATGTAAATGTAGGTACCTAAATGAAGCAATTTGCTCACATTTTGGTTATTTATAATGGTTTTATTTTTTCCTTAAATCGTGTGGAAAACTGCAACATTTACAATGGCGCCAGTCTTTACATTACTACTGCAACGTTTGAGCCTTTTTGAAAAAATCGAAGGGAGAAAGTATTAAAAAAGTAATTAATTCCTTGAGAATCAATTTTGGTAGCCATGAACCATTGACCATTAACTTTTATTTTTCCTTTATTTCACACTGCAATTGAAATGTTCTTATTGAAAAAAAATTACCAACAAATATGGAACACCAATTATTTTATTTTCAATATAACAGTAAGCTTGTGCAAGTGCAAATAATACGCATATATTGCCATTGGGTAATGACATAAAATGACTAAATATAGGATTTTTCTAACTTCTCCCTTATTTTTGGTTAAATATAAAAAACTATCGACTTTATACAAAAAAGATTCATGTCCTACTGAATCCAAATATGTATATGTTTGTATTTAGCTTTTTTTACAATAGATGTCTTTTGTTTGCCTATTTTAAAATATTTAAGAATTTGTTTGATTTTTTTAAATTTGACAGTAGAAACAGAAAATAACCTATTTAGGATGGATTAAATTTAATTAAAATTCAAAACACAGTTACACACGCCCAAATACATTCTTAGGACATCAAAATTGGCACAGCGAACCTTACCAACCGGTCTAAAAAAAATTAAGAATTTATCCCTATAGCTTGGATTTTTTTAGATGCTTAGCGTTCATTACAGCTGCCATTTTTGGTGATCAGAATAGTTCAGCGGTACATATCAGATCGTTTAGAAATAATAGTGCTATTTCAATGCTTGTTGCCTTTTTAGTGTTCCAGCTGGCCTTTTTATATTTTTTAGGGGAACATAAATTCCAAACCCTGGTAATGGCTCCTTAAAGCGTGATATATGTTTAGAACCAGAAACAAGATTAATAAAGGGAGAAAGAGCGAGAGAGATTTGTGCAGGTAACCAGAATTTTGAATTAGAGGATTTTGATCCAACAGTACCTATTTCGATGGTGCAGGAAATTTATTCTCTTCCACTTTTAAAAATGGAGTTGAGAAAAAACTTATACAAATTTAAATTTTGTGAACTAGTTTCCAACATGAAATTTGAGGGATTGTTGATTCCTAAAAGCAGAAAATCGTGCAATGCAAAGTATTGTTATTCAAAAAACCTGTTGACGTGAAATAAGGTCAAATATAATAAAGCCGCATTCCAAAAATTTGGAGTTATGTACATATTTCGTAAAAAGAAATAAGATCATATTCTCAATTTGGCTTTATTTAATTTTAGAAACGAAATTAAGCCAATTTCTCATTTATTTCGATTTCATATTTTTCCAGAATTAAGAAAAAAAACTTTAAAGGTAAATTAATCTCCCTTTTACTTTACACTATAGATTACGATTCATTTTCACTCTTCATTTATAAGAATTATTACATAATAGTTTAAAACGAAGAAAATAATGAAAATTCGTGTTTATTAAACATCCGTTACTTAAAACTTAAAAAAACAAACTATCACTTCAGTTTAAATATTTAAACAAAAATAAAAAATGATTTGAATTTTTGAACAAAAAATTGACGGAATAAACAATGGTCAAGTAGTCTAATAAACTGACATTCTAGTAAGAATAGTACAATAAATAATAAAAATAAAAATGTTTCTACAAATGAGTGCCATAAGATAAAGTCCTATGTAATAAAGTAATGCGGAATACCCGAAAAAAGGAGTTCAAATCCTTTGAACCAGCGCAGTGAGGCACACTGTTGTCCAAGAAAACTGTTTGGAGTATAATGTAAAATCATATTAAAAAATAGCGAAAAAGAACTGCAGCCGATTCTCACACTAAGTAGGAAACACCTCCACTTTTTAAAGTGAAGTTCTTTCTCACTAAATACTAAATAGTGTAATAAATTCTGTATCGGGAATGACCTCCACTTTGAAAAGTGGAATAAATTCTCACCAAATGTGGAATAAATTCCCATGTGCAGAGATTCCCGAGGACTGAATTCCCTGCACCTATTTCGACATACATATATTGATTAGTAAAATTATAAAATGCAATTCGGTTCTTTTATGCCAAGTTGTTAATCGCAATCTAGTCTCAGGCTGTTACTCGAAAACTATTACAAAATTTTTCCTACTGTCAACGAAAAATACTCTATATTGAAATTATTATAGTTAATATTCGTTAATTCAAGTCAAAGAATAGATACAAAATAAATATTTTTGATATTGTAAATTAATATTTTTAAAAGAGACGATAAATTAACAGAAGCTATATATTATTAAACAGTGGCATATTGAATAATTAACACATTACCTTCCTATAGGCAGTGCTTAAAAGTCTATAGTGTTGAAAGAACGGTAGCGAAACACCCAGTGGCGGAACCGCTGTAACGAAATTTCCAAGCTGGTTGTGAAGTGTCAAACGAATGGTGAAAGTTCGCTTCTGAAAGGTCCTGCTTCGTAATTCACTCTTAACTTTAAGGTGACTATACATTACACAACATGCTTATTTTTTATGAACATGAATCAACACCGACAATACAATTGAAACTAACTCTGAACATCGATGAAACCAAACAATTGTCAGCGGAAAGCACTAAAATCGCGGTTTCAATCCATTGACCATGCACCAACCTCCAATGGAATTAGACGCTGCGGTCTTTAATAAATATTAACTTTGTGTAAGTTCAAAAGTAGCCCGGAGGTTGAAAAAAGACATCGGGGGTTAGCGACGCCATTACCGAAACAAAATGGAGTTTCCATACAAACTTTTGATAACAAGTTTCCTTCCGTGGTTAAGTTAAATCCGGAGAATTCTCCGCGCTTTAGCTAAGCCCCAAGGGAATTAGTTGTTGTTGCATTTAACAAGTAAATTTCTTAGTCCCAACGTCTTTTTTTCAACCAATTTCCTCGGACTAGAGATGAGCAGAAAATCACGACCTGTGATTTTCGACCTGTAAGTCAAAAATCACAATCACTACCTGTGAGCGACTCTTTAATAAACCTGTGAGTGGCCTAAATGTGATTGAAAATCACAACTGTAGTAAAATCACAACAAAAAGAAACGATTCACAAATCACGACAATCGCACAATGAACTTTATGAATTGTGAACAAAATCACGACGAGAGAAAAGTCAACAATGAGTAAAATGAATCAGAACGAGAACTGTAGTCGTGATTTAGTTATTATTTTAGCAACTGAACGAAATCACAATACAGAAAAACAAAATCTCAGGACTCATGATGAAAATATGAAGAACAGATTAATTCTTTTATTTTTAGTTTAGGATCTAGAAGGTAGAACTGAATTGTGAACTGAGGTCCTAGCCTGGTTGTGATTTTGTACACAAGGACAAGGAAAAGTGAAACTAAAATTTTGACATTGCAAATTTTGGGTTTCCACTGGAGCTAGAGAGCTGGGCGAGACATTATGGTAATTTCCACCTCCTAAATCGATTGGCGTACTCCGTTTTTCAATCCGCCGTATGTATGTATTGGAAATTTTGGGCATTCGATATTTTAGACATTCGAGATTTTGCTATTCGATAATATTGAATTCGGGACTTGAGAATTTTAGCATTTTTGTATTCATGGTTATGTCCTACGAGCTAATTTTAATTACTTATTTGTTGTCCTCATTTAATTACATACTTTATATTTTACTGAGAATTTTTTTTATGGCCTCAAAGATATTCCAATTTTGAAAATCACAATCACAGGTTAAACTTACAGTGATTCAGAAATCACAGTCACAGTTATACCTTTGATTAGAAGATCACAGTTTAGCTCATCTCTACCTCGGACTACGTATCCAATATCTTACCATACCAACAGGTATTATTATATTTGCTTTATTTCTAGTCTCTATAGCGTCGCGTCCCATTTTGCTCGGGCGAATATTAAAAATAAAATATATAAACATAGTTAAAATGTATCACTATAAATAAATGATAATAATGGGTGATTTTTTAAGAGGTTTAGAACTTTTAAAAAAAAAAAAACACAAAAGATTCGAAAAAATGAATGAAATATTTATTTGAATCGATAGTTTGAACCTTGCAATTTAATGTTTAAAGATAATTTCATGCAAATGTTGACCGCGGCTGCGTCTCAGGTAGCCCATCCGCTGAGTCCAATTTTGGCATACTCTTTCACACATATCGGCCGGTACCTCACGAATAAATGCATGGATGTTGGCTTCCAGTGCGTCAATCGAAGCGGGCTTGTCCCTATAGACATTAGCCTTGACATACCCCCACAAAAAATAATCTAATGGTGTCAAATCGCACGATCTAGGCGGCCAATTGACCGGCCCGAAACGTGAAATTAACTGTTCACCAAACTCGCCTCGCAATTGCGCCATTGTTTCGCGTGCTGTGTGGCATGTGGCACCGTCTTGTTGAAACCACATATCATGCAAGTCAAGAACTTCCATTTCGGGCAAAAAAAAGTTTGTTATCATCGCTCGGTAGCGATTCGCATCATCTTTGAAGAAATATGGCCCAATAATGCCGCCGGCCCATAAGCCGCACCAAACAGTGGCTTTTTCGGGATGCATTGGTAGCTGTTGCAATGCTTCTGGCTGATCTTCACTCCAAATGCGGCAATTTTGCTTATTTACGTACCCATTCAACCGAAAATGAGCCTCATCGCTGAACACAAGCAGCGCGCGATGAACATTTCGAACCGAGCACGAATTTTGATAGTAAAATTCAAAAATTTGCAAGCGTTGTTCATTTGTAAGACGATCCATGGTTAAATTGCAAACCAAACTGAAGCTGTTTGACAGTGACTCAAGGTACTAAACACACGTCAGCTGTCAAAACCAGTGTTTCCAAAACCAAACCAGCCAAAAAATCACCCGTTAATTAGTAGTTAACGGTTGCGATAAAATATTTATCTAATCGTCGGTCGTGTTAAAAACAATTTGTTTCGGTCAGGGAAAAGCAGATTTTCGTAATGTAACGTGCTACCTCGAAACGTTGCACAGAGGTCCCCTCCATTTCTGCAAACAAATAACACGCAGTCAGGAATGGTTGAGATTTGTAAGCCACTATAAATAGCCCCTGCTTCTTTACGAGTGGTTGCGCCACAAAATTTTTATCCGTAGGAAAGGAATTGTAAAACAAGAATTTCTTATTGCTTTCATTAACGAACATATTTGAGAAATGATCTTTTCATTTCTAGGTTAAGCAACATTACAAAAATTATGTTTTCAATTTTTAATTAATATCAAAATATGGCCGCTTTCGAAAACGTCATCTGCGTAAAAACTGCGTTTGCAGAATGTTCTTAAACGCAAACTGCAAAAGTCTTATGTTCGAAAACGCAAATCCAAATTCTACTGCATTAGCATTGTATCGAACGCAATGCAGTTTGCTAAAGTCACGTGTTCGAAAACATCATCTGCGTTGCAGCTGTGCATTAAAAAAATTGGGGTGACGAAAGAGACAGACATGGTGGTTCGAGAGATTTTTAGCTAATAACATTTTTGGATGTCAGTCAGGGAGTCAGTAAAACGATAAACATGTCGCGGCTGAAAATGACGAGCGAAAGTAATTTCGTTTTCGTTTGGATGTTCGGAGTACTCCTTTTGCACTCCTTTCTCACTCCTTCATATTCGATTGGAATTAAAAAGCAGTAGAAGAGACCAAGAATCCAACGAAAACGACATAAATCTGAAAATTCTGATGAAATTGGATTCTGTTCGAAAACGTCAACTGCGCTTGCAAAAAAATCATTTGACTTTCATCAAAAGACATGTGTGCAAGCAGGACGATTGTATATTTGACGATTGCAACTTTTGCGTCATAAATGACGATCAATTGCCGGTCAAATTGACTTTGAATCGACGTTTTCGAAAACGGCTTATGACATAACAAAAATTCAAATACAATATTATTTATTTTAAGTATATGTAAACTCTAGGTACCATTGCTTATTTTTACTTGCGATATAGGTACTATATGGGAAGTTATGGATTCGTACAAAAAATCGAACTCGAGATTTTGATCAAACTTTACATTACGATGATAGAGAAGTCAAAAAAAGTGGGTCTCGCAAAAACGTCCGTCTGTCTGTCTGTCTGTCTGTCTGTCTGTCGGTTCGACTACAGCTTAAACGGATGGGTCGATTTTCTTTAAACTTGGTACCTAGCGTTTTTTGGACATTCCCCCCACCCGTTTTTTTCTCTTTTTTTTTAGGACCAAAATCAACAGTAGCTGTCATACAAAATTTCTTGGCCAAAAAGGAAAAACTTATTTTTCTCAAATCCAGCGCTACCGAATTTGTTTTTAAGAACTCCATAAATTTAAATAGTTATAAGTTGCTGTTTAATAAAAAAAATGGTTCCGAAAAATGGTTATTAATGGTACCTCCCAAAGAACCATTTTTTTGATTTTCGCTTTTCTCAAAAACGGTAAAACAGATTCTGATCAATTTTTTTATGAAGAAGTATTGACACATTCTAAATAATACTGTGTACAAAACTTTTCAAAAAAAATATTTTTTAGATTTTTAAAAAAGTTTTAATATTTTTTTTTGAAAACTCAATATTTCAAAAACGACTAGGTCGATTTTTATTAAACTTGGTAAATAACAGGTTTTTAACTTTATCTAGAAGATTTTTGACAAAAATTATTCTAATACCCAAAAATAACGGTGCCTCCCATACAAATGTTAAAAAACCGTTATGAAAAATATTTTGTTTCTCAAAAACAACTCCTACGATTTTCATAAAAGTTTTTTTGTGTGTTAAAATTAGTACGATCTACCATTTAAAATTTTTAAAGTTTATATTTTACGTTTATTAACAGTACCTCTCATAGAACGGTTTATTTGATTTTCGACTATCTCAACATCTGATCAACCGAATAAAATTAGATTGTGTATACAGAAGCTTGTAACAAATATAAATAAAAGTGCGTATCAAAATTTTCTAAAAAATGATTTTTGGATTTTTTAAAAAAAAATCAAAATTATTTTTTGAAAATTCGATATTTCGAAAACTGGTAGCAGATTTTTTTGTGAAGTTCATTTTTTAACGCAACATTAATAAATGCTTTAAATTGGCGTACCAATTATTTTTCTCAAAAATGTTAACGAAATTTTATATATAAAAAATTAATTATTTTAAAAACCGCTCCAACGATTTTCAAAATTTTTTTCTCATAAATAAAGATTTATATAAGAAATCAGATGGTGTACATCGCGTTGGGTTAAAACGGATTCAAAGTATCTTAATCAATTTCTTTCTAATTTTATTTATTTAAAACAATTTACCAGTTTAAAGAGTATAATTTCCTTTTATGCATATTGCATATGTGCAACACTAGCCTATATTGTTAATTTTTGTATACTCACATAATACCACCTGCAACTTAACTAAGATTTGGAAAATGGATAACATATATACTCCTATAGCTAATTTATTTCAGACTATAGAACCACAATGTGATCGCGCATAAGAGCAAGTTCGTGCGACCCAGTCGTGCATATTTTTACTTGCGATATAGGTACTATATGGGAAGTTATGGATTCGTACAAAAAATCGAACTCGAGATTTTGATCAAACTTTACATTACGATGATGGAGAAGTCAAAAAAAGTGGGTCTCGCAAAAACGTCCGTCTGTCTGTCTGTCTGTCTGTCTGTCTGTCGGTTCGACTACAGCCTAAACGGATGGGTCGATTTTCTTTAAACTTGGTACCTAGCGTTTTTTGGACATTCCCCCCACCCGTTTTTTTCTCTTTTTTTTTAGGACCAAAATTAACAGTAGCAGTCATACAAAATTTCTTGGCCAAAAAGGAAAAACTTATTTTTCTCAAATCCAGCGCTACCGAATTTGTTTTTAAGAACTCAATAAATTTAAATAGTTATAAGTTGCCGTTTAATAAAAAAAATGGTTCCGAAAAATGGTTATTAATGGTACCTCCAAAAGAACCATTTTTTTGATTTTCGCTTTTCTCGAAAACGGTTAAACTGATTCTGATCAATTTTTTTATGAAGAAGTATTGACACATTCTAAATAATATTGTGTACCAAAATTTTCAAAAAAAAAGTTTTTAGATTTTTAAAAAAAGTTTTAATATTTTTTTTTGAAAACTCAATATTTCAAAAACGACCTAGTCGATTTTTATTAAACTTGGTTAATAGCAGTTTTTTAACTTTATCTAGAAGATTTTTGACAAAAGTTATTCTAATACCCAAAAATAACGGTGCCTCCCATACAAATGTTAAAAAACCGTTAAGAAAAATATTTTGTTTCTCAAAAACGACTCCAACGATTTTCATAAAAGTTTTTTTGTATGTTAAAATTAGTACGATCTATCATTTAAAATTTTTAAAGTTTATATTTTAGGTTTATTAACAGTACCTCTCATAGAACGGTTTCTTTGATTTTCGACTATCTCAACATTTGATCAACCGAATAAAATTAGATTTTTTATACAGAAGCTTGTAACAAATATAAATAAAAGTGCGTATCAAAATTTTCTAAAAAATGATTTTTGGATTTTTAAAAAAAAAATCAAAATTATTTTTTGAAAATTCGATATTTTGAAAACTGGTAGCAGATTTTTTTGTGAAGTTCAATTTTTAACGCAACATTAATAAATGCTTTAAATTGGCGTACCAATTATTTTTCTCAAAAATGTTAACAAAATTTTGTGTATAAAAAATTAATTATTTTTAAAACCGCTCCTACGATTTTCAAAATTTTTTTCTCATAAATAAAGATTTATATAAGAATTGAGATGGTGTACATCGCGTTGGGTTAAAACGGATTCAAAGTATTTTAATCAATTTCTTTCTAATTTTGTTGATTTAAGCAATTTACCAGTTTAAATAGTATAATTTCCTTATATGCATATTGCATATGTGCAACACTAGGCTATATTGTTAATTTTTGTATACTCACATAATACCACCTGAAACTAAACTAAGATTTGGCAAATGGATAAAATATATGCTCCTATAGCTAATTTATTTCAGACTATAGAACCACAATGTGGTCGCGCATAAGAGCAAGTTCGTGCGACCCAGTCGTGCATATTTTTTATTTTGTATAAGGAAAATTAAATTGTTTTTTGATGAATATGTAATTTAATTGATGTACCTACATAATATGTACATAGTATACAAACAACATATTTCTTCATTACGATAATAAGGAAGACGTTTCAATTTTGCCCAACACATCGTCTGACTCTGGCATGCAAACACTTGATGCCAATGAATTGAACCATAAAAGCATAAGCGTGTAATAATAACTCAACTCAAAAACTGAAAATGCCCACTTCTATGATATTGATCTTAATAATTTAAATTAAGAATCAATTAATATCGATAGCTAGAATGGACAAAATGAACAAAACTGTGATACACATGTCTCATAGGTAACTCGAGCTGTTATTCATGTTGCCATATTGTGTTGCATTCATAAGTAAAAATAGATCCTTGTACATAATGTAGAATTCTGAGACTGGGATATGAACCCGTCCATCAGAAAAGAACAAACAAAAGGACAAGTGCCATATATGTATGTATGTATGTAGCTAGTTGACAATATACCTTTAGCATTAAAACCTACTTAGGAATCAAAGGATGTAAGGTTGGTGATAAACACAATAAGAGCACACTATATAAGGTTGCTTATGATAGCTTTCATAACCTTGTAGCTTTTATATTCCCATTGCCAGCCACCCTTGTTTCCTTATGAATCCTTGTATACGAATAGGTATGCTGTATTCAAGAGCACTCTTTGTTTATATGTACCTTTATAAAAGGTCACTGCAATTAAAGAGTGTGTGCACAAGGAGTACAACTGAAAATATACCTTTCTTCTTGTTGTAACATGGACTTTATACTATACATAGGTACACCTACATACATAAGAGTCTACATAGCTATGTGTTATGTATTGTGTATACCAATATGGTGATATGTTTATGAAAATGTGCATTTTATTTGCGACTGAGGTGATGAGGGGAGAACAAGAAACACCTTCAAGTACGTGCCAGAGCCTGAGGTCACAATGTGTTTATTTTTATGACGTGCTGTATATGTCGAAATGATTTCATTCTTTACATTTGCATTGAAATTGTGCTTGAATTAAAGTTTTTATTATTTTATTTTAAGAATAAAAAAAAAACTGAATAGATATCTTAGTACATTCAGTGCCAATTTAGAGCCACTTTCATTCTGACAAAAATATACTGCTGTTTTATACAGGTACCTACAATCATATTTATTTGTATTATTGTTATTATTAGGTAGGTTGAACAAAAGACAGACAGATAAGAAAGATGAACAATCATTTTTTTTCTGGCAAATGGTTATAAATGACCATGACTATGAGGGTTCTATTATTATCAGTGGGTATATATACCTTTTGAAAAGCTCTATACCGACTCCACTAGAAAAATTCCAGAGAGAACTTAAGTGTCGAAATGGGAAGATGAAATCAAATGTTACTCACCGTATGCTCTAGAATAATTTAAAGTGGTGATATGATTCTATCAGCTTCTTCAACACAAATCGGTAAAATAAAACTCGACATTCCTGAAGGTATTTAAATATCCTCCCCCTCATGTCAGAAGCATGAATTTCCAAAAATAAAAATATGTAGGAGTAATTTAATTTAATTTAATTTAATTTATTGATCGAGCTTAATACAAGCGAAACTTATAGCTATTACTTAAAACTAAACTTATTCTATGGTGGGTTTTTCGTTGTTTTTTTTTTTTTTTTTTTTTTGTTTTTTTGTTTTTTTTTTTTATTTTTTTTTAATTTATTTATTGGTTTGGGCCCAAAGGCCCACCCACCAGTTTAATTAAAGAAAAAACTTAAAAGCAAAACTTGAAGGACTTAGGGAGGAAGCACGGATATGGGAGATTGGTATTATATGAGGTGTGTTAGGTGGAGCGCCTGGGGCGATCCTATTAGGAGTTATAGAGTGAGTTTCTAAGCGTGGATATACTAATGTGAAAGTCAAGGGTGTACAGTGAGGTATTTGCCAAACGCAACATTCTAGATAACGGTTCAAAGAAGCCATAGTTTGTTCTATGGTGAGGTGGGCGGAAGAGAGGAGCGGATCTGAGGTTACGCGGGTTAGTATAGATCGGGATCATTTCCAACAGAATGGGTGAATCGATTGTCCCCGTTAAAAGTTGGTACACGAAGAGTATATCAGCTACTTCTCGCCGTTTTTTTAGAGTTTGCAAGTGTATCAATTTTAATCGATCTTCATAGGGAGGCAAGATGATATTATCGGACCACAGAAGGCCGCGGAGGGCGAACCGAAGAAATCTACGTTGCACGGACTCAATTCTTTGGGAGTGAGAGTTCTGATGTGGCGACCAAACTTGGCTAGCGTATTCAAGGAGGGGTCTAACAAAAGTAATGTAAAGGGACTTAGTGACGTAAGGGTTAGAGAATTCTTTAGACCAACGTTTTATGAAGCCGAGAGAGGAATTGGCCTTGTTAATTATTTGATCGATATGAGAGCGGAAGTTAAGCTCAGTGTCACAAATAATCCCAAGGTCTCGAATGGAACACACAATAGGAATGGCTTCATTACGAAAGTAATAAGTTCTGGGGGTTGAGGGTAACCGTTTACGGGAGAAGGTTATTGATTGACATTTAGCAACGTTGAGTTCTAAGAAATTTTTATCGCACCAAGTTTGGAATAAGTTTAGGTCGTTTTGGAGCAAGTAAGGGTCAGTGGGGGAAGAAATGACCTTAATGATTTTCATATCATCTGCGTAAATAGACAGATAAGAGTCATTAATTATACTTACAACATCGTTTATTGTAAGGACAAAGATAAGAGGGCCCAGGTGACTGCCTTGAGGAACGCCAGAAGTGGCGTTAATAGGATCGGAGATTGAGGACCTGAAGAGAACCCTGTATTGACGTTGTTCTAGATACGATCTCAGCCATGAAATGAAAAAGGGAGGGAACCCAAGGGCATTGAGTTTAAGGTATATAGTTTGGTGACAGATTTTATCAAAGGCTTTACTAAAATCTGTGGTTATGACATCGACTTCTTTACCATTCTCTAATGCATTAAGTGTCCTAGAGACAAATTCAGTTAGGTTAGTTGTAGTCGATCTACCCTTTAGGAAACCATGCTGCTGGGGAGAGAAGATAGACTTGCAGTGAAAGTAAAGAGAGTCATAAACAATGCTTTCAAAGAGCTTCGGGATAGAAGAAAGTTTGGCTATAGGCCGGTAGTTGGATATGTCGTTTTTAGAACCTTTTTTGTGGATAGGGAAAATAAAGGAATCCTTCCATAATTTTGGGAAGATAGCTTGAGAGAGAGAAAGACGAAATAAAGCTGTTAGGGGCTTGCAAAGCGAACTAACACATTTCTTAAGTAAAATGGCGGGTAAACCATCGGGACCGGGAGAGAAGTCATCTTTAAGCATACATATTTTGTTGGTTACAATATCATTCTCAAAGTCAATAGAGACTAGAGAGGTTTGAGGGCAGTTCTTCAAGTAACTAAAGAACTCGCGGTCGGGTTCAAATGTATTATCAATGTATGATTGGCTGAAGAAAGAGGCAAAAAGGTTACTGATTATTTTAGGGTCTGCAGAAGAAGTATTTAAATATTTGAGTGTAGAAGGGAAGCCATCAGATTTTTTCTTAATATTAATGAATTGGTAAAAACGTTTAGGATCCGAGATCAGACTAACCTGCATTCTATCTAGATAATTATGGTAGAGTGACTCACAGAGAATGGAGAAGTTAAAGGAAGCTTGCTGGTAGAAGGAAAAGTCTGAAGCAGACCTAGATTTTAGATAAGTTTTCCATAGCTTGTTTCTGGCGTTACGAAGTGTTCGCAATTCCTTATCATACCAAGGTGGAGAGTATGAGCAGTTTTTGCGAGCCGCATATGGAACACATTGAATGAGGCAGTTAAAAATGGCTGAGTAAAAGAAAGAGACAGCGATGTCGATGGGAATTTTAGTGTTTAAGAAAAGGCTAAAATCAATATTATTGATAAGACGGTTTAATTGGACAAAGTCAGCTTTTCGAAAGTTGAAAGAAAGAGAGTTCTCGGAATCATTAGTTATAAATTCATGAGCATATGAAAAGGTCAGAGCGAGAGGGGGATGGTAGTGATCAAGGGTAGAGAGAAGATGGGTACTTTTGGTAACGACTGAGTTAAAGGGGTCAGATGAGAAAATGAGATCGAGTTGCCTACCTAAATTGTTGGTGACGTCACTAATTTGAAAAAGACCACAGTCAAAAAAACGGTCAGTTATAAGAGATTCTTTTTCCTGGTAGGGATTGGAAGGTACAAATGATGATTCGTCCTCGGATGGAACCCAACACAGGTTGGGGAGGTTGAAATCTCCAACAATTATGAAATCATCATCTGGTTCAGCAACGTCTAACAGCGAGTCCATAGCATCAACAGCCAACTGATATACTTGGACGGGTTGAGAAGGACGAATATAACAACATAATATATAAACACTCCGATTAGGTATAGATATTTTAACACATACAAATTCGCAGGAAGGAGCGTTAGATATTTTAATAAGAGTTGGGTCCAGACGATGGTGTACGGCAAGAAGAACCCCGCGGCCGGAAAGGGCATCGTCAAAGTCCTGACCATCAGCACGAAAGACGAAAAAATCGGAAGTGAATAATTCGCCATCTAGGAAGCTTGGACAGAGATTAGTTTCGGTTAGGGCAAAGATTTCGTAAGGTAGTTTCTGGGAGTTAAGATAAACGTTCATAGTTTTAGTTCGAAGACCTCTGACATTCTGGTAGTAGAGCGATAAGAAACTTGGAGTAGATTCAATTTCTGGATTTCTGTTAGGAGCGAAAGTAGTTTTTGAAATTTTTACGAGTATTTTGAAGGTAAGATGTTCGTTTGTAGCTTATGTGGGAGGCATATGTACGAAGGTCGTTTGTTACTGTGGTGGGTGAGATGTTAAAGCTTTCATGATACCGGGTGTAGATGCTTTTTAGGGCAACAGGGTCAGTTGGAAGGCCTTCTTTTTGGATAGAAACAATGAGGTTAGTCTTGGTCTTGCCATCAATACACACGGAATCTGATTTATCATGGAGATATGCGAGGTATAGACGAACGTTTTCAAAGAGTTTCTGATCTCGAAGTCTAGCCATAATATATCGTCCATCTAGGTCAGTTATCGTTGGCGTAGGGTCAGCAAATTTGGAAGTTAATTTAACATTGGGAGGGACCATTGGGTCGAAAATTGGAGGAGGCAGAGTTGGTGAGGATCCAGAAAGACTTTCAGAAAGGGAGGCATTGGATGTGGTGGGAAAAGAGGAAGAGTTGGATACAGGAGGAGTGGATGAATCGGGATTGAGTACGTGTGAACGGATAAAATTTGGGTGATAAGAGTTATGAAGCTTTGAAGATGGGGCGTCTGTTGCAATAGGAATGTCGAAAGATACACGTTTGCGTTGAGCCTTTGGAGTGATAGGATGATTTTGAGACAGCATATAGGGGTTACGGGGAATAGAATGAGGCAATTCAGGAGAAGGAGAAGGGGAGGTTGTAGGATAATTTTGAGTATGGTGGCTAAATTCATTTCTATTAGGAAAAGAGGGATTATGGAAGATAGAGTGTGAAAAGTTAGGGAAGATACCCGATTTAAAGCTCCAGTTGGGTTTAGGTTGAGGAGTTTTGTTTTTTCTAGATTTCAAATTCTTGGTCATAGTCAAACGTTTCGTGGATGATGTCGTTTTTTCTATCCATTTGGATAATCTCATGTCACCAATTTGAATTGTTCCATTAGGGCAGGAAAATAGCCATTCGTATTTCGATGGGATAGTGATTTTGAAGCGGCAAGCGGAGGTACGTTGGCATTCGATGACCATAGCAAACATTCGAAAGAAGTAAGATCTAACCCAGTATTCATCAGCAACGGGAGGGGCATTTGTTAGGAAAAACGAGCTCTTGTTCGCGCTATTGAGCTTAGACAGTCTATAGTTCCACTCCTTGACAGACCAGGAAGTCCCAAACCTCATAAGATTTGGCATAACTGAGGATGGATTCGAAGAAGGAGATGATTGAGTCGTTGAAATAGGTACAGATTGGCCGGCAAGATGAGGTGGTGATGGCGATGCGGTTGAGATGGTCTGAAGTGGAGGTTGTTGGCTATCAGGTGCAGGTGGTGATGAAGCTTCAATAGCTTGTAAAGGTGGTGAACAGACAGGTAGAGGTGTGTATGGGGTGGTATCCAAAATTTCAGCCATTAGTGATGTGTTGTAGACAGTAGTGTTGGTTTGGAGTTGAGCCGGTATCTCATCGATTTTGCAGGATGTCGTCTTAATATCATCTGATATTTGGGCGATGCTTAGTCGAGTTTCCACGAGATCATTACTTATTAAGTTGATTGCACCCACGGCATTTTCGAGTAAGGTAAGGGGTTGACGGAGACCAGGTATAATAATATTAGAAGTGCTTTGAAAGTGACATTCAAGATCAGAGCGGAGAAAGTTCAGATTTTCATTAATGGATGCAACAGAATTGGTAGAAAGATAAGAGTTAAACATTGATTTAATATCGTTTTTTAGAGAATCACAACGTTTGTCGATTTGATCATCGCGGGAAAAGTTCGAAACAGACACCGAAAGAGCACTGAGTTGTTTTTCGATGGAAGAGAATTTAGAAACACACCGCTTATTTGAACACTCGATTGTGTTACACAAATCTTCAAAAGATTTTACCACAAAGTCATCCATTTTTACCAACTGACTAATTACACTTTTATGGAATGACTTATTGTCAGCGGCAATAGTGTGGGTGGAAACATTTTTTAAAGCAAAGTCATCTTCCAGTGCGACACTACGGTTATTGGGTGAATCGGCTTGCGAGTTATCACGAATCGTTTTTGTTAACGCGATCAGTTGATTCTCAATAGAGTTAAATTTAATTGATAGGGAGTTGATGTTGTCGCTGTTGCATTTTATTGCGAACAAAACATCAGAGAGGGATATCTTCACGCACTCATCACAGTAAAAAAAGAAATGATTAGAATATTCCTTTAAATAAGTGATGGACCTTTTGCTGAGACCGATGCAAGTGGGGTGGAATCTTTTTCGGCAGATACCTTTACAGATCACTCGTTCTGCGTTTTTGTCATTGACGTCACAATGAGCAAATCCACAGCGATTATTTTCCATAGTTATTGTAGGTCGCAAACAAAAAACAATGCAAATGGGGCGAGTAAGCACTTACGAGGTATAGTTAAATTGGAATTAAAGCCAACGAAAACTTTAGTGGGTCGAAAATAAGCGGTAAGTGATGATTCAGTTATCACACACGTTGAAATATTTATTAACAATTATTTATTAATTGGGGTCAAGAAAAATTGAACAGAAATAATGGAAAAATGATTATTGCGGAGTGAAACAAAAATGCGACTGTATAGTACTGACACAGAATAATGAACTCACCGTATGCTCTAGAATAATTTAAAGTGGTGATATGATTCTATCAGCTTCTTCAACACAAATCGGTAAAATAAAACTCGACATTCCTGAAGGTATTTAAATATCCTCCCCCTCATGTCAGAAGCATGAATTTCCAAAAATAAAAATATGTAGGAGTAGGTACCTATATCGAGTTTGAATTTCTTACTTGATGCAAATAAAATCTTTTGTATAATTATACTAATAACCTAATTGATGTTTTAAAATAAAATGTTATTTCTTCGATACCCGCACATTATCGATCCTTGGTGTGATGGAATTTTCAATACATTTATTACGTATTTATATTTATAAACTAACACAGTAAGATAAATCTTATAAAATAGTGCAAGCTTGTGATTAATATTATATAGAGTTTTAAATAATATTGTACATATTTAGTATCCAGTTATAGACAATTAACAAGAACAGAATAATATAGGCTTGTCTAGAAGGCAGAAAATAGATAAAGAAATTGAAGATTAAGAAGAAGGCGATCGGAAAAAAGATGAGTCCAGACTAAAAGATGAAGTTAGTTGCCTTGGTTGTGTTTAGAAATAATATTAGTTCTTTGTCAAACTGTTTAATGCTACCACAGATTAGCCACATGAAGATGAGAATCCCCGGCAGCCATTTTAATTTGCCTACAAGCTTGAACTGGCAGTTATCAGATAAAAAATGAGAATGTGTGTATGAAAATCTCACACATAGACAGTAGGGATCTTCACACACCGGGTTAAATTGTTGTTGCAATTCAAATCTTTTCATCGACGCGGGAAAAATTACAAATACAACAATGTAAACAAATGGGTTTTGGAGGGTGAAACGTACGAAACATTCTCATCTTCATATGGCTAATCTGTGAATGCTACTGTATCGAACTGCATGAGTGTGAAACTGCAGTCGATGTATTCTGAGATGGTAGTTGTAAACTATATAAAACTTAACGAAAGATATTCTAAATGTGAGGAAATGTATGACGAAAGATTTAGTCTTGCTGAAGAGCTTGGCCAGGAAGGACGTTTGAATAATAAAGATAGTGTTTTTTTTTAATACTTTTTCCACTTTAAAAATCTTGTATTTTATTTATCTATGTAATTATATAGTGACGGATACTTTATATAGCGAAGGAAACACTCCACCAGGAGTGCGGTTTGTACATTTTTATATTTTATTTACTGAGCTACGATACAGCTACAGATCCCGGCGATGAAGAACTGCCTTTCAGATGTCAGGCTATTAAATCTAGGGAGTATTAAATAGATTGCACTGTTTGATTCCGAATTTCAAATAAATACTTTGGCTCCCGTGATTGCATTATATTAAATAGTATTTTGAGGGCACAGGGGCCTTATTATGTATTACGAAACGAACGGCACAAAAAACGAAGCCCATCAGGGAAACGAAAGTCAGCGCGTAGTGCGATTATGAAAAACGAAAATGTGTTTCCCAGTATTTATTATTTTTCTTACATTTTTCCTTAGCTCACTCAAAACAACTCAAAACCAAACCAAAATACAATTTTGACAACAAACTCAAAACGACAGCTTAAGTCACTCGTGTATAAAATACGAGTATCGTTTTTTTTTCGTTACTCGTGACTCGTAATCGCAATTTAACGAATACGCGGCGTTCTAAACGATATTCGTTTTATGTAATAAGCCCCCAGATTACCCACATGAAGATGAGAGTCCCCGGCAGCCATTTTAATTTTCCTACGAGCTTGAACTGTCATCAGATATCAGATAAAAAATGAGAATGTGGGTATAAAAACCTCACACATAAACAGTAGGGATCTTCACACACCTGGTTAAATTGTTGTTGCAATTCACATATCTATTCATCGACGCGGGATGAAATTACAAATACAACAATGTAAACGAATGGGTTTTGGAGGGTGAAACGTACGAAACATTCTCATCTTCATATATGGCTAATCTGTGTTTTAGGGTTAGAAATTGTAGGAGATTTTCAAAAGACATATCGAGAAGCCTCAGCCTCAGCCTCAGCCTTAGTCCATAGATATACCGAATGGTGATGTTGAAAGCGACCTTTAGTTTTTGTTTGCAAGACGAATCACAGTTTAGGAAAATTTCACAGACCTGAGTAAGTACGGGTATGATTAAGGTTTTTGCAAGCATAAATCATGTATTTATTGGATTGAATTGGTGGCAAGTCCATAGAGTGCGGAGAACTATATAAGTTTGTCCCACAATAGAATAAATATGAGCTTTCTATTAAAAGTCATTCCTAGGTTCTTAGCTGTGCTTACGAATTCTAGTGCAATATTATTTAATAAAATTGGTGGGAAGTATGTTAAATCCAAGGGTTTTTTTTCGAGATTACTAGACGTTTGCATTTATTGGGATTGAGACTTAAACCGTTGCTGATTGACCAGTTAGAAATCAAACCAAGCTCCTCATTAATTGTGAAGACACAATTCTCTATTAGGCCGAGTGAACAACTTTTATAAATCTTAATGTCATCGGCGTAAAAGTGCCTAGATGATAGTGAAATAATGGACGCAATTTCATTTAAATACAATGAGAAGAGGAGTGGTGCCAAAATGCATCTTTGGTAAACACCCCAGGGAACAGGAAGGAACCCTGGTAATTATTATCTAGACACACAGCCTGCATCCTACCACTTCAATAGGATGCAATTAGTTTTATTGCATCAGAAGAAAGATTGAAGGAAAACTGTAGTTTTTTTTAGAAGAAGAGAATGGTTGACCATGTATGTCGAAGGCTTTCGAAAAGTCTAGAAGGACTAAAAAGATAACATCATCGTTGTCAAAACTTTTCCTGATATCCTCTACCACTTTCATTAGCGCAGTATTGCAACTGTGTTTGGGTCGAAGTCCCCACTGAATGTATACTAACAATTAATTCCGCATAATTTAATCGTTTAACTGTTGTTGCATTACTCTTTCGCAAACTTTTGAAAGGAACGGAAGAATTTAAATTGGTGCTGGATTTTTTAAATCACATGCTGCATTTTTATAGGAATGGGTATAATCTAAGCCAATTTCCATTGACTGGGAAAAATACCGGTTGTGAGAACAGTGATGAGGAAAGGCAGCTAGAATGTCAATGTGGCTTTCAAAAAGAGGGCATTCATTTTTACTGGAAGATTTTACTGGAAGAACGCTTTCTTAAATGTCAAGATCATTTACACCAGAGAAACAAAAAGATGAACATATAGGAGCTGCAGTGGGAATCTCATTATTAATTAATAGTGGGGTGGTAAGGACTTTTTATTAAGTTCATCACTATCAATATTAGAATATTACCAAAAGGTTCACCAAATTAACCAGCAATTTTATGCTTCTGGTGATGAAGGGAGGGATATGCGATGATACGAATGTATTTTACATTATAAAGCTATTTAAAAGGCACCGCAAAACAATATTGAGGAGTGACTTTTACAAGAGGAAATGGGATTTTTCTTAGCAAATCAAAAAAGAGTATGAGGGCTGTGGACTCACCGCGGCTAAGATGTGTAACTATCAAGGTTAGTCCGAGGGCAGGATATTTGTTATTTATGGTACATAATTTTCATAATGCCATTCATAATAAAGAATTGCATATTTTTGGAGACTAATTTCAAGGGTTGATTTTATGTTAAGGCTCAACATGAACAAGCTTAACTGACCATCAGAGCATGAAGGACTAAACTGCATTACCTACTTTGTTTTAAAATAATTGATAGAATTGCTACCTACGAGTTTTTTCTTTTGTATTTACAAATTTTATTTCTTTATGTGTGTTCTTCAATAATCCTTTTGGAGCATTCAAAAAAGAAATATTATACGGTTTTCTAGTGTGTCGACATACATTATACATTATACATTATACTATTTTAATGTTTATATGGCTCCTGATTGATTATGGGACAAATTCTTCTCCTCAAATATGATCTTAAATAACTTGAAATACGATTTTTACTTGCTCTATAAGGCAAGTATTGGTTTCGTGTAAAAAAAATGTAGAGGTTGTAATCAAACTAACCCTACGATGATCGAGAAGTCCGAGATAGTGGGTTTCCTCATACCGTCGCGTCGGTCTGTGCGTCCACTGTACTTTGAGCTAGAACCTAAACGGGTGAACCGATTTGCTTCAAATTTGGTACAGATCATTTTTATTTGATTTCCTAAAAAAAAAATCTAATTTTTGTCTTAGCTCATCTAGAACGGGTAGCTGCCACACAAACATGTTCGTGTTTTCAAACTTTCTCAAAAACGGCTATTATATATAAAACGGCTATATAAAAAGTCAATTTTAAGAAAACTGCGTTTCAAGCTTTTGTCAAAAAAAATTCCCATAGCGGAATTGGGTAGTTCACGTTAAAATGATCTTATGTTTGGGATATTCAAGTATGTATCTTGATCTGGTACGTTTGAGTAGTTTGAATAATAGTGCAGGTAAAAATTTTGAAAAACATGGATATACAGGGTGTCCCGAAATCATCGCCTCAGAAGAAAACCATAAGTTCCTGAGGTCATTTCAAGTAGAAGAACTTAAGAGGTAATTTTCTCGTTTTTGCTTCGTTTTCGACTTATAACGGTTTTTATGATTTTTATTCTATTTTCCTTTGACTGGCTCTAACTTTCACCATACAACTTTTTTCTGTGTGTATAACGGTTTTTCCGCAATTTATTATCAAACACATTTTTTAAGCATTTTAAGGTTGTTTTTTTGACTTCGATATGATTTTTTTCACAAAAACACGTTATTAAGTATAATTTTTTTTGTTTTTTTTATTATGAAAGCTTAATATGTATTCTTAAAAATACTTTACATTTTTACCTTGAAAATACATTTAAAATAATTAAAAAAATAAAAAACAAATAATATTGCAAATCGGTTGTAAAGGGTGGTTTTTTAAGAGGTTTAGAACTTTTTTTTAAAAAAAAAAACACAAAAAATTCAAAAAAAATGAATGAAATATTTATTTGAATCGATAGTTTGAACCTTGCAATTTAATGTTTAAAGATAATTTCATGCAAATGTTGACCGTGGCTGCGTCTCAGGTAGCCCATCCGCTGAGTCCAATTTTGGCATGCTCTTTCACACATATCGGCCGGTATCTCACGAATGAATGCATGGATGTTGGCTTCCAGTGCGTCAATCGAAGCGGGCTTGTCCCTATAGACATTAGCTTTGACATACCCCCACAAAAAATAATCTAATGGTGTCAAATCGCACGATCTAGGCGGCCAATTGACCGGCCCGAAACGTGAAATTAACTGTTCACCAAACTCGCCTCGCAATTGCGCCACTGTTTCGCGTGCTGTGTGGCATGTGGCATCGTCTTGTTGAAACCACATATCATGCAAGTCAAGAACTTCCATTTCGGGAAAAAAAAAGTTTGTTATCATCGCTCGGTAGCGTTCACCATTGACAGTAACGCTGCGATTCGCATCATCTTTGAAGAAATAGGCCCAATAATGCCGCCGGCCCATAAACCGCACCAAACAGTGGCTTTTTCGGGATGCATTGGTAGCTGTTGCAATGCTTCTGGCTGATCTTCACTCCAAATGCGGCAATTTTGCTTATTTACGTACCCATTCAACCAAAAATGAGCCTCATCCCTGAACACAAGCAGCGCGCGATGAACATTTCGAACCGAGCACGAATTTTGATAGTAAAATTCAATAATTTGCAAGCGTTGTTCATTTGTAAGACGATCCATGGTTAAATTGCAAACCAAACTGAAGCTGTTTGACAGTGACACAGGGTACTAAACATACGTCAGCTGTCAAAACCAGTGTTGCCAAAACCGAACCAGTTTAAAAATCACCCGTTAGTTTGGCAAAGTTAGAGCCAGTCAAAGGAAAATAGAATAAAAATCTTATCAACGGATTAAAAGAAAAAGTATTATCTGATTTCACTAACGGTGAATCAATAATATTTATTGGGTATCAGTCGTACGATTATTTCTCAAAAAATAGCACGATTTCGTGCATGGGGAAATGTCAAAACGGTCCATAGTGGCGATGGACCTTGAAAAACTTGCCGTCGCCAAGATAAAAGAATCAGCAGGGATATCAAAACAGATCCTCTTATGAGTATAGACAAAAAGTATGGAAAATAAAAAAGATTTAGAGATCTTGGGAAGAGCGGTTAATGGTGGCATTCTATCTTACCGACTGTAAAAAAGCCATTTTTTTCTCAGAAAAAATGACATGCAAGACTGGAGGTTCCGAAGACCGACTTAAACTGGACTGTAGCGAAATGGAAAACGGTTATCTTCTCTGATGAGTATCCATATTAAATTTATAGGGATCCAGATCCACCGGATTTCGTACGGTACGCAGGCCGGAGAGGAAACGCTTAAATTCTTTGTTTCACAAATGGCCTAGTTGAGCACGGTGGAGCCTTATTATTGTCTGGGGATGTTTTTTCAGTCAAGGCTACGGCTCATTTCACAAGGGATATGGTGTAATGAATCGTTTCAAGTATCGGGAGATTTTTCAGAACGGACTGCTTCCTCATGCTGAGGAAAATATGCTGTTATGAAAGCTCTTCCAACATGATAACGATCCCAAATATACCGCTAAGCTTGTGAAATATTGACTTAATGAAAACGGTATTGTTTTTATGAAGTAGCCAGTATAACACGCTGATCGCAACCCCACAGAGAATCTATTAATAATTTTAATTCTGAAAATTCATCATACGTAATCCGATAATTTCGACTCCATTTGTCAACGATCTCAAATTGCCTGGAATTTATTTTTTTTTATGAAGTCAAAAATGTGCTTTAGTTGTGTACACCTAGTTTTTAATGAAATCTGACTAATGATGTTGATTTTTAGTAAATAAATTGTGAGTTATGATAATATTATTGATCGTGAATTAAAGTCTTTATATTTAGATGTTTTTTTTTTAATTTTCTTTATATTTTTCCGAAATGAGAAAATTTCGTGCTTTAGTTTTGGCCAATACTGTACATACACAATGCATCTCCAGTGTGAAGTCGGGGCTTTTGGTGAGGCTGATAAATAAAAATTGGCCATCAAATGCTCTTTGACCCACTGACGTGTGATCAGGGGAGGATTTTCTAGAGATGGGTGAAGACGAATATGGGTTCTTCATACAATTGAAGCCAAAATCTGGCTTTTCATCACCAAACTCACCAGAAGCCCGCGACTGCAAGACTTTGAATTCGGTTTTACCACTGCTTTCGACTCATGTGCTTATTTGTTGGTCTACTATCACACCTAAAAATGTTGCTGTGGACTATGGGGTCCATTCAATAAACCATTCAGAATAACAAATTTGTAGTACCTACTCTCTTTCGAGGGGGGGCTTTGCTTAATTGATATCAATTAAGCAAACCAGCAGACAAAACTTAGAAAACAAAGCACAACTAAATTGAAATTGTCACAAATAATTCACAGCTGATGAACGAAAATTATTAATCAATCATAACCATTCAATAAAAATAGTTTGTAACCCTTTTTCTAGAGGGAAAGGGGGGGCGGGGCTGCGAAAGAACGACAAATTCGAAATGATCACAACTAATTAACGATCAGCAAATGATGCTTCGATAACTTGACATTCATGAAATTATGAATTTTATGCTTGTCAAGCACGAAAAATATAGTTAAATATACACAAATGATTTACACTTTATTATAACTTGTGCATTAAGGAAAGTCAAATGAAATCAAACCAATCCTGTACGCACCCAAGAGTAATTAGTTGATAGGTTTAGAACTATAAACCTTCTCCAACTGAACAATAATTTACAAATTCCTTCGTTATAAAATGCTTCTAATCCCACACCTTAAAAAAGCTACAAAAAACAACACCGCATTCAAGTAATTGTTACCTGTCTAAACGGCTTCATACAGTCATGACTTTTATATTGTCAACACACATATATGTGGGATAAAACCTTTACAACGATACTATAATTTATGCCACTCCCCTTACTATAAAAATATATTACATGATTTTTGGCAGGTCAAAAAATATTTACTTTTTTTTTTTTAAATCAAACCCATTGTTTTTGTTGACCATTTTTACAACACACATAGTTACAACACACATTATTAATAGTTGTGCTTGAATATTAAATGTACATTATTCTCTATATACATATGTAAGGAAGTGAATATATAGGAACTAAACTATATGTATAGTTTATCATAAGCCTAATGGATGTTTATCAGTTCTTATTTCCTTTATATTTCCTTAGATTAGATAGAAAATGTATTCAAGTTAAGAACATTAGTCTTGATAAATATGCAATTTGTATACAGTCATATGCGCCCCCAAGGGGCAATATGGGACACGAGTCCTAAAGAAAAAATTTGAATTTTCGTTTTAGCTCATCTAGAACGGCTAGCTGTCATACATACAACCAGTGTTGCCACTGAGGAATTAAAAAAGGTCGCAAAAATTGGGTCAAGAGAAAAAAACCTAGCAATACGATAATTTTGTAACATATGTACATAAATGTTGATGTAGACATAGGTAAATCAGTCGGAAGAAATTAGTTGACAATAAAAGCAAGAATCTGTAATTGAATAAATTTTTATTACCATATATAGGGATATTATCTATTAAATCAAAAGCAGTTGGGCTCGATAAAATTCACCCTTCCTTTTTAAAGCTACTCTTACCTATTCTTCTTCCATATATAACATATATTTTTAATACCATATTAACAACTGGAGTATTTCCCATTTAATGGAAAAGGGCTAAGATTACTCCTGTTCCTAAAATCATAAAAAGTGAAGAGACCAGGGCAATTTCAATACTGCCGTTTTTATCTAAGGTGTTCGAACGCACAAATACATATGTGCGTTTCTAGAAAGTGAGAACTTACTTACTTCTAAACAATCCCGTTTCCGAAAGAAAAATAACTGTGTTACTGCCTTAATAAGTGTCTCTGAACAAATAAGAAAAGCCATTGATGAAGAAAAAGTTACTTTTTTGATTCTTCAAAATTCACTCAAAATTGTGTGCAAAACTCTCTCGGTCGTATAAGATTTCTTCAACTGCAGTCAAACTTATCTCGTCATACCTAACTGGTCGACAACAAGCGGTTGAGCTTAACAAAGTTCTGTCCGAATTTTTACCACTTAGAAGTGGAGTTCCCCAGGGCTCAATTTTGGGACCGTTATTCTTTTCACTCTATATAAATGAACTTCCTTCAGTTATCCAACATTGATCTATCCGCATTTATGCAGACGATGTTCAGATGTATGTAAGTTGTCCGTTGGGATATATTGAACACTTCGCAACCTGTGTTAATGAAGATCTGGACAAAATCTTGAGCTTGTCCCGAAATTTTGATTTAATACTTAACCCGAAGAAGTCCAAGTGTGTAATTATATCGAAAAATATTCTTGATCTTTCATACTTTCCTTCAATTTCCCTAAATGATTCTCCAATAGAATTCGTACAATCAGCTAAAAACCTTGGAGTTATTTTTAATAGAAGTCTTTCATGGAAGGACCATATAAGCTATATAGTCGGTAAAACATATAGTGCGCTTCGTGCCTTATGGGTAAAGCAACACTTTACTCCTACCAAAATTCGTGTTCTGCTCGCCAAAAGTCTAGTGCTTCCGTTGCTGACTTACGGTTGTGAAATTGTTGCTATATTAGATTTTGATAGTAAAAGAAAAATTAACGTAGCCTTTAACAGAACCGTAAGATATGTATATGGACTTCGTCGCTATGATAGAGTATCTCACCTTGCTCCAACCCTGCTTGATATGACGTTTGATAATTACTTGAATTTTCGCACAATGGTCCTGTTTTCGGATATTCTTTTGACGAATCAACCTATAGACCTGTTTAATGAATTGCAATTGTTTACATCAAGTAGGATTAACCTTTTAGTTCTACCTCGCTTTAAATGCTTAGTATCCGAGCGTCAGTTTTTTGTGAACTCAATACGGCTATGGAATTTATTACCTCGATACATAAGAAGAATAAATAGCACTGTTAATATTAAAAAAGAACTTAAATTGTATTTCAAAAACAACTAATCAAATTAGTAATTTTGCTTTTATGTTAATTGTCTCACTGGATTTTTATAGTATCATTATTGTAGCTCTCAAATAAAATCTTTTTTTTTAACTTTCACTATATTAAATATAAGATATTGTATCTTGCTGTGTAAGTTTCCAAAATTAAAATAAATACTAAAATACTAAATATATCTAGATAATGAATTATGTTTATTTTTTTACCTATAATTATGCACTACTTTATTTCATCACCATATTTGTATTAAGAAATAAATTATAAATGTTCGCGAATTGGACGTTCACTTGGAGTAGATGTGCAAATGCTAAAAATACGAAGCTATGCATGCTTTAAAGATTTTTAAATTGACTACAGGGTTAGCTGACTATTTCATGAAAATACTGCTAATGGTAATATATCTCAAATATTTAATGTGTGTGCAGTACAATGTACACACAAAAACTTTAAATTGGTCTATTTATAATAACTAAATACGATGTATACGATCACACTATGGTATGGTTTTAAACCCTGTGTACAAGGTAATTGGTCTGATTTAAAAATAGATGAATTATGTGTGGGAGTGTTTAAGTAATGCCTTCACCTACCACAAATATGTGGGTACATATAAATTAGTAAGGAAGCATAATGTTAATCTTTATAAAGGGTTTTTCAATTGGCGTGGGTAGATTTTGGCGGGTATGTTGTTTTGGTGACATCTGTTCTTTCTCATTAAGTTACTGATGCCAAACCACCTGGCAAGTTACAAGATTGAACAGCATATCCAAATGATACAAATTTAATATACAAATGTTTTGGGGCAACGATACGTGCGTAGCGCCCAATTTACGGTTTACATATGGTTGTCCTTCTAAGTCGATTATCCCAAGTTTGCTGCCAAATTTGTCTCTACCGATTCAGTGAGCAATCACCCAACGCCTTTGTGTCAAGAAACCCAAAACATCGTAGCTGTCTGTGAGGGTCCGTAGTTCTTCGAAAACGACAATGTCAATACCAACAGCATCAACGGAGAGCACTGCCGATCGATGATAACCAACTTTTACTGACTCCAATTGGATAATATTGATGTGAATGACATGAGTGGTTCCAACGGAATAGCGCTACGTGCGGCCTCCACGATTGACATTTTGCATGAAGGATTTGAGGGTAAGGTTATCTCTCGAAGAAGTGACGTGAATTGGCAACCAAGAGGTCATGCGATTTGACTCCGCTAGACTTTTTCTTGTGGGGTTTCCTGAAGTCGCATGGGCCTTTCAAATAACAAATAATTTTGTTGATACCTTACACACAGCTTGATTTATTCAATTTCTAAATCTACCACAGCCCTTATTGAAAACCCTTTATATGCATGGATCTAACAGTTCAAGCAGAAACATTTTTTGAAACATAATGTACCTACATAGTTAGAATTAAATTGATTAAAACCCTTCTGAAGTTATTGAGAAACCAACGAGCGATGTACACCATCTGATTTCTTTAATAAAATAGTAACGAAGTTATGAAAACAAAAGTTATGAAAGACTAAGTTCTGAATGACAAAGTTATGAAAGACACTGTTCTGAAATGAAAAAAAAATCTTTTATATAACTCGACCGGTTTAAAAAAAATTCATTTTTAATTTATTCGTCGGTGGTGTTCAACTTTGGACCGTGTAAAAACTTTTGCGCCACCTTAAACATACATAAAAGCTTTTTAAAAAAAAAATTGAGAAAAAATATTGGGCCTCTAATTTTGAGTATTACAGCCAGGTTCTAGATTCCACTTTGGCTCGAAATGAAATTGAAGTCATAATCTAATTTCAATTGATATCGATTTCATTTCGAGTGAAAGTGAAATGTAGAACCTGGCTGTTAATAAATGTGCAGTTAAAAATTGCATTTAAAAAAAAATTCATAAATATATTTTTAAAATATCGAAATTTCAAAAAAAAGTTGTAGGTAATCGAATGTTTCGAATAAAAAAAAAAATATTTTTTGAATATTCGATAAATTGGACACGTGAAAACAGAAGGTAGGTACCTACATTATAACACAAATAACTACAACATTATTTCAAAATCGGGTCAAACGTGGTTTTTATGAAATTCATTTTTCTTGGAAAATTTTGATATATGCAATATAAATTAATACTACAGGCCCTCGAAAAAAAAAACGCGTTAGGTCGCACTGCATTGATTTTTCTGTGAGGTTGTCAGGATAGAAACCAATAGTGTAAGACCAAGTTTGCACCTTCGAAAGACTTGTGTCTGCTGGAAAATCCTAGAAATTTCCTGACTTTTTTTCAGTTTTTGGCTTCTAACTTTTAAAAAATGCATTCTAGAAAAAAGTCAAAAGTGGTACACTTTTCTGCAAACTTGGTTTAACACTATTGGTATCTATACTAACAACTTCCCAAAAAATCCTACGACCTACGATGTCTAATATGACTGGCCTACTAGAAGTTATTAAATTCTAATTTCAGAACATTCTTATTGGATTCGTAAAAGCGGTTTCAAAGAAAAATAAAATTTTTGATGTGTAAACATCTAGCGGTAGAGTGAAAAAAAACGTGAACGTTCGTGTGCAACGTTACGGTGTGCAACGTTACGATCTGCTTACTAGGATGGCTGCGTTCAGTGAAAAAAATCTTAAGATCCCCTTCAAGCAAAAAGAAGTCCATTTTGGATCCGCGCACGTTGATGTTTACACATATTAACCGTGAGTCCCGGCACTCACACAATTTTTTTTAATAGTGGTAATATTTTGGGTCAGGGGTCAAAAATTTTTTATTTTTTCAAATAAATATTTTGTTAAAATTTATTGTATCCAATACCTATTTACTATTAACATTTCAAAACATTCTCAACAGAATCAGTTGAACTGATCTGGAATATGCTTCAAAAACTGCTTCTATACAGAAAGTTATTTTTCAGAACCGAAAGATAGCATAGGTATATTTATTAAAATTAATAGCATTTTATTAATAAAATCTGAGCTAAATTTCATGAGAAAAATAAAATGGCTTTGATAAAAAAAGAAATGATTTACTAAACTACAAAATGTAATGAATCAAAGCATAGAGATTCTGTTTATAACCCAATAACCTTTTGTGTGAATTAAAATAAAAGTTTACTAAATTATTTAACTTTAAATATTGCAAAAAGTAGCCCATACAATTCTAAATTAGTGATAGAAAATTAAATTGAACTAATTAAAATTACTATGAATTCGCCCAAATTAGCTTTGTACTAATTTTTGATGCTATTAAATTTTATTAATTAGCTTTAAATTTATATATATCTTCCACTCAATTATTGCGTTATAGAACTTCGCCTTCGATCATTTCGTCAATATTGATTTTTCGAACAAAAGTCTTGCCTAAAAAGAATCAAATTCGCCAGAATTTATTTGCGGGGCACTTTATTCGAGTTTTCTGCGTTATCGCAATGTGAGGTTCGATCAATCAATCTTTTTAAGAAGCGTTCTATTGGTAAGCTTAATCCATACATTTTTACAAATTCACATTTTTTAAACTTTTTTTTTTCTTTAATATTTACTCACCTTAATATGACATATAACTCTGATCATCGATGAATTAATGATGTTAAATCCTTGTTTCTTTTAAATAACTCAAACTCATTTTGTATTTACAAATATATTTTAACAAAATTCACTATTTTTTATTTTGGGTTAACTTTTTTATTTTTATTAACTTTTAAACTTTTATAAAACACTTTAACCGGACGATTTAAAAGTACGAACTTTTTTTTAAACACAACAAAAGACAAATTTTCGTTAGAATAATATTTGTATTTTTATCTTACATTTGATGTTATAACTTTAATATTATTTATTGAAAAACACCTCGAGTAAAGGTTTATCACTTAACAAAAACTCTTTAAGATTCTTTAACCGCTATGGGTTAATTTTTATCAAAACACTCACTCGCTCGAATAAAACTATTAAATTTTTACACCCTTTTCTATAATCACTCTAGAAAAACGACCGAATCGGTTGCAACATCGACGAAAACTGATTTACTTTTTCATAGAAATTACCTACTCACTTTGGGCGAGTGCGGTTGATAAAAGTATTATTGCATCTTTCGTCTTGCCTTGAACGGAACCATGAAAAATAAATTCATGCGCAGTAGAGAGAAGAGAAAGAGAAGCTCAAAGCGAAAGTCTCCACAATGAGAGGATTTGTATAAGGATTTTGGGGGGTTGGGTTGGAATTTAAGTTTGAGAAGAAATATTTATCTCATGTTTGGCTCAGTTATCAACTGTTGATTCTGTTGTTTATGTTTTTTTTTTCTGTCGTTTTATATTGAACTTGAAAAAGAACATGCTGTAACGAAAAAGATGTTGCTTCAATAAAGTATAGATATCTTTGAGCAGAAATGTTTGTAAATAATTTTTACATACGATATACAATTTTATAGGCTAGAGGGGCCCCAACATCATTTTTAAGTGTCATGAAATCCTAAATTTCCCATGATATTGGTTTGAGTATAATCTTTTCATTATAATACCAAGTTAGGTTAGGAAAATTAGTTTGGTAATAGGAAAAAGTCAACAAACAAGAACAAGCTCAAACAAGTTGAGGACTTGTCTCCGTCACATTCCATACACTACACATATTTTATTTTTACTACCTTAATTTTTAACCAGTGCTGCCATATTCTTGAAAATGAATTATCATACAATCTGATAATTTCTATCATACCAGACGGAAAATTATCATACGCAAAATAAAAAATTCATTTTTTTTAATGTTAAACAAAATTCGGTCTTCGACATTTTGATAACTTAATGGTTGTTGATTTTAATAAAATTTGTCGTCTATTTTAATTTGAATGGGTTTAAAATGAGAGTTGAAAAAATAATCCCCAATTTTTCAAAAAAAAAAAACAAACTATGTAATGTACATACCTATTCCTATGAATATTTTAATAAACTTCAATAATCACAATAGCTTTTAACAGCCTTTAATAGACTCGGGATTTTTGTCAAAATATTCATATGAGCTGAACTGAACTTAATATAAAATTTCGTATTCACAAAGCCCTCACTATTCAACTGATGAGCCCAGATGGGAACGTCGGGACGAAACGCCAATTTTTACGGACTAAGGACCTATTTTGAATCAATAATAAAATTTAAGCTTTTAATACTACTTAGTTTTCAGCTGAAATCGAACTGATATAGCATGAACAATATAAATTTCAAAAATAAAAATTACGTATTTTGTATTCATTCAATGTGTTTAATCTTGAACACGATCATACAACAACTTCAAATTTCGTTTATTTCCTTGCTTTTAAGGCTGACTGTATACATAATAAAGTCACTTTAGTAAAGTTTAGTTCAGATTTTCGAACAAAAATTTTCAACTGAATGTGGTGAGAAAATCTCAAACCAGCTACACAATTGTATAATTGTCTCACACACCATTGTATAATTGTGCCACACACCATTGGTTTTTGTTGTATGTTAAGGGTTTTCCAATAAGAGGTGTTATTTTGAATAGCCCGCTATTTCGGTAGATGTCACTTTTGAAGCTGTCATTTTTTGACATTTGACAAGCCATTAATAAAAATGGAACGATACACGCTTCAACAACGCATTGAAATTATTAAAATTCACTATAAAAATGGTGAAAATTTGGCAGAGACGGTTCGTAAAACTAAAACATTTTTGGTTCGTCGTGAAGCACCTTGTCGGACCGCAATACAGAAATTGGTGGACAAATTCGAGCTGTTGGGACAAGTTAGTGATGTGAAGAATAAAACCCGTGCACGTCGCTCAAGAACAACTGAGAATATTGCTGTTGTAGCCCAAAGTGTTGAAGAAAACCCAGGTTTGTCCATTCCTCGTCGTTCTTTGGAATTAGGCATTCCACAAACGTCATTACACCGTATTTTGCATAAAGACTTGGGTCTTAAGGCTTATAAAGTTCAGTTAACACAAGAACTCAAGCCGGCTGATCATCAACAACGTCGTGTCTTTGCTGATTGGGTCCTTGAAATGCATGAAAATGATCCGGAATTTCATCGAAAAATACTCTTGACTGATGAGGCCCATTTCCACCTCGGAGGCTGCGTCAACAAGCAAAACTGTCGGAAAACCCAAGAGTTATTGTTGAAAAGCCTCTCCATCCTCAACGCGTGACTGTTTGGTGCGGTTTATGGTCCGGCGGGGTCATTGGACCTTACTTTTTCGAAAATGAGGCTGGAGAAACAGTTACGGTCAATGGATTGCGCTATCGAGAGACGATTAATGATTTTTTATGGCCGGAATTGGATGGTATTGATCTGGACAACGTTTACTTTCAACAAGACGGCGCTACGTGCCACACAAGCAATGAAACCATCGATCTTTTACGGGAAAAGTTTCCGGACCGTGTTATCCCTCGAAGAGATGATCACAATTGGCCACCGAGATCTTGTGATTTAACACCTTGTGACTTCTTCCTTTGGGGCCACGTGAAAGATAAGGTCTACGCCAACAGCCCAGCGTCAATTCAAGACCTCAAAGATGGAATTCGTGAGGCTATCGAGGACATAGGGCAGCCACTTTGCGATTTGGTTATGGAAAATTTCATGAAAAGGATATTGTCCTTTAAGCGTGGTCGTGGCGGCCATTTGGCTGATGTTGTGTTTCATTATTAACGGCATACCTTCCTCTTTATAATGAAATAATCATCCGATCATTTATTTCAAAAAAATTCCATTTTTCTTTGAATATCAAAATAACACCTCTTATTGGAAAACCCTTTATATTGGGCTCGGGAGAGAATGGATTTTCAATAAGCCAAAAATCCACGAGCTAAATATATATAGTCTAGTAGCCAAGTACGCAGATCGTGCTAAATTTTAGTTTTCATACAAAATTCGCACCAAAATTTAGGCAAGCATTTTTTCCGAGTGGTACGCACCTCCAGCTAAAAAAAATCAAATTTTTGTTTCTTACTTTACATCACTATATCTATCAAATGTAAAACTAAATCTGTGCAGATTCTATAATTCTTGAATTTAGTGTGAACTTTGCTTTGTGAAAATAAAAATCGAAGTGAAGGAATATTTAGAAACAAACAATTTGTCTCACTTAAAGAAAATGATCCATTTCATTTGATTAAATTCACTTGAAATAATGAAAACAAATTCACTGAGATGGTTGAATATAATTTTTTGCTCAGAGAACAGCCGTTTTTTTTTTGTGACATACATACTTTCCACAACGCTCTCATGTCAAAATTTAGCTAAGGTCTTAGCTGACTTAGCTCGATCTGCGTCCTAGGCCTTAGAAGATCGTGCTTAATCTTAGCTGCCATACATTCATACTGTTCCAAAAAGATTTTGAGAAATCGCAGTAATCTACTAGACTATGAGATCTGACAATGTATAGGAAATCTAGTTTATTACGATGAGATTTGTTGCTTTGCGCTCGAAATAAAGATGCGGTGTGAAAGGCTATAAGAGTTAAAATATACCATTATACTTGGCTTAGGGAAGTCCAATATTTTAACGGTTTATTTATTTTGCCTTCGACCAAAGAGAGTACAAAATATGTAGATAGTCATAAACGTGTAATAGGGCCCATACAACCAACATGCCTGCATGCGCAAATAGAAAAATTCACAATCACGATTTAACCACACACTACTCACTCATGCAAATTGTACAATATTAAGTCGTGTCTCGTGTTTTCATCGCTCAGCAACAACTTCTTAATATGTCAAGCTCAGAGTCCGCTGCAGCAGCAATTTTGATTGCATTGGTCGGCCGCCGCGACGGATCTATTTCTTTTAATTTGGGTACTTTTTTCTCGTTCGCGTTAGCTTTTAAGACCCGGTTGCTATAATCTTCACTTTTGACCCGCTAGATTGTCTTAAATATTCTAGTTTATGAGAAAATTGAAAATTACCAAAACTACTTTTTTATTCAATTTTTATTTTTTTGGTATTTATGTAAGAGAGCTTACATAAAAACCAAAAAAAATAAAAATTGAGCAAAAAGTAGTTTTGGTAATTTTCAATTTTCTCATAAACTAAAAGACATTAAACCATCTAGTTTTCAGTGTTTGATTAAGAATTTATAGGAATAGCAAATAATTAAAGCCAATTCAGTACTTGATTTCACAACTTTGAATAAAAAATTTTTAAAAAATTGTTTAATGTTTTTTTGGATAAATTTTTAGTTTGAAAGCATTTTTTTCAAAAATTATTAACACAAATAACTAGGTTGAGACAAATAATAAAAGAACAAGTTTCTGGCCTTCAGAAAACATATAATTTTGCATTGTAAGTGTTGCCGCTGTTTAAAATTTTTTTTTTTTTACTTTAAGTCATTTTTTAGAAAATTGGGAGATAGACCCCCCTCCCCTAGTAAAAAATGCTTTTATTTTACCCTTCTAGCAAAATTTTGTATTATTTTTCGGCGCCCTAGTTATCGTACTCTCCCCCCGTTTTACTTCACGCAGGTATGTATATAAAGATATCAATAGGTATTTAGACCTAGCTTCAACTTTGATGTTAAATGTAGCAAAAATTGATAATTATATATTGAAGTATGACAAATTTCAACCCTGTAAAAATTTTTCGTTTCTTTTAAATTGCTTTATATTCTACTACAAATATGAAAATTATCATACATTTGGCGTATGATATTGGTTTCCAATCATACCAGACCAGAAATTATCATACATGTAGCATAATAATCATACGGTTGGTAGCACTGTTTTTAACCGACGCGACGAAGCGTAAATGCAAAACAAAAACAAACCATGTTTCACAAAATACAACAAAATGAAACCAAATATAAGTAATTAGAACAGAGTAGAACAAAACAAAGTCGAACTGAGAAGGGGAAAAAAAAACCATGAGGCACTAAACATAACAAAACGATTCTAAAACAAACAAGGAGGAATGAAGTAAAGTTAAATAAAAAAAAAATATGTAAGTGCTGGGACTCACGATTAATATGTCTGTTTAAACATCAACGTTTGTCCAAGCGGATCATACTGTGATCCATATGTTGTTGAATATGTGCACGGATCCAAAACGGACTAGTTTGCTTGGAGGAGATCTTCAGATTTTTGTCACTAAACGTACCCAAAATCCTTCTATGAAGATTTTCGTAACGTAATGTGCTACATCGTAAAGTGTAACCTCGTAACGTCGTACAGTGGGACAGAAATGCCTGATCAATGGCGATAATTATAAAGCTTTTTGTTGCCTCAACCAAAATATACTAATCGAAGGGTTTTTTGTATGCTGAATTCGAATCCGAAGCAGTTGTGCCAGTTTAAGGGTTTTACCCCTAGATTTAGGGGCTTTTTTTGTCGTTGGGGGAAATTTGGGGGGAAATCTGGGGGTATTCATCTAGAGCTAAAAGGTTGAGGAATCGTATAGGTATTGAAACAGCTGACAGTATTATACGAGTAAGATATTCCTTACATTCTGGATGGCAGAATTGTACGTCAACAGAAGAAATGCTGAAAACTTTCACAAGTGAGAAGATTTATCAAACCGACGAAACAGCCAAAACGAAGATGACGACAGTGTATTAGAACTTCTGTAAAGAAGTGCCAGCAAAATTGTAATTCCTTTATATTTTAATTTTTATATTTATTTATTTCTCGTGAATTAAACCAGAGTTAGCTAATTCTAGAGGTAATTAACCCACAATGAACTGAAGAAACCATTTTTGGGTGGAAAATGTTTGCGGAATGACTAATGCTGGATTTACACTACTGTAAAATTGGAATTTTTCTGTCACTAAACTGCCAAAAGAATTAATTTTTTGACAGTAAATGCCAGAATACCTCCAATTTGTCAGTCGTGTAAATCCAGCATAAGCAAACTCAGTTAATCCTGAGTTAACCCACCAAGTATGATGATTTCACTCGGGCTTAACTTTAATCGCGCACTGAAAAACCTTAGAGCTTGTTTCACAATGTTAATTTAGTTAAATTTCTAAATAAGCTACTTGGAACTTATTATACAATTATCAACCTCCCTTATGTTTTTTTCAAACTGTAGGCTGCAGGCGAAATTAAAAAAAGTGCAATATTTTATAAAACGCTATTTTACTGGATGTATAGAAAAAAAGTTTGTATTACGAAATTATTATTTATCGATTCTTTAAAACTATTAAAATACTATAAAGCTGCCAGGATTGCATAATGTCCGGTTTAATTTAGTAAATAGATAAGAAGAAAATGTTTAAGTTCGCTAAATTATATGTATGGGTTTTTAGAATAATGCTTATTTTGATTAGGTATATATAAGTTTACAATCGAATGGGATTAAGTACCTACATTCGCTCATACCTATTCTTAGCGAAATTTGAATGAAATAGATTCTTTTCAATTATTAAGTATTTTCATTTAACCCTTTGCAAATAAAGAATTTATGGACCTATTCATTTGACCAAATTGATGAATGAAACATTTTACAAATCAAGGCAGTTGAAAACATTTTTTTAGACAGTAAAGTTTGGATTCTAGAACAATTTACGTCCTTTACTTTGGCGGAATTGAAAAATGTTGAATCTGAATTTGTAAATGCTAATTTCTTGAGCTAACCAAAAACTTGTAGCTCGCATAGTTTTTAATAGTTATTAAAGTTTTCGCTAAAATAGGTCTTAAGTTAGCGCCAGCGCCAGCGGACGAAAATACGAAAATAATAATTTTCTTGATGTCCAAAATTACAGCTTTATAAATGCTTATTTGTAGCTCAAATTCGAGATTTTGAACAATATTAGACTATATGAAACAAGAGCTAGGTACACTGTGACGTATACATATTATCTGTGCCTTTTTATTTTAATTTTTTTTTTAATTTTATCATACCGTGCAGGATAATTTACTTCTAGATTTAACTACAGATTCTTGTGTACGATTATTTAATCAAAATTAAAAAAACGACCATTCTGCTATAGTTTATTAATAATCGTACAAAAGAATAAGGGTTTGTTTCACAATGTCCCAGGGAAGTTATAATTACTTACTCGGCATTTAAAATATCCGAAAACTAAATCTTCCCATTAAAAGAAATTGCGTTTTACAATTTATCTACCTAAATAATAAATGAATGTGTCAATTAGTATTCCAGTTTTCCAGGCAAAATAGTTTTTTTCTGATAAAAAAAATCAAAAAAAAAATAATTATTATTATTTTCGTTTGCCATGTAAATTTGATAATCGCCACTTCATCTGGCCATTAAAATACTTAGAACTTTACTCATAACTTTGACGATTCAGAGTAGTTTATAAGCAAAAGTAGTTTATAATTGAATAATAAGTTTCAAGTTGCTTGCTTAGAACTTAAATCAGACATTGTGAAACAAACCCATAGAATGAAAAAATCTATATAAGATGACTTAAAATTAAATCTTAAAATTAAGAAGGAAGATTGTGTCCAACTATATAGGTGCATCTACATATTTTGCTCTAAAATCTGTAAGGAACAATAAAACGCAGTAAGTTCAGCATGTTTCAGTTGTATAAAATGTAAAATTGGAGATACAGGCAAAAAACTGAATCTAGACTTAGAGTTTGAATTTTTCGCCAAAATACATTGTTCATAAAAATCTATATGTTACAAAAAACAAAGCAAAATTGAAACGTTACTTGACAAAAATAATTAAAATCAACAAATTATTATAACTCTTTAAATTGCCAACGAAATACAACCTATAAAATACATAATTTGTACCTTTTTCTGTTTTTCAATATGCAAAACAAATCTTCGCGTTAGTTTCAAATCTTTATGTTAACAAAAACTTAAAAACAACTTATACCGATAAAGAAATATTACATACATACAGTTTCTTTCCTCGGGGTTGAAAATAGTAAACAATTTTCAAAACAAAACAAAATATTGAAGCCTCATCGTCATGGAAACCAATAGAAAAGGGAACAATTAAATTTATAAATATCCCTTTGAAAATTGGTTTGTGTACATAAAAAAACCTACATCATCTATTTCGTTTCTCCTTTCCACCACGGCTGTGCCACAGCGCTTTTAGTTGTCGAGTGTCACCTTCTATATGTATTTATTCAATGGTTAGAACTTTACTCAGACATTGTGAAGAAAACGCCTTAACAAATTTTCTTTTATTACTAAGTACCTTTTTTATAAATGTTTTTTTTTTTACTGTGGCTACTCAAAACTATTGTTAAATAATTAAATTTAAAATTAAAAACAAATTTATGAGCTGTGAATAAAAATAAAAAGTTGATAAGGGGTTTTTGTTGATATAATGTCGTAATCTGGGGGGTTTCTCAAATTATCTGGAGGGAGTTTTTTTGTTCATCTGGCAACACTGATCCGAAGTCAAAAAAACTCCACCACTTCAGGTTTTTGAGATAGTCCCGTTATAAAATTTTAAATACGCTTGTTGGTATGTTTGGTGTATATTATTAGAGTGAGGAATTTAGATTAACATAATAAAAAGCCATTTGTGAATTTTCCTTATTTTAAACTGAATTTTAAACATTCTTATATCATTTTCTAGTTCAATATTCTTATAATGGGTGATTTTTTAAGAGGTTTAGAACTTTTTTTAAAAAAAAAACACAAAAAATTCGAAAAAATGAATGAAATATTTATTTGAATCGATAGTTTGAACCTTGCAATTTAATGTTTAAAGATAATTTCATGCAAATGTTGACCGCGGCTGCGTCTCAGGTAGCCCATCCGCTGAGTCCAATTTTGGCATACTCTTTCACACATATCGGCCGGTATCTCACGAATGAATGCATGGATGTTGGCTTCCAGAGCGTCAATCGAAGCGGGCTTGTCCCTATAGACATTAGCCTTGACATACCCCCACAAAAAATAATCTAATGGTGTCAAATCGCACGATCTAGGCGGCCAATTGACCGGCCCGAAACGTGAAATTAACTGTTCACCAAACTCGCCTCGCAATTGCGCCATTGTTTCGCGTGCTGTGTGGCATGTGGCACCGTCTTGTTGAAACCACATATCATGCAAGTCAAGAACTTCCATTTCAGGCAAAAAAAGTTTGTTATCATCGCTCGGTAGCAATTCGCATCATCTTTGAAGAAATATGGCCCAATAATGCCGCCGGCCCATAAACCGCACCAAACAGTGGCTTTTTCGGGATGCATTGGTAGCTGTTGCAATGCTTCTGGCTGATCTTCACTCCAAATGCGGCAATTTTGCTTATTTACGTACCCATTCAACCAAAAATGAGCCTCATCGCTGAACACAAGCAGCGCGCGATGAACATTTCGAACCGAGCACGAATTTTGATAGTAAAATTCAATAATTTGCAAGCGTTGTTCATTTGTAAGACGATCCATGGTTAAATTGCAAACCAAACTGAAGCTGTTTGACAGTGACACAAGGTACTAAACACACGTCAGCTGTCAAAACCAGTGTTGCCAAAACCAAACCAGCCAAAAAATCACCCGTTATAAAGTTACAATTTTTTGAAACGTTTCAACAGCTACATTTTGATTGAAGACAAACAATTTAGATTTTTAAATATGTATTTAATATCTGAAAAAAAAACAAACAAAAAGTCCGAAAAGTAGTTAATATTTTCAGTCTGCAGTTGGTTGCTTAAATCGAGCTCTAATAACATTTCGATGGCTTCAGAATCAAATGCAATTTTTTTGAAGGTTTTCAAAGTGCCTGGTTGCTAATAAATGGATCCGAAGATATTAACATTCGGTTCATAATGTCTATTAATATGTCTTGTCTAGATGTTTTTCTACTTAAACATTCTCTGTAAATTTTAAAATCCTTATTTCGGGCTTCTTACGTTTATTCACTCAATTCTCCATTGGACAATATACTTTGAGAAATTATTTCATGTCCATAAATAAGAATTATATGAACTGAAGTGCTCATAAAATACCAAGGATACATCAGCATTAAGCTTCGAGCAGACGGCATATGAAAAGTCGCAAACGTTTGCGACTCTGACGTCACGTAAATAGTCGCAAATGTGTTGCAAATTCTATACCTACATCATTGCTCGCAAACTTGCATATGGGGGTGTTCACACGATATGCAAAAACTGTCCCAAAAGTCGCAAATGCATTTGCGACCAAGGCACTCGCACATCATGTGTCCGCAAATGTGGTCGCAAATGTTGTGATGGATATGCGAGGTGTTCAGACGATGTGCTATAAAGTCCGCATATCACCCAATTCCAATCATATGCAGGTTTGCGAACATTTCATATTTTTTTGGAACTGAAAAATTCTCATCTGAAAATTCATAACAAATGAATTGTGGTGGGGAAAATATTAAAAGCAGCCAGAATCGGAATATTGTGGAATACTTTTTTCTTTGAACTTTACATAGTTTTGCTGCATTTTGTCAATAAAAAGATTAAACAAAAATAGAAAAAAAAATAATGTACTTCATATTATAAAATCAAACAATTTTATTGAAATTTTTAAAATCCTGTTGCTGCTTTACATTATAATATCATCCCCAGAACTACCCACGCTTAACTTTAAATGTACGAATATAATAATTAAAGTTCCATTTTATTTCATTTAAATGTAAATCCTATAAGCTATAGCTATGTACATGCAAGAATTTAACACAACAACAACTCTACTAGTAAAATGAAGAATCACAGCAGCTGATATGCTGCATGTGTGGAGATGTGCAATGTTCGGTTTTCGTGTCATCGCAAATGCTTGGGATGGTCGCATATGGCCGCACATGCTCGCAAACTGTCACAAATTATATGCGAGGGTGTTCACACGATATGCAAGAAAGTCGCAAACTTATATGCAATTTGGGTGTCGCACATAATCCGCAAATGGTTTGCGAGCATATGCGGACTGTCCCAAAAGAGTGTTCAGACGATATACTCTCAAAGTCGCAAATGGTGACGTAAAAATGACGTCAGAGTCGCAAACGTTTGCGACTTTTATATGCCGTCTGCTCCTAGCTTAAGAAACAACTTCGCAGTCTCAAGAAAATACATTTTAAATTTTGGAGCGTCAATACTCAATCCACTCTAAGCACTGCAAAATTATATAAAATTTTTTTATCAGATTTTCAACTCTAAAAAATCGCTCGATTTTTTAGAGTTTAAAAAAAACGCCTGGCTACATTTCCCGTATTTATATTGCTCAATGTACTTTGTTAATAAAAATAAAAATTTGTTAAATTCAGCTCCGGGGAGAATTTTTAAGGAAATTAATTTCATATTTGTTATCTACAATAAATGCTTTTTCAATCCAAATATATTTTATTTTAATCCGCTCTGGGTTTTTCGCCCATACATTTTTTGGCATTCTCCTTTAAACTGTATAAATTCTTTTCTTAGCTCTGACACATGATTTTCAGTACAGTTTGTTCTTGTCATTGTCATTGTCAATTGTAAATTTTTTTGCCAATATAGTTCTAAATTTACTGTTAAAAGAGTTCCTACCTTTTGCAAGATAAAAACTGCATGTTAAGCCCTTAAACATAATGAAAATGATTTAATATTTTGCATATATTTTTTACTTTTAACTTCAGTTTCGAATTAAGAATATATTTAACCAAGAAAAACACTTTAAATCTAATTTTAATGTTTGCCTAATCAAAAAGTACCGTTATTTAAAAAAATGTTTTATTGTTTTTATAATTAACTGACATTTTTTTATTTTTTTTTTTTGACAAATTTACTACATAATCGAGTTAAAACTAATGCTATTTAAAAGAACATACCTGATTCAACAAATTCTATGTAAAATTTTTGTATTAAAAATAAATTTTCAATATAATTTTTGTATCACAATATGGGCCACTTATTTCGGTTAGTTTAACACAGAACAAAATTTTCACTAAACTGGCAACTTTGATTCCGAATGGTACAGTGATGAAACCACTGACTAAAAAAAAAAATACTTTAATCATGTGAGGCATAACATCACTCAATCGAAACAGTTATTTTTATTGAAATTTGTTACATTTAGAGAAAATGACTTCTCGCCGCTTCTGCTTAGGCAAGATCCCACTGTGCGTCGCCAAGAGGAAAGTCCATGTTTGTATTTCACACTACCGCCAGCAAAGATGTTTACACATCATAAAGTAAAATGAAATGAAATAAATTAATATGTACAATAATATATTTAAAAGAAAGTGTAATACAAATTGATAATTAAGTTGAAAATGAAAAATAATAAAAAATGGAGAGAGAACGATAACTACGGCGGTGAAAAATAAAAACTCATTCTTGTAAAAGGGTTAAATAGAAGTATTTTTTAAAAGAGATAGGTGTGGGGCTATCTTGCACCGTTAAGGTGGGAGAAAAAAACATAATCAAAATAACAAAAAAAATATTAAAAAACAACGCCAACAATTAACACAATATTTTATTTACTTTCTAAATTAAGATATCTCTTTTAATATTTTTCGAAAAAATTATTTCCAAACTCAAAATTTCTGAAAAAAACTTAAAACAAATGAGTAAACTGATTTTTTTTTTTCGAAATAATGAAATCAGTTAGGTACTGAATTTATTACAACACACTGCTCCTAATAATTTTTAGTAAAGTATTGAAAAGCAGATCGTTCTTTGTGTATTACGAAATCTACATTTTTTTGATTGATTTTTTTGGTTATACGTGAAGTTATAGAATGAGTGAATCCTTTGAACTCGTGAAGTAGCCCAAGTTCTGTTTCAAAAGAAACTGATTGGCGCTTGCCTGGGGACTGAACATACCCGCAGCGAGGCAAAGGAGTTGCGTGAGCGGGAAAAAATATATTAAATTTCTCCTCTAGGGAATCTGTGTCGTAAAGTGGAGCGATGCAGTTAATGATTATGAGTGTGGATATGATTTATAACTTCAAAATCTAGCTCTACTTAAAACACTGAGTAGTTTTCATGTTTTTTAATATTAATATGTCAATCAATTGTTATTATTATTCTTAAAATGAAACTGATAAGTTTTCTTTTTTTGTCACTGGATTTCGATGAACTCCTTAAGAACACGAAAGGTAAATGGGTAAAAATGCTATTACACGACGACTTTTAAGTCATGACTTTTTTCGAACATAATAAGTGCAAAAGAGAAGAAAAAAAAAGAAAAACAAACGACTGCCCTGGGAGTAGTGGGGCAAATTTTGTCTACTAATTTTTGATTTTATTCCCAAGATATTCCCATCTTTATACTTGAGTAAAGTTAAGAACTTGTTTCCGTTATGCGAATTTTTACCCAAGAACTTGAAACGCAATTTTCTTACAATCACTTTGATCATTTTACCTTCGAAGTTTTATGAAAATCGTTGAAGTCGTTTTTGAGAAAATTTTAAAAATGTACAAGATAATTGTATGGCAGCTCTTTGTTAAACTTAAAACTAATTTCAAATTTAATTTCAATTCAATCACATAAAATACTGGGTACCAAATTTTAAGTAAATCCGGTCTCCTATACACTTTAGCCTTTTGTTCAAATCACAGAGTCGACGGGTGGACATGGACACGCAGACGCAGGAACGATAACAAACCGACGAACGATATGAGGAATCCCACTTTTGCGAACTTCTCGATCATAGCAGTGTTTATTAGTTTTGATCAAAACCACGCAATTTCTCTTTACACAAAACCCTAGTGTATATTTGCAAATGTATGCTAAAAACAGAGGGAGTATGAAATAATTAAATATATCTTTTAAATTAAGTTCCGCGGGGATATTACTCTCTCAATTGTGATGGCACTTTTAGTTTAGGATGGACCACACTGCCTTAACCAACAAGCCCCTTGCAGACAGATGGGACCCTAAAAAGCTTCGGTCCATTTACGCACTACAAATTGGCTGGGATTGTTCTCCATTTTCTAAGCGCTACAGCACGTTCTTTATCTGTTCCATAGGGGGATGGTTTAAATACTTGTTCAGCTTGTGTATCGCTGTATATTCGTTCCACATGTCTCAACCATCTCAGCCATTGTAGTTTCATATTTTTTTCATAAAAATTGTGGTTAAAACTGCTCCTGCGCACATTCTATTGATACACACTGGTTCGAGTAGAACCTGACAAATCTTCCTCTCAAAGCAACCGAGTTAATTTTAATCGGTTCTTGACAACGTCAATGCTTTTCTTCCCCAATAACAGGATGATAAAGGTTTTATAGAGTCTGCTTTGGTTCTTTCAGGGACCGGTTTATTAATTACATAAATACCTTCGTATAGACCAACGAAAAAGCGATTTCCAATAGTGATTCTTCTTTTATCATTTCTATAGCTGTTATTTTCTGATTTAGTAATAGAACTCATGAAAATTCGTTTACTCATCAAATTGGGTGATTCCGCAAGCGTGAGGCAGCGTTACCGCTGTGCGACCTTTTTAGCATCTGCAAGACTAAACAGTGCGACCTTTTAAGTACAGGTTTCCCAAACTGAACCATAAAAAAGAAAGAGAAACAACATTTCAATCGGCTTTCATTTAATGTTTCGATGTTAAAGCATTTTGATCCAAATGTCATTAAATCCCAGCAAGATTTGTATTGTGCTCGGTTAGTTTCATTTTTTTAAATTTTACTATAGTGAAACAGATAAAGTAATTCAACAAGTACCTTGAACTCAAAGCGTTAGAAAGGAATTTCCAAAAATCCAGAATGGTTTAGGTGATTAGATTACCCATTTTGATATTTACCAATTTGTTGCCAACATTTAAATTTAAGCGCACAGCAGCGATTTTGCTGAAAACGTATTCTCTAAATTAACGTTAATAAGAAATAGATCAACTATGGATAACAAAGATAAACGTGTATAAAAATATGTTGGATTCCATAAATCTTTTAAGAAAATGTGATAAAATATACCTGATAGTGTTCTTACAGATTTAATTTGAACAAAATAAATGAGACATATTTATTAATAAATAAGTCGTTTAGAACAATAATGTTCCATCCAATAAAATTTACAATATCAACATTTTGTATAGTTCTGTTACAATGTGGTGCTTATTTCACCTTCCCCCATCTTCGTACTAAGCATATAATTAAGGTAAAAAATATACATTAAAAAATTAATAATGATAATAATTAAATAAAAAAAAATTGAAAAAAACAAGCTTAAAATATACGAAAACTTTGGAATTTGCTGGGAGTTAATAATACACAATAGATACACAAAAACAACAATAATTGTTTTCTTATTGAAACTAGGTAAATATTGTTTCTAAAAATCGAAGAAAATAATTTCTATACGTACTTCTTATAGTTTTTTTTAGATATATGTCAAGTTTTAAGATTTGTCGTCAACTTTCACTTTTTACTAAACTGCTCCAAGACACGTACATGTTATCGTTAGTCAATTTCAATCAAAAATTAAAAAAAAAAATTGTATGCTCTTTGACAAATTTTTTATTTAAAAATTGTCCAAATAAGGCGCACCTTGATTATCTTTTTTAGAAAAAATCCTACCGCAATTTTTGTAGTTTCTAAAGTTTTAATGTTTTGCTTTTAATTAAAAAAAAAAGTTGAAAAAGATGTCTTGAAGTGTGTTTACTGAACAAATATTTCTAATAACATTGTGAGCCTTTTTGGAAAAAAAAGTGCGACTTTTTTAAAAATCTTTTGATTTGCGACCTTTAGTTTTTGAGTGCGACTTTTTTTGCAAGCTTTCCAAAATTTTCAGCGGTAACCCTGCGTGAGGGGCTTCCGCCCAACACAATGACGAACGAGGTGAGATATTTGAGAAGAAGATGAATATATTGTTAATTTTGTTGTTGATTTTGATCGTAATAATGTTGTTGTGCGATTATTGCAACAGTAAAATTAAAGTTATAGTCATCAAAATCTGGAAGTCTGGTTTGTAAATCCTTGGTGAAGATTTTTTTGTTGTATTTGGTAATTAGAGATTTTTGCACCATTTCATGTTTCCCCTCAAATAGCACTTGTTCAATTTTATTACATACAGGTGTCTGCGTGTACATATACTTGTGTAGGTCGACTTGAAACCATTTCACAATTTTGAGTATTCCTTTTTCTATGCGGAATTCCGTACACCAAGTTACCAAGTTAATAAGTTGTCAAGTTGACAAGTATTCGAACATTGTTTTCACAATTTCGAATACGTTCGAATTTCCTTTTTATCTGGAAGCAGACATGATTTCCGTGAATCGTTCTTTTCATCTCCAACTTCAGCCCGATCCACATCTAAGGTAAATTTTACTTGTGCCTTGTGCTTGATCTTCGTTCCTACAACCTTTTTTTTTTATTATACTAGCGACTTAGCAAAAGCAACTTCAATAACCATTGTACATAATTATTATTATAATAATTGTAATAAAAGCATTAACCTAAAAAGAATAATTGCCTTGGTTAAAAATAATCCTCGGATTTGGTACTCGGCATCAAGTGAAGTAAATGCCAAAATCTTCCAACAAGGCAATCGGAAATTCAGAATTAAAAGTCAATCAGGCAATTCCTACCCACCTAAAATCTAAATCAATTCCCATTCAATTTCTATCATAGAATTTTGTTCTTAATTTATCAGACATAATCAGACATAATCGTACATAATCTCAAAGCAACCGAGATTTCGGAGACCCATCAACGGAGCTTTGTGGAGAGTCTTACGATCCACGTCGCTCCTAATCAAGAACTTTCGCTAAGCGAACCTGAATCATCAGTCAGTGTCGGAATTTGGCCGGGTTAACTTCACAAAGAACAAGAGTTAAAGCCAACGTGCACTGAACAAACCAACCCCAAACATAATCCCAAACAAAAATCCAAACTAAACAAAATTCAAAAAAAAAAAAAATAATTTTTTTTGTTTACGAAAAAGTGTTAAAATAAAAGAAAAAAATAATATAATAATAATTAAAATAGTTAAAACAAAAAAAAAAAAAAAAAAAAAAAATAGTAATAGAAAAAAAAACAAATTTAAAAGAAAGAAAAAGAAAAATTAAATTATTGTTTCGTGATAAAAGCGCGCGAAATTTCGTTCAAGATTAAAATAAATAAATTGTTCACAGCTTGAATACAAACAGAAAAAAAAAACAAAGAAAAGAGAATACCCGAGCGACGTCAAAAAGCTGTTGTGCACATCAACTTCAGGATGTCGGTAAGTCTTCATTTTATATGTTAAAATCTTATTTATTTTAAATTTGAACGAACCAGATATGTGCACCTAACAAATTAAAATTTCCAATTCAAAGATAAGATTCAATAAAATCCAAAAGAAAAAGTAAAATAAGAAAAAGAAAATTTACTCTTTTAAATTCAAAGTGAGTGTGAGTGAGAAAAGTTTAAGAGAGTTAAAATTGCTAGTGCAATAGAAGTGATCATATCGTATGACAGTTTTCTCACTCTAACTCAAATTTGCCTAGATCTTGACCTGCCTCAAGTCTTTGAGTAATTTTAACTTATATGAAAGTTTATTAACCTCGCCTAGTGAATGGATCAATATGAGATTGGAACATATTGCTTTATTTTTCTTTCTTTGATTTTCAATAGACTATTTGTTTTCATACAATGAAAAATAAATTATTTTTATTTTAATTATATAACAAATAAATTTTTTTTATATCTTATATTGAATAAATCCAAGAACTATATTATGAATTTTAAATGAATAGTAAGCCTTTTATTGTCTTTGACTGATATCATTGATGTTAACATGAAGTAGATTTTTTTTGCGTGCTAAGGGCTAAGGGTTGTGATGTTGCGAAACGAAGGTGATTTAACTTTGAGTGATATGTATTAGAATACATTCATAAACGATTGGGTTATCGAAAATTAAGAGGGTGGCTCGATAATTTTGAGTTGTTTTGTTTTTTTTTTTTTATAAGAAACAACACTATGGGAGGGAAACACTCGGAACCCTTGAAAACACCTTTGGGGTTTCCAACAAAGAGATAGTTATTTTCAAAACAAGTTTTAATTTACATTTAGGAAGTTTTTTTTTCTATATTCGAGTCGGCATGTATACAAATGTGCGGTTGTTCAGCGATTAGTACAAGAACCCACCCCAACGACGAGCTAGACCATAAATGCAAGCATGTCAAGCAGTACTACATCGTTCTGAACGCTTATTATCTGTCCGCGATTGTTTTAGAGGGATCATGTGGACCTCAGAGCAGTCCGGTAAAGTAAAAGATATATAAGTCCAGCTAAATCCGTTACATACTTTTTTGAAATACTATTTGCATATTGTACTCATGCATTCTTACTTTTGACATAGTAGATACTATAGGAACTACTTTGTTGTGAGAATAAGTATGATTGGTTTTGCTTTAGATTCTCTCAGCAAAGTTTGTCTAGATACATATATGTTAACTTCTTCTTTTCAATTTTTGTATTCTAATACACTTTTAAGCTTCAAACTCTCAAAATTATATTCAATGATACTTTTCAAATTTATTTAAGATTGAAGAACATTCTATTGAGTTTTATAGAAATAAAACCACCCCCTTTCAATTTAAATGTTTGGAATTTGAATTTATTCATTCAGAAAGAAATGAATGGAAGAGCAAATGAAAGAAGTACCTTTTCAAAAAAGGATAACATTTCAACTTTATGACGACTTTGAGAAAATGTAAAAGTATCGATGCATTTCACGGAAAATAAGTTGCAAATGAAAACCTAAGGATTTTTTTTTTTTGTTGAAAGGATTAGAGTACTATAGGTAGGGTAGATGTATAGAATGTAGGTCACTCTGTATATAGTCTAATGAACAAAATGCCTTTTCAGTGTCTATTGCATACAAAAACATATTCAGAGAAAGAAATAAGATGAAATGGAAAAATGTGTTGTACGTACCGTACCTACTGTTTTTCTTATTCAGTAATTTTAATAGTGGTTTTGAAAATACAAGAGATGGGTAATGTGATAAAGTCAAAAATTACAAAAATATTTATATTTGTTTTTAAAGAAAATTCTGTATGCAAATTCATATAGGCATATAGGTTTTTCATATTTATGTTGAACACAAATATTTAAAGAATACAAAATACATTGAATGAAGTTGTGCGAAATATCATAGTAAAGGAAATAAATACTATTTGGATTATTGTTTAAAAACAAATATTGTTTTAGGCAAATTATATTTGAATTCAATTTTCATATAGTAATTGATGAGTTTTGCTACATTAAGATCCAGTTTTTCAGTGCGCGATTAAAGTTAAAACCCGAGTTTACTCATTAAATTTTGTGAGTTAAGTGTGGGTTAACTGAACAGGTGCTTTATATATTTAATCATACAAGTTTGTTTAGTCGTTCCGCATGTATTCTCCACCAAAAAAATGCTTCTTTAGGTGCCAGTTATAGCTATCATTGAAAACCATCATTGAAAGTTTCAATGATCTATTTTGAGGCATTTAGGAAGCGAAATCGATAATTATTTTGATGCCAGTATAAAAGCGATGACTTAATTATTAATTCTTGCCAAAAAAAATTTCGTTTCAGCCCAACCGTTCACATAAATTGACTTTTATTATTTCAATGATTGAACTACCTTACCAATGATCATTGAAATTTTAAAAGTCATGTTATGTTTAAAGTTGGGCCGAAATTAATTTCTTTTTTGGCAAGAAATATTAATTAAGGCACTACCTTTATATTGGTATCAAAATAATCACTGTTTTTTTAGGTTGAACAGCCTCAAAATCAATCATTAAACTTTTCAATGATGGTTTTCAATGAAAGCTATAACTGGCGCCTTAGTCAACTGTGGGATAATTTACTTCTATAGAGTTTGCTAACTCTGGTTTAACTTACTACTCAAAAACTGGGCCTAATAAACTCAAATAACCAGTTCAAATAATTTATTTCTTTTTATTTTATTTAAAAGAAAATTTAATTTTATTAAGTTTTTTTTTTTAATTATGGAATTAAATGGCCTCCACGCTAATTGGCGCATTATGTGGAATATCAGCAAAAAAAATTGTTCGTGACTGCCTGAAGAGTCTTAAGTGTACCAACTATTGAAAGAGTTATGTTTAAGAAATTTAGAGAATGAATTTCATGCTTTTAAAAACGTTTGTTATTTTAAAATTTGTATATATGAATAATAAAGATTATTTTGCAAGTGAACCGCTCATTAAAACCTCAACAATTTCACAAAATCGAGAATCGAATAATAAAATTACATTAACAAATTAATAATTTAAAAAAATTAAATTTAAAAACGATTTAAACTTTTTCGACACACTTCGAATATATTTTTAAATCCATATTGATTCTGAAAGACGACCGCATATGAACAACCCGAGATTAACCATTCAGTATTTAGTAAATAGTATAATGACAATTTTTTTAAATAATTTGTATTAAAAAAAAAAACATTTATAATATTGGCCCTTGCCTTAAGTGCCAAAACAAATTAAAATACCAATGTAATATACCTTATGTTAAAAAGAACTAAGAACCAATTGTATATATTTTAGTTCAATAAATATTATTATTATTCTTTTATAATTATAATTTGATTCAAGAACAGAAGGTGTCACATTAAAACTCCAATTGAATTCAAGATTTTATAATCACCCAAAAAACAGTTAAGTAAGTATATCCATCAGAGTTGTAAAGACTGCAGTCTTTTCAGTACTGCAGTTAATTGAATAAAAAAACTTTTTTCTTTAAGTCTTTTAACTTGCCAAAAGAATTTAACTGTAATACAATAGTCAGCAGTCAGTACTAACATTCCGACTGTGCAGTTACAAAAAAAGTTAATTAACTTAAAGTTAATTACCTGCAGTACTTTTGACTTGATTTTAGTCTTTTAGTCAGTTGAAAGTCATTTGTACTGTGATGGTTCATCTTTCAGTCAGTAAGTCTTTTAACTGCAGTTAATTAACTGTAAGTCTATAAACTTTGTTTTTTGTTTTTTATCAAAAATATTTCACACTTGTACATCACGCCGTACGCATATAATGCCAAATAAATAATGCAAACATTTTAATTTATTTTCATTGTATCCTGTTGTGTTTTAAGTATAAATCTATAGTATTTTAGTTGAAAGACTTTCAGCTCATTGACTGCAGTTAAAAGACTTACTGACTAAAGACTAAAATCAAGTCAAAAATACTGCAGTTAATTAACTTAAAGTTAATTAACTTTTTTTTTTAACTGCACAGTCCGAATGTTAGTACTGACTGCTGACTGTTTGCTTTGCAGTTAAAGTACTTACTCACAGTATTAACTTGCATTCAAAAGTTAAGTTAATTAACTGGGACTGTATTATTTGCAGTACTGAAAAGACTGCAGTCTTTACAACTCTGATATCCATATCTCTTAAATGGAGAGATGAAGAATGGATATGATATCTGCTTTTAAAACAAAAGCAAAAAGAAAGCTAGAAGTCCATTTGCTATAATCCATACTGTATGGAATAAATGAAACCTTATGATACATATTAAAATATAAACGAACAACGTTAATAAATAATTGAAATCAAGCGTGAAAATGGTGTTTTGAAGCATTTTATAAAAAAAGTATTTAAAATTAAAAAAAAATATTTAAAAAATGTCAAAAATTACTAAAAAGTGGTTTACCTTTTTTAAAGCCAGAAGTCTGTTATTTTATTTTATTTTATTTTAATTTATTTTAATTTATTTTATTTTATTTTATTTTATTTTATTTTATTTTATTTTAATTTATTTTATTTTATTTTATTTTATTTTATTCTATTTTATTTTATTTTATTTTATTTTATTTTATTTTATTTTATTTTATTTTATTTTACTTTATTTTATTTTATTTTTATTTTATTTTATTTTATTTTATTTTATTTTATTTTATTTTATTTCATTTTATTATATTTTATTTTATTTTATTTTATTTTATTTTTAAATCCACTTATTCTCTATTAATAGTTTTCGAAAAAAAAAATACTTGCAAACTCAAAAATGGTAAAAACAAAAAATTTAATAATGATTATTTTCACAATTTTAAAAACTAAGTTCTAAATTTGTTTTTAGTATTCACTACGTCTATTAATTCTTCATTGAAAACGAAATAAAATAAGAGAATTAAAACTATGATAAACAAATATTAGGTATTCAATTTTTTGTTCGTCACCATTTTTGAGTTTGAAAATATTACTTCAAAAACTATTAATAGAAATAAGTTTATTTAAAAATAAAATAAAAGAACAGAATTCTGGCTTTCAAAAAAGATAAGCCACTTTTTAGTGAGTGTTGCCATTTTTATAATAATTTTTTTTTTTCAATGCAAATACTTTCTTATAAACATCATTTTTGCGCCTGGTTTCAAATAAGCTGCCTTTTAATAAATTAAAAAAAATTTCCATAGCTTTCGTGTGACATAAGTTTCATAATTGTTGGGCAATATTGTAATTTAGCCCAAAAGTCAATACAAATTTGCCCATGGTCCTTTATGGATAATTTTAGTTAAAATTGATTTTGCCTCACAAGCCTGGATTCAAAAAATAGGTGTTTTCCATCTCACAAGTGAAGTGTATGATAAAAGTTGAATAGCATTATCTGTAAATAATGGCACGTTGGTATTCGTAAGAAGAATTACTTAAATCTTGACTTGTTGATCCAAAGTTTTTTAAAGCTTGTTGGTTAAATAATTACAACTTCTAATTCATAGTCAATTTCCCAGCTGTGTTCTGTAGGACACCAGTATAAATTTGTGTTCTACTAAAGGGTCCGCCAAATAACTTTTTTTTTTTTTTAAATGGCGAAAAACATCGAGTGTAGCTTCGGCTGTGTGGCACTCAGCGCCGTCCTGTTCAAACCAAATGTTGTCAATATCCTCCTCTTCAATTTTTGTGAACAAAAATTCGTTCAACATGGCCCGAAAACGATCGCCAAGTAACGGGCACTCCTTGCTCATTTTCGAAAAATGGCCCAATTATGCCTCTGGACCAAACTCCGCACCAAACAGTGACTCGTTTTGGGTGTATCGGCTTTTTAATATATGCGTGCGGGTTTTTTGTGCCCCAAATGCGCCAATTTTGCTTGTTTACTACCCGCCAAGATCAAAATGAGCTTCATCTGAAAAGATGATTTTTTTGGCAAAATCGGCATCTTCTCTAAGTCGATCGCAGGCCCACTTAGCGAAGAGTATACACAACCATATTCGTTCAGCGGATAAAACTAATTATCTGCAAATCAGACATGAGCTAAGTGTTACCATTCACGAAACAAGCACTAGTTGAAAAAAAGACGTTAGATGGCGGACCTTTACAATTATGTTTCCAACGGTTCAGTTCAAAAGTATAAACAAAAAAAAACATTTTTGAAGAGTAACTTTTATATACACAGTTTATATATTCAAAGATAATATCATTAGCGTTTTCATTTTTGTTCAGTTCTGGGCATCTGATCCAGGGCCTCTACACTTGTCAAAATTTTAATATTCCTTGTTGTTTCTACTACTTACTTATGTAATGTGCAGTTTTTCGGAGCACTCGAGCAGCCATATTCATTTTCTGACACTTTCCAAATTTGAAAACCTGCACAATATATTACCTAAGATTTGTGTAGGTACTGTTTTTTTATTATTCACACTGTTCATAAATTTTATTTGATTGAAATTTTGCTGTATAATATGTAAGTGCGTGAAAAAGTCTGCAAACAAAAATCTTTTGATATACAAAAAAAAAACAAAAAAAAAGCACATCAAGCAAATGAAATGAAGGCATCGTTAATATGAATGCTTTTAAAATTGATATAAGTAAACAATCACTTTCCATTAAAAAGAAATTTTAGAATACATCACTCTTTCCAATAGAGCCAACAGCCATAAATACTTTTATTATGTAGGTTTATTATAATAATATAATGTGATGCTTTTTTAGTTTCCAGCTGAGGTAGGTCAGCGGGTCCAGGGTTCTTTCTGAAGAAAGCAATAAAACTCGGGTTTAGAAAGTTCAGAACTCCAGTTCTTTAGACACTTTTTATTTCAGTTGTACTTAAAACTAGATTAACAGATTATTTCCGTATAAATCTTACAATTGTATTACAACTTAAATGAATAACACGGTATTCTTATACGGCTACAGAAGGTGGGATAGGTTCCCTAGCCGACACCGAAGTGAAGGCACGGTACGACGACAGGCGATGGGATAAACTCTAAACCACAGATTAGCCATATGAAGATGAGAATGTTTCGTACGTTTCACCCTCCAAAATCCATTTGTTTACATTGTTGTATTTGTTATTTTTTCCCGCGTCGATGAATAGATGTGAATTGCAACAACAATTTAACCAGGTGTGTGAAGATCCCTATTGTCTATGTGTGAGGTTTTTATACACATATTCTCATTTTTTATCTGATAACTGCCAGTTCAAGCTTGTAGGCAAATTAAAATGGCTGCCGGGGATTCTCATCTTCATGTGGCTAATCTGTGCTCTAAACTCCCTAGCCAACACCGAAGTGAAGGCACGGTACGACAACAGGCGGTGGGATAAACTCCCTAGCCAACACTGAAGTGAAGGCACGGTACGATGGCAGGCGGTGGGATAAACTCCCTAGCCAACACCGAAGTGAAGGCACGGTACGAAGGCGGACGGTGGGATAAATTCCCTAGCCTCCAAGCGATTCTTAAGGCAAAAATGTTATTTGGGATTAGCTCCCTAGCCTTATCGAATTGGCGGCGGATTTAATTGGTTTGGGATTAATCCCTAGCCGCAACAAGAAGTTGTGGCAAAAATAAGGAGGGGAAGGGGAGTTTTTTTACGGCTTAAACGCAAAAATTAATTGAAACTTCTCACTGGTGTACTACACACCCAGCAGCTTGCTTCTTGGTACTCACTAAGTTCAAAGGATTGAATTAGCAGAATCACGGAGGATAAAATTTTCCTGATTTGCAGTGACCATTTCACCCTTGCTTATAGATTCGGCGGTAGCAAGGAAGTGTGAATCGAGTGAGGTAGAAAAACACTACCCATTAATTTCATATAAGTCGTTGAATTGTTGTCGTGCGCATTGGTTGTGTTGTGCTGTCGTGTACTGTTGTTGTCGGCAAACCTCGTCATCAATTCTCGTGGGCGCCTTGAGGTATGTGATGAAATTGTAATCGAGTTGATGATGTTGCACATAATTAATTTATAGAGGATGATTTGCAAAAGTTGTGACAAAAAGCTAGAGCGTGTAGGTTAGATTCACAATGCCATGATATACGGTTTTGTAAAGCCAGAAATATCTTCTTTTGTTTTCGAAAAATTAATTTTCAAACTCAAAATTAACAAAAAAGAATTAAAAAATAATTGTGTTCAAAATTTGTACGTTATAAGTACTAATTTTGTTTTGAAAATACAATGCTAGTCCTAGTTTTTAGTCAAAAACAGGAAACCGGGTGGTAAAATGTCTTGTACTTTTTGAGAAAATTGAAAATTACTAAATGTGCTTTACTATACCTTCATTTATGTAGTGGAAGCAACGGATTGGTGTCAAATTAAGGGAATTTTTATTTCTGTTATTTTCAATTTTCTAAAGAACTGGAAGAGATTTTAGCATCTGGTATTTGGTATTTGACTTAAAATTGATAAGGGTATTTAGTATCAAAATCAAAAATACTACTCAACAACGTAAGATTTTGAACAAAATTAAACAAAAAAAATTCAAAATTTTGAGTTTGAAAATTAATTTTTCACAAACTGTTCACTAAAACAACTTTATTTTAAAGGAAATAAAAGAAAAGGATTTCAAGCTTTGGCTTAAGCTTTCTAAATGTAGTGGAATAGATTCTTCCCAAGTAACATCGTTGGAGCTAGTAGAAACAAAACTGTTCTTCTATAGTTCTTAGATAGCGAAATCTGAAGCTACAGCTCTGTTAGAGATTATTTCATAGATACCTACATTTAATTTGAAAAAAATGTTCTATAATCGAAGTTTTAGATCACTTTTAGCTCTATTAACCTTACAACGCTTCCATATATGCTCCTTAATGCAGTTCATGCGATCTTGCAACGAGAAAACTCTTATTATCAGCATACATAGGGACGTTGTAGAGCTGCTAACAACATAATGCGCAAAATACTAATGCGTGATCTTTCAAAATGTCAAAAAATAGCATTTGCAGAGCTACACTGAAAGCGGCTATAGACGTGAATTACTAATATTCTCACACAAATAATTTTGTGTCAAAAAATGCATCAACAGAGCTTCAATAATGCATAGATATAGCTGAATAAATACTACTCCTCTTTCAATACAATTCTACCAATCATATTATAGGGTGTTATAAACTAAAACAAAAAAAAATTATTTAAACTGGAAAACTTAAACCAGTTCAAAATAAATTAATTTTTTTCACTTTAAAGGGAGAACCTTAAGGCTCGAATTAGACACGGAATCCACAATTTTGTTTGTTAAGATATGTATGATAGAATAGGTATTATTTGTCTAGCTCTAAGGAAGTCTAGGATGAGAATGTCCTTTTCTCATCGTTTTACTTTCCTCTAGACAAATCTTTATTTCCATTTTGTTCTAATTTCAAAAAATCACAACGTTTTTTACTTAAGGCTTTTAGTTTTTATTTGTACAGTAGATATCAATAAAGTGTCTTTATCTATCATGTATATCAGGTTTACAATTTCCTAAAAAAATAAATCTACGACTGTGTCACACAAGTTATTCTTGCTCCTGTAATTCTATGTGCTTATAAAACATTATACACTCCAGTGGCAAATAATCCTTGAATTAAAAATTATGTGTGAATATTTATTTGCACTACTGTAATCATTGTAACTATTTTCATAGCAATAACCAACACAATACTATCTCTTTGACTTAAAAGTATGTATATATATGCATTGTATAACTACTTCCTTTTGAGTACCCAACTAATCTCAAATCATATTGGCACTTGCATTCAAACCCTTTTAAATTAGACATCATTTACACATTAATATACCGGTTTACGTTTTAATTCTGCAACAGTTTACGCTTATTAACCAACAACTATCGCCACATTTGAAGATATACAATTACCCATATTATTGAGAACATACGGCCACAAATGTTTGAAAAAGTCTTTAAAAACTTTGTCTCTCGTTTGAAATTCATCAGATACAGCCATTTGAATTCTGGGTATTTGACCAAAGTGGTGTTTCAACTTAAACACTAATTTCAGAATGTATTTCATGTTTAATGTGTATTGTGCAAAATCAAAACTAGTACTGGCTAAAAAAAAAGCACCCTGCATGATGTTGTTAACAAGGTTTTATGTTGCTCGAATATTAGCGCATTGTCTTCAATTTTTATTATTTCTAACATGAATAACTTCAAATTAAAAAATATATATGTACATTGTACATGCAGGTAGTACCTAGAAAGATGAATTTTGATTGACTGGACACGTGACGATTAATGAGTAAACATTTTTGTCGGTCCATTATCATTGCGTTTCTATAATAAATTTACTCGCCTTACATAACTTTAAAATGAAGAAAGAAAAGTTTAAAATCCATAGAAAAATTTAATTTAATTTTTGGAATCACAAGGCAAACAAATAGCAGCTGACGAGAATCGCATTTCATTGTGTCTGCTGAGTTTTTAATTAAAAGTATTGTCCATGTCCACGTTCTCAGTTCCCGACGTTTTTACTTCTTTTGAGTTTGCTAAAAAGATTCAACTGGAACTGAAAATATTATTAAAGCTGTATTATTGTTGTATCTTTTATACAATGGCTAACTTTGTTCTTTTATAGCGTGAGTTACAAGTTAATTAATTTATTAACTTTTCGTTAGTAGGTATATCAAGAAAGATTTAGGGAACATTTTTAATTGTATGAGGAATAACATAGAAAAGGGTTTTTCAATAAGGGCGGGTAGATTTTGAAATTGAATATAAACAAGCTGTGCGTGAGGTATTAACGTATAGCGTGGTCCTGCTGGCACCAAACATGTCGTCTAGGTCCATATGGTTCAATTTGAGCCATACAAAATTGGTTATCATCGTTCTGTGGCGGTACGGTACTATTGGCCACCGTAAATTGATAGACGGACATTTCACCACCGCCGATTGAGTGTTGGATCTTTAAGTGCTGCCATTTAATGCTCAATATTTGAGTGCCACCTATTAAAGTGTCGGATTTTTCGTGTCTGGATATTTTGTTTTCGTGTTGGTAAAGTAGTGTAGATTTTATTAGAAATGGTTAATTCACAATAAGAATTCATTTATTTTGTTTTCAATAATCTATCGTATTCTTGTTCAGCTTATTTAATCATTTGCATTTTATTTAGGAAATTTTGCAGAACAGCGACTTTTGCAAAATAAAACACGAACATTAAAAATAAATAATGCAAATTAATAGAAAATCATCTATTAACATTATTTTTACTGGCGGGAGACAATTTTTTCATGTTTTATTGTCAATAATAGAAAATTGAAATTTGTGTCAAAAATTGAAACAAACAGAATTCGCTTATTTAGCAAGATTTCACTTTACATTGCAATGAATAAAATGTTCTAAAATGTTGCACTATACAAAAGTTGTCAAAAAAAACACGGGTATTACTGGGAAATCTGTATTCTATTGTGACTTACACCATTATTCGTTCAAAAGAAACAATGGCCATATTGAATAACTAGCACTTTATTGTTCATTTCCTGTCTGTAGGAAGTGGAAAAAAGTCTAGTGTTGAAAGATCGACAGCGAACTACCCAGTGCCGGAACCGCTGTAACGAAAATTTTAAGCACTAAACGGCTGGTGGTGAAAATCTGGTGGTGAAGTGCCCAACGTTGAAAGTTCGTCACTGAATAGTCCTGCTTCGTTCTGTGGCGCTCGCAATTGACAGTGACCGCCTCACAAAGGTCGTTTCAAGAAGTACGGACCAATGACCCATAATCCATACAAAATGATAACTTTTTGTGGATGCATTGTCACCTGGTGAACATCGTGTGGGTTTTGTTTCGTTCCATTTACGGCAATTTTGTTTGTTAACAAAGCCATTTATCCAAAAATGCGCCTAGTCGCTAAAGATGATTTTTTGGACAAAATTGGGATCCTCCGAAGCCCAGCGAACGAACGACGTTGTCTATATGGCCATGAACTTTTAGCTCCTGGGTTAGTTGTTTCTTGTACGAGTGTAGGGCCAGACGCAAAATTAGCCAAGTTGAAATCCGTGAAAGGTCAAGTTCTTGTGCACGGCGAGGAATCGACTGCCTCCAGTTCTGCTGTACAGTTTCACGGACCGCGGCAATATTCTCGGCCGATCTTGTGTTTCTTTGATGTACGAATGTTGGTTGATTGAATAAAATTTTGTGTTGATATTACGAACAATTTTTGTTTTAAAATTCAGAAATGAAAATTTGGAGTTGATACCGTTGGCCATATTTACCGATACTATGTAGAATATTTATGGCACATACATATACCTACGTGAATTTGAATATTATAAATGCGTAAAATTTATCAAATACATTTTCAAATATATAAAAATTATTATCAAATGGGAATATGAAGCAATCAAGCAGTCTGGCGTATTACTTAATTTTCAATACATGAACGATCCCTAGGGTAATTCATTTTTCGGTCTAGAAAGGAAAGCTAAATAAAACAAACAGCGATACATTGTTGATGAAAATTCGAGAAGATTCGCAGTAGGCGATTTTTTTGAGGTAATTTTTAACCACTTTATCGCACATGTTGGGCGGTGTCTCGGCCACAGGTAGGTAGAAATGGTGGCCCGTGGCCCAATTAGCGCTGGAGTGCGCCGTTTTGATACCATAAACTCGTATTGACCTATGGGTTGAAAGTGGTTTTATTGAAGGGGTTTGCGGATATATTCCCTTACAGTTCTAAAGGGGGTTTACCCTTAGACACCATTTTTCAGCTCATGTGCTGTCTTAAGAGTCTAACGGACACGGTAAAGAAGTTAAAATCGAAGTTAAACCTAGATCAACTTCGTTGCGTTGAGAAAAACGATCAAATCTTTGATCTTTATCTCATAAAGTTCGTTTAGGTCTTCAAGAAATGTCTTTCCAAATGATCTTGCTCTCAATCTGGCCAGAGCAGATGAACAACTGTTTCCTTCTCCTGATGGTCCCCACAAATACGACAAAAAGTATTGTACGGAATGCCCAGTTTCGCCACCTGTTCTCCTACTGGCCAGTGACCAGAACATTTCGCAACAACCCTGGCTATGTCTCGCCTGGGCCTCGCTATCAGGTCAGTTATTCGGGACTTATTATAGATATGCCATATCTTTCTAGATATAACGCAGATTGTTAAACTTTCCCACCTGCTATTTGATTCAGAAAAAAAATTTAAAATATTTTGACCTTCATAACTCCAAGCTGAATGTTAACTCTTTCCCCAAGTGAGCTATGAAGGGCCGATCCTTGCCTGGCCAGTTCGCCAGCTCGCTCGTTTCCCTCAATGCCACAATAGCCTGGAATCCAGATAAAAGTGACCCTTAGGTTGACAATAAGGCTTGAGAGCTCATCCCGACATTGCTCGACCAATTTAGAGGATGATATAGCCGAATCAATGGCTTTAACAGATGCCTGACTGTCTGTCAGGATAGCGGTGTTTTTGGTTTTAATTCAACTTGAAATACACTAGAAAAGTCAGGTAGCCGAAAAGACCTAGAGATGTTCAAGGATTCGGAGAAGATTCCTGAACCAACATCACACTCCATCTTTGAACCATCAGTAAAAATTGTTGTGTCGAAGTCTCTCGTCACGGCGGCGTCATCTTTCCAATCCTTTCTGGATGGAAATAAAACCTTAAAATCCCTACTGAGATCCAGAGCAGGAGTGCAGTAGTCGGTCTGCATTGAAAGCATATCAATAAGAATCAAACCTGTGATATTACTGTGACCATATGGTTTAGCAAACCAACAGTCCTTAAATCTTATCGCTCTGCAGGCTACAAAATATTTAATGTGTAAATCAATTGGTAAGAGCTCCTGTGGATCCAACGCTAGCTGTTCTTTGAACATTCTTAAGTTTTTTTTGTTATATGCTTTGTTAAGTGCGGGCAACCAAACAATAGACGTGAGGATCGGTCGTACCACAGCTGTGTACGTCCACAGTATCATCTTCGATTGGAGGCCCAACTTTTTTCCGAAGGTCTTACAACAGGCATAAAAGGCTATAAGGGCCTTCTTACCCGTTCTTCAACATTGATTTTCCAACTTAACTTGGGGTCAAGAATAACGCCCAAGTATTTCGCACTGGAAGAAAGTGAGAGAACTTCACCGTTGAGTTAGCGTGAAGGGAGGTATTTTAGTTTTGGTGATAAAAAGCATCAGTTTTCAATTAAAAAGCCAAGGTTTCCACGATCAGTTATTTGCTTACCACATGAAAAAATGTGGTCAAAGGTGGTGAAACTAGTGGGAAATACACATCCTCGGAACATGCGACAAATTTTCATCCGATTCTCGTAATCTCTTGTGCTTGTTTGTTATTATTCTGCGCTTGATTTATTATGCGTGCTACTCTGCAGAATCATTTTAATAAATTCAATGTGATAATTACGATTACGTAACACAAACAATGAATACTTAAGCAAATATTTGTATGCAATAAAAGGGAATAAATAGATCGGTATTGTGAGGCAAACTTCGGAAGATGTAAATGTTTGATGCGAAACTGAAAGAGAATTTAGATGTGTCGAAATTAAAAATCGAAATGAATGAATTCTGACGCCAATGAAACACGAGGCTGAAGTTGCTTACGCTTTCGTTTAATTGCTGGAAACGTATGATGTCTTGTTTTTCGCATTTTTTTGTTATATTTAATAAAATTATGATATTATATAAAATTTCTTCAACAAGGTGAATTCCTTCCGATTTTGTATGATTTAATTTTTTATTTTAAAGGGTTTTCCAATAAGAGGTGTTATTTTGAATAGCCCGCTATTTCGGTAGTTGTCACTTTTGAAGCTGTCATTTTTTGACATTTGACAAGTAGAAACTACGCCATTAATAAAAATGGAACGATACACGCTTCAACAACGCATTGAAATTATTAAATTCGTAAAACTAAAACATTTTTGGGTCGTCGTGAAGCACCTTGTCGGACCGCAATACAGAAATTGGTGGACAAATTCGAGCTGTTGGGACAAGTTAGTGATGTGAAGAATAAAACCCGTGCACGTCGCTCAAGAACAACTGAGAATATTGCTGTTGTAGCCCAAAGTGTTGAAGAAAACCCAGGTTTGTCCATTCCTCGTCGTTCTTTGGAATTAGGCATTCCACAAACGTCATTACACCCTATTTTGCATAAAGACTTGGGTCTTAAGGCTTATGAAGTTCAGTTAACACATGAATTCAAGCCGGCTGATCTCTCGAAGAGGTGATCACAATTGGCCACCGAGATCTTGTGATTTAACACCTTGAGACTTCTTCTTTTGGGGCCACGTGAAAGATAAGGTCTACGCGAACAACCCAGCGTCGATTCAAGACCTCAAAGATGGAATTCGTGAGGCTATCGAGGACATAGGGCGGCCACTTTGCGATTTGGTTATGGAAAATTTCATGAAAAGGATATGGTCCTGTAAGCGTGGTCGTGGCGGCCATTTGGCTGATGTTGTATTCCATTATTAACGGCATACCTTCCTCTTTATAATGAAATAAACATCCGATCATTTATCTCAAAAAATGCCATTTTTCTTTGAATATCAAAATAACACCTCTTATTGGAAAACCCTTTATGTTATGGACTACGTCACAGCTCTACTCTGCTTTAGCTGAAATTTATTCACTCCAACCACACTTAAAAGAGTTTGTTTAGTTTATTTTATTTTGACCTTCGATGGCTTTTAAGGTATCGCAGTTCCCAGCTCTTGTGTTCTAGCAATCTAAATATATGATTATTATTTAAAAACAATTGAAATGTCAAACAAAAACTGGTAATTATTCGGTGTGAACACTTTATGAGTTTTCGAAAATTTTTTGACGAAAACCCCGTTTTGGGTTTGGTGTGAACAAGCTATAAGGGAGAGTTTTTGTTAAAGCTTCGATAAACTATTCGAGCAAAGTTGCTTAAATGTAACATTGATTGTTGTTGTTCAAACAAAAATAAATCCTAAATTTTTCTAAGCTTTGCTCAAACATAAAGAAATCCTAAGTGATTAATTAAATTATTTAAAAAAATATATCCTGCATCTGTAAAATTTGTTGCAATATCAGTTGCATGCAGTAAATGTTGCATGGAATAAAAATTACGTGCAATAAAAGTTCAATGCAATATCAAATGCATGCAATAAAAGTTGCGTGCAATAATTGTTGCATACAATAGGAGTTGAAACCAGTAAAATTTGCATGCAATGCCTGGATCTTCTTGAATTCCAGCAACGGAAATAATAATTGGCTGCTCAAAACAGATACAAAATTCGGGAAGTATACAAGGCACTTAAAACAAATTTTTTTATAACGTGGTTGGGCTTGTATTAGTACAGAAGGGTGTTATTTTGAACAATTTTTGTAAATCAAGTCAGAAAAATTTGGTCAAAGCGACAACATTCAAAATAAAAAATGAAAATAAATAAAATTACTGTTATTAAGAAAATATGTTTATTTTTATTTGTTTAAGAACCCTGTCTGATTGAGTTGACATTGTTACAAGCTTTGATAAGTTGTATATACTTTTTAAGAAACTTTAAAAAAACATGCAAGTAAAAGTAGAAACTAGTGTTGAGTAATACAATTGTTGTACAGGATGCTCTTTTAAAAATTGAAGTAAAGATTAGTTTTGATCCAAATATTATATTATCTATTAGTTTTTAGTTAAATCGTGCAGAAAATCAAAAATTTTAATGACAAAAATTGGTATTACTATTGAACAGTATTCCAATGAACAAATTAAAAAAAAACAAACATTTATTATGGACGGGGTAAGCAAAAAACTGGTTTAAAGTAGGGGTTTTACCAAATTTCAAAAAAACAGCTGTTAATCGAAAACCGTTATGATTCAGTATGGACAAGTTAGTAAATTTTGAGAGGTCATGTTGAGGCCCTACACTGGTTTAAGTTGGGACCATTCATTATGGCACACCCTGTAGGAAATATAATTTTTTTAAGCCCACTTCAAGGATTTACAATTTTTTTTTTTCTCATAAATTTGACATTGCGTGGGCGTCAAATTAGTTCCAGAAGTTGTTTAGTGAATTTAATAATGATTTTTTTGATTTAAAACTATTTACCAGTTTAAATAATATAATTTGCATGCAACTCGGCGTTATACTGTTAATTTTTGTATACTCTCACATATGTATAAACCATAACACTACCTTCAACTAAACCATATTTTTTGGCAAGTGCATAAAATATACCGGTGGGTATTTTTAAGCCCAGTGTTTGACATTTTGCCGTCTCAGTATGCACTTTCGCTTTCCGCATCTTTAATTTACAAATAGCATCTCCGTCAAAGCACTTGTTGAATAATGTTCCCTCTACGGTTACCACTTTCATATCTGGTTTATTACTAAAATGCATAAATTATACCAACACCATCAAGACAAATTGATAGAACTTTGCTTGTCCTAACCTGATATCATTTATTAAAACTGTCAGCAACATCATCTGTAAAATATGATTTAGAAAAAGAACCAAAAGATATTTTGATGTTTAAGTTTACTCTGCTCTGCTTTAAGATAAGGAAAGATTTAATTTTTGTTTAAAATCAGACCAATTAAAATTTGCAATATTCACACTTTAGAACCACATTGTGATCGTAAATAAGAATCGAGTTCATTCCAACCGGACGTGCACTTTATTTTTCTTAAAACCTCTACTTAATATTATATTTATAAAATTAATAAAACTATTCTTCATTTCCTGAAATAAATTTATAAATTCAAGTAATCCTAGGTGACCTATAAATTCTATTTTATCTCGTTGAAACAAAGTAACTACCATAAAATCCAATAAACAACCGGAACATCAATTTCCAAAAACACTAAAAGCATTTCAGACTTAAGGGATTCACCATTAACAGTTATTTAATAAGCCCAACATCACTTCAACGAGATTTTTGGAATAATGGAATGCTTTCAACTTGCTGTAGGTATGTACATTTGTACATACGAGTATGTGGCAATTATTATTGGTTGAATGCAAACAAATAAATTGCACAATGTGCACCCTGAATCGGAGTCACACGTTCTTGCTTTTCGAGTTCAAATTGGTTTGCATTTTTAAAGACTTGATATGTATGACGTATGTACCTTTTCATAAAAATATGCATACCTACATACATTATGTAGGTATACGCAGTGACGTCATGAGGCATGGGCCCGGTGGGCCAGGGCCGCGGAATCTTGGGGCCCCGAACCAATATAGTAGTTCAATTTATTTCAAATTGTAAGCATTGCCGTTACAATAAATGTGTACAAACCAACATAATTTATACTCGAGTGCATTATCACAATAATTGGAAGTGATGTAAGTATCCCGAATATTTTTAAATTTCTTAGGAAGGGCCACTTACGTTAACGTTAAACAAGAGGATATAAAAACTATAATAAGAGATAACATCCATAATTAGATAAATAATATATAAGTGGATATTCTATATTATCGGGTTTTTCAATAAGAGCGCTACAAAAGTTTTTTTTTAAATAAAACAAAAACGGTTTTGGATATCAATGAAATTCTTTATTTCTGTGAAAGTACGTTGTTGCCATTATGTATGGAATTCGATTTCTTTTGCATGGCCACCACGGGCACGCTTGCAAAAGTCCAGACGCTGAACCCAATTTTCGACAGTTTTCAAGCATAAATCGGCCGATACTGCTGCAATTTCAGGTTCGATATTCGTACGAAGTTCATCAATCGTCGCTGGCTTGTTGGCACAGACCATAGACTTGACGTAGCCCTCCAGGAAATAGTCTAACGGCGCGGCGTCAAATCGCACGACCGAGGCTGCCAAGCGACTGGACCATTTCTTGAGATAACACGTTCTCAAAACTTGGTTTCCAATAAATTGATTGTGACATTCGCTGTGTGGCTTGTGGCGCCGTCCTGTTGGAACCACATGTCCTCCAAGTCCATATCATCCAATTGGGACCAAAAATATTCGGTTATCATTGAACGGTAGCGATCCCCATTCACAGTAACTTGCCGGTCTTGATCATCACGGAAGAAGTACGGCCCAATGACGCCGCCGGCCCATAAATTACACCAAACCGTAGTATTAGGGTAGCGCTTATTTTTGAAATATTTGAATTTCTTTGGACCCTCTCCCTCTAAAAGAAAATAAGGTTAATGTTGACACGTTAAACGTCTTTTACTCAAAATTTTGCTAAAATTGTGAAAGCGTATGGTACTTGGTACATATATTAAGTACCATAAGGAGTATACAAATAATTATTTTCAATTTTCTAAACAATATCTACCCCCTTAAAAATAACAGCAAATATCATTGTTTTTGTATACCTATTTCTTTAATAAAACTTCTTTTTGTAATAGAATACTACTTTCTGGGTTGTAACCCACTTCACGTTATGAATGACTAAATTTGTAAAAATACAAAACCACTGTTTTATTTTTATTCTATTTCACTCCATAAATAGCATTTTTTGATGTGTAAGCATCTATGCTGGCGGTAGAGTGAAAAAAAAACGTGAACGTTCGTGTGCAACGTTACGTCGTGAATTTTACGTTGTAGCACGTTACGTTACGAAATCTGATTTGCCCCGACCAAAACAAATTGATTTTAACGTGACCGACAATTAGATTATACTTTATCGCGACCACTCATTTATATTGTTTTTGCGAAAGACGAATGCAAATTATTTTTAGCGCGACCGACGATTTTATCATTTTAACACTTATATTTTTTTCTTTAATTTTTAATTATTCCCCGAACAAAATGGACGCGACAATAGTAATTAAAAAGAAAACAAAATCAAAACAAAAATAATAATAGTCAGCTGTAGGGATTGACAATTGACTGTAGGTATGGTAGATCAATAGCTGTAGGTATGGTAGGATATCGGGTGCGTTCAGTGATACAAATCTGAACTTAAATTCTGCGTTTACATTATACTGCTTTTAAACGATGCAATTTCTTCTTGCAATTTGTAGGCTGGGATATACAAAATAGCTGAGGTTGAACAAATTGCAGAGTTATCGGCTAACTTTGTACTTGCACAAAGTTAACATTCATTAAAAATCACAGCGTCCAATTCCATAGGCGATTGATGGTGTCAATCGATTGAAACTGCGATTTTAGTGATTTCCACTGACAACAACTGCAACTAAATATTCTAAAAACTCAAGATATATAATTCGCCGGCTATCTCATAGTGACATTCATTTGAGGTTCGTTCAGTATAAAATTAAGACTGAACTTTTTGTAAGTTTTACTCGATGGAAGGATGGAGTTTCATAAGGGTTGCAAGTTCGTTGACAGTTGTAACTGGATATTTTAATTCGGCCCCTGTCAGTCAAACCATTAAGTTCCTTTGGAATTTGGGTACGGTGTCATTTAATTGAAACCACGATTTTAGTGCTCTACGCTGACAGTTGTTGTTTGTCGATGCTCAGAGAGTGATTACCATAAACAATAACCATGTGTAATGTGAAGTCATCTTAAAGTTGAGAGTGAACTTCGAAGCAGGACCTTTCAGTACCGAACCTTCGTAGGTCGTTGGACACTTCACCACCAGCCTTTTAGTGCTTGAAAATTTCGTTACAGCGGTTCCCCCACTGGGTATTTCGCTGCCGTTCTTTCAACACTAAGCTTTTTAAGCACTGCCTTCAGATAGGTAATGTAGTGTTAATTATTCAATATGTTTTTTTTTTATGACGTTCAGTAACAAAAATTAGGCACTTGGACAGACGTTGATGTTTACACATATTTAACCGTGGGTCCCGGCACTCAAATATTTTTTTTTAAATAACCTTTGTGTTTACCCTACACTTAACCAATTAAGTTTAATTTTTTTTTAAATATCCCTAAATCCAGCCACTAAAGATAACCTTTCAAACGAAGGTAAATTTGTTTTTATAAGATACGTCTGTTTCATTTTACCCCATTTCACCTTACAAAGTGAATTCTGCTATTCAGAGCGTGAAACGAGAAGAATCCACTCAAACAAAGATTATTTAAATAGGTCCAGCCGTTTTTGTAACTAAACTGACTTTGTTTTATATACCTACATATGTATTTAGTATGTAGTTTTAAAAACCTCTATGTGTAATAATCTTGTGATTAAAAGTTCCTCTTGTATTTTTTATTTTTAATCGTACTTTACCAATATTTTTAACACAACAGCATATTCAGAAAAACTTGAATATTGCTTATAAATTTGGACTTTTGCTCCAACAACTTATCAAGTTCAAAGTTAAAAAAAAAAAATTTACCGAAATTTAACAAAACAAAATTTGTATTAAAAAAAATTTCCTTAAGGGGACCTTATACCAAATTTCTAAAGACGCCCCTGGGTATAAGTATTTGGGAGTTCGTAAGAGAAAAAAGTTACAAGCTTAAATAAATTTGAATTTAAAATGGACTATCCAATTGGGTGGTTTATAATTGACCGCATTTCAAATTCTAGTTTTTAAGAAGTTGAGTAGAGATATTCTATAAATGTTAATCGTATATTTTTATTTACTTTATTCAAATCAACCATGAAAAGTAAACAAACAAAAATTATTGCTAAGATATGAAAAGAGTTACTATACATGACAGAGTTGCCACTGGATTGAAAAATTGTCACAATTCAGATTAAACAATACGTCGATTTTAAGATTACCATAATACACATAACTAAAAATAAAAAAAATATATTGCATGTCTTGTCATATGAACACATTTTTACGTTTCATAAATATTTCGTTCAAATGTCAACAGGCTGCCTAGAAATCGAGATTTTATGAAGCATTAAGAAAAAGGCAACAAAATTGATGTTTTTAAGGGTTTTTTAATCCATTTTAATCGTAGCCATCCTTGGATGGAATTTGACGTTTGGCATCTTGAAATATAGAAGACAAACCATATTTTGACATTTCATGAATATTTCGTTCCAAATGTCAACAGGCTGGCTGGAAGTCGAGTTTTTATGAAGCATTAAGAAAAGGGCACAGAAGTTGATGTTTTTGGGTTTCTTTTTAATATATCGTTATATTATAAATTTAATTCCTAGAATTTGACATTTCATGGGATTTCGAAAGAAGAAAAAATTGATATTTTGACATTTAACGTTATTTCTGATATAAAATTAGAAATTAGAATTAGGGCATAGACCAAAGTAAAATGCGAGTTGTCGCCTGGTAAAAATTATGTTTTTTTTAACATTAGAATTCTAGTTTCAGTAACGGGGATTTGAAAATATGATTAAGAAGAATGACTTTTTATTAGAATTTTATCTTATATGCTTAATTTTTAAACTAATTATTCCATCAGTTAGTAACGCTTTTTTCATAGTAAATTTCAATGGAAATGGCTGAAAGTTCCGTTGAAAAATGTAAATAATAAATACTTTTGCAGCTTGAATGCCTAAATACAAACATGAATATTTTTCTAATTTTCAAATTTTCGACCAATTTTATTTTTTTGGGTGGTGCGAGAATTTTCTGGAAGTGAAACATCAATCTTGATGATACAAATGGGGTTTGTATTAGATTTTCCGTTCACAAATAACTGAAAATCGCATTTTTAATCATAATATTAGACGTATTGACTTAATTCAATACTTTGAAGTTTATCTTTTTTATAACATCTAAAAAGAATGTGATCAATAACTTTACATAAAGTCTTACAATGTTTTCGGGAACATTATTTCTCATTATTTTATAACATAGCAGAACAGAAAAAGTTAAAGTAATATTAATAGCAACTTCGAAGAAACTTTATTCAAGTTAATGTAATTTGTTTTAAACACAAAGTATCCTTGCATAAACATTTTTGCAATATTAGTAAACTCATCGTTGAGTTCAATCAAAGTTGCACAATTATAAGATTAAGTTACATTTAACATTTCTTAGTTCAAATAACACTTATAAAACTAAGAAACTACAAAATTTAACTTCTATAGAACCCAATTACTATAAGTTTGTTGCAAATAAGAGGAGAAATGCGGCTATTTATGTTACACAACTGTACCAGAATATGTTTCTGAAATAAATGGACAACAATTTGACTGTTTTACTGGAGTTACATCTACCAAATGAAAACCCGTCTATGCTATTCGGGTAGCGACTTCAATTTGACGTTTAACTTTCAAACGAAACACATTTATATGCCGTGCATCCCTTTTCATCATCATCCAAAGATCTCATACAGAAGTTAATAATTACAAGAGTTAAAGTACCAATCGACAGCGCAGCCATGTTGCAATATGAATAAAATGTTTTCATTATATTTTGAGGGTTACCGTAGCGTAAAAAAATATATTCTAAATAAGTTATCTTATTTGGTTTTCCATTCTGACGAAAACTTGTTAAAAGTTTTATAGGTCATATTCATTTTGTTTTCCCTTTTTTGCTGTCAACATTAGTTGTATAAAAAATGGATTTGTATAACTAAGTACACCTACTCTGCCAGAAAAGAATAAGCAGGTACATTCTTTTTTGTGCTATGCCATTATTTGAAAAATTAAGGCAGCCGAATATTAACGCGGCACAAGTAAAATGGCAAAATTAAAATTCAATTGTTTTTGTCGGTTTTAATGATACAAATATTGGAAGATTTCAGAAAATCTTAATTATAAAAACCGGTCTCATATTTTCTGCCACTTTAGATTACAAAAATATGGAATAAATGATGGCATTTTGTCAATAGTATAAAAACAGCTTTAATGATTTTTTCAACCCAAAAAAATATTAATGGTAACCCTTTTTGTGATAATAATTAAAGATATAATAACTTAAATATGCATAATTTTTGAGGCACGTTGATATTTTTCGAAGCAAAATGTGGAAATTAGTAGAATCAAATTTAATTGCAACAAGAATTTAGCCTACATAACGCCACGATTTTTACAACCAAAATACACATTAGATTTTTGCGATGAGAGCATGACGCACACACATAAAAATTTGCTTACCTTCTTCTAAAAGAAATGCAAAAAGCGAAAGATTATATTTTTGTAAGTTTGCACACACTCACACACTTATTTCTGTAGAAAGAGGCGCACTCTTTTAGAAAGAGTTAAGAAAGCTTTATTAGATTTACCAGGCGGCAACTATATTCGCAAAAGAAGAATAAAACTCTTCCTATAGCCTCAAGAGGCTCACATAACTAGGTCCTTTAGGGCTTTTATCAATCTTATTACAGTTTAGAAGAAGATCCCTCTAAATAATTCTAGTAAGGCTTTCGGAGCATCTTAACCCATTATCAATGTCGTGGTGTGGCATGCCATTTAGGATGTAAATGGTAGATGCCAAAATAAGAAAACAAACAACTTGTTGCCTTCTCTATCATCAGAAATGTCAAATTTGATTAAAATCTCAATTTCATATGTGTAATGCACATATGTATGAATGTACCTTAATAATTAATATATAGGTAAATAACTTATTGCCATTATGTACCTTCTAATGTATCGTAAGTAAAACTTCGATGTTTGAAATCTACCTAACATAACCATTACATCCCGAGTCCCGACTTCATAGGACAAATACATACCTCCATTTCTCTCTTAACGTCTGCCGAGTCTTAACGTTTAATGTTAAATGGAGACACACAATTTCATGTTAATCCTTTACATTCTATTTAACGCATTTTATGTTAAGACCCGAAGACAAGAGAGAAATTTATTACTGTGCATTGGAGGTGTTATGGAGAAGTCTAAGGAAGCCGTGGTATCGTCTGGTTGATCACTGCGTAGTTTGCTATCAGTAAACTTCGGTCTAAGCAGTAAAATAAACGAAGACAACAGACAAATCATCAGCAGCAGTAATTAAAAACAAAAACCAATCAATAAATAATTATAATGTGTGGGTGTTGGCCATCGGCAATTTAACTTCAAAGAGATTATACGCAGAGATGCTTTCAACTATTGTTTGTGCTGTGAAACAGCATCAAATGAAGAAGTCCAAAGAAAGTTTTTGGAGAGCTCAACAAAAACAAGCTTAAAAACTACTCGCATACTTTAGATAAAAAAATGAAATGTTTACTTTCTTGAAGTAAAAAAGACTTCATTGTAGTCAAAAGACTGAAATACTTTCAATGCATTCAAAAGACTCCAAGAATGCAAAAAATGTAAGACTTTTAAAAGAATGCAAAAGGTTTTTAGCATTGCATTTTTTTTTAACTCAAAATCATTGAATTAAAGGTTTTGAAGTTAAGTACTGAGGTGATAAGGTGAAGTACAAATAGAGGGTCCGCCAAATAACTTCTTTTTTTTTTTGAAAATGGCGCAAAACATTGAGTGTAGCTTCGGCTGTGTGGCACGTAGCGCCGCGCCGTCCTGTTGAAACCAAATGTTGCCAATATCCTCCTCTTCAATTTTTGTGAACAAAAATTCGTTCAACATGGCCCGATAACGATCGCCATTGACTGTAACGGCCACTCCTTGCTCATTTTCGAAAAATGGCCCAATTATGCCTCTGGACCAAAATCCGCACCAAACAGTGACTCGTTTTTGGTGTATCGGCTTTTCAATGTATGCGTGAGGGTATTTTGTCCCCCAAATGCGACAATTTTGCTTGTTTACTACCCGCCAAGATCAAAATGAGCTTCATCTAAAAAGATGATTTTTTTTGGCGAAATCGGCATCTTCTCTAAGTCGATCGCAGTATACACAACCATATTCGTTCAGCGGAAGGATAAAACTAATTATCTGTCAAATCAGATATCAGCTAAGTGTTACCATTCACGAAATAAGCACTAGTTGAAAAATAAACGTTAGTTGCGGACCCTTTACTTTAAAAAAGTCTTTTTATTCAAAAAATTGTAGTTCTAAAATGATTACATTCTTTAACATCTCTGTTAATAATAAAATACGAAGTTGTGCCTACTTAAAAATTGTTTTTTTTTCGGGATTACGAGGTATTAGCACTATGATGACGATTAGTGACGATATTGCTCGTAACACGCGTCTTACGCATTTCAATATGCGCCTAGTCTTACACGTAAACACGTGTCAAACATGTAATTCAATTATTTAGAAGATAATCAGTGCCTAAGAACAAATTATAAAGTAAACTATACTTATATGTAAGTCCTGTTTGTAATACAGGGTAATTCATTTAATGGTTTCAAGTTTATAGCGATGGCATTTGACACCTGTCAAACTCAGCTGTCATTTGAAGTGTCATAAGATTAGTTGAATGTTTGCCATTTCCGATAATGGATCGCTTAACAATCGAACAATGCGTTAAAATTATTAAAACTTTCTTAAAAAAGTGGTGATTCAAACGTAGCCACTTTTCGCGCATTACGCGATGATTATGGTCGTCATAATCGACGCAAGAAATCGGAAAAAAAGTGAAGAAATTTGAAGAGAGTGAAAGCGTTACTGATGTCGTAAGGCCTATGCATCATCGTAATACATTTTGGATAGGAAATCGGAATGTAGAATGCGGAGTGCAGAGTGTGAAATGTAGATTCCGAATTTGCGTAGTGCGAAGTGTGGAGTTATGTATATGTAGGTATTTAATTATTGTCCTTAACTGCTTATCCACTTGTAGTACGGGGCCTTAGATTTTGCTGAGAAATAATTCCAAGACGCATTTTGACTTCGATATTCAAAAGGGTATCAGTACACGAGCCGAAAACTGCATTTTTCACAATTGCACTTAGTGTCATTTGGCCGCCATTTTGTTTTTAACGGTGATTTTGATTTTCACACGTAACTTACGTATTTTTGATTCCAGAAAAAACAATTGTAGCACAAACTTGTACAAAATTTAATTCCCTACAAAATATGTTAATTAACTTTTTTCAAAATTCACTCACGTTAAAAAGTTTAAGTGCATTTTGTTGAAAAAAGTAAGGGTGGATTTTAATATCCGTCATATCTTTTTTTTCTGTCAGTAGGAAAAAAAAAAAACTAACGTAACAAAAGTTGTAGATCCTTCAATTATCAATATTTAGCGCGCATATAAGTTCTCCCAAATAAATTGACACGACTATGTAGGTTGACCAATTAGGGTGTCCCGACAAATTTTTTTTTGGATTTTCCGAACAAAAGACCTCTCAAAACTTGCGTAATTGGACTTAGATTACAAAAATATATAAAAAAAAAATATTAAAATTTGTCTAGGGGGTTGTACCGACCCTCAAAATTTTGACAAATTGATATTTGTATGCTTTTTTTCCCTTCCTTAATTTCGGTTCCTGAGCTACTATTTATTATAAAATATTAACTTTTTGATCCTATTAGGTTTAGAACATATTTGACGTTTTGATTTGCATGCAACAATGCGTTTCCAGAGGTTTCAAATTTATAAGGTTTTAAGCTAAAAATACCCCCAATAGGTGACCAAAATTGAATTTTTTTAATTTTTGGCGCATATTGCTATTTTCATCATTTTCCTTAAGTTCTTAGTATTCATTCGAGATCCTCAACGGGTTGTGTAAAGTGCGTTGTAACAGTTTTAAAAGCAATTTTTGTGATTTTTTTAAAATAATGAGTTCAAGACGTAGTGGGACTACTTGTGCTATATTGGGATCATACAAAAAACTTGACGATCGGCAGCTACCAACTACAAGAGATGTCATTAAATTCATTTTGTTTGTAAGGAACGAACTAAAACTTAAATTCAACGGAAAGGATCCTTCCCATTCAGAAATATGTATATGCGATTGTTTTTGAAGAAATCGACAATATTTGGGCTAAAGCTTCGATTCCAATTGTAACTAAGGAAAGAGTTATTCAATTACTTAAATCCTGTTTCGAAAGGTACAATATTGTGAAGCGATACCCCAAAAGCAAACAAAATGCTAGTTTCGAAAACAAACTGAAGTGTTTTTTAGAGTCATCTGAGAAGCTTTTCGACGTTGCTGCTTGTAAATGCACTTCATTTGAAACTTGTTCGTGTTTAAAACCAAAGAAAGTTCCCATCCATGAGAGAAGTTTTTTGTTGGATCAAAGAAATGAAAGGAAAATGTTTATAAGCGGGGTTGACAAGAAAGAAACAAATATCTTGAAGAAACGACAGCAGAGGCAAATTGAAGAGTCAAAGAGGGAAGCAAAAAAATGGTCTACGCAGGAAACGGATATTGTCTCAGGAAACTGCAATGAAGAGTTGGTGCGTGAATCTTCCCCAGAAACACATTCGGTAACAGAGGCATCCCCAACAAACCCCCCTTTGACAGAGGCACCATCGACTTCAAGAGCTTAACGCAATAGATTGATGTTGCCGACAGTTGCCAAGGTATGTGATCGATACGGTTTATCGACGCGATCTGCTGCTGCTGTCGCTTCTGCTGTTTTGGCTGATTTCGGCTTGGTTTCTTCCAAAGATTCAACTCTTGTTATATAGTGTAATGAGTTACTTCTTCGTCATTTATTCTTGACATTAGATGGTTGCACTTCGGGTCCTAGAGAATATTCTGGACCTATTGGGAAACAATTAGCTGATTGCGAAAGTAAAACCACCGTGAGCTTTTGTGCAGTGGCTGGTAATATGCCTGACTTGCCGAAAAATGTGGTTGATGAACTTAGTACGGATCAAAAATATCTTTATCAGATATGTCAAGCTGTATCTACTGGTTTCTGTTCTCCTGAGCTGGCAAACCGTCAAGCTGGAAAAATGGCGCACTCGAGATGGCTTACTTCAGCTAATCGCATACTGAGACTTTATGTTAGTACTCTTCGTCCATCAGAGAATTTGCTATTGCTTGTCAACTACGTCGTCAAAGTATACGCTCCAATTTGGTTCCGAATCAAGCGACAGGCGTCTTTTAAGGATGGAGCCAAACATATTTTCCAATTAATTATGTACTCTCGATATTTACCCGAAAATTTGAGATGTGTTGTGGATTCTGTTATAGAAAGAAATGCTTATTTTGCACATCCAGAAAACCTGCTTATCAGTATGTTGTTTGATGAAAGGGACCACATTCGGGAGCTGGCATTGCGAAGAATAAAAAAAGCTAGAGAAGCTGAAAATATCAACAAACGCAGGATATATAAACCACCAAAGATCAACTTCTCTGCTAAAGATTATACCGAAATTATTTTGTGGTACGAATGTCAGGTAACATCACCCCCGGTTCTTCGACATATTTCTTTTGAAGACCTTCACATCATGGCAAAAGATAAGAGCTTGGAAATTGTTGACTTTCCCTGTCACACCCAATCTGTGGAAAGATGTGTTAAACTGGTAACAGAGGCATCACAGAGTGTAACTGACCCTACTTCTTGAGATGGCTTTATTAAAAACAAGTTGAAATCTCGTGCAGAAATGCCAAATTTTGGACACAAAAATAAGTTTAAATTCTAAGGTTATGTCATTAATTAAAAATTATTTCTTGCTTTTTTTGTTTTTATGTGATTTGTTTAAATAATATTAATAATAAAATACGTTTAAAACTTAATTTTGTTTATAGTTTTATTCAAACGGTTAAAGTATGTAAAAACATGAAATTTAAAAATCTTTAAAGCCCGGTACTACCCCCAAGATGACATGTTCTTTCAGTTTTTTTGACGTTTTCTTTATCTGTGTAAAATTACACAAATTTTGATACCCCTTTTGATAGTGTAGCTCGAAAAAAAATGTTTCTCATACATCGACGGGACACCCTATAATGACCATGGCCAACGTAACGAGCCAAGTAAAAATAGCCGGATTGCTATCCAAACCAATCAACATATTTAATGTACTCCGACAGGGGGATGGTTTGGCCTGCCTCCTCTTCAACCTGGCAATCCGTGACTCTGGCACGGCAACAAGAGGGACCATCGTCAACAGGTCCAGCCAGATACTGGCTTACGCAGACGACATCGACATCATCGGAAGAACCGAGCAAGCTGTACATGATTCCTTCATCCAGATCGAGCAGGCGGCACAAAATCTGGGGCTGCACATTAGTGAAGGTAAAACAAAGTAAATACATGGTGGCGTCGAATGCGAGAGAAACAGTTGGTCAATCAATCAAGGCAGCGGAGCACGAATTTGAAGTGGTGCAATCCTTTAAATACCTTGGGTCAATAGTAGCAGCCGATAACAATATAGAAGAAGAAATACGCGGGCGGCTTCTCAAATCCAACAGAGCCTACTATAGTCTGTCAAGGCTCTTCAAATCCAGAAATCTCACCATAACTTCAAAGCTGCTGCTGTACAGGACCATGGTCCTGCCAGTACTCACATATGGATCCGAGACTTGGGTGCTTAGCAAAAGGCACGCCACGTTCGAGAGAAAAGTCTTAAGGAGAATTGTTGGCCCCATATGTGAGGAAGGACGATTCCGGAGACGGTACAATCATGAATTGTACGCAATCTATACCTTGAAGCAGATATCGTGACAAAAATTAAGCTCGGTAGACTCCGGTGGTCAGGGCACCTAGCTCGCATGAGCGAAGAGGAACCTGCTCGGAAAGTTCTTTGTGGTACATTCTATGGTAGACGACAGGGTGGTAGACCATGCTTGCGCTGGAGAGATGGCGTAGACCAGGACGCCCGGAGCCTTGGGGTGCGCAACTGGATGGCGGCGGCTCGAGACCGGGATGGGTGGAGAGACTTGTTGAAGGAGGCCAGGACCGGACCCTTCGGCTTGTCGAGCCGATGATGATGACGATAAGTTGGAGAAATCCATGAAGCTGAAGATCGCTGCATTAGAAGTTTTTTTTGTTTTTTTTTTAGGATAGGATACCGAGATACATAAGTACCAATAATATTTAAACAACAATTTAAATGTATGTAACGTAGGGCTCAAGTTTTTCTTGGGACGATGTCCGTTACTTTTTTTAAATTGTATTTTTAATAATTTTTTTTATGAGTTTTGAAACTCATATATTTAAATTAGAAGAGGATATAGACCACAATGTATATGAGTTACAAAGGAAATACAAAATTATCCTAAAGATTATACCTTTCTCTAGGGGCGATGTTTCTTAGTTTTTTTTTTAACCAAGGGATAGAAATAAGAAGATAAGTTTGCAGCAAAAACTTTTACTGTGGAGTTCGAATCACTACCTATATAATTCGATCTCAGATAATATTAGCTTCAAATTAAATAGAAGCTTACATTGGTAATTTTTTTTCTCTTCGGACAAACACTTTTCTTTCATTAATTGATAAATTGAGCTAACTAAAAATTCGTTTTACTGTATTATATACGTAGATACATTGGTATTAATTGAAATCTTCCAAGCGCACAATCCAATATTTTACAAATTCTTAGAGTCCAATAACCTCATGTCCAATGAATCCTTTTTGTTCAAATTAAATGGTCCTACTTCTATACAAAAAAAAAACAAAAAACATTATTTTATAGCTCTAAGAACCTGTGAACAAAAGTATTAATGGTCTTAGACGATTTAATAGACATCAATTGTATTCTCTAACATAGACCATTTGTATATTTTGATTGGATCTCGTAAAATGTTTACCAGACATTAAATACATGACATGAGGATATTGCTTATCCAACTCGGATCAATATCCTCCACAGTCATTTGCCAAAGGATACATCAAAATGCCTTTGAAATTCCGTACAGGCAAAATTTAAGTATACCACGTTCCACGTACCCTACATTCCTCTCCATTTAAAAAAAAAACAAAAAAAAGCAAACTGAAAAATCAAAGGAAATCATGACCAATGTCCGTTTAATGGTTAAACACTTGTTTTGAAGTGTTCCACTGGAACAGGGATCGGATATTGAAAAAAAAGGAAAACCTCTCGAGATTGCACGAAAGGAAGCCACTTCAGCGTAAATGGGGTGAAAATCCTTTAAAAAGTAATCCTGAAGCACTCATTGAATTTAAATCTTTGGATTTATATGTGAACCTACATGTCATTACATATATGGCTAATAATAAAGGAATAAACATGGGAACATGGGTTTGAATTCCTTCAATAAAGTACGGATTATTGAGGAATTTTTTTTCTTCAAAAAAAAAATAGAATGTTTTGATTTAGGTAATAAATGATTGTTGCCGTATCAAAGCAGAATACTTTTTTATTCATTTTGAAAATATTGGATTTTTTTTTTTATTTAATTTTAGTTTGCTCTAGCCTTAAATTCCTGCAAACTAAAATATAGATCCATCGAATTTGCATCTGAATCTGCATATTTTAAGTATTTTGTTTTTAGAAAATTAACCTCCTGGCTAAACGAGGGGATTATACCCCAATTATATTTTCAAACCTATTGCGAATCACCATGTATATATTTGTGATTTTGCAAGAGTGTTCAACATTTTTGACAGATGACGTGGATTATATGCTAGGCAAATCTGTACACGGAAAATCATTCGCGCTTGCGGAATTGAGTACCGGATTCTCCGTACACTTCACGCCCTCAATTATTTTTTTTTGACATCGGGTTTGAACACAATATTCGAATCAAACCTAAAAGGTGTAAAAGGTGTTTTTTTTTTCAGAGGTATATAACTTTGAAATGGAATAAAACAAAGATGATTTTTTTAAATTGACATGAAATTTACTTTATTCGAAAGATAATCTTCTGGAATTATAATTTAAATATTATTTCTGGCATATGTATGACCGCCACGGCTGGCTCGGACGTAGTATAGTCTCGAAGTCCAATTTTCTATGACTTCTTTCAAAATTTGTGGCCGTATATCGGCAATAACACGGCAAATGTTGTCCTGCAAGTGGTCAATCGTTTCGGGCTTATCGGCGTAGACTAGCAACTTTAAATATCCCCACAGAAAATAGTCAAGTGGTGTTAAATCGCACGATCTTAGAGGCCAATTCACGGCCCCGTTACGTGAAACTATGTGGTTGACAAACGTTTCTTTCACTAAATCAATTGTGGCACGAGCTGTGTGACATTTTGCGCCATCTTGTTGAAACCAGAGCTCCTGCACATCATGGTTTTTCAATTGATGAACGAAAAAGTCAGTAATCATGGCTCTATATTGGTCACCATTTACAGTAACGTCCTGGCCAGAATCGTTTTTAAGGAAGTGAGGACGAATTATTCCACCAAACCAAAAAGCACACCAAACAGTCAGTTTTTGTGGATGTAACGGTGTCTCAACATACACCTGAGGATTATCATCACTCAAAATATGCAGTTTTGTTTATTGACGTATCCATTCAACCAAAAGTGAGCTTCATCGCTAAACAAAATTCACCTACTAATTTGGGATCAACGGCAATCTTGTTTTGGACCCATTCTTGCAATTCCAAACCAAACTAAAATAAATGGCCGCGTTCGGGTGCCAATCCGATAGGCTATCCAAGATACCTTAGTATCCGATATGTTTTCGAACGACCAAAACCAGATAGGTTACATTTGCTGTCAAAAGACAAGGCAGCTAATTAAAGGGAAAACTATTGAGTTTTTAACGCGGCGATTTGATTTTCATTTTATTGCAAATCCCTTCTGAATCATCGATTAAGTATTCAGTACCATTTAATATCACACTGGTATACATTTTAACCCTTATTTGTTATTTTATTCTTTAAACGAACAAAATCAGACGCGACACCAAAAAGCAAGATAAGTAGTCGGCTGTAGGTATAATCAGCTTTTCCCCAAATTTCCATCGGATAGTTTAGTATCGCGAAAATTTTAGGATAGCTTGGGATTTGTTTCTGACAACAGCTGATTGGTTTATCAGCTGAATTTTTCTATACGATTACAACAACACAAACCTATCCGGATAGCTTTGGATAGTTGCCCGAACGCGGCCAATCACTTGACAGCTGACAAAATGGCCGCCAGTTAAAATAGTGTTGCCAACTTACATAGAGTTTAGTAGGTATAAATATAGTAAATACAGAATTTATGTATATGTAAACTGCCATAGAAAACTTTAGTTTTGTGTGATAGTTCCTAAATTCGAATCGTAAAATGTTTTACCACTTTTTTTATCGGTCAATACGCGTCAAAAGGCATAAAACAGGAGCACAATATTTTAAAAATTGAAAATTTACAATCGCTCATCTGTGGCCAATTTTACGGAACATACATAATGTAGGTCTACATTGTATGTGATGTTCGTTCTGTGAAATAGGTTCCAGCTTTTATTTTATAGATACATATACCTACCGTATACTATATAATATATACTTGAAGATGTCTCATGTTAAAACTCTTTCAGATTATTTGGTTATTTTATGACATATAGGCTGGAACTGCTTGACTTGAAAGCATTTGTTTTTTTTTTTATAGTAATATCTGTATTTTTGAATAAAAATAATACCTTGAAACTCAGACAATTTATAGGTTTCTTATATTTTTTTTTTCATTTCACAGAAAAATTGTTGATTCGACTTTTTTGTTTTGCCTAAAAGCACAGATAGGTTTAAATAGGAAAAAAATAAAGGGTTTTCATTTAAGCTGAAGGTGACCTTTTTTTAAAAAATGTACAATACAGAACTTTTATATAAGAACCAAAGCTGTTTTTAAAACGAAACATAAAGATAAGAAACCATTAATATTAAGAGGCCAGGGTGCTTTTCTTTGTAATCTCTTTATTGACGTACACATTGATGGAGATACACCTGATGCTTAGACTGATAATCAAAAATAAAAATAAAAAAAACACTAAGCTATCTTTAAAAAAGAATTATTTTTTGTTAATTTCACAAGAAAACATGTTGGTCGTCTATACCACAAGAAAAACATCAAAACAAAGTACTATGTCAATCTAAGAATGGTAAAATAATTATAAAATTATACCCTTCAGTTGCAGCAAACTCAAAGTGTGACGCAAAAAAAAGAAAGGGTTTGAATAGTCTGCTATAGAAATTTTATTTTCAGACTTTTGATTTGTGGATAAAGGACTTGGGAGATTGAAAATGGAAAGATTAACCACTGACGAAAGGGTTTAAATAGTCTCCTTTAGCAATTTTATTTTCAGACTTTTGATAATTTGTATTTATTTATTAATTCGTTAAATACTAACGCTAAGCACAATACAAATTTATAAATTACATATAGGTTGTATATATTATATTACAATATTGTATTAAAAAAAATCTTCTTTAAATTTGATACATTTTAAATTGTCATTAATTGATGAAATCAAAAAGAAATATTTATTGAAAACTGAAATCAATTGATTAAGAGGACTATTAACACCATTTCATTTATTTTTTTTATATATGCGCGCACTCAAGGGGTTATGACTACCCTTATGATGATAAACATAGTGCGAGCGTTAGGAAAATAGGGAGGGGTTTAATAGGAGATACCGATGCACATTGGTTTTGAATTTCTGAATATTACGAGTTGTGCGGCTAAAAAAAGAATTTCTATACTTGACTGTACGTCCGAAATTGGGTTCAAGGGTAAGCTGATGTGCATTCCTAGAAGCACGAGTATTACGGTGGAATTGTTTTAGGGGAGGAATGCAACTGGCTATTTCGCTAGAACACTGTTTATAAAAATAGCGATAGAATAAAGAAAGACATGAAACACTGCGGCGGTTTTCCAGAGTAGTAATTGTATCTGTTATACTTCTATCACCTATTATTTTAAAAGCTCTATTTTGAATTCTGTCCAAGAGATTCAAGTGGGTTAAAGGAGCGCTCTAGTTCCAAAAGCTGAGGGTGCTGTCGTCAGCAAAACAATTTAATGGATTAGAAGTTTCAGACAAAAGATCATTGATAAAAATGAGAAAGTGATTCGGAGACAAAACGGAGCCCTGGGGCACACCAGCATTTATGTTATGAATATCAGACTTAAAACCATCCAATACGACTTGTATTGAGCGGTTAGAAAGGTAATTTCTAATCCAACGAAGAAGAGAGTCTTCAATTCCAAAAGCACGCATTTTCGATAAGAGAGCTTGATGCCAAACTCAATCAAACGCTTTTGAAATATCAAGTGCAATAATCTTACTTTCGCCAAAACGGTGTAAAGATTTGTGCCACTGTTCGGTGAGATAAACCATCAGATCACCAGTGGACCTATTGCTACGAAAGCCATATACTGCCGGTCATTTATAAGCTTTCGTTCTTCAAGATATTTCTTAAGCTGATAATTAATCAGCGTTTCCATGACCTTGGAAAGAAGGGACGTAAGTGCAATTGGACGATATTTAGAGGGTGAAGAAGATTCGCCTTTTTTAGGGACAGGCTGGACAAATGCTATTTTCCATCCACTCGGAAAGAGACCAGTAGAGTAGGACAGATGGAAAAGCTTGCGCAGTGGTTTTGCCAGCGTTGAAGAACACCTCTTCAGAACAATAGGAGGGATACGATCCGGGAAAGCGGATTTGTGCACATCAAGGTCCTTAAGAACCTTTGCAGCTGCACGAGTGCGAAAGAAGATTCGTCCCATGAAATCGTTGGCGCTCTTAAGTACAGGAGGAGTCATAACACTTACTGGCAACGTCGAATTAACAGCAAACTGTGCTGCAAGCAAATTAGCTTTCTCTAACGAGCTAACAGCAGCGGTGTCATTGAAAACGAGCGTTGGAACCAAAGACGAAGTAGAACTTCGTATGTTTTTTGCAAATGACCAAACATTTTTACTACCTCTGGGACATTGTAGTATTTTTTGCCTTAATTTTTGTTCATGCAAAAATTTGGTTCGTCGAATATGGACGTTACAAGTCTTTCTAGCTTGTTTGAACTTGTTCCGGTTTTCCTCAGTGGGGTTGACCTTATAACTTCGGAAACTTACTTCTCTAACCCTGATAACCTCTTTACAGCTCGAATCAAACCATGAGTTTACTTTTGTTTTGATAGATTTTTCCCTATTCGGGACAAAATTTCTCATTCCAAAAAGAATTAAGTTTTTAATCATATCTGCACTGGAGTCTACGTCACTACCGAGGAAGCATAGTGAACAGTTAAAGTTCCTGAAGAAGTCGTTGAGACCGTCCCAGTTGGCTTTCTCGAATTGCCAAACGGTTCTCTTGGGGGATTTTTCTGTAACTGGGTTTATTTGACACTAGAAATTTGCAGATATGACACAATGGTCTGACGTGCCTAGGGGCGATAATACACTAGTAGTGTATTTACCAGGATCAGTGGTAAGAAACAAGTCTAGAGTGTTGGCGGTTTGACCTGAAAGTCCCGCAGTACAAAATCCCGCAGGATCTACTACAATGCGACAGCGCATAAAATTCTTCTTTCCCATAGGAATTGGTGGAAATTTGGCGCGATTCATCAATCATAGTTGTAGTTACGCAAAGATGATAACTATTGAATCTGAAAATAAGATAGTTATCTCCTCAAAACAACCAATTGGTGAAAACGAGGAAATAACATACGACAACAAATATCTTCTTGATGACGAAAAGATTGCTTGTTTATGTGGAGCTCAAGGAACAGTCGGTGGGTCTGACGGAGGAGGTTCTGGAGGTGGGTCTGGAACTGGGACAAAAGTTCTGGAGGAGGCTCTGGAACTTGGAAAAAGGACAATTTTTTTTTAAAAAAGAGGTTCTGATGGAGGTGGATCTGGAACCAGGAAAAAAGTTCTGGAGGTGAGCACTTTTTTTAATATGGTATAATATTTTTCATAAACTTTATTTTACAAATCAAAAAAATTGCTTTTTAACTCAATTTTTCGGTTCTCTGAACCGCTCACGTAACTCCAGGTTCTAAGGATTTTAAATCCCTTTTTGGGGGTGGTCCTGGTCATCCCGCTCACGCAACTCCACTGCTCCGCTTACGGTATGTTCAGTGCCCTGTCAACAAGGGGGCCAATGTCAACAATTTTCTTAAATAAAACTAAAAATATTTTTTATTTTCTTATTTTTTTCAAAAAAGAAACAAAATAATATTTCAATAAACTAAATATTTTTCTTTTTTTTAATTTTTTTTTTTCAAAAAAACAAACAAAACATGTTTCAGTAACTTCAATTTTTTGCCAAAAAAATAAAAAAAAAGTTTAGGAAAATAGTTTTTTTTTTTTAAATTGTTTAAAAAAAAAATTGAGAAAAGTTAATTTTGTTTCAATATTTTTTTCAAAATCTCTGTCCAGGCCCAGAACCACTTTGTCCAGAAAGTCACCAACATTCGTTCTATTAGATTATGATTACTTATTCGAAATCACAATCAATATTCTTCCAATCGTATTTAAAAAAAAAAGTATTGAAAATCCCGCAGCGTACTTTCTTGCGGAATTTTGTCGTATTTTTAATCTGCGGAATTTCGTGCTGCTGGAGTAAATAACGATCCCATTTAAATAATACATAAAAACAAAAACTTATTATTCAAAAAATAATAATAAAAATCGGAGGTTTACTTAAGAAACCTTTATTTACTCGACTAACATACAATCATATCATATTATTGCAAAAACAACGTTTTCGTCGCGACAAAACACCATTATTGAAAACGTGCTTGTTTTATATCCCATACATATAAAGTTTCGGGATATGCTATAAAAAAAATGTCAATAAAGTTCATAAATTTTATCTTATCGCGTTTGAACTTCATTCTATTTTGTTCACTTTCAAAAGATAAAACAAACCGAAAACTTATTCTTCACTATAGCTATAGTATTTAACTGATTTTTGTCCTTAGAAATATTTTCATTTTTATTGATTCATGAGAGGAAGTCAACCGCACTCGTTTGGTTGAGCACAAACGAGCATTCTCTATATAAGAGTTTCCACTTCCGATAACACCACATTTGTGTTATGTTTTTTTTTTTTTATTTTAACTTGGGGAAGTATTGGTTTCAAGGCTAAAAGCATAATTCAATATATTTTATAGAGAATAAAATGAAAAAAAGAAACAGAGATCAAAAGATGGTTTTGGACTACTTGTTTTTTTTTCTGAGGGAGTTATAAAAACTTTAGCTTCTAAAAGGTCTGATTTTTTTGTCTTGAAACTATGGTTTAAAGTTGAAATAATAAATCGACTATCGAAAAAAACATTTATAAAATTTTGTTTCCCCGAATTATATTGATAATCATTATAAAAATCTAGATTGCCTGAATATTAAATTTAATAATTTAAGGACCTGTTTCGCAATGTCTGATTAAAGTTCTAAGTAAGGAACTTGGAACTTATTAGTCAATTATACACTTCACTTACGTTTCACGTAATAGTCAACCTTATGAGTAAAGTTCTTAGTACTTAATGGCCAGATGCCCAGATGAAGTGTCGATTATAAAATTTACATGGCAACGGAAATATTAATTAATTTTATATGAATTTTTCATCAGTAAAAACTATTTTTTCTGGAAAACTAACTGACACATACATTTCTTATTAAGATAAATTTATTGTGAAACGCAAAGTTTTTACTGGAAGGAATTAATTTTCGGATAATTTAAATGTTGCGCAAGTAATCAGAACTTTACTGAGGCATTGTGAAACAGACCCTAAATCTTATTAAAAATCAAATATCTATTTTCTATTTGCAGCTGTTAGAGCTCTCTTGGACTCTTGGACTAGACTCTTCATTTATTCACTTTTACTTAGTACCTACTCATGATTCGGCCGATACTGCTGCAATTTCACGTTCGATATTCGTACGAAGTTCATCAATCGTCGCTGGCTTGTTGGCATAGAACATAGACTTGACGTAGCCTCACAGGAAATAGTCTAACGGCGTCAAATCGCACGACCGAGGCGGCCAAGCGACTGGACCATTTCGTGAGATAACACGTTCTCCAAACTTGGTTTCCAATAAATTGATTGTGACATTCGCTGTGTTGCTTGTGGCGCGTGCCGTCCTGTTGGAACCACATGTCCCCCAAGTCTATATCATCCAATTGGGGCCAAAAATATTCGGTTATCATTGAACGGAAGCGATCCCCATTCACAGTAACGTGCCGGTCTTGATCATCACGGAAGAAGTGATGCAAGGCCCAATGACGCCGCCGGCCCATAAACCACATCAAACCGTAATTTTTTCGGGATGCATTGATGACTCATGGAGTACGTGTGGATTGCTGCCTGACCAATACCGCATATTTTGTTTATTAACGAAGCCATTCAGCCAGAAATGAGCCTCATCGCTGAAGATTATTTTTCGATGAAAATCCGAATCATTTTCAAGTTGTTGCTCAGCCCAATTCACGAACATACGACGCTTCTGGTGGTCAAGCGGCTTCAGTTCTTGCATCAATTTAATCTTGTAAGGATGTAGGCCAAGATCTTTTCGCAAAATTCGCCACAACGACGTCACAGAGATGCCCAACGCTTGAGAACGACGTGTGAGAGACACATTTGGGCTTTCTGTAACTGAAGCCTCAGCGGCAGCAATATTCTCGACACTACGGGCATTTCTTTGTCTCACTGGCACGGGAACATTTTGTACTGTGCCTGTGGACTCAAATTTTTCCACTAGACGCTCAATTGTTGATCTGCTAGGACGATTATGACGACCATAAATTGGGCTGACTCCGAATCTCGGTAGTAAATTTTAATAATTTCGACTCGTTGTTGGCTCGTATTTATTTCCATCATAAAAAAACAAACCTTACTGAAGAGAAATGTCAGAAAAACGCCAAGAAATATAGCGTCGTTTGCTGTCCCTATTGCTCTACTTTTGTAGCGTCCCTGTTGAAAAACCTATAATTTGGTTTAAGATAGGACTTATATTAATCTATCGCCTTGTAGGCAATAAATCTCTGATGATCACCCTCATCTAAGCTACTTCAGACATATTTCATATTGGGGTATTGATTTCTCTAAAATTAAACGATGTTATCGATTCCATTAACTATTCAAATCTCTATCTATTACCAATGATGAAAATGAACTTAAAAAAATTAATTGCATTATTTCTATATTACTTCAAAACAACTTTTATTTATTTCAAACTTGGTGTGACAAACATTTTCTAAAACTTTTAAAAACTAAAAGGCAATCCACAACTTTCTCCCAATGTCCCGATATTCAATAACAGCTATTTTTTTTCATTTCGATACCTGGGGCGGGTCATTTCGTAATTCGATTATCGCCACACGATACCGTTTGGGCCACAGCTTTGCATCACGTAAAAGCAATAATCACTATCGACAGGAAAATATCGTCTAGACGATCAAAAATTTGCTCTCCGTTACTCAAAAATCTTCAAAACGTTATCGTTAATCTTCGATGATCGATTTCATCGAAGCTACTTCACGCATACGCATACGTCATGGCAGTCACATTGGGGCATTTAATTCCGCAGCTAAGCCAACCAACATTTTGTCGATAGATTGATTGAATTGGTCTGTATTTGGATTACACCCCTTGGCCAAATCTTCATAGTGACATATACAAAAATGTTTAATGTATTTTAATATTTCAGAAATACACAAATAAAAGATAAATATCTTGTGTGTTGTGTAACGTGAAGCAAATTGGTGAAGATAAATTGCATGACTGTTGTTCTAAAAATTACGGAATGACCAGTAGCGTACGCAATATTTTTTGTTTGTGGGGGGAGGGGGGAGGGGGGTTCTGTGTCTCAAAAAAAGTAGAATTTTTTTTCATGGTTCGACTAAAAATAAAGCACAAAAATGAAAGCCTTTGTTATTATTCACTACTTTATATGAATAAGAAGTAAAATTTCAATACAAAAACGACAGAAGGAAAACATAAAAAAATCCCTAATTTTAAAATGAATTTTATCAATATTGTTTTCTTTGCAAATAGAGATTTTTTTTTTTAAATTTTATATTTTTAGTTTTAAATAACAAAGGAGATGGCCTATTTTTGGGCTCAGTGCGTTCACTAATGAATTTGGTATCAAATGAAGTAATTATTAAAAATAGTGCATATTTCGCTGCAGGGATTATTAAAAATAACGCTAAACGAAAAAGTTTACAGCACATAAAGCATGTTACTATGCCTTTTTAAAGTAAGTTTGTTAAAAAGTAAGTTTTTCTTTGAGAAAGAGCACTTAACTATAATCAAATTATGAGTGAGAAAAACAATATTGGCCATAGCTGATATTTTTAAGATATCGGTGTTTAAAAAGTAAGTACAACATTTCGAAACAGTTAAAACTAAATATTTGAAAAAATTGTACCATATTTGGCAAAATAATTTTGATTGTAAATATTATAAAGATACCTAAAGAAAATATCTTTCATTTGATTCCAATATCATTTTCCTCAGTGCCTTGTATCGCAAGTTACTATAAGCTGTTTTTTTTCGGAAAAATAAGTTCAAGTCTTTTTCTGAATTAGCCAAATTCAAGCTCAAATATCTTGAAAATCCCACAAACGATTTTGGAAATATTTGACCCACATAATGTCCTCAAAATCACTTTTCATTTGATATCAAATTCATTAGTGAACGCACTGGGCCCAGGCTCCCTAGGAAACTGGCCCATCTCCTTTATTAAATAATATTTGGTGACAAAAATAAATCAATTCTCCCTTTCTTTTATTTGCAAATTGATTCACCAGATCTTCAAGGGTAAGATCGAATTCCTTGTGAATACTCAACAAAGCTAATCCATTAAGCCTGTTATCCATTGTTAAGCCACGTAATTAACCGTCTCAAAGAGGAAAACGCACGTTCTGACTCTGCACTCTGCATACGACACTGGTAGCACACAAGGAACTTCAATTACCTTTCTCTAATTAGGATACAAATCCGGATTGCAAAACGGAAGCGAAGCTAAAACAGTTTCTGATATAGTTATTTCGATTTCAACCTTCCACAAAGAAAGAAAAAAATTTAATACTAAATTTAATAATAAATACTTTTCCTCGATTTTATTTGAAATCTTAGATTAGTTTGCTTGTGGGGGTCGACCGAGCTTTTTCCAGAAATGGGGTGAAATGTTATCATTGAACGATTTTTCAAATGTGATTTTTTGTTGTCCTCTTCACTTTTAATTGCTGTCCCCTTCATTTTGCGTTAAGATTTACTCACACCATCAAATAAACGGCACGACATTAACACTAAATTCACACAAGAAATTGTAAAGAAGGTGAAAGAGAACGAAAACAGACTGGAAAAATCGTGTGAGTTTTGAGGAACAAACGATTTTGTCCTTCTCCCTCACTAAATAGATAGATAGATAGATAAATTCTTTAGTTTTTCGATTCAATTTTGTAATAAAAATTAAAATTCTCCCTCACTATTTAGGTACTTCCTTTACTCAGAAATAAAAGATTGGCATTGGGAAAATCGTTCAATGTAAATGCAGAAAAACTAGTCCATTTTCCATTAGTTAATATATTGCGCAGGTTGTCAGCAGCGTTACCACTTCCAGAAAAAAAGTAGAAGTAGATTTGAAGAAAAAAGTGAAGTAGATTGAGAAAAATCGAAGTAGATTTCAAAGTTTACTTTGTTTTATAAACCTTCGTATGCCTATATTTTAATTTTTTTTTAATTAAATTAAATTTATTTAAACAAAAACTGAAGTTCTTTCAGATTTCTAATTTACATATATATTTCAATATATTTAAATGTTTAATAACACTTTTTAAATTAAGTGATTTTTTGTTATTGGTTTTATAACTTCTCTTAGTTTCAAAAAACTATCTCGGACTTCTTTTTTTTTTAAAAAAGAACATTAAAATTATTATAATTAAATATAATTTAATTAAACAAAAAAAAAGTAATATCAAAAAATTAAATTTATATATTTACATTTATATGTATCTTTATGTATTTACATTCTTTCAAAAATCAGCTTTGCAAAATTCTATCTACTAACCCAAAAATTCTTCTTTTTTTTTTATTCTGGAAATAAATTTTTTTTAAATTAAATTTTGTTTCTTAAGTAACTTTTTTTCTAACTTTTTGAACAAAATATGAATTCTTAAATCAAAAAAAGAAAACAAAACAATCTCTGCAAGTAAGTATATTGTTTTAAATAGAGACAATAATAGAGAAAAAATGTTAAATAGCGCGCGGTTTAACAAAATTTTTTAAAATTTACTAACATAAGAATGAGTGTCTTTGAAAAGTAAGCAGTCTTAAAACTAAAAAAAATAAAATAAAAAAATTATTCCTTACAAGTGAGAATTTTGTGAAACTGAATTTTGAAAAACAAAATTTTGAAAAGCAGAACTTTGAAAGCAGAATTTTGTAAAAACATAATGTTGACCCCGACTCATATCATTGTTCAATAACATTTTTATGGAAATAGAGAATAAGGAAGTAGATTTGGCTTTTTTTTGCAAAATTGAAGTAGGTTGAAACACAGATTTTAAAAATGAAGTAGATTCCAATATTTTGGTGATTGTGCGAAGTAGTAGATAAACATTTTGGAAAAAAAGAAGTAGATCTACTTCAATTGAAGTAAAGTGGTATGACTGGTTGTCAGTCAAAAATTAAACATGGCGGCTCGAATGCTCACGAAAACTGCACATGGCATTACTAGAAACAACAACAAATATAAGCATTTTAACAAGTAAAGAGACACTGGATCCGCCATTTTCATAGATGCGCAGAACTGAACAAAAATTGAAACGCTAATGATATTACCTTTAATTATGTACCTTGATAGTCAACAACGTATTAACGACTTCGCATACGGATCCAAATATGGATCCTCAAAACAGCGCTTGGGCAAATGTTAATGTGTACATACATATTAACCATGAGTCCCGGCATTTGCACATTATTTTTTTTGAATTTTGCATCAATCACGATTGAAACAGCTCCAAACTAAATTCGAATCCAGACCTTCCGCGTAAAGTCCAGCCGCTAGCTATTTCTTCAAGGGTAAAGTAATAATGCAGATCGATATACAAACATTTTATTCGATCGAATCACATTAGTTCTCTTGGATTCCATTTCGAATATTTACATATATTTATATCGACTTAAGTAAAACGTAGATCTATCAAGCTTCCATTATGCTTTAATATTACTGTAACTGTATATAAAATCTACAAGTTGTATATGTATATGTGAAAATATTATTTAACAATAATTTTCTTTGTCATCAATATTGCATTTTGCAAAGGTAAGGAAGATAACTACCACTGCAATTGGAAGATACTGTATAATAATGTTGGCATTGAAAGAATATTTTTGTTGAAACAGCTTTATTTTTCTTTAATCTCTCATGAATTAAACATGTAAGTACGAACATAATATATTAAAAATGCTATTATTAATAGCCACCCGCACAGAGCGAATTCGTGCAACCAAGTCGTACATTTTATATAGGTACCTTCCTACACAAAGTTCTTGTGTCTGTTGTGTGTAGATATAAATCGATTATTCTTTTGCAGCTCCTTATGACAAGGCCACAGAAGTTCAGTTGAGAAACTAGCCAATCAATCAGAAATTGTTATTATTATTATGGTGTGGGTTTCGAAAGTGGATTTAAGTAGGTTGAGAATGTGAGGTTAAGCTTAGTTTAAAAAAAACAAGCGAGGAGGTGATCCGAAACGATTGTTAAACTTTTCCAAATTTAGTCTGTTCTTTATATTGTTCAATTTTCTGTCTTGTAATGTATTTACGAACAATTTTCTATTGTATTGTGGCTAAAGTATGACTGTCAGGAGGATTCCCAAGGTATGCATTCCAGGTGTCAATAAAAACATTGTAACGTTAAAACAATATCGTTATGAGTTGTCTGGGAATTCGTTATTGGAGTAATTTTATTGTCAATGTTACGCCTCCCTCTTTTGGCTTTATGATTCACAGAATCATAATATACGCATTGAAATAAAACTTTTTTGCGTCATGTTATGTCATATTCTTTATTTTGTTTTTATAGGCGTTATTAACCTAAATAATGATTATGGTTATTTCTATATAAACATGTTATTTGATATATTGTTGATATTGTGGTTGTTATATAACAATAATAATTAGAAGTACCTCCAGACTATTTCAAAGCGTAAGCACAAAAATGACGAACAAATGTGGGATAGCATTAGGTACATACAAATGTATGTACATTCGACTGCTAAATTTTTCGTTGTGAAAACGATTTAAATTTCAAAAATCTTATATCCAATCAAATAATTATTTAACCAGAGGTGGAATCGGCTAAGGTGTCGCTCTTTTGATTGTCGATTTTAATTATCAACTATTATTCCCTCTGTGTAAAACGATCACTAAGAACACTTGAATTCTTGGCATCACTTACAAAATAAATGTCATTTCAGTCAGCTGTTGGCTTGGTTTGTAAAATTTGTTTTTTCTGTTCAAAATGTTAGTTTACGGAGAAGCAATGATATATTTTAGAAACATTTTCTTAAAGGTTAGATTAGATCTAATAAAAGAAAAAAAACTATACTCTCTTCCCATACGAAACTCATCCTGAACTAGCGAGGTCATACAGTGCCTTATCAAGCACTTTTTTGTTATAACATAATTATATATTTTACATTCTCTCTGCAGCAAATAAAATTTCCTTTAAATTAAAACTTTGCACTTTGGTAAAATTAATGTATTTTTTTTGTAATTTAATGTTATGGGTTATGGCCAAGAATTAAGCTTTATTATACCGATAAGAGTTTGCCATTATGTTTTAAAAATAATTTCGGGCAAGTGGCCGCCGCCGCCGCTGGCTCTATGGCATGTAGCGCCCGCCGTCTTGTTGGAACCAAAGGTCGTCCACATAAACATCCTTCAATTCAGGCACGAAAAAGTCATTAATCATGACTCATTCGGGTATTCTTCGATACTCTGCTCCACAGCAGCAATAGCGTCTTCGGTGCACACTGTACGGCCGGCGTCTCTGAGGATGTGTGTTATCCACTACAGTAAACGGGGTGCGAAACCGATCCATGGTTGCTCGAATTACCGACTCTGCTGGGCGATTATGTCGATCGAATATTGGACGCAGCGTGCGTCGCGCGAACCGAACTATTATTTTGGTAATAAATTTGCACGATTTGCAAACGTTGTTCAGGAGTAAGTGTATTCATCATGAAATGGCAAACCAAACTGAGCATAAATCAAATGACATCTGTCAAAAGACTAACTCCGAAAAAAATGTTGCCAGATTGAAAACCACACGTCTAAAAAAAACACCCTTTACTTGATTCACAAAACTTTCGGTTTTTGGTGGATTTGAAGCCGAGCCAACCTACATTGCTTGTGAAAACGACACAAAATGTATAAAAACGACATATTAATAGCTATCGCAGGCAAGCGGTGCCCAAAAAGCCGATAGTCAACTTTATAATCACCTTACGTGGAACAAAAGTATTAATTTTGATTATTATAAACTAAAACCTTAGCCGATTCCACCCCAAAACGGGTTAGAGTGTTTTCATGTATTCAACATATCAAGTTGTGTGAGATGAACTGTTAAGTCGTTTGAGATGAAATTTAAAATTTTGTTTTCTCACTTTTATGTGAATTTATTTTGGCGTTTTTTCTTGAGTTTTTTAATGTGACCATTAAAATTTTTGACATTCTACCAAAACAACTAGTTCAACGTAACACGCATATTTTGTTTATACATCATAGTAAAGTGCTTTACCCAATGCACATGATACACGACCAACGAACTGCGAATTACGAACTGTCGCGAATATTGATGTTATATTCACGTGAGTGGTCTCTGAATACCTGTTGCAAATTTTCAGAAATGTTAAAGTACCTACCTACCAGACACGACCTACGAACTGCACATTGCAAATGCCTGCGAATTTTTGATGTGAAAACATCTTTGCCGGCAGTAGAGTGAAATAAAAACGTGGACTTTCCTCTGTGCGACGTTACGAGATCACACTTTAGGATGTACTACATTACGTTACGAAAGTCTGCATAATTGGTTGCACGTAGGCATTGTAGTTAACAACGTATGGACGACGTCGCATATGGATCCAAATATATGGATCATCATAACTTTACACATGCATTAACTGTGAGTCCCGGCACTCTCACAATTTTATTATTTACGTGAGTGGTCGGTGACAACTGCGAATTAAAAGCTATGCTTAAACCGACCCTCAAAAACAAATGTGGATGACGCACATGTGAATCAACGGAATGGCACACATCTATGCGATATATAGATTACGTCCACGTTCCACTGCTGCGTTTAGTTGGTCCCCATTCACACTAGGAAACAAGTTGCTGGAGATTTTTTTGACGTTTTCTTTTAATTTCCTTAAAAATCTCCTGTACCTTTCACATGAAGAAACTTTCTGTAGTTTCCTTTTAAAATAGCTTGGTTGAACACACTTTACTGTGTGTGTAAAGAGGGTTTTAAACATAGCTCAAATTCACCGGTTTTTGAATTGTGATTATAAGTTTGAAATTTCCCAGAACATAAGTTTTGGTCGCTTAAGAATCGTTAAAATGCTAAATTTTGCAATTTATTATTTTTTTGATTGAATCATTTATTTATTTCTTCGAAAAGTAAAAATTTAATAAAAGTTCATATTTCTTCTAGAAATAGCTTGAGTATAGTGGATCACTTTGAACATGAGCTGCGATCTGTGAATACGTTTTCCGTCAAAACTAGTTCTATAGAGGTTTCGAGTTTCAAGTTTTGCAGAAATCGGTATATTATTTAAATAAATTGTGGAATAAAACTCAAAATACGTAAAACCACAAATATTTAGCTTTAAGAGTTTCTAAACTAGTTTTTGTCATTGTTTCATATTATTACTATATGGACTAACACCAAATAGTTTTTTATAATCGCAAGTAATCAGTATTCCGCGAATTGGGAATGCAGAATTCAGACGAATTTTCTATTCGCGGTTTGTGGAATGCGAATTTACTTCTGATAGTTCACAGAAAATATGTTTTTTGTTTCGTAGAAAACATAAAAAAATTTCCAATTTAAAATAATTTTAAGTAGTGTTTTCTTGTTAAATTAAGATTGGATAATTTATTTGCTTTGTTGAAAAGTTAAAACAAACAAATTGTGCTTATCAGTCGCCAGGTGTACAGTTTCAAGTACACTGCGCGCCACTTGGATAGAAAGATGCATTTTTGCGAGATTTAGTAAAGAAGAAGAATTGTGTGAACAGACAAACCCAAAAAGAACAATTTGGTTATTTATTATGCATTTTCAAAGCATTCTCAAAAAGGCATTTTTTGTTATAGCTATGTATAATCTATACCTGAGTAGAGCTGTCGCCCCAAAGGTCTTCTGGGAATCGATACCCAGCCTCTTCAACCTAAAAACATAAGTGTCTCTTGTGAGGAATTAACAAATTCTATAACAGTACCTACCTGTATCTCGCTTGTCACAAAAAAGTGCCTCTAAGGTAAGCTGTTTGGATTCAGCAGAAAATTATAGGTCCTCTTTATTCCTGAAATTAACACGCACACAGCAGTGGTAGAGAGAATAATAAGTAACTAGACGGTCACACTGGTTCTGCGGCACCAACAAATTTATTTTTTTTAAGGCGTTTCAAATGTCTTGCACTTTTTATTATATTCAACCTACCTTACAGTATTAAAAATCCAGTGGCGGATCCAGAGGGGAGGGGGGTCATAGAGGTCATGACCCCCCCCCCCCCAGAAGCCCAGAGCAAAAGATAAACTGTCGTATTTATTAGATTTCCTAAGAAAACTTTTGGACAACTAGTCAATAGATGGACATCTATTTATTTATAAACACTTGCTGCTTTTTTTCAACTTTAAAAAAATGTTTCCAAAACCCGTCGAGCTATACATCAAAAGAAAGGTATTTTCCAACTCTATCCAGAAGAAAAGCGTGTGGAAGATCTGTTTCTCGAAATATTTTCATCCAAAATTCAAAAGCGTTTGTGTTTGGCGATATATCCGTAATAGAGCTTCGAAAACGGCAGCCGTTTTTAAAATTTTCTGTTTAATTTTTAAGAGCTTTCTTAAACTGAAAACCAAAATACTCTTCGAGGTTTGGTTCTCGCAATATTCGCATCCAAAATCATATTACTGTATTTCGATGCAACCCTTAAAAGGGCTTTGGATAACGATATTTCCGCAACCAGGCATCGTAAGAGGTTCCAATTTTCATTTTTGTAAAGAAAATTAACAGGCCTTTCCGCCGATATAAATCAAAAAATTTTGCAAGCTTTGGTTCTCGAAATATTCAAATCCGAAATGATACCCCCTGCTACTTTTTTTTCAACTTTAAAAAATGTTTCCAAAACCCATCTGTTGAAACATGATAAAACACTGAACAAAACTAAACACTTAATTATTTGGAAATAATAATTATTTATAATTATAAGTAGTTTTTAATATCTATTAATCAATTAGAAAATTTAATATTTTCACTATCAAATAAAGGGCTTAACAATAAGGTTGTTTCCTTATTAATTTATTTATTTCGTTTCATTAATACGGACTTTCATCAAGAAAATCTTATCAGGTTATGGGCCCAGGACCGTGTGAACTGCAATAGAAGAAAATGTCGTCAAATGATTTCAATGTCTCTTTAGACAAGCTTGAAGGTCCTAGCGGTTGGGCGAAATGGAAATGGCAAATGGGTATGCTTTTCCGTGCATATGATCTCAAGATTGTCGTTAGTGGAGATATTGTTTGCCCTATATTAACATCAACATCTTCAGCTGAAGAAAAGAAAAAGCATTGTGAATGGACGAAAGATGAGGCAAAAACGGCTGGCTTGATTGCTGCGTCATTAAGCTCACCAATCGCTGAACTTGTCCTTACATGCGACAATTCAAAGGACATTGGGGATAAGCTATGCGCTCGTTTCGAAAGAAGCAACATCCAAAGGCTTATTATGTTAATAGACAGCTTCTTTCAAGCAAGAAAGGATGAAAAAGAGGATATCAGTGCACATATTGCAAAACTGCAAAAGTTATTTTTAGACCTAAATGATGAATTGGAGAAGCATAAGGAGAATACTTTATCTGAAAGGATTTTAAATGGTACAATAATGTCAACTCTTGGTAAGGAACTTGACAATTTTAGAGATTTGTGGGATACAATTCCTGCAGAAAAGCAAACCCTGAACCTATTTATCGAAAAATTATGCACCATCGAGACAAGAGAAACGAAACAAAATATGAACAATGCCAGTGATAGGGTTGCTCTTGTTGCAAAAGGAAATTTCAAGAAAAAGAAGCAACCAGAAAAGTCAAGCAAACTAGACCGTGCAAAGATGAAATTTAAATGCAACAAGTGCAAGGCACTGGGACATTGGGCAGCTGAATGCCCACAGAACAGATACGAATAAAGGGACGGCAAGAAGTATCAAAAATACAATGCTTTAATAGCATTTTCCTTGAATGCAACAACTGAAAATTTACTCAGACAGGATCAATGGTATTGTGATAGTCTAGCTTCAAGACATATTAAACCGAACAAATCGGAATTCGAAATTAAGTAATTTGTCTAGGAAAGCAACATGTCCCAATGAAGGCATATTGTCAAGGCAGCATTAAAATTCAGGTGAACATTGAAGGAGTGTGGGAAGATGCAAGTTTGAAGGAAGTTTGGTACGTCCCTGATGCAAGCACACAACTATTCTCAGTGAAGGCTGCAGCTCGAAATGGGTTTACAACAACGATCTATGACAAAAGTGTTACTATTAAAAATAGTCGTAATGGTGATGTAGCAGTTAAGGGGTGTCTCCAAAATGAGCTTTACGTTTTAAAATTACAAGTTGTGAAACCAACAGAGTCCGTGCAAGTATTGGTATCAAACGTATCGGAAAGTCTGCAATTATACCACGAAAGATTTGCCCACCAAAACAAGCGTCATGTGAAGAAAGTTCTTAGTAAGATGAAGACGAATTCTGTGACGGATGTGGTGCTGGTAAAATGCACCGACTTTCCTTCAAGCCAAGAAGTGATCGACCAGTCAAAGTTGGTGAGGTTATCCACGCAGACGTTCTTGGACCGGTTGAAACAACATCAGTTGGAGGATCCCGATTTTATGTTTGTTTCAAAGATGACTTCAGCAAGTTCCGTAGGCTTTTCTTTTTGAAGCACAAGAGCGAGGTATGTAAAGCTCTTGAAACTTTTTTGAACGAAACTAGAACTATTGGGCACATTGTAAAAAAGTTGAGATGCGATGGTGGTAGAGAGTTTGACAATAAAGAAGTTACCCGATTTTTGTCAAAATTTGGAAAAGAGCAATGTATTGGGCCTCCTTACACACCTCAACAGAAAGGAGCTGCAGAACGAGAAAACCGAACAATTGTGGAGTCAGCTAGAAGTATGAGAGTTTCAAGTAAATTGCCGAAATGTTTGTGGGCTGAGGCATGTAATACAGCAGCATATGTCTGAATCGCACAGGTCCTACAACAGTGGAAAACAAGGTTCGAAATATATCCTGTTATTGATATACTAATATCACTTTTATATTCACTTTAGAACTGGGTTCGACATCCAATTGCAGCGTCTTAGTTAGACAATCAATGGAAAATATTTATAAATAAGGTTTTGGAGTTGGGCAGCTGCCTATAGTATTCCGAAATTTTAAGAAAAAAGTTAAAATGGATGCAAACGCAAAGTATCTTGATTTGTACATCTATGGGAACTTGATGTAATTTTTATCAAAGTCTGAAACTTTGCTCGCTGGTCTACCTGGGTTTGATCTAACGAAGTTTATTTTAATCAAAATCTTGTTTAATTTACAACTTTATTTTTTTTTGAGTAGATTTAGATATTATCTGGCATCTCTGGATCAGGAACGCGTCTTGGGCGTTCTCCCAATTTTCGTTATTACAGTATGAATCCGTACATCGGTACACTCTCGGGGGAAGTAAACGGCGGCGGTTTGAGTAAGCTGTGATAAACTGCTCAAACTGATAGAATCACGGGCGAATCTAGTAAATAAAAGTCGTGTGACAGTTTAATAAGAGACCCCCTATCTCATAGTGGGGTAGTTTTTTTTAGTCACAAAGGCTTTTCAGGTATAAGAATTACCTTTTTTTTGTATGAGTCCCACTGGTCTGATATCTTCTTCTTTCTGTAAGCTATGTCTTCTAAAACTACCTTGATTAAAAAACATTTTTACTTAGGTGCCTAAGAAATTTTGATGAAACTAAAAATGGACTGAATTTTAACAAAAAAATAGTAACTTATTTTCGTCTCGGTATCGTCTTGGTTGGGGCATTTTTTGTATTTTTGAAGATGAAATATCAAACCAGAGTTTAAATCTAGAAACTGCTTAGTATGTATATTCATTGAAAATATCAATTTTATAATTAAAAATTGCAATGTTTTAACTTGACTCCAGGAATTGCATGCATTTTATATCATTTTGTCGGTGATTTGTCCTCGGGCAAAGTGACCCCCTCCAAACTTAAATCCTAGATCCACGCCTTTAAAATTCAATCTAATAATAACACTCTCAGTAGCTTTAAGCTAAAGTCACTGAAACTGTAGGCTTATCTGAGAATCATATTTCTGTCTGCTTCTGATGTGGTCCTGTTTGCATTTCTTTCCTTTTTCCATAGTTCTCTTTATTTTTAAAAGAAGAGCACGAGCTTATCTCAGGGCAAATTTCTTTTTTCTACCTTTCTTCGGGGTTAAATACATTTTAATATCCAATTTTTAGTCTATTTGTAACAAAATAATTTTAGTAAACACTTGAGTTAATATCATAAGCTTTATGTAGATACTATCATGCCGTACCCTATAGGGCCCCAGGGAATACTTTTTCTATTCAAGTAGTGTTTAAAATTAAACTCTGTGGTAGAGTGAAATAAAATGTTACGAGGTCACGCTTTACGATGTACCACGTTACTTTACGTTATTTTGGGTACGTTCAGTAACAAAATTCTGAACATCGCCTTCAAGCAAACTAGTCCGTTTTGGATCCGTGCATGTAGTCAACAACGTATGGACGACTTCGCATAAGGATTCAAATAATAATAATTCAAATAAAAATGGTTAATACTATTAACCATGAGTTCCGGCACTCACACAATTTTTTTTTTTGGTACAAAGCAGCACATGGTCGGACTTGGGAACAGAACAGGACATGTCGTTGAATAGCATGTACATTAAATTGAGCAGAAAACGAAAAGCGAAAATAAAAACAAATGGTGAGTTTGCAAAACGATTTTTTGTAATCTCTTCTATAGCACATATTGCACCACAAGTCGGGTAGGTGCATTTATTCAAAGACAACATATTTTAAATAAAATTGAAATGGTGGTTCTAACTTCAAGCACACCGAAATAAAATCTATTAAAACTGGATTTTTTTAGTTCGATATCTATCCAATAACGTGACTATATAATTACCACCCTAACTTACATAGGTATCAAACAGACAACTTATATTTAAATGGTATTGAAAAATATAGAGCAAAAGTTTAAAAAAGTTAATTCAGCGAAAAACAAGGTTAAGAACCACATTATACTTTTCATCCTTTACAGACAACATCACACACTTCTTTAATATAGACCACAAAACATCTCGAAAGTCTGCATTATTCTTAAGTGGTTGCCCCTGCAGTCTGAAGGCTACAAAGTATAATTTTCTCAGTTAGCGACGAAGTTCATTGTTGCCATTTAAATATGTACTGTATTGTGTATACCTATACTGACTGAACTAGGAGTTTCTGCTTGAGCAGTTTGAAGAAAAGTAACTCCTCAAATACAAGCAAATAATTTGATTTGGATTGCTCGACCACACAAAAAATGCCAAACAGCAAACTTTTTTAAGAAAAGTTTTATTACTAAAGTTTCCCAAAAAAGAAAGAAAAATAATACAAATCAAAATATTCAAAGATTGCAGACGAAAAGACCATTAGCAAAGACATATAAGTCAACAAAAAACTCTTTGACATAACATTAAGAGGATTTTTATTCAGGAGCAAATAAAATACTCTTAATTGGCAAGAGATTCTCTGCCCCGAGAGTCGAGATATACATACGTTTGGGAAGTTTGGGATGACTACAAATTTATTTTCTGAGTCAAATGTTCGTGTTGATACAAAGTTTATTTTTTTATACATATTTCTGTGCACTGAATTTTTATCTGTTTTTTTTTTTTTTGGAATGAAACCCATTGTTCTAAAAGATATTTATTGTATTGTACCAATTTGTCCATAAAAAAAATCCACAGAAAAAACCTTTGAGTACCAGAATGAGTTTCAAGCCCAGAAAAATTAGAATAATCTCACTTCAAAAAATTCCGGTGGAGATATTTATTTTTATGTTTTAAGGTGTGTTACTAAAAACTTCTTTAAATTTGCCGGAGCTTTTTGGGTTGAAAGAGGCAATTTTTTTTTTTGAAAATTGCTCAAAAGCTATCGGTTTTGGAACTAATATCAAAGCAAATATTGTAGCTTATCAAATTATAATTTACTAATTTTTTCAACAACGCCATAAAGCTTGGAAAACATTATGAAAAATAAGGATTTTATACAATTTAACTTAAACGGTTATTGTTTGTGGCCACAGCGTTCTCAAAAAGCTTATAACGATCAACGATCGGGTTCAGGTTCTAAGTTGAACAAATTGTATTGTTTTGAGAGGGATAACGTAGATTGGTTGGGTATGAATACTTCATAGGTAAGCCGTTGCAATTAGGGTTAGAAAAAAAACTTTAATTTTTTTTAAATTTAACACATTAATGTTTTGTCTATTTTTGGTTCATATAAAAGTTCCCCCAACAAAACTTCGAAAAAATTGTATAAATAAATTCACTATTCTTTGTAAAACAAAACCTCATTGAAGTCGTTACAGTTATTGCATTGTAACGCTTTGGTTAATCAAGCAGACAAAAGTTTAATTTATTACGGTCAAAATTCAAAACTCTTCAAGGCCTAATTTGTGAAGTTTATTTAATATTGGGATATTCACAGTCGTTTGCTAATACATAATTGTACAAAATTTAAGACTAGTTCAATTGGATTAAAATAAGGATTATTATAGGATTTTGTGAATTATTATTTTAATTTAAATGTTCACATGGAAACAAAACAAATCAAACAAAGTTTGATAATAAATTATTTATTTTTAAGAACGACCAAAACACGATTGGCTTATCCAATCCAGAATCCCATCATGCATAGGAATCTTAAGCTGCACTCATGTTTAAATGTTTTAACTGTAATTACAGGGTGTCCGCCGGGAAGATATACTACTTTGTTTTGCCGCCATTTTGGTAAACATTAGTTTTGACAGTTCATATTTGGCAGTCATGAAGTAGATACATGGCAAATTTATTATGGAAAAATATTCGATAAACCAACGTGTTTTAATCGTTAAAACATTTTATCAAAACCAATCATAGATTACTGTGACGATGAGAAAGTTACGTGAATTTTTTGGGAGAAACAACGTGCCAACAAAACGCACTATTTATCGTATAGTGAATGATTTCGAAGAAAGAGGGTCTGTAGGTGATAGGCAGAAGCATGGACCACAACGTACTGCAAGATCGGCTGAAAACATTACTGCTGCTCAAGGAAGTGTTCAAAACAATCCATCAACCTAAATTCGACGCCGTGCTCAGGAGCTTGGTCTTCAAAGAACAACTTTGGCCATAATTTTGCACAAGGATTTGCAATTGTTTCCATTTGAGACCATTTACGCCGCCGCGCCGTACATATGTCAATAGGATGTTACAGCTAGCCCATGACAACCCCGATTTTCATGAAAAAATCATAATGAGTGACGAGGCACGTTTTCATTTGAATGGATATGTGAATAAACAGAATAGTCGGTTCTGGGCAATGGAAAACCCTCAAATTATTCATCAGTCACCTTTGCATCCATTAAAAGTTACAGTCTGGTGTGCAATTTGGTCAGGACCTTACTTCTTCGAAAATGAAAACGGCGTAACGGTAACTGTGAATAGGGAGCGATATCGTGATATGATTGAAATCTTTTTAACGCCACAACTGCATGCTTTGGGCTTGATTAACATGTGGTATCAACAAGACGGTGCCACATCGCATACAGCCAGGATTACAATGGAATTACTGCGAGACCTCTTTCCACAAAAAGTTATTTCAAGAAATGGTGATGTTGATTGGCCTTCACGGTCGCCTAATTTGACTGCTCCGGACTTATTTTTGTGGGGATTTCTGAAAAGCAAGGCTTATGCAAACAAACCAGAAACGCTTGAGCAACTCAAACAAAATATTCGTGATGAAATTAATGAAATACCGCGTGAAATGTGTGAGAATGTAATGAAAAATGTGCTTGAAAGGGCTCGCATTTGTGAAACTAACAGAGGCTGACATTTACCTTATATTGTATTCCATATATAATTGCCGACATTAAATAAAAAAACATTCATCAATATGAGATCCATTCTCTTGCATTTAATCAAAAATTATAAGCAACAAAATTAGAATACCTTCTCGGCAGACACCCTGTATAATGGGAAAAATACATCAATCGAAAAAGATATTCCTTCATGAATATTCAAACAACTATGCAATGCACTATTTTACGAAGATTTATTAAAAAATAAGTATTAACTATCAATTTCGGGTGAATTAAAGAAATTACTTGTATAAAGTATTTGCCAGCAACTACATTCTATATGAACTATATTTTATGCATACGAAACAAAGCAAATACTATAAGCACCAGTGTTACAGTCGACACTTACCGGAATAAGGGGCACTTAAGACTCCCATATTAGGACTAGGCTAAGTTTCATAGCGAGCGTAAGGTGAACTTATGTCACCAACATCGGAGAGTTAAGTGCCACTTATTCAGGTAAGTGTACACTGTGATATCGCGCCTTTAATCTTTCACATTATCCACTTAAGTGACACTTTTCTAACTGTGAAACTGGCCCTAAATCTAACCTCTTACTGAAATTAAAAATATCCGAAATGCGTAGCTGAAAAATAGTAAAATAAATGTTGTGATTTTATTAAATAAAATTAATTTGTTTTAAAAATTCATACTAATTTAATTTGTATTTTCAGCTAGAAGCCCTGGTAGCTATAAGCTTTTAAGTATTATTCTATACATTTATGTAAAAATTAATAAATAATAATAATAATAATTTGTATTTTTATTTTAAATATTGTAAAACTCACAAATAATTTATAGTTAATTCCGCTTATTTAACGCGCTAACTCGGTGAGCGCCCATTGATGGTCAGATATGGAATGCAATCTTAACTCAATCCATCTGCCACACTCACCGAGCTGCACAAGCAGGACCTACCCTAACACTAACACTACCATGAACAGAAGGGATTTTGCCGGCTCATATTCCAAATTTCATCGATTCACCGTTTGATTGTTAACAATATAAATAAATTTAGTAAAAGTTATAGTCTTTACTATACTCTTTTACTTCTACTCATTACTCCTGTTTTATGGATATCGCACCCAGTTTGTATAGGTTGTATTACTGTTTACTACAAAACTTAATAATTCACCCTGTAATATTTGGTTGCTGGCAGCGACCTCTTAATCTTATTCGGCTTGTATAAAATTGTCAGAGAATTTTTATTATACAAAGGAACAAAATAAAGATATGAGACGCTTAAAATTAAAAAAAAATCACACATACAAGATGCACCCTACCTTTTACAGGGGAAATCCATCAAAAACATAGTATGGGAAGTGTTCAAACGATTTCCTCTAAATCAGATGAACGTGGCACATCTGTTCGAGTACTGTAAGATAGCCCTCTCGTATCGTGACAAAATAAATTTTTTTAATAAATTAAAAAAAAAAAATAATTAAATTTAAAGACCTAAAAATTTTATCAATAATTATATTAAGTATATTTTATGTTGTCAATCAGGCACACGGCACAGCCATGCCCTTAAGATTTATGTACAAGAAATTATAATTTAATTTATATATTTCAATAATTCAATCTAATCTTAAATCTAAAATCCGAACGATTTTTTTTTGTGTCTAAGTAAGCCTCATTTTTTAAAATAAAAATCGTATTTATGTATTGTGTGTGTCACAAACTAAATTGGCTTTACAAAACAAACATTAGACGAACTTCTAGATTTTGGTCTTTTTTGTATGTCATACATTTACGGCACGAAAGAAGTATTTAACGTTGATAGCATACAGTCTTACACATTCTTGTCAGATGTCTATCTTTATATAGTATAGTTACTTATTAAGATAAATTCGAAGTACGCAATCAAGTGCGCTCAAAGCATACTGTTTCTTTTCCTTGGTAATTTATTAATTAAGATACACAATAGATATCAACACTCTAGCTTTTTGTGAATGAATTTCCGTAGCAAAATTAAAATATTTATCTTCGTCTGCCGAAACTTTTTAGGGGCTAGCTTATACTTATATCTGTCCCAATGTAAATATCATTAACACCAAGAAAGCTGTTCGGGGAAAATATGGCCATGGCCAATGAGACAATTAGTAACCATCACGCTCAAGAACGCCTCCATTCCTCATGGGTCATTTTGTGTGACTTAATTTAATTTTTGGCCTCCCTTCAGATTCAAGGATCTGCGGTAGGTAAAATAGATTATTTCTGGGTTGGCTATGAATTGTATATACCTATATATTTATAGGTATTTTAATACAGCCGATTGTGAGTATATTGGGCTGTGCATGTTATTATTCTTCTAAGTCTCAGAGGATTAAGAAAATGATTAGAGAAAAAGATATTTACATTAATAGAAATTTAAATATGTGCCTGTGTACTTACAAAACAAGGTAAATGTTTGCTCTTTCCGAAGTTCAGTAATTTAAGCTTCCTAATAAAAAATATGAAGATTCTTTTTTTAGACTTTCTGAAAACTTGTTGCGACAATATTTAATACGAAATTTGTTTTTTTATAAAAGAATGGATTCCTTAATATGTACAAAAGCAACAGTAGGAACACGACTGGGTTGGAAATTCTTGTTCGTAGCTATACAAGAAAACGAAATATCTGCTTCAAGGTAGATTGCGTACAATTCATGATTGTACCGTCTCCGGAATCGTCCTTCCTCACATATGGGGCCAACAATTCTCCTTAAGACTTTTCTCTCGAACGCGGCTAAGAGGTCGGAGTGCCTTTTGCTAAGCACCCAAGTCTCGGATCCATATGTGAGTACTGGCAGGACCATGGTCCTGTACAGCAGCAGTTTTGAGGTTATGGTGAGATTTCTGGATTTGAAGAGCTTTGACAGACTATAGTAGGCTCTGTTGGATTTGAGAAGCCGCCCGCGTATTTCTTCTTCTATATTGTTATCGGCTGCTACTATTGACCCAAGGTATTTAAAGGATTGCACCACTACAAATTCGTGCTCCGCTACCTTGATTGTTTGACCAACTGTTCCTCTCGCATTCGACTCCACCATGTACTTTGTTTTACCTTCACTAATGTGCAGCCCCAGATTTTGTGCTCAGTTTTTCCGATGATGTCGATGTCGTCTGCGTAAGCCAGTATCTGGCTGGACTTGTTGACGATGGTTCCTCTTGTTGCCGTGCCAGAGTCACGGTTTGCTTTCTCCAACGCCAGGTTGAAGAGGAGGCAGGCCAAACCATCCCCTTGTCGGAGTCCATTAAAGATGTTGATTGGTTTGGATAGCAATCCGGCTATTTTTACTTGGCTTGTTACGTTGGTCATGGTCAACCTACATAGTCGTGTCAATTTATTTGGGATGCCGAATTCTCTCATGGCTTTGTAAAGTTCTACCCTGGCTATGCTATCGTAGGCGGCCTTAAAGTCTATAAACAGGTGGTATGTTGGGATGTTAAATTCTAGACATTTTTCCATCGCCTGCCTAAGGGTAAAGATCTGATCAGTTGTTGATTTGCCTGGAATGAAACCACACTGATATTGTCCGATGATGGTTTTAGCGTATGGGGTTATCCGGTCTTGTAGGATAGAGGAGAGTATCTTATAGGCGGTACTCAACAACGTGATACCTCTATAATTGCTGCACGTTGTGACATCTCCCTTCTTATGTATGGGGCAAATGATACCTTTTCGCCAGTCTTCTGGAATTTCTTCATGCTCCCACACGTGCACTATAATCTCATGAATTGCTTGACGTAAAGCTGGCCCACCGTGTTGAAATAGTTCGGCTGGTATACCATCGGCTCCCGGGGCTTTGTTTTTCTTTAGCCGGCCTATAGCCTTCTCAACCTCTTCTATGCTTGGTGGCGGCAACATAGGGTACTCTTCTTGAAGAAGTGGAGCCTCCACTTCTGCAGTGAGCTGACCATTAAGCAATTCATTGAAGTACACTTCTCATCGCTCCAGTATGCTTTGAGGATCGGTGATCAGATTTCCCTCTCGTCCTTGCAGTATGTGCAGCGTGGTGTGTACTGCGTCATGTTTCGGACGGATTGGTAGAACTTCCGCGCCTGGTGCGGACCTCGCTCTCGGCTTTTCTCTATTTCACAGATTATGTTCTTCTCCCAGGCTGATTTTTTCTGTCTGTGAAGCCGTTTTTCAATTCTTCTGAGCTCTTTATATTCGTCCACTTCTCATCTACGCCCAGTATACTGGCTCCAGGACTTACTCTACCCAGTTCTAGGGCGAGTCCTAACGCATTACCAAAGGTGTTACTGGTGTTTTCATTGCGCAGAGCAGCCGTGTTGATTCGAACCTGATCGGCGGATGCAATACGTCTTCGCAAGGCAATCCGCCCTCGGAAAACCATACCAACAAGATAGTGATCCGAGTCGATATTGGCACCTCGGTACGTTCGTCATCAAGTTCGAGTAGTGGCGACGGTCTATCAACACGTGGTCAATTTGGTTACGAGTGACTCCATCAGGTGATACCCACGTGGCTTTGTAGATATCTTTACGCGGGAACCTGGTACTCGCAACGACCATGTTTTTCGATGCTGCCAATTCTAAGACTCGAAGTCCATTGTCATTAGTGTTCTCATGCAAGCTATGGGTGCCTGCGTAATGCCTGAATACCGGCTCCCGACCTATTTTTGCATTCAAATCCCCAAGGATGATTTTTACGTCATACCTTGGACAGGCATTGAGGGCCCTCTCGACTTGTTCGTAGTAAGTCTCTTTTCCTTCGTCTGAGGACTCCTCCGTAGGTCCGTGAACGTTAATGAGGCTGATGTTCTTAAATTTGCCTCGCACGCGAAGGGTGCATAGCTTTTCGCTTATAGCGTTAAAGCCGATGATGGCAGACTTCATTTTTTCGCCGACTAGGAAGCCTACCCCAAACACATGGTGTTTTGTATGACAGCTGTAGTATAAGTCAAAATCTTTCTTCTGTAGAACACCATTCCCTGTCCATCTTATTTCTTGAAGTGCTGTTATGTCAGCTTTATATTTTGACAGGGCATCGGCTAGCTGCTGAGCAGCTCGAGCTCTATAGAGCGATCGTACGTTCCATAAGAAAATTCGTAAATCGTTTTTCCGTTTTCTTTGCGTGGGTTGTCGTCGTGAGATCAGTCCGTTTCCGAGGCTTGTTGTAGGTCTCGAAATTCTTTTAGTTTTACGGAACAGGGAATTAACCTGTTGCCAACCTGTGGAACGAGCCCGATCATATTAGCCAAACCTTTTTAAAGGCTTGTTTCTAGCGGCCGCCGCGAAGAGGCTATGATCACACTTCCACCAGTCCCGAATAGTTACGGCACGTGCATGCTTTCGTATGCTACATGTTATTCCCCCTATTCGGCTGATGGCTGACCGCAAGACAGATGTATATCGTGACAAAAGATATGGAGAAAGGATTAGAGTGTCATTTTTGTTGGCATGTAAAAAGTTGGCAAAAAACTTAATTACTAGGTATAAGAGTTATAAGAACAAATTGGTTCCAATTTTTATAAACAGTACAGTTGAAACTGAATTTACCGGTATGGCTGGGAGTGGGACTAAGCTCATAATCGATAATCGAAAACCCCGGTTAATGAATAGTGTTTTTTTTTTTTATTTGTGAGTAGGTATATAAAATAAACACAAAAATAACAAAAAAAAAAACATAAAATTCAACGAATAATAAGAAATCTATTTTAAATACGTCATAAGTCAGGTTAGGTTGATGGGCTGACAGTGGATCTTGTTCCCATCACACTTAGATCAATATTGATCTGTTGTGGTACCCTGAAAAATAGGTCATAGTTTGGAATGAAAAAATAAGCACGACTTGATCGCACGAACTTGCTCTTGTGGTTAAATACTGTATGTAACCCAACGTTGAATATATTTAACGATTAAATATTAAAAGAGTCAAAAGCACTTAAAAAATTATTTTTTGTTTATAGAAATTTTTTTTAAAAATTGTTTAAAGCATCATATTGCAAAATTATAACAAAATCGCGAATAACCCAAAAATAAGACCATTTTCTCAAAAAACGTGGAATTCCTAATTTCGTTATGTGAATTTTTTGGGAAAACCTGAAACTTAGTTTTCTTTAAATTGACTTGGTTATTGCAGGTTCAAAATTTAATCAAAATCATTGCCTCCGTTTTCGATAAAATTTAAAAAGTCCTAAATATTTGTGTGGCAGCTACCCGTTCTAAATGAGCTACAAGTAAAATTTCGAAATTATCCTCTAGGGAATCACATAAAATAGCTCAAATTACAGTGGACACAAAGACGCACAGACCGACGGATGGCATTACAAAACTCACTCTTTTTGGACTTCTCGATTATCGTAGTGTTAGTTTTGATTACAACCTCAATTTTTTTTTACATGAAACCAATACTTGCCCTATAGAGCAAGTAAAACGGTTATCATTTAATAGATGAAATCGGAACTCCTCTAAATCTTTTAAGAGGGAAGTTAACTTGTTCGATTTGGTACCTTATGTGACGAATAGGACCTAGAGGTTATCCCAGATATAAAAAAGTTCTTCTCAATTTTATTGAGGATTCAAACAGACAAATGGTTTTGTTACTAACGAGGGTTAATAAAATTATTGGCATCAAATATTTTGTCAAAAAAAATCGATCTTAATGGAGTGTCCCGATTAAAATAATCCCGGATTATCGATCTTCAACTGGATGTATCAAGTTTTATGTAAATATAAATACGTATGGGCTGCATACGAAGATGATTCAAACAAGGAAACATTTCGTCAATATACCTAAAAGAATTTAATGTTTAAATTAAAAAAAAAAAAACAAAAAAAGTACATATAAATGGTCCGCCAAATAACTTTTTTTTTCAAAATGGAGCAAAACATCGAGTGTAGCTTCGGCTGTGTGGCACGTAGCACCGTCCTGTTGAAACCAAATGTTGCCAATGTCCTCCTCTTCAATTTGTGTGAACAAAAATTCGTTCAACATAGCCCGATAACGATCGCCATTGAATCTAACGGCCACTCCTTCTTCATTTTCGAAAAATGGCCCAATTATACGTCTGGACCAAAATCCGAAACAAACAGTGACTCGTTTTGGGTGTATCGGCTTTTCAATGTATGTGTGCGGATTTTCTGAGCCCCAAATGCGACAATTTTGCTTGTTTACTACCCACCAATATCAAAATGAGCTTCATCTGAAAAGATGATTTTTTTGGCAAAATCGGCATCTTCTCTAAGTCGATCGCAGGCCCACTTAGCGAAGCGTATACACAACCATATTCGTTCAGCGGAAGGAAAGAACTAATTATCTGTCAAATCAGACATGAGCTAAGTGTTATCATTCACGAAATAAGCACTAGTTAAAAAAAAAAACGTTAGATGGCGGACCCTTTATATGTATACAATTTTACATTACATACCAAAACAGTTTTCAATGAAATCTCTGTTCAGCTCGATATCCTGCATTGAAATTGGCTGCCAAACAAGAATTCCCCGGAACCCTTGCATCATGCACGCTACCTGGCCAGCTTACGATCTGGGCCACAAACCATCAATGCATTTGAAGCATGCTTTCAATGAAAGCCTTTCATACATGTTGACAAAATGTTCTTCATTTTCATTGGGTGAATCGTTATTTATCGTTGAACCGTCAACACACCCAGCTTACACAAGGAAATTCTTGGTGAGAAATATATATTGCGAGGCTATTTCTACAGAATTGTGTTGCTCAAATTAATCAATGATTATACATTCGACACTCGATGAACTACTCTGCAGAAGATTGCTTTGCTTATTCCGTGCATTATGCAAACCCTTGACATTGGGCTTCATTTCCAACCCAACTATGTAATCTAGTGTACACAAAAGTTCTATTGCAAGGGATTTAAGCACATATCCCTTTGACAGTTGAAGTGTATAGTTTATTTCCAATTTAAGGCAACAAATTTTGATGGTTGTTTTTGTTAAAAAAAGGCTCTTTTGTCAGAAAATTATTTCCGATATCAAAGTTAATTCGTAACTTACCAACTATTTGATCACTTTTAATTACTTTTTCATTTAAAAAAACAACTCTTCAAAATGGTTAATTTTTAAAAATTATTTTTCTACAACTTTTCAGAATAAACGCTTATTTGCAAATGAATAAAGGGTTTTCCAATAAGAGGTGTTATTTTGATATTCAAAGAAAAATGGCATTTTTTGAGATAAATGATCGGATATTTATTTCATTATAAAGAGAAAGGTATGCCGTTAACACAACATCAGCCAAATGGCCGCCACGACCACGCTTACAGGACCATATCCTTTTCATGAAATTTTCCATAACCAAATCGCAAAGTGGCTGCCCTATGTCCTCGATAGCCTCACGAATTCCATCTTTGAGGTCTTGAATCGACGCTGGGCTGTTGGCGTAGACATTATCTTTCACGTGGCCCCAAAGGAAGAAGTCGCAAGGTGTTAAATCACAAAATCTCGGTGGCCAATTGTGATCACCTCTTCGAGAGATAACACGGTCCGGAAACTTTTCCCGTAAAATATCGATGGTTTCATTGCTTGTGTGGCACGTAGCGCCGTCTTGTTGAAAGTAAACGCTGTCCAGATCAATGCCATCCAATTCCGGCCATAAAAAATCATTAATCATCTCTCGATAGCGCAATCCATTGACCGTAACTGTTGCTCCAGCCTCATTTTCGAAAAAGTAAGGTCCAATGACCCCGCCGGACCATAAACCGCACCAAACAGTCACGCGTTGAGGATGGAGAGGCTTTTCAACAATAACTCTTGGGTTTTCCGAGCCCCAGATGCGACAGTTTTGCTTGTTGACGTAGCCTCCGAGGTGGAAATGGGCCTCACCAGTCAAGATGATTTTTCGATGAAATTCCGGATCATTTTCATACATTTCAAGGACCCAATCAGCAAAGACACGACGTTGTTGATGATCAGCCGGCTTGAGTTCTTGTGTTAACTGAACTTTATAAGCCTTAAGACCCAAGTATTTATGCAAAATACGGTGTAATGACGTTTGTGGAATGCCTAATTCCAAAGAACGACGAGGAATGGACAAACCTGGGTTTTTTTCAACACTTTGGGCTACAACAGCAATATTCTCAGTTGTTCTTGAGCGACGTGTACGGGTTTTATTCTTCACATCACTAACTTGTCCCTACAGCTCGAATTTGTCCACCAATTTCTGTATTGCGGTCCGACAAGGTGCTTCACGACGACCCAAAAATGTTTAAGTTTTACGAACCGTCTCTGCCAAATTTTCACCATTTTTATAGTGAATTTTAATAATTTCATTGCGTTGTTGAAGCGTGTATCGTTTTATTAATGGCGTAGTTTCTACTTGTCAAATGTCAAAAAATGACAGCTTCAAAAGTGAAAGCTACCGAAATAGCGGGCTATTCAAAATAACACCTCTTATTGGAAAACCCTTTATATGAAAAGCTTTTCAAAATTATAAATATAATTTGGAAAACTTTTTTTTTGGTAAAACAAATAGATCAAATACTTTGCAAACTAACAAAATTTTTCATTTTGCAGAAAAGACTTTTTCAGAAATTTTCGTTTGCTGAAACAGTTTAATCAGAGCCTCAATCCTCGGACAATCTGAATCCCAACTAACCTAAAGAGTCGGAGATATGATAATGACCAACCAATAACTTCGAAGTTAACAAGTTGAATATATGAAAACAAGTTTCGAAAACAAATCTCTAGTCGAAATATTTGAAATGCTTTTCGATAATGGCACTACGCAATATTGGTTTGATATCAAACTCGTCTCTCTGCTTCCCATCATAACCACCATTAATTTTATTTTGATAAAGAAGATCTCGAATGTTTTTTGGGAATACTTTTTTACAGTTGTGATTACCACTTAATACCTATAGAGAGTCCATGTATTGGCCAATTGACGAAGATACGAGAACCCCCACACCATGCCAAGAAATGGTTTTTTTGTAATCAAGAATTATATTCACTTGGCGGATAATAGTCATATAGACGCTCGAGATAAAATGGATAAATTTAGACCTCTTATGAACCTTTAATGGCAAAAATATCAGCAGTGGGGTTTTATGTAGGAAAAATTGTCATGATCAAATATTTTGGTCACCAAACCTCAAAACAGTTTATAAGAGGGAAACCTGTTCAATTTGGGTTCTAGAAATAGATGTTGCCGAGCAACTGTGGTTACCTATATAATTTTTATACGTATTGTGCAAAAAATGTAAAGCCTGATGCCACTAGATTCTCGAGTTGTACTTGATCTTTTGGAAACAGTTCAAGTTTCTAATATCATTTATTTTGATAACTTTTTTACATCTCATGAGCTATTGCGTTTGTTGAGAGCGAAGGGTTTTAGAGCTACTGCAACGACGTCAATAATGGAATTCTTTTCTGTGAAATGGAACCACAACAGTGTCGTTACTATTTTCACTAACTTTGTTGAACCATTGCATTATGTCAAACGCTGTTCATCCGCAGTGAAAAAAAAATTTTTCCACCGGAGCCAAAACTCATTGCGGATTATAATAAAGGTATGGGAGTTGTTGACATACATGGTCAGTCTGTAAATTCGTATAAAATCAAAATTCGAGGAAAAAAGTGGTGATGGGCACTTTTAACTTCAATACAAGTTCTACACTGGTAAACGCTCGAAAGCTTTACAAAGTCTCAGGATTCCCAAGATGACATACTTACATTTTCGAAAAATGTTTCTCGCCACTATCTTAGAAGACAATTCAACCTTCAACGTGAAAGCGTTCCATTTCAGCAAGCGTTCCTTTTGCTGAAGTGCCCCAGTTTCCCAAAAGAATTGATAAGCCTCTTAGATGCAGAAAAACAACATGCAAGATAGATTTGTGGCATAGCTCTGTGCGTTGAAAAAGTATGCTTCAAAAAATTTCATACTCAAAATTACAACTCATATCTTACCACTGTACCTGCTTGGGTAGAGTGTTATAAACAAACCATATTAGTGACATGTTTTAAAATTTTTTTTTTTAATCCTGGGATCATGTTTAGTAAAGTTTTGTTACCAAAAGTTTGAGTTTTTAGTTTTAAACGACCTCGGTAGTAAATGGGTAATAGATTGCCTTCTTGGATTTTATATTTGAAAGCTTTTAATGATAATGGGTAGGAAGAATTCAGTACTGAAGGCAATTTGATTCAAAAGAATCTACAACACATCTTAGAAAAACAAAACTACGCAAGTATAAAATTCTTAGTACATAATTATATACCTATACTCATATAATTTTTTAGAGTACACTCGGGCGTATGCGTACTTTTTTGTATAGGTATATAAATCCTGCCTTTATTATATATAATCCAATAGAAATCATATTCCTCTATAATTAATATTATTTATTTGTCCCTCTTACTGTTGTCATCCCAAAAACCAAGCGATAATATAGCGTCCGTCCTTTTCGTAGTTGTGTTGCGAGTAGTTGTCGCTGTAGTTGGTAGTTTTGTGCTGCACGGTTTTGTACTGAGAAGTACAATCTCAAGTACAAGCTGCCGCTCTAACATTTAGCTCTCTACTTTATAAAATTTTTCAAAGTTTTTGGTGATCTCTAGTCTCGCATTTTTCTTAAACAAGTGTTGTTTCATTATCTCTTGCGAACTTCATTAATTACCTGACATTAAAACGGGATTAAATCTGTGAAAATCCATAATTAAAAATCTAAAATAATTCCACCAAAACATTTATTCCTGCTTGTGTTTAGAAATTTATTTAACCTGTTTGTGCTTTAGAATAATTGAGTTCGAGGCAGTATTTCGCAATCTCTAATTGAGTTTCAATTAAAAACTTCAATTAATAATTAATTTATTTACTTAACTATAACTTAATAGAAAAATGTGAAATATAGCATTAATATTTAATATTTTGTTCATAAGTTTTTTTATATCCTAGTATATTCTAATATTGTTAACGTTAGTTCTTAACGAGTTTTATAAATAAAAGACTTTATTCTTGTGTAGGTTTGGTTTTCTCAAGTGTATCAGTGTCCCAACTCAAAATAGCCTTAAACGCCCATTAGTACAGACAAATTTGGCATTTTGTCTCATCGGTCTCACTTGGAATAATCAGTTATACTTAACAAAAGTTCGTTGTTGAGATTAGGTGTAGGTACCTGTTTTCAAAAGTCTAAAACGATGAAATAACTTATGCAGAACTCGAAAAAAATTACAAATCTTATTTAAAATTTAATATATAAAAATTGGTCAGAGAAAGTCAGGGAAAAGTACAAGGAAATTTATTTTGAAAAATAGTGGCAACTATATGTATAAAGAGAACTTTATTTTAAAAGAAATCAAAATAATTTATCTATAGGTACAAATAAGAAACCAGTTTTGTTTAAATTTTGGCCTTAACAACCGCGCAGAAATGATACTTTCTGGAATTTTTTCCACTTATTCTGATATAACATACAGCCGTTGTCTACCCTTAAACACTTTTGATTATTTTTTTGCGTTCCTTTTGCAAGTACCGAAACTGATAAAGATCATATAGAATACATGAATAATAATATTTGCCGGTAACATACAGACATATACATACATATGTTTATAACCTTTTTAGGAAAATTCATACATATTTTCCCAAACTATACCTTTGGCTTTAATACAACAGGCAGGCACTTTCACGTGCAAACAAAAAAGTCATCCTATATGCTAGATGGCTTTGAAAATGGTTAAGAAACCCCCCAATTTCAGTTGAAGGCCTGTTATACCTACATACTCTTGTTCTCGGTATTTTCAACCTTAAAGTTTCTCAATTTATGCCTTTGGGCAGTTTAGCTCCTTGCTTCTCCTTTTTCTGTTCCAGCAGGACCTACATCTTATGAGATCCAACACAAATTGTTATACTCTTTGGTGAACAAGAAGATGATGGGTAATTTTTTTGTTCGTTTTAGTTGGGAGGGGAGGACTTCCAGTAACATTGGTTGAGCTCATCATGGATGGTGAAGAAGGAAGAAAATATGTGAAATGGATCAATAAGGACTTTCTCTCACAATGTTTACCCTTGTTAACAACATTGCTTTGGTTTTCCTGGCTGTTGGTAGAGTGATGTAATGTAAATGTTTTTTTTTTTTCTATGTGTGTCGCAGTGTAGGTTCTTGATGAAGTGTAACATCGATGCTGTGGAAGAGATAATTGTCAACTGATACGTGATAGGCTGCATGTATTTTGCCATTAGACTCATGTACAGACAGAATGTGGATCTTTAAATAAGTCCTTGCTCCGCAGGTAGACCAAATAATTTCCTTGGTCGAAGGTTTCCTCCCAAATTTAATTATGTAAGTGCATAGTACTTAAATGAAATTCGAAATTCTTGATACCATGCGGGATTGGTTGCTAAGGGCTCTAAGACAAGGTTCTAAGAATATGAGGTCGAACTTTTCCAGTCCATCAGGGGAAAGTTGCAAAGACTTTGGGATTTTATAAGTGACTTAGCCGTTGTACCAAGAATACCGTAAGTAAATATATACTGATAGTAAAATTGTTAAAGTAATTATGTTTAAAAATTACCGTAATTCTTAGTGGATACATAAGTAGATAGTGCCCAAAAAAAATATCATCTCCTCCGACACCGATCAAAAACAAGTCTTAAGAGTTTTAAGTAAATGATCATGGCATTCAATGTAGCTAAGCTATTAAAATTATCACAGTGTTAAAATATATAATTCTACCTATGAATCGCAACAGTTTTGTTTCACATTTTTACGTGTTCGATAGGGCAAGTATTGGTTTCGTGTGAAAAAAAAATTTGAGGTTGAAATCAAAACAAACACTGCGATAATCGACAAGTCCAAATAATTGGGTTTCGTCATATGCCGTCCGTCGGTCTGAGCGTCCAATGTTATTTGGGCTAGAATTAAACGAGTGGTCCGATTTGCATGAAATTTTTATGTGATTCACTAGAGGGAAAATTCGAAATTTTGTTTTACCTTAACTAGAACAGGTAACTGCCATACAAAATTTCGGTTGCTTCAAATTTTCTCGAAAACGGCTTTAACGATTTTTATTAAACTTTGTACCTAGAGTAACCAAAGCAATTGGAAGAAAACAGCATTTCAGGTTTTTGGCAAAAAATTCATACAACGGAAATAGACATTTCATGTTTTTTTTTGAGAAAATGGTATTTTTGAGTTATTCCCGTATATCTTTTCAACAATTCGTATGATTTTGTTATAATTTTGCAATCTGGTGCTTCTAGAAATTTTGAACAATATCCTGTTTAAAAATTTTGAAAAAAAATTCAAACGGAATAAACTCAAACAAAAGAATCCATTTTTTTAGTATTACTGATATGAATGTCATTTAAATTTTGAGGGCTTTGTTGGACAACAACATTCGAAAGCACAAAATCTCCAACAAAACATGACCTCAAAGAGGCACTTCTGGAAGAATAACAGAAAATTACGCCAGTAATTACAAAGAAGCTTGTTGATTCCATGCTAAAATGACTTCAGACTCTTGAAAAGGCCAAGGGTACTAAACGAAATTTTAAAAGTAACACAAAAACTTAATAACTTATTACTTAGACTGATCATTGTGTATCAAATAAGCTGTGAGATTTTATTTGACAGTGTTTTAAGTTTTTAATTGTTATTATGTTGAATACCAATATTTTGAAATAAATTAATGTTTTTTTTTTATAGAAGTGTATTTGTTCTCTTCCAAATAGCATTAAAATTTTGTCGACAATCTTTCTAGTTTACAAGAAATTGAAACTTATATTTTAAACCAAATGCCATATCAAATAAGCTGTGAGCCACTGTATGTCACCCAATCCAGAAAAAACAAATATCACAATTAAAATAAGAGTGTTATCAAAACAAGTTTTGAATTATCAAATCGAATATTATTAATGTATAGACGTTAGTGATAGTAGACTTAGGCGCCAGATATAGCTTTCATTGAAACTCATCATTGAAAATTTGAATGATTGGTTTTGAGGAACTTAAAAGGCGATATTAATAATTATTTTGATGCCAATATATAGGTAGTGATTTAATTATTATTATTTCATTTTGGACCACCCGTCCACATAAAATGGCTTTTATTATTTCAATGAATGAACTACACCTTATTAATGATCATCGAAAAATTAAACATAATTAATTTTATGGCGAATTTTGGGCCCGATTGAATTTTTTTTTACAAAAACTATAATTTAAGCCATCAGCTTTATTTTTGCATCAAAATAATTACTGATTTCACTTTCGAAAGGTACCAAAATTAGTCATTAAAATTTTCAATAAGTTTTCAATGAAAACTATAACTGGCGCCTTAAAGTCTATTTGATTTTGAATAGACTCTCGCAATAAGATCCTTAAGCTTATTAATTCATCGTAACCTAATGACTGCAAACATAATACTTACCTAATGATTTGCAGTAACAATGCTAGGAATCTGATTAACTGTTAAAGACTTTAAATGGATTTGTTGCATAAGGTAGTAATGAAATTGTTTCAAATTATTTTGTTCTTAACAAATTTCTCGTTAAAACCATAGTTTACAAAATATGTATTGAAAAGCTCTATGAAAAGTCAACCTATTTTCCAAAGTTGATGAAAACAAAATAAGAACCTAATTATACAAAAAAAACATATACCTACAACAAACATTCATAATTATTGATAGTAATTATTCTTTTTATATTAGATTTTTATATATTTTTTAGAGCTGAAAGCAATTTGATTCTAGCGCTCTTAAATAAATGTTAATAACAGATTTAAATTTATTTTTACTGCTTATAAATAAAAAAATAAATCACTATTTAACTAGACATTATTTTCACTATGGAAAATTTACTTATAAATCAATAGCAGACATAATCTACATTTTATGTATTTAAAATTCAATATCTACTCTATTGATTGAGAAACACCAACGTGATTTAATAAAAAACATGTTATACTCGAACAATAAATACGTTTTATACACTATTGTTTTCTATTGCTTGTCATTTCATTAGAATGGATTTTTTCTGGAGACTCTAACCCCATGAAGCATTTTTTTTTTTTATGATGATTGATGTTCGTGACGAAGACCAAAGAAAAATTTTGCTTAGTTTTTATTGTTTTTTTTTTTTTTTTAGATTTTGTTTACTATCATGGCATTTCATATATATTTTTTTTCTAGCAGACTCTTGCTTCTTGCTTTGATGGTGATGGTTTTAGAATCGATAAAACAATTTATTGTTGTATTATTTAAACTGGAAAATTGTTTTAAATCAACAAAATTAGAGAGAAATTGATTCAAATGCTTCTGAAACTATTTTGAAACCAACTAATATACATCATAATTTATGAGAAAAAAATTTAAAAATCGTATGAGCGCTTTTAAAAATAATTAATTTTTGTATATATAAAATTTCGTTAAAATCTTCAAGAAAAAAATTAGCACCACAATTTTAACAATTTATTAACGTGGATTTAAAAATTTAATTTTACAAAAAAATCTTGCACCCATTTTCGAAATATCGAATTTAAAAAAAAAAATGCAAATATTTATTAAAAATCGTAAAATTGTTTTTTTCGAAAGTTTTGACATGCAATATTTTTTCAAAACTTATTACGAGCTTCTGTATAAAAAAAATCGATAAGTCAGATAATTGCACAGATAGTCGAAAATAAAAAAAAAAATTCTATGATAGGCACTGTAAATAATAGTTCAATGTGAAATTTGGCGTGGCAAAATCGCATCGTCACCTCCTCGCGGTGCCCGCTGGATATCCAACTAACGACGAGCGTTGGATCCATTCGATCCACGAGCTGAGTCACCTGAGTTATCTTTTCAGGAACTAGGAGCAAAAGAACAGAAATATCGCTCTGAATGCACCAGCTCACAATTAAATCCAAGAGCGTCTGACACATATTGTGCGGCACACTGGTCAGCGTCTGTACCCTGTGGGGCGGCTGAATATAAACTATGGATAGAACTAACTGACCTATTTATGGTACGAAAACAAAGTTAAAAAAATTATGGCAATGAACAAAACGACTAGATTAAATACCCCAGGTGGCAATCCAGTTAAACTGGAAAATCCACTCTCTTTAGAGGTCGGTCCTATGGATTCTGGGGAGGACCAATTATTGCTTATAAATATTGAGAGACGGAGTTCAAAGATGCAAAGAACTCCCCCAAACAAATTTACTTCAGGGGTTACATCACCGACAACCCCAAACAATACTATTGATGTTAAACACATCAGCGAAAAAGGGACCAAGAAAAATGAAGAGATCGACATTACAGATCAACAGAGTTCCATCGAAAACAAAGAGATAGACCAATCAAAATCAAAGAACTACTTTGAAGAATGGCAAATGGAAATAGCGGCAAGAAAACAACTTGAAGCTCTAGTTCAAAGTCTTCAGCTGCAAGTGAAAAAACTCGAAGAGAAAGTTTCCTTACTTGACAAGAAAGATTCAGAGTCCACGCTTCAGTTAAATCCAAAATATATTGAGCGTGAATATCAAACTGATGAAGAAGAGCTCTTGTTTGAAACTGAGAAAAAGAAAAATAAGCGTATCACAAAGAAACGTAAACCAAACGGGAGTCCTGAGATTTGTTTAAGAAATCAGAAAAGCTCTAAAACCGAAAATAATAAAGAATTGTTAACAGAAACTAATGAAACGAATAATGTGGTAGCTGTTGTTAAATAAAATTCTCACGCTAAAGGCAGCAAAAAAATTACACCACCACCAATTATGATCTCAGGATTTCCAATTTTTGGAGATCTTAAGAAAATAATAGAAAATTCTACTAAAAAAGCTTGCAAATACACATCGTACAACAAAGACAACTGGAAAGTCTCAGTCGAAGAAGCCGACGAGTATAGATCTGTCACTGAAGAACTGAGCAAACACCAAATTCAATGGCACTCATTTGAGAACAAAGCTACAAGGCCAATAAAAGTAGTAGCCAGAGGTCTTCATTCCTCGTGCTCTCCCGAGGAAGTAGTGGAAGATCTTGTACAAAAAGGCTTCCAAGCCCTTGATGCAGTCAATCTATTTAAAAATGAGACAATTAAAAACTCCTCTGGAGAATCCACGTCAAGTAAAAGGTTATTACCTTTATTCATGCTAACTTTTGACAGTAAACAAAGTGTCGAGGAGATTTATAAAGTAAGATCAATCTTGGGCATAGCTGTTAAAATTGAACCACTCCGAAAATCTAAAGTTGTTCCGCAGTGCAAACGTTGCCAAGCTTTTGGTCATACCCAAAAATACTGCAACCGCGAGTTTGCTTGTGTAAAGTGCGAAGGAAAACATGCAACTAAAAATTGTCCGATGAGCAAAGATCAGAAAGCAAAATGTGTGAACTGCCAGGGTAATCACCCGGCAAGCTATAGAGGCTGCCCAGTTGCAAAAAAATTCCAAGAGTTCAGAAGCAAAAATACATCTGCTAGAGACAAACCCAGAAAAACAGTAAATACCGATTTAAATGCTGAAAACAATACTAAGAATGAACCGCCTAAAAAAGCTGTTCAAAGTAAAAGCGATGAAAATAAAGCCTATTCTCAGATTCTAAAAAATGTGCGGAAGAATGAAGAGACTTCCATACAAGAAATGCTACAACTCATTCTCCAAAGAATTGATAAACAGGATTTGAATATCAAACAGTTAAGCGAAAAAGTCGCTTTTAAAAAACAATGATGGACAGAACACTTAAAATCGCTACATGGAACGAAACGGTCTTTTACAACACTTATCCGAATTAAAAATCTTTTTAGATCTAGAACATATAGATATTTGCCTGGTGTCCGAAACTCATTTCTCCAATGGGCAAAGTCTAGATAATGTAATAGAACACTATTCATGTTACCACGCTCCACATCCAGCTGACAAGGCAAGAGGTGGATCGGCGATTCTTATTAAAGAAAGCTTAAAACATTATGAAGAAACCAAGCTTACTAATGAAAATATGCAAGTAACAACTATTAGTATTGGTATGAAAAAGAAAGAGTTTAAGATAGCAGCTATATACTGCCCACCAAGGCGATCCCCGACAGAAGATGACTATACAGATCTATTAAATCTTCTTGGGCATAACTTTCTTGTTGGTGGAGACTTCAATGCGAAACACACCCATTGGGGTTCAAGACTTATATCAACAAAAGGCAAAAGACTTTTCCAAGCAGGCCGTAAATACAATTGCGAATTCTATTCCTCCAGGTCGCCAACTTACTGGCCTTCCGATACTAACAAAATACCAGACCTTATTGACTTTTTCGTAGCTAAAGGAATTAAACGAAATCACATTAGTGTCGAAGGTAATTATGACTTGTCATCAGATCATACTCCAGTGATTCTATCACTAAGTGAATCGGAAGTAATAGAAGAAAGTAATCCAAAGCTTGTAAATAAGAAAACAAACTGGAGTGATTTTAGAGAAAGGCTTTTAAGTTTTATAAATTTAAGATCTCCCATGGATACAATCGAGCAAATTGACCATGAAGTGGAACAATTTATTGCTGATGTGCAACAGGCCGCTGAAGAAAGTACTCCAACATTTTCTAATAGAAGACAAAATGAAATAAAATATCCTTTAGAGATAAGAGAGTTGATAATAGACAAAAGAAGAGCTCGAAGAAAATGGCAAAATACTAGATTTCCAGATGATAAAACAACGTTTAACCGTATAAGCAACAATCTTAAAAAACAAATTTATAAATTCAAAAATGATTCACTCAGTACATTCCTAAAGAATTTAACGACTGATGCTTCAACCGATTTTTCGCTATGGAAAGCAGCCAAGCGCCTGAAGAGACCGCAGTTACAAAACTCGCCCTTGAAATCTCAAGATGGGAAATGGATCGGTAACCCAAAAGAAAAAGCTAACCTTTTCGCGGAGCATCTTGCGAATGTTTTTAAGCCATACCCAACAAACGCGGCTGAAAATAGCTTACAGTTTGTTGATAAGATAGATGAAAGTGAAATACCAATTGTAAGATTAAAAGAAATAAAAAGTATGTGTTTACATCAACTATCAAATAAAAAATCACCAGGTTACGATCTAATTACTGCCCAGGTTATGAAAGAAATGCCTTTGAAAGCCTTCATAAAACTCCAATATATAATAAATGCATGCCTTAAGCAACGGTATGTCCCACACCATTGGAAAATTGCTGAAGTTATTGTCATACCCAAGCAAGGTAAGCCACCTACAGAAGTGACGTCGTACAGACCAATATCGCTTATACCAATTATGGCAAAAGTTTTTGAAAAACTGCTTCTGAAGAGACTTAGCAAAATTATAGAAGAAAGAAGGTTAATCCCAAATCATCAGTTTGGCTTTAGAAATAAACATTCCACGATAGACCAAGTTCATAGAATAACGGATGTAATAGAAAAAGCATTAGAAGAAAAACAAGTATGTTCGGCTATTTTCTTAGATGTTGCTCAAGCCTTTGACAAGGTTTGGCATGAGGGACTTGAGTACAAACTGCAAAGGGATCTTCCCAGACAGTACTATGAAATATTAAAATCGTACATCTCAGACCGATTGTTTAGAGTAAGGTACGATCAAGAATATTCGGAACTGAAAAAAATAGAAGCCGGTGTACCACAAGGAAGTGTCCTAGGTCCTACCCTGTATTTACTATACACAAGGGATATCCCAGTTGGTAATCACACCATAATGGCTACTTTTGCAGATGATACCGCAATTTTGGTACCCGACAAATGTGTCTCTAAAGCAGCAGTAAAACTGCAAAATGCCGTCGACACAGTCAGAGATTGGACCGAAAAATGGCGTATCAAACTCAATGAAACAAAATCTTCACATATAAACTTTACAAATAAAAAGATAAACAATATTCCAATATTCATTAATAATCAAGCTGTACCTTACGCCAATACGGCCAAATACCTTGGAATGACATTGGATGCAAAGCTAAAGTGGAAAGAGCACATCAAAAAGAAAAGAGAAGAACTAAACTTGAAATATAGAAAAATGTACTGGTTACTTGGTAACAACTCTGATTTATCAACCCAAAACAAAATAATGCTGTATAATCAAGTACTAAAGCCTGTTTGGACCTATGGTATCCAATTATGGGGCTGTACAAAGAAAACAAATACCTAAATCATCCAAAAATTCCAAAACAAAGTCCTTCGTGGAATAGTTAATGCACCTTGGTACATAAGAAATAGCGATCTACATCGTGACTTACAAATAGAAACGGTTACAGAAGTTGTTAAAAAATACGCTGTATCGCATAATCAGAGACTGCAAAGTCATACCAATTCTGAAATGGTGTTCGTCTTGAATACAAGAAACCAAGTTCGGAGATTAAGAAGAACCAAGCCTCATGAGCTTTCGGTCTAAAAAAAACATGGGAAAGTATTAAAAGTTTAAACTTCCCCCAAAGTGATTTTACAAAGTTAAGAAAGAAAAATCTGATGTCGATCTCTCAAGATTGGTCCTGATAAAGAGGTGGTTTTAGTGGTTAAGAGTCCCACACTACTTGGTGTCGAATACTGCCAAGTGTCTTTTGAAGATTTCCTCCCGTCAAAAAAAAAAAAAAAAAAAAAAATGTGAAATTTAATAATTTTAAATGCTAGACCTTACTAATTTCGATACACGAAAGCAAAATAATCAAAATCGGAGGAGTCGTTTTAAAGCAAAAGTAGCTTAATTATATGCTTTTTAACATGGCAGGGAATTAATCACGAAAGGACAATACCCGAGGACAGTGCACGCCGGATAATTCCATGTAAGTATCCCACCAATTGATATTAGAACCGTGGTTAATCCTACCTACATCTGCCATCATCAATTTCGTCACAGGAAAAGGAAGACAGCCAATTAGACAAAAAAGCTTTCCTGTCGTATGTAAGAGGTGTATTAGACAGTCCATATTTTTACCACCCAAAAAGATGATTAACTAACTTCAGTCACCAAAAGACCTATTCCCCCTCCAAAGACCTGGAGTATATGCGGTACCCTGCGGCTGTGGGTCACCATAATGTAGGGTAGACTCAGCGAAGCATTGCTACACGTCTCAAAGAACATAATATCAGCGCTGTAAGTAAAAACCAAAGAGAGAATTCCACCATATGTGAGCATAAACTCTTCATCCTGATGAAAACTGCTAGATTCATTTCGATCAAGCTAAGGTTCTAGCTTACGAGCCTCATTACATCCCTCGCCTGGTTTGCGAAGCGATTGAAACTAAACGACATTACCATTTCAATCTGGACGACAGTTTTAGGCTGTCTTGAACGTGGGATTCCATAATACACTTTTCACGGTCGATCCGTAACTGCTTCATATCAACAGGAAACAGTGAGCACGGTTTGGGGTGGGGAGTGAACTATCTTAATATCCATTATTTATAAACGCAGCTTATACAACTTTGAAAATTTTCATCCATCGTACTCTTATAGCTTCAAATAACTGTAGTTCTTGGATGTCTATTGTTTCGCTTTTTTCACTGCACATTTTGTTGTTATGCTTTTTTTTACAATTATTTTTGTTTACTTCGTTATACCTTATTTGGTTTATTTTTTATTTTGCTTTTCAATCACTTCGTCCTATAGTCATTTCGCATTTCTTTCTCTCTCTTTTTACCTGTTTTGAATTTTGGTTAAAAGTGCAATGAGTAATTTAGGTCAAGATTATTGCTCGGTTTATTTCGCATTTTATTTTAATTAGAATCTATTGTTGTTGCGTGGGTTTATTTTGTCTTCAGTGTGATTTTAACCGCTTTAGAAATTTCCTATATGGGATAAATTCAAAGTTTCTTTAAACCCAGATTCTTTAAATGCAAAAGAAACTTTACATACACCTTGCACCTGCCCCAAATCCTATAGTATTCAAAAGCAGGGGGGAGCATGCCCGCCCATACATACCTCACTGTTTATACACCCTTCGGTTTTTTGTATTCCATTAAGAATTGATAAAAGCATTGACCACAAAAAGCCAATTAAGCATTTCATTTTACAATTTTGAAAAAAAAAATTGGTCTAAGCTCAATGTTCAATACAAAAAAAAATCGAAACAACCGATGACGAAATAATTGAAATTGAAATAAACAAAAACCGAAATAATTGAAAAACTAAACTATAAAAAGCGAAATGAGCTTAAAATGAACTAAGTTAAAGACAATATCGGCCAATTTCTTCACAGAGTCCTAATGCTAATACCGGTACTAGTCCTAAAATTGGTTCTGAAATCGGTATCAACTCCTTTCTTCACACAAGTTCTAGGCCCTAGTCCTGTCAATTTGGTACCGCGTATCAGTTAGGACTTGGTACTAGGTGGCTCCTCAAAATCAGCTAGTACCTGGTTACTATACCCGTTGTTAGTACTCAAATCGGTACCAAATGATTTCTTCACATAAGTACTAAGTTCTAGTTCTGTCAAGTTGGTACCGAGTACTATTTAGGACTCGGTATTAGGTAGGACTTTCAAATCGGCAGTCGAGTGGCGCTAATACCTGAATCAGAGAAATTTCATTCATTTTCTTCAATGAATTCGTTGCTGATTTTCGATATTTTTTTGGTTACTGTTTAATAAATAGGTAGTAAATTGGGCTTTCATTGATATTTTTGATTTTTTGTTTTATTTTTTTTAAGGTAGGTACATAAATTATGTATGTAGGTGTAGCGTGTAGGTGTCACTATTTTGTAATGGCCTTATAAGTGTAGGGACTGAATTTAATTGTTGTTGGTCGCAATTTAAAATATTTGTTTTGCCAGCGGACTTCGTACTGACCCGGCCTTTACTTAAGTACACTTTAATAGTTGGACCATAATGAATTATATTTTTTTCCAACTCCAACTGCAACCTTACGTCCAACTGTAGAGTGAAGAATAATTGTTACATTTATATACGTGGGGTGACATACTAAGAACGGATATATGTATTGTACTGCATGGACATTAATGCAGTCGTAAAAGTATATATTGCCACAGTTTATATCGATAAGCAACGTCATATCTAAAACGATTAATAGTGTTGTAGTTTGTAGATAGTTTCGACAAGGTATTAAAAAGGCCTTCCGCACATATCCCAAAATTTTCAGATATGCATTTTTGTTGCATTAGCTGTTTTCATAAGGGATTAAAACAAACACAAAACCTATCCTGATAGCTCTGGATAGTTCCCCGAACGCGACCAATGCATTGCATAAACCGAACATGAAATGCACACAATAAAGAGTATTTCTCCAAGTCTTTCACACACATACATACTTAAACATAAAAATGCACAGAACTCCACAAAAAATAACACACAATGTTCTACTTAAATCATATGCTTCAACTGGAAGCTGATTCAAAACAGAGCAGCACTGATCAATCCTGTAAATATCGGTAGGACTTTACGTACATTCTTCATCTTCCCACTCTCTATAGGTTTGTAGCAACGACGACGACCGTTTTGCTACTAACTGCGTAAATTGAAGACCGGAAAATTGTGGGTCACAGTTCACAGTGACAAATTTCAAAGTTGATGTTTGATGAGACAGGTATCGTTGAATGGATATTATGTCCCCTTTATTGAAAAATTGACATAATTCATTCGAAAATTGAATAAAATAAAAATCGTTCAGTCAAAATAAATATCAAAATAATATTTGAAATACTAAAATATTGTCAAAATCAGAATTAGACCAGTTTTAGACGTATTAAGTCCTAGTACCGCTTGGTGAACTTACATCCAGTACTAGTGATGTGAAGAAATGCTCAGGTACTTACTTTTCATTAGGACCGAGTACCAGAGCTAGTACCTGGTCTAGCTAGACTGGGTACTAGGCTGGTTTAGTACTTCTGTGAAGAAATTGGGCATATGATTTTTTTTTTCGAAATAATTATAAGCCAAATAATTGAAAAACATATTAATTAAAATGCTGAAAAAAAAAACAAAATGCGAAACGACTACAAAACGAAACAATCAAAAAACGAGCTGAAAAAGACGAAACAAACCATACCCGTATTTCTTGCATATGAAAATAAAAAACTGTTTCCATCTAATTATCTATATCTATAAGGGTAGGTACGTGCGACCATGACTTGAATATTATTTAATATGTGCCTGGCTTGATTTCTGTTGCGTGTATAGGTGAACTTGATTTGTTCATTATTTTTTTGTTGGTAGGAATTTTGGTGAGGATTCACTTCGAAATAAATAAGTATGAAATATGAAGGTATTTTGTCCAGTCAACTAAATCAATGAAATATGGATGAAACTTCGGATGCAGTCATATTATAGCCCTTATCTGGTCTCGTAATGATAATGAGATACATGTCTCATGTGTTAATGTCATTATTTTGTTTGTTAAAAGATTTTTTTTGAGATATGCCTCTCTAATATTTAAATTGTAGCTATTGTGATTGTGCTCAGTATTCATATTATTTCTTGAAATTATTTTTTTTTAAACTTGTTTTCAAACCAAACCAAACCAAACTCAAACAAACTTTGGTAATGAAGGCAATACCTACAATTTCTAACATCAACCCTATCAGAATTCTGAATAATGCAAAAGTTCAAATAGAAAATATGATAAAATAATCAGTTCTAGTTTACAGAATCCGTTAATTGATATTCACTGTTCCATGGAATTCATCGATTTGGGTTTTCCTTTAAGAACCTTTTTAATATTTGATGGAAAAGAAAAGTTTCAAGAAGAGAACTGGAATTCAATTATCCTTTACCTTCATGGAAATTATGTTTACTAGGTACAAAACAAAAGTTTATACACAAAGTTTAAATGTAGATACTAACTGTGATGTATAGGCATTTTTAGAACAAACGTGTAATTTTCTTGTTTAAATTTAAAAAAATATACACGACTTGCTCTTGTGGTTAACAACTGTGTTTTACCACACATTTGAAGATGCACGATGTGTTTAACGAAAAAATATTAAAAGAGTCAAAAGTACTCACTAAAATTATAACACAATCGGTCGAACCATCAAAAAACCCAAAAATAATACCATTTTCTCAAAACAAAAAATGGAATACTTATTCCGTTATATGAATTTTTTAAGAAAAACCTGAAACGCAGTTTTCTTAAAATTGCTTTGGCCATTCTAGGTACAAAATTTAATCGAAATCGTTATAGTCGTTTTGGAGGAAATTTGAAGCAACCAAAATTTTGTGTGGCAGCTACACGCTCTAGTTAAGGTAAAAACAAAAATTCGAATTTGCCCTCGAGAGAATCACATAAAAATAGTCTGTACCAAATTTCATGCAAATCGGACCACCCGTTTAGCTCTAGCTCAAACAACATTGGACGCACATACCGACGGATGGCATGACGAATTCAACTTTTTTGAACTTCACGTTTATCCTTTTTCCATAGAGCAAGTAAAAAAAGTAAAAAAAGAAGAAGGCGCTAAAGAAATTTCCTGTTGATGCAATCGCTTATATGAATTTATATTTTAAAGTTAATCCAATGGTTACCCTTTTCAATGAAGCAACAATCGTTGAAAAATATTGAACACAATCTTTTTAAAAAGAACCCAAAACAGAAGCCCTACCGTTTACATAAAGGGCGTTCAGCGGGAATTTTTCAACTTTAAATTGGGATTATCGAAATACTAGCGGGTTGAGGTTAGCAGGAGGGGTATCATTCAAAGCGCAGGATTAGCGGTTAGTCGCCATGAGTAACAGGTCGGGAGCGCACCGCGCGTTTTGCGGTGGAGCAATATTTGAAGTGAATCATTGGTACGTGCGCGTCGCGCTTTTTGTACTCATTATAATATTCGACGACTAAGTGATGGGCCGAGCACGCAACTTAGCTGGTCGTGGGTACAAAGATTCAGGGAAGAAGACACAAAAATGGTGAATGAATAGACCCTGGACCAACAACGTCACCAACAACGCCAGAACATGTGTCTCAAGTTCAAAATGAAATTATTCGAAATCCACGTAAATCGATAAGGAAGATTGCGGCCACCATAGGAATAAAAAAATCAACAGAGCATGTTATTTTGAAAAAGAAATTAAAGCTCCACCCGTACAAAATGCAAATTGTTCAGTATCTCAACGAAAGTGACTATCCTTTGCGAGAATCCTTCGCAAGAACAATGCTGGAACGCTTGGAAACATTTGATTCAGTGACGAAGCACATTTCCATATTGATGGATATGTAAACAAACAAAATATGCGATTCTGGTGCCCCAACAACCCTAGAGAACGCCATCAAAAACATTAACATTGTTTAAAAACTACAGTTTCGTGCGTGCATTTAAGCGAGCGGGGTAATAGGCCCTTATTTTTTAACCAAGGTGAGACAGTCACTGCTCCGGTGTATTGCCGTATGATTGATGACTTTCTGTTACCGCAATTTCAGCTGTATTCAGGGTAAAACAACCAAACACAATTTCAACAGGACGGTGCCCCTCCGCACACAGCTAGTGTGTCGATGGAAAGGCTAAGGACAGTTTTTCCGAATAAACTGATCAGCAAGTATGGAGATATTCCGTGGCCGCCTCGGTGGCTAGACCTCACACCTTGCGATTTCTTTTTATGTTGATACCTCAAATTAAAGGTTTCCAGTAAAAATCCTCGGACAATTCAGGCCCTGCAGGAAAATATTCGCTATGAAATTCAAAGCATTATCCCAGCGCTTTGCCGTCGTGTAATCGCAAAAATGTAAGGGTCCGACTGCAAGAGTACATTGAAAAAAATGGCCATCATTTGGATGATATCGTTTTTAAAAAAATAAAATCCACATTGTTACTCTGCATTTAATTGAAATAAAAATAAATAAAAACGATGTAGTTTTTTATATTGAATTTTAAAGTAATATATTCTGCTGCTGGACACACTTTACAAATGTTTTACCAAAATCTTTAAGGTTGTTGTATATTTAGTAAAATCAAATCTTCTGAAAATAACACAAATTCAATTAAAACAATGATATTGGCGTGTACATAAGTAGCAACAACATATATCTAGTTCAGCCATTTTGAACTGAAATTAAACTATCCCAATAATCCAATCATGTTGCACATACAGTTTTAATTAGGTACGTAAATGTAAAGAAGGTGTTACGGATAATACTGCATCAACCCAAATCGTAGTAGGTACATTCCTGTTTGATAATTGAGTTGTATTTCCAAGAAAATTCAATGCATCTGTAAATATCTTCAATTCAATGTCACCCCAATCAATTTCAAGATTCACTCTCTTCAATAGCATCATGAGCAAATAATCACATTTCATTCATAAATATCCAATCCAATAAAAACACAAACGCAAAATTCCGTATCCTTGTTGGATATTTGAATCTTAGAAATGTTCTATATCCTCTGGAAATAGAAATGCACGCAATTGCATCATGTCATGGAAAAGTGCTGGCTTAAAATTCATGCTCAAATTGCCTTTTGTATGAATAAGAATCCAGTACCTAGTCTTCAATCAGAAATACTGAAGCGCTATTTGATGAATGATGTAGAGAGGAGAAATCATTGAAAGAACAATACGAAACTTTTTTTTTGTTTTGATCATTTTGTACCTGCTGTCACCTCATTCGTATCCTTGGAATGTTGACGTAATTGTGAAAGCATATACAAAAAGGAAGCAGATATTAAGTAGTTTTGAGTAGGCCTTAGGCTTCAGATACCTATCTATATGTAACATTTTATTCAGCGTCTTTTTTCAATGCCTTCTCCTTAGAGATTTGGCAGTCATTTGATAAGGGTTCAAAACCTCTCAATAATGTTGAACCTGTTGCTATACTCAGTCATCTTATTTTTTTGTAAAAACAAATATTTATATTACCTATGTATGTTTTGGGCATCTCATCTTTTTTACAAGGATGAGAGAAAAGTCCTTATGATAAAATTTCTTTTCAATTATTTATGATGTTCCGATTTCAAGGAAACAAAAATGGAGTCTGATGTTGATGTTTGCAAACTTCTTATTTTATTATGTACGTAAGTTCGTAAGGTAAAAGTTCTTTTGTGAATTAAATTTACTTTCTAGTTGCAGTATCCTGTTCAATAAGTTTTCAGAAGGACTTAATTATTAACTATAGTTATATGGAAAGAAGTAAAGGATGTGATTGGAAAGTTAAGGTATGTAGATTAAAATCGGTTATTATGGACTACGCAGGTAATTAAGGACAACCATCAGCTTTACTTGCAATACACAATATTGTCACACTTGCAATCGTCCAGATCCATGTTTATTTCTTCTCTCCATACAGGTGTTCATTTAAATAAACTGAGTGAGAGAAGGGCATTCATGGTACATCAGCTACCGATTCACTCTCTCAGACACATAATAAGTATATGGTTGATCTTCACAGGAGCCGATCCAAGATTTCAATTTGGTAGATATAGTAAAATTACCTACAGCGTTTTATTTTTGTTTTTGTAGAAGTTTTCTTCAATAGAAAGCTCCCAGAATTTTCTTTGAAGATTGCGATACTTTTGTATTTTTCAGACCATCGAGTTTTGTAAAATACGAATCTATGGAGGGGCTTCCGCCCCTGCCTCCCTTAATAAAATTTATTTGTAGAGCACAAATTAGCTTATGAATTAATTGATTTTAATTCCTAAGTCACTAACTTATGAATTAATTTTTGTTTAATTCATAAGTTACCAACGAGCTTATGAATTAAATATTTGTATCTACTAGCTTATAACTTAATGTTTTTTTTTAATTCGAAAATTCGCAACCCTGATTTTAACTATCTATCTATAATTCCTGCCTTTTAACCGCACAATTTTATCACAAAGTAATGATAATAATATCTTGCTATCAGAGATCAGAAATAACTGTTAGCCTTTATTTTCAATTGGTTTCTATATTAGAGTTATTACATTCCTTTGAAATGAATGTCGTTTTATTTTGAGATTTATTAAAAAAAATGTAGGTTATCGGTTTTTAAAAGTACGAAATATCTCTCAATGGTTGAGATTTTTATGAAAATAAATCAAAAATGGTACATGCAAGGAAAATGACGAATATGTCGAGAATGCCTATTTTTCACTTTATAGCACTAAATCCCTCAATTTGTACTGAAATGTATTCACCGATGACTAAAAAGCCAAATTAACTGCATTTTCGTTTGCAGTCATACCAACAGACATTCTGATTGATAAACTTGCAGATGAGATTTATTTTTTTTTCTCTCAGCGATAAATCTCACTATAAAGTTGACCGAAACATAAAAAAAATCAAAATAAAGGTTTCTGTCAGAGCTTAACCGAATTTTTTTTTTTTCAGAATAAAGGTTATTGAGTGAATTAAATTGAAAATAACAACGAATAAAAACTATTAAAGAACCTTTCAAAAGGTTCAGATTTATTTCTGATCTCTGCTTGCTACTGAAAAATGTTTTAATGTTTAAAAAAAATATTTAATTTTCCCATTTCCTCAACCTACCAATTATTTTCAAAGAGTGATCAGTACTCAAGTACTCAAAGTAAAGGGTTTTTTAACAGGGACGCTACAAAAGTAGAGCAACAGGGACAGCAAACGACGCCATATTTCTTGCCGCTCTTTTGACATTTCTCTTCAGTAAGGTTTGCCATTTCATGATGAAAAGGTATCCGAGCCAACAACGAGTCGATTAAAATTTACTACCGAAATTCGGAGTCAGTGGCCTCAACGTTAAGAGCGCTACGTCCAATTTATGGTCGTCATAATCTTCCTAGCAGATCAACAATTGAGCGTCTAGTGGAAAAAATGTACAAAATGTTCCCGTGCCAGTCAGACAAAGAAGTGCCCGTAGTGTCGAGAATATTGCTGCCGCTGAGGCTTCAGTTGCAGAAAGCCCAAATGTGTCTCTCACACGTCGTTCTCAAGCGTTGGGCATCTCTGTGACGTCGTTGTGGCGAATTTTGCGAAAAGATCTTGGCCTACATCCTTACAAGATTAAATTGAAAGAACTGAAGCCGCTTGGCCACCAGAAGCGTCGTATGTTCGTGAATTGGGCTGAGCAACAACTTGAAAATGATTCGGATTTTCATCGAAAAATCATCTTCAGCGATGAGGCTCATTTCTGGCTGAATGGCTTCCTCAATTATCAAAATATGCGGTATTGGTTGGGCAGCAATCCACACGTACTCCATGAGTCATCATTGCATCCCGAAAAAATTACGGTTTGGTGTGGTTTATGGGCCGGCCGCAGCGGCGTCATTGGGCCGTACTTCTTCCGTGATGATCAAGACCGGCACGTTACTGTGAATGGGGATGGCTACCGTTCAATGATAACCGAATATTTTTGGCCCCAATTGGATGATATGGACTTGGAGGACATGTGGTTCTAACAGGACGGCGCCACAAGCTACACATCGAATGTCACAATCAATTTATTGGAAACCAAGTTTGGAGAACGTGTTATCTCAAGAAATGGTCCAGTCGCTTGGCCGGCTCGGTCGTGCGATTTAGACTATTTCCTGTGGAGCTACGTCAAGTCTATAGTCTATGCCAACAAGCCAGCGACGATTGATGAACTTCGTACGAATATCGAACGTGAAATTGTAGCAGTATAGTCCAATTTATGCTTGAAAACCGTCGAAAATTGGGTTCAGCGTCTGGACTTCTGCAAGCGTGCCCGTGGTGGCCATGCAAAAAAAATCAAGTTCCATACATAATGGCATCAAACGTACTTTCACAGGAATAAAGAATTTCATTGATATCCAAAACCGTTTTTGTTTTATTTAAAAAAACTTTTGTAGCGCTCTTATTAAAAAACCCGATACATACTTTAGTGAAAGTAAGAATCTTTCATTACTTGTACTTTGAAATACAGCAATATGTACAATAAATGGACAATATGACAAATTCTTGTACAATATGACCAACTCTTATATCTATACTTCCAAACTGGCCAAAATCTCAAAATTATTTTTAAATGATGTATAGAACCTACTAATTATATGAAATGTACTAATATTATGAAACATCATAATAAACAAAAACAAATAAATCAAAAAAGTTATGGCTCCAAGAACTTCTTGTTGGTCTGAAAATATTTTCGCGATCATAATTCAACAAGAACTGAAATGTTCTTCAGAGAAAAATATTTTTTTGTAAAATTGTCACTCGGCGTATAAAATATATTTATCTTGGTGCGCCAAAAGGTATTTCTTTTTACCGAAGAAATAATAATCCACCCGCTTATATTAACGTTAGTTTACCTTGTTTATAGGGAGATCAAAGACGGGACCATCAAAAAATCGAGTCTCAGATATCCGTAGTATTGATTAATTTTTCAGCCTGTCAATAAGAGGGCAGTCTTAGCTTGCATTGAAACCATGGTTCTGATGGGGTCGATATAAGTAATAAGTTTGTAGATCTTGTTGTTCAAGACATAATACAAATAAAGACCCTGCATTTTTTCTGCTAAAACATGAATTGGTGATGTGGCGAGAAAAATGGTTAAAAGAAAAGGACCAGCAAAATGAGCTTTCCAAAACTGCTCTGGACGTATTAAATAAAAGTTTTAGGCACATCTAGCTGATGTAAGGCCCCTTGGGAAATATTGTTAAATAGTTGCCCAAAGAACATTATAGAAATTAAATTAATAAAGGGTCGATGAAGGTGTCTGGCAAGTGCCAAAGTATGTTGGTAACACAATACCAATTCCTAAAATATATTAGAAAAATATATTTGTTGAAGTAGTTTTGCAGGTCAAATAAGACTGACCTTTCCTAATTGTTTTAACCAGTGTTGGGAAATAATGATTACTTCCTGTAATTTATTTCAACTTTCATTGCAATTACTAGTAATTAGTAATTGAACTTTTTTCATTACAATAGAACGTAATTGTAATTGAAAAAACCTATACATTTCATTGCAATTGAAAAAATTCACTTGCAAATTACATGTAATTGAAAACAGTAATGGCTTTTGCAAGTAATTGAACGAAAGCAATGTGTTAATTACATTAAAGGTAATTGATTTCTTGGAATGTAATTCATTTTATGCTTTTATATATTAAAAATTATAAAAATAACAATAAAAGTAAATAACATACATGATGCATATATTCTAACTAAAAAAACTAAAACAATATTCACTTTGAACTTCTTTATAATATGAATATAGGTACTATTGGCAGAAGAGTTGGTTAGCCTTCAACAGCACTAACATTTCAAAGTTAGTATCGTTGTGGTTTTGTCGTCGAGCAGTAGCTACAACTCCCGCAAAAGACAAAAGCCTCTCAACGGGTGCCGAAGATGTCAACAGAGTGTTTGACCTTTCAAATACTTTTGACTCAAAAATCACAAATGCCATAACGCGAGAATTTTATGGAATTCGCATAATAATATGAATAGAAAAAAACGCAACAAAACACTTCAGGAAAAATGTAATTGAAAAAAGCAATAAATGAATTATATTTGTATGCAATGATTACTTTTGATTTCAATTACATTAATATAGGTAATTATTGAATTGCAAAAAATTGACGCTTACCAATTACATATGTATATGGTGCTATGGTAGCAATTTCAGTAGTACCAACTTGTGTATAACAAAAGTAGCCAGCAAAAGCAAGAACTCTTTTCAGTTGTGGGGGATAGGGAGGCACACCTACCCTCCCCTGACTCTGAACTACTACTTTTGTCTACAAACATTTATCAGTTCTTTTGGCTAATTGGTAATTTTTTTCTATTTTTTCTTCAAATTCAATAGTTTGCCCCCTCTGACTCTGGATCTTGGTCGAATAAATCCTTAAGTTCTATAGTTTTTCCCACCCCCTCTTGTAGACAGTGACAATCGTTTACTGACCATAAAAATGGATTTAATTTATCATTTTATGTTGAAAAATTGTCCACATAACCCTTTAACTCTAAACGTTTAAGTCATACGAAAAAATATTAGAAAAATTGAGTGGGGTAAGGAAAAAAATACAAAATTTGTATCCAAAGGCACAAAAATTAAATTTATTTAATGATGTAAACGATAAGTGTCCGAGATCAGAAATACTGTTGGGACGATAGAAGAAATAATTATTTTATTCCGGAACAGTTCTTTGCGAAGAAAATATATTTCCAGCATTCCCCTGTTCTGTGAAACAAGATGAACAGCAAAATACAAAAGTCCACGGGTATTCAGGGAAATCATGATGGTTGTAATGGAAGCACTGTACAAACTGGGGGATGAATTAAACCGTGTTATAAAACAACGAGCCCTTCAACTTTATATTAGATACTCAACTCGTGTTCGAATTCGACTTTTTTTTAGTCTGCTTGTTCATAATGGCTCATCATTCGTCCATACTTGAACCAGTCGCAAATATTTTACAGGAGATTGACCAGAATATTTTAAGTATATAAGATCAGATCATTTTCTTGAACAAGCATTTCGAAGAAGATCGGGAGAATGCTGAGAATTCCTTCAAAACTCTTTGGGAAACAATTGAAAAATGTTTGAGTTAATCAGGCATTGAATTGAGCTGCCCGAAAATTGTAAAGAAACATACTTACCAATCCAATATTCCTTCGTCTTTATCCGAAAATTATTTTAGAACTTAAAAAGCGGTTTTCAGAAGAAAATAAATCCGCATATGAAATATTTCAGTTATCTCCAAAAATATGCAAAGCAGACTCATCCAACCGCAATTTAACTATTTGACAAATTTAATATGATGTGTTAAAAATGCTGAAGAATTGTATCGCTTTTCGCATCTATAGGACTTTCCATTCCCGACACAACATGTAAAATCAATCTTTCAGCACATTATGAAAGGTAAAAACTTGGCTAAGGTCAACAATGAGCAATGAAATACTTGATGCTGCCTTGTGTATGATGAACATTCACAAAATCTAGTAAAAGAAGATACGGATTTTTATAGCAAAATTATAGACCGTTTTGGTAAACAACAACTAAAACTGCAAACCCCACATTTTCAAAACGATAAAGTAGAAAAAAAAAATGTTTTTGTAATGATCATTATTATAGTATGTCTTATTACTATAAAAGAAACAAGGTGAGTACCATAAAAAAATTAAATAAATTTTCAACGAGTTATCTATAACATCGCCTTAAAAATTTTATCAAAATATTTTGTTTGCCCACCCCCCAGGAAAAATCCTGCGGACGCCTATGGTTGTGAGTAACAGTAACATACTTCGCTATGCTTCCCTCCAGGGGACTTTTAAATGATAGGTACATACATACATACATATTTTATATTTTTCATTTATTTTAAATCTGACTGACAAGATGTTCATATGTCAAAGACATTTTCTCTTTTATTAATATTTTGTTTCAAACTCGCTCCAGGAATTTTATTTGATGAAATGTAATAAAACTCTTATGAGACAAGTTTACCTACTAAAAGGGATTAAAGTATGAATGGGAAATGTTCTTCTGTTGATTTCAACATAAACTAAATCTATGAAAACAATCACGGAGCCAACTCTCAAAAGTTCTTAGGAAGGTATGAAATTGTTTTTGTTTTTCTTACTTTCTAACTATAAAAGTAGATATATATATCTAGGTGCATATAGGTACTATACATATATAGTTGTGTAAAAGTTCTTTCTTGAGAGTAAGATGATTTGGTTTGACATGCATCTACATAAAAACTCATAACCCTTGCTTCACACTTACAGACAAAAATACGCAGTTTTAAACTTAATTACATATCAGAGGATGATTCGTGTAAAAGTTCTCTAGGTCTAATGTTTCTCTATTTCTTGGTTGTAAACCCTCAAATAGTAGCCCGTGGTTGTTCCCCTTTTTTACTCTATTTAGTGATACAAGCCATGTATAATTATATAATTATGTAACTAATGACTGAGAAAAAGTTTTAAAAAGGGTTTTCCAATAAGAGGTGTTATTTTGAATAGCCCGCTATTTCGGTAGCTGTCACTTTTGAAGCTGTCATTTGACAAGTAGAAACTACGCCATTAATAAAAATGGAACGATACACGCTTCAACAACGCATTGAAATTATTGAAATTCACTATAAAAATGGTGAAAATTTGGCAGAGACGGTTCGTAAAACTAAAACATTTTTGGGTCGTCGTGAAGCACCTTGTCGGACCGCAATACAGAAATTGGTGGACAAATTCGAGCTGTTGGGACAAGTTAGTGATGTGAAGAATAAAACCTGTGCACGTCTTTCAAGAACAACTGAGAATATTGCTGTTGTAGCCCAAAGTGTTGAATTTCTTCAGGTTTGTCCATTCCTCGTCGTTCTTTGGAATTAGGCATTCCACAAACGTCATTACACCGTATTTTGCATAAAAACTTGGGTCTTAAGGCTTATAAAGTTCAGTTAACACAAGAACTCAAGCCGGCTGATCATCAACAACGACGTGTCTTTGCTGATTGGGTCCTTGAAATGTATGAAAATGATCCGGAATTTCATCGAAAAATCATCTTGACTGGTGAGGCCCATTTCCACCTCGGAGGCTACGTCAACAAGCAAAACTGTCGCATCTGGGGCTCGGAAAACCCAAGAGTTATTGTTCAAAAGCCTCTCCATCCTCAACGCGTGACTGTTTGGTGCGGTTTATGGTCCGGCGGGGTCATTGGACCTTACTTTTTCGAAAATGAGGCTGGAGCAACAGTTACGGTCAATGGATTGCGCTATCGAGAGATGATTAATGATTTTTTATGGCCGGAATTGGATGGTATTGATCTGGACAACGTTTACTTTCAACAAGACGGCGCTACGTGCCACACAAGCAATGAAACCATCGATCTTTTACGGGAAAAGTTTCCGGACCTAGTTATCTCTCGAAGAAGTGATCACAATTGGCCACCGAGATCTTGTGATTTAACACCTTGAGACTTCTTCTTTTGGGGCCACGTGAAAGATAAGGTCTACGCCAACAGCCCAGCGTCAATTCAAGACTTCAAAGATGGAATTCGTGAGGCTATCGAGGACATAGGGCAGCCACTTTGCGATTTGGTTATGGAAAATTTCATGAAAAGGATATGGTCCTGTAAGCGTGGTCGTGGTGGCCATTTGGCAGATGTTGTGTTACTTTATTAACGGCATACCTTCTTCTTTATAATGAAATAAACATCCGATCATTTATCTCAAAAAGTTCCATTTTTCTTTGAATACCAAAATAACCCCTCTTATTGGAAAACCCTTTACATACATAAGAATTTAAACAAAATAGTATTAAAGCTACATAAATACTTATTAGATTCATAACTATTCACCAGTTTATCGAATAAAAATCAAAGTAATAACATATGTAAATTCATAATATATAAAACAAGGTCGGTTCCGTTACACCATTTATAGGGCACAATAGATCTTTAGGTCGCAGTGCAATAACCCCCAATATTAATTCATTACTACACACCATTTATAACTCAAGAACGGTTACACCGATTTTAATGATCTCTGATTTTTGGATTCGTGTCCGCCCCGAAAAGCAGAATAACAATTAATATATCGGAAAAATTCACTTTGTAGGGTGAAGTGGGGTATAATGAAAAAAAGCTTATTCTTAGAAAATGGCTTCAAGTATATTTTTTTTTTAATTTTAATATTTGTACGGGTGTAATGGGGTGAAAATAAAAAAAAAAGTCTGATTTAAGAAATTCTTCTTTTATTTGCATGGGATGTTCTTTTTCAAATTTTGTTATTTATAGGGTGAAATGGGGTAAAATAAAAAAAATGTATACGATTTAAGAAATTCTTTTAGTGTTTGAAATGTTATTTTGAGTGAATGGCTAAAGGAATTTTTTTTTTTTAAATTTGGTATTTTGAATGTGAAAGAAGGTAAAAACGAAAAGTTGTATTCGATTTCAAAAATTTTGTTTGTGTTTAAAAAGTTACTTTAAGAAATATAGAGTGAAATGGAATATAAATGAAACAGTGGTTTTCGAATAAAAATAATTCTTTCTCTGTTGGCAAAGCAATAAAGTTTTGACTGAAAGGACCAAAGGACAATGGGAAAAAATGTATGGGGTTTGGTCCAAATTTCCACCACTAAAGATACCTGAGTAGTCCATCGAATATGAAGTAATTTTTACCAAGACACCTGCATTCTGCATTTCTTTAGATGGAGTTATGTACGTTAAAAAACTAAAAAATGTTGCAAATTCTCGTCTACGATTATACATATTATCAAGATCTGCAGCTGGTAACCTTATAACAGGTTGGTGTCTCGCCCATCCAAAATACCAAACAATAATCATTACGTGGGCACAACAACCTAAAAAGTTCGCAAGCCGGATAGACAGGAACAATAATATTTGTAAATGGGTTCTCTTCCACTTAGGTTGCTGTTCACTACTATATAAGTGCAGTACATTCTTGCACGTGAGTGTCTAGATTGAATTCTTGCCCAGAGCATCATTGTGTTGTCACGTTCGATACCAAAGTCTTCAATATCGATTAAAGCGTCATCTCTTGCTGCTTCAATGCAATATACACTACTTCCTATATGCTCGCTATAATAGCTACGCACAAGCTTTATTTGGCAGGTTCCAAGCGCAAACAACTCCAAATCTGCATGAGTTAGAATTGGAATCTCGTCTATTCCGATAACATCGCCCGCCTTCTATTTAAATTCATATCCGTAACATTATGCACCTAAGCGATTGGGTTCACGATGCCTCTCCTTTATAATTCGCAAGAATTCTTGTGCATGTCTACTGTCTGGAATTAATTCATGCAGCTACTTTGAAATCATCCATCATGTGAAGCATGGCGCGATTAAAAAATTCTTGCTGGAACAGCTTAAAGTCAGAAAGAATTTTTGTAATCAAAAACCACTTTTGTGTTTTTATCCCATTTCACTCTATTAAAAGCAATTTTTTTTTAAAAAACCTTTCAAGCACAAAAAGAATTTTTAAAATCACATGCCACTTTTCGTGTTTATCCCATTTTACCCTATAAATTACAATTTTCTGTAAGAAACCCCTGAGGCCATCCACTAAAAAACAACCTTTCAAACAACAAAAGAATGTCTTAAATCGGATATTTATTTATTTTTAACCCATTTCACCCTACAAATAACAAACGTTGAAAAAGAATATCCCAAAAGCCTTTTTCTAACCGCCTGCAGCAACATCTGTTGAACGGTAATTGAATTGAAAAACGAAATTTGCACATACAGCGCCACCTGTTGAGACTTTTCCAACTTTTTTTTTTTCTTAAACCTTCGCTTAGCAATCACGAAGTCGAGTCGTTTTCAAGTTTTATTCATGTGAACTCACCATAACGATCCATTTTTAAATATATAGAATTGAAAAAAATACAATAATTTTCTTTTAGCTATAACTTTTTACCCACAGTGTCTTTTTTATAGGTGCCTTAGTAAAAATTACTCCATATTTAATGGACTATTCACCAACATAGGTCTCGTCAGTGGTGGAAATTTGGACCACTTTTGCCCATGGTCCTTTTGAACAAATGTTTAACCTTTCATAACGTGAAGTGGGTTTAAACCAAGAAAGTAGTATTCGATTACAAAAAGTCAAAAATAAATGTTTTGTTTTGTTATTTGTATTCAAAACTTAGATTTTTCTAACCGTGCGAAGCCGGGCGGGCCAACTAGTATATAATTAATAAGGCTGAGACTGTTTTAAAGAAACAATAACATATTAATTGTTTTGGTGTGAACCTCCGAAGCAACCACTGTCAACAACGTTGCTTCTGAAGATAACTCACTTCGAGTAGATACCGCATACCAAGTTGGCTCAGATTATTTCATTACCACATCATTAGTATATTAAACTGTAACCCAACTTATTACAACATGATGGTTACCAACATTTCAATACTGAGAATAGACCGCAATAGGAAAAGGATTTGCATACCACACACCTCATGTTCTAACTCCAACTAATTTGGCAGAATATTAAACCACAAAGCGTTTTCCCACAAGCGTTTTGATTAAAATAGAAATTGTTCCTTATTGAATGGTGCAGTAGCCTCTTCTTCTATTAAATTGCTGTGTAAAAGACGTTCGTTTATCATTGATTTGAATTTTGTTATCCTTAGTTTAGGTACAGGGTAGAATAAGTATTTCATTAAAAAAGTAATGTTATTTTTGTGAACCATTTTCAGAGTATGACATCATCTACAGAGACAAGCTATAAAGGGCATCCCTGTTAAACTAGACCATTTCTGCAGGATGACGATGGCGAATGCACGGTATGTTTTTTTTTTCAAAAGCGAATAATTTTTTTTCATAAGTGTAAAACTTTCAAATAAATAATGCACATACAGAACCTACACTCGGTTAAGTTTGGGTACTGGAAATAATGTGAACACTCGGAAACGTGAACACGTTTTCCATAAATTGAAAACTCTAAAACGTGAACAAATATTTATCACGTGTTAAAGGCTCCACGATCTTAGCACACAATACGGGATATTCGCAAAAAAAAGTGTTCCATCTGAAAGGTCTTTATTGACCTCATAAAAAGTTAATTAGTTTCAGAAATTTGTCAGCCATAGGTTTTTTTTCAATGTATGTTTAAGAATCACAATCTATATGACATTTAAAAAAACTTCTAATGGTTAAAAAAATATAAATTTTGTTGATCCAGATCTGTCAAAACACCGATTTTGTCAATTTTGGCCTTCCACTTAGCAAAAACATAAACCTCATTTTTTACTTACGCCGCCGCCGGTACAATTGAGAGCCATCAATTTGAGAGCTACCATCTTCACAGAAACAATATTAATTATAAATAAAAGTAATGAAAATAAATCAATCAAAAAATTCTTATCAAAATCTAATTTTATTAATAAAGGAAACCACATTTCATTAATTAAATGAATTTGAACTTTAAAATGAAATTATGATGCTTTGAAAAGCGGAGATGCAAGACTAAGAAAGCAATAAACTGCCACGTTTATACAACTAACGATTAACTCTACAATTTTTTAAAATAAGAACATTGATTTTTTTCGATTACAGTTTTTTTTTTTTTTTTTGTGAAATTGTGATTAAAAGCATTAACATATGCCTACATATTCACATTAATAAAGAATTTTTTTTTAATTTCTTTCTTCAATAATCGGTTCATTAGCGCAATGTATGATTTCATTCCAAATATAAAAAATATCGATATCAATTTAAAGGTTTATTGACATTTGATAAATTGAACGAATTTATAAAAGTCTAAAAGAAGTCAAAACTCTTTCCCCAACAAACGGTTCATGATGAGTTTATTAAGATAATAAAAACAGTTGTCACAATCAATAGAACTTTTTATGAAAACATTCTTTGCGCCATGAATGTGCTTATGGTGCCAAAAAAAAAACGTTTATCAATTCAAGCAAGCGGTTATTAATTTTTGAATTTAAATACTCTATATACATAGTTTAACTGAGCCAACAAATGGTTTATTGAGTGGACATTTTTAAAACAAAAATTGTTCGTAATATCAACAAAAAAAAATGATTGAAAGAATGAAGAAACAGTTAGTCAACGGTGTTTATTCGGGACAAAAACTTGAGCAATATTAAAACGCTTTTTTCGGATTAAGATGCAAAAACTAAAATAAGTTTACTTGATATTTTATTTAATTCAATTTTGTTTTTGTATTTGGATATCATTTTAAAATCGATAGTTTGCATTATAGCTTAAAATAAAAATTTAAGAAAATTATTTAAAATACTAAAACAGTTTTGGGAGAGATATCAGTTTAATTGGTATGGTAACCCTAGCCGTTTGGCTCTTGTATTTTTGCCTTGCTAAAAATCCAAATGGCTCGCTCGTGTCTGACCAGCTTTAAATCTATATGGGTGAACACAGTTTATCTTAGACTGGAGTTTATTCAATATTATTTAGATAGGATAAACCTAGGTCTAAGATAAACTGGAGTTTAAAAGTGACTATGAATGTGCCCCAATGCATTAATGCAATTTGGCTTTAGCTTGCGGTTGGCCTAGTTAGCCAGTGTTTCTCATCTCTAATTTGTTTTCCTTTTTTTTTTAATAACCATTGGTAACTAAATATATGCCTGCAAGACCTTAGGTCTTTTTTTAAATGCAACCTGAATTGGACGGCACTAGTTAAAAGGCATGGAAGGATTTTTGCTGTCACAGTGGACTGAGAATAAAGTATTGATTATCTCATAGAATCCCATGGGTGGCGTCAAGTTGTATAACTGGGTGAAATATAGAAAAGAATGCTGCCTCGAGTGGGGCTCGAATCTACACCTCTAAGTTAGCAGTCAAGCTCTACATCCACTGCGCCAATGTCACCCTTTATCGTTGATTATATCTCAATGTTACTAAACGAACCTTCTCAAGGTGTGTCCAGCTGTCTAGTTTATATTTTTTGAATTTGCATAAATTTAATTTTGATTGCAGCTTTTCCGCAGTACGCAGCGAGCATAGGTTTATGAAAGCCCCAAACCAAATATAAATTTGTTTTTTGTGTGTATATGTTTTCCTATGAGCATACTTGGGTTTACACTACCTTAACTCAGGGTAACATTTGGGACACTTTAGTGTCAAGTTGACATCTTTTAGAACACTTGGACACCGGGAGACCTATTTTGCAAAATAATCGTTTTTTGGACACTTTTTAGGAATGTAGGAACTCTTGAGACACTACTTTAAATAAGCAAACAATTTGTTCGAAAAGAGTGTGAACACAACCCGTTTTCAATCAACAAAAATAAAGAATTCATTTTCGACCTATATATCTTTCAAACATCAGCATCATACCGTAAACACATGTTTTGCTTGCGTTTGCATGAATTCATTGCAAAATTTAAACTGTTTTTCACTACAAAAATTTACAAAAAATTATGTACTAAAAAAATAAGAAATATTTGTGTATCAAAGAAATAATGTTATCTCAATTAATTTAGCTTTTGTTAGCAAACGTTCTATTAACTAAACAATGTTACACTCAGAGAAAAATCGCAAGCTGAGACCCAGTGATGATGGTCGGGGTTCTTTTTACAGTTTTTTTATTCTTACGTGCTTAATCTTAAAATTACACCCATAGTTCTTATTACAGTAACGGAAATCTTAAGGCAAGCTTTTATTCTTAAATTAGGACAAAAAAGAGGATTTGAGATTAGAAATATGTTATATTAATGTCCCTTAATTTGAATATAAGATCATCTGCCTAAATTAAGTTCGACACAATCTTGAGTTAGCATTTTGTTTTTGAAACAAGTCCAAACAATCTAAAAATCGTAAATTTTAACACAAATTAATAACGAAACAATTTTGATACCAGAATATTAATAATTCAATCAACCATGTATCAATGACCATGCAACAATTTTCATACTCCGCAGTATGGAGGGATTATTTTGGTAGGTTTTGAATTTCTATTTAAAAATTAAAAAATAAAGCCCACTTAGGAGAAGTTCAAAATTTGTATAAAAAAAGGTCTCGCAAAAGGAAATATTATTTTTCTACAATGTATAAATTAAGACCTCCTTTATATTTCGATATGAAAAAATCAAATAATGCATTTTTAATTTAAGATATGACACAAGCTTAATAATTTAAGTTTACAATTTAACTTTTGAATTCGTGAAATGATTTTTTTTTACTTAATTTAAGAACCCGCATTCCATAAATAATCTCGCAGCTATATTGAAACAAGAATTTTTAGCTTATTTAAAACGAGCTTAAAATAAGGTTTTTTCACTTGACTTAAGAATTTCCGAGTTAAACAAACTTTCGTCAAGGATAAGCTTGATTTTAGCTCGTTTTTTTCTGAGTGTACCTGAATCTATGCATCTATGTACTAGATTTAAATCAATATTATTTTGTTTTGTTTGAATTTAGTGTTGCGATTAAAATTGAAATTTATAGGGGATACTTTTTTCACACTCGTACACCTTTTATGACACTTTATACCAATTTTCAGAGGCAACACTACCCTAACTGGTTGTAACAACGTATCGAAAAATCAGAACTACATCACGCTTCGCGATCTTAGCCTTTTTTATGTACAACTTTACTTGCCTACCTACTAAGCCTGCTTATAATAAAGTTCTTCGTAGCCCATAGGGGTATAAAAATCTCGTACGCACAGACTATATAAAAATCTCTTGCGTAACGTATGGGTGCTTCGATTTAATTGAGCTTCTCTTTGCAATGAAAAACATTAAATTATGTAGGACAGGAAGAAAGATATCATAAAAAAGTTGTCAATTAAGAAGAAATATTCAAAAATATATAATTAATTTTAAGCAAAGAACCAGAAACCCTTAAAGTCATGTAATAATAATAAGGGTTATGTAATAAAATTTCGTTCAATGTTTTGGACGAACGTGCTTTTAAACGCCATTGGGAAAACATTATAAGTTTTCTGCTTGACCGCGAAAAAAATTCATTTTTCGAATATAAACTTGTGCGTGCAAGGACAACGAAATATTGATGTAAATTGTTTTAATTGTTAATTAAATTTTACCTGAACGTGGACATCGAAAATTGAATAAAAGATGACAGACTACATCTCTAAGAGCCTTGACAGAGTTTCGGTGTACCCATCAGTCCAACACATATTTTTTTAGCAGGCCTGTATCTTAAGTGGAATGTGGTCTTTTGGAGGTAAGTTTAAGCGTGATCGAATTGAAATTTTAATTGTATTATTTTAACAGAACATTTATTTATGGTAGGGTGAAACAGTTTAACGATAAAGTGATTAATTTAAACTAAGAGGTAGTAATGAAATGAATCGTACTCATTTTTTAACTTCATCTTTAATGTAATTGTTGTCCTCGTTTGATGGCCAAAGGTCAAGATTTTAATTGAAAATTAAATAACTTTGAAGGCTGATGAGAGAAAGGATTAAGAAATTGCATAACTGTTCAGGTTTTGTTTTTAGAATTTTAAGATTTAGTAAACCTACCTTCAACCTACATACAAATATTAAGAATGTAGGTGTGTACCATGGAAATGAACAGGGACACATGACATCAATGTGATTGATATTTTGTAACTTTTTGTAATCGACCTACTAGTTTCTGGGTTTTAACCCACGATATGAAAGGCTAAATTTGTAAATATGATCCTTTTAGCCCAACCTTTATTGATTTCCCAACACAGAAAGAATTTTTATATTCAAAACCACTATTTTACTTATATTTTTTTGTATATTAAGCGCGCACTAAAGGGGTTGTGACTACCCTTAAAATGATATACGCAGCATTTCACTCTATAAATAGCATTTCTTTAAATTAACCATTTTGAATTTTCAAATTGGTTACCCCTTTACTTTTTTTTACCCCTTTTCACCCTATAGATACCAAATTTTCTATATTCCTAAAGCCATCCGCTCAAAATAACCATTCAAGCACAAAAGGCTTTTCTCAAATCGGACATTTTTTATTTTTACCCCATTTCACCCCACGAATAACAAAATTTTGAAAAAGAATATCCCTAGAGCTATTTCGCAAGATAATCATCTTTCAATCAAAATGTCTTGATTCGAACATTTTTTTTATTTTACCCCATTTCACCCTACAAATAAGAAACTTAAAAAAAAACAATATCCTCGAAGCCATTTCCTTACAATAACCTTTTGAGCGCAGGTATAGTTTTTGTCAATCGGATACGTCTTTTCCATTTTACCCCATTTCACCCAACGAAGTGAATCTCTCCGATATTTAAATAATTGTTCTTCTATTCGGGGCGGAAACAAATTTAACAAAGTGTATACAATATGAACATTTTTCTGTATATTTATGGAGTTAAGGCTATTCGGACTTTTCCAAAATAAATTCAAAGAGGTTTAAATGCCTCTGCTCCGATTGAGGCCTCAGTCATTCCTGAAGTGTAATAAGTTGTATTTCCAAATTCCTCTTGCAGTTCATCAATAATAATAAATAACTTAATGAACCATTCGTTGATGGAAAAGGTGACCGACTCAAGAACAGGATGTGAATCATTATTTGCATTTTTTTTCAATTTATAATTTTGAATAATTCAACACTTCGCTCTGTTGCAAAAGGTTTTGAATTTTGTGAGCTTCCTCATCGGCATGGATAAAAAAAAAATACAATAAAATACGTTAAGGGATATGAATCTATACAAAAGAACAAAATCCATACCTACACTTATTTTTTGGGGATGCCTGAATAAATTGATTTCAGGATGGATGTAAGCACTGATGGTATTCATGTCCACTACAAATTTCATAGGGATGTCTGTATATATGTATGTAGGTCACTTTTAAAGGAAAAATTATAGGATTCGTGATTTAAATCAAACTCGATTTTTTTAAACTCATAAATTATGAATTTTGATATAGCTGTTTTCGCTTTATAATTTTAAACGAGAAGACAATAATTATTTATATATTTTAATTTTTTTTAAGGAATTTTTGAAAAAAAACGCAAATTTTTTTTCTTCTTATCTTTAGGTGATGGGTTTTAAAATCCTTGATTTTAATCGTCATCTCTTATTTATTCCGATTTTAAATGTAAAATTTGGATTCACTATCAAAAACCGCTGAACGCAGAAAAATCTATGTACCTTCTTACTGATTCGTTTACAGGTATCCAGTGAGTACATGTATCAATTTGGTTTTTCAATCGACTATAAGATGTTTTGTTTGATGTATCAAACTACAGAGGCATTATCCCTGCTTAATTTTGCCTACAAGATCCTATCAAACGTACTATGTGAGCGTGTAAAACCTTTCTGCAACACTATGATCAGCACGTACCAGTGTGGCTTCAGGCCAGGCAGATCAACGATAGACCAAATCTTCACATTGAGGCAAATCCTGGAAAAGACCAACGAATTTTTAGTCGAAACCCACCATCTTTTCATCGATTTCAAGGCCGCATATGATAGCATAAGAGCTTGGCGAGGTCGGAACTTGGGGTCCCGAAAAAACTGATCCAACTATGTGGCATGACGTTTCAAAATACGCGGTGCAACGTGCAAATGGGTAACAGCTCATCCGAGCTATTCCAGACATGTACAGGGTTCAGACAAGGAGATGCGCTATCATGCGATTTCTACAACCTAGTCCTGGAGCAGATAGTGCGCAAGAGTGGTGTTAACCTGGAAGGCACTATCTTCAACAGGTCAACTCAACTGCTTGGCTATGCGGACGATATCGACATCATCGGCCGGTCCAGGCGAGCATAGGCGAAACGCGTTAGAGCCATTTCACACATACCCGGCTGCCGGCTACCGGCACCGGCCAGACAGCATTTGGTATAGTAAATCTTATGGGACCTTTCACACGTACCGACCGACGCCGATGCCGGCAGCCGATCGCTGGTCAATGCTGCCGGCTTCGCTCACTGCAATAGCCGGCTGACGGGCCGGTATAGATGTTTTCTTTGCTTTCCTGGTTTTAAGTTGGTATCTCCAGTGTACGAGATATGAGTTGTTTTGTGTTTTGTGTCAAGTAGACTGGCAAGAGGGAATCGCAGAACTAAACAAATCACTTTGCATACCTACACTGACACCTGCCGCCTACACAGTGCCGGGTATGTGTGAAAGTATACTTATTTGTTGAACAAACCGGCTAATCGGTACCGGCGCACAGTGGTTCAGTTTGTACAGGAGAGCGGAAAAAAGTCTGTTTTATCTGAACGGTTCAACGGATTTAAATTAATTTTGGCAAACATGTTTAGATTAGTCTTATACATATTTGGTCAAAATTTTGTTGAAACAAAATAATTAGAAACAAAGTTATTGACATTTTTCTAAAATTTGAGGGTTTTGATGTTTCTATGGGAGAGCGGAAAAAAAATCTGTAACATCTGAACTGCTTAACGTATTAAGATGAAATTTGATTCACATTTTAAAATTAGTCTTATACACATTTTGTCAAAATTTTGCTTAGACAATATCATTAGAAAAAAAGTTATTGACTTTTTTTCTAAAATTTGAGTGTTTTGATGTTTGTATGGGAGAACGGAAAAAAGTCTATAAAATCTGAACTATTAAACGAATTTTAATTAAATTTGACACACATGTTAAGATTAGTCTTCTACATGCTTGGTCAAAATTTGGTCAAGAAAAAATTATTAGAAAAAAAGTTATTGACATTTTTATAAAATTTGAGGGTTTTGATGTTATATTTAAATAAAAATTTTCTTAGTAAAATCTTAACTTTTTATTTTGAATAAAATATTATTATTAACTATGTATATTTTAATGTATTGAATTCACTATATATGTTTGTTATTATATTTCACTTCACTTTCACTTATTGGTTGATCAAAGAGTAAACATTTTTCTTACACACCTTGCACAAATGCTCAATAACTCAATACTGACTTTTTTTTTATTAATCCTTTATATATATAGATTTAAGTAAGAGATTTTATTCTAATAAGCCATTACTAATCCTTACAGGTAATAAAAAATTACGCAATACACAACAAAAACAAAGCAATAAAACTTAAAAAAAAAAACACCTTTTTAATTTTTACCTGCCCTACTTTTAGCGAAAAATAAAAAAATAAAGGATTATCCCTAATCTTTTTCTTTATTATGTATAAAGCTCTATCATATATTTCAAAATATCATAAAACTATATTATTTTTCGTGTGTTGCTTTCAAGAAAATTGAGTTGAAAGTTGAAAAATTTTCCAGGCAGAAATAAATGGTTTCGCAAAAATCGAAATTCTCAGCCTTGGGTCAATGTATTAATTTTGTTTTATTTTTAAAATAAAGTTTGACATTTTTTCTTAAAATAATGGGCTTAACCAGTTCATTCTGACAATTAATACCGAAGTAATCAAACTTTTTGGTAAACACCACCGTCAAGACGGAGTTTTTTGAAATCCGATTAAGTGAAACATTTTTGAGCATAACTTCCACATCTGCATGTATCTGCAGCTGATTTTTTCTGTACTTTAACATGAATGTATGGAGCATATGGTGGCATACTTACTTTCTTGGTATCTTTTGGAGCTGTTTTTTTAAATCAAAAAGTTTAAAAAAAAAAGCATTTTTTCTTAGTACTAGAGCTACAGGCTGCTCATAGAAGGTATCTTTTATAAATAATCAATAATTTTTTTATTTTTAGATAATCGAAAATAAACCAATTAAATTATTTAAGAAGCTAGAGAATTTATCTACAGGAACTTCGGAAAAAAACATCTCAAAATTTGTTGAAAATACGGTTCGCGATTTGAGTAAAATTATTTTTCAACTTTGAGGGCTTGTAAATCAGAACATACAATATATATGTTAAAAAATATTTTTAAATCATACGCTCGGGTTATCTAAGAGTACTCAAACATAAAGTTTTTTCCGCTCTCTCACCACTGTGCGGCGCGGCGCCGGCCGCCGGGTATGTGTGAAATGGCTCTTAGTCTTGAAGTGAATGAGGACAAAACAAAGTATATATACTAACAACAAACAAAGCCTCATCTGTCCACCGCCTAGGACAAAACGTCACTGTTGGTAGTAATAATTTTGAGGTAGTCAAGGAGTTCACTTACCTCGGAACAAACATCAATGCCACGAACGACACCTTAGTGGAAATCCGACGAAGAATTACCCTAGCGAACTGCTGCTACTTCGGTTTGGTCAAACAAATGGGTTCAAAACTCCTTTCTCGAAAGACAAAGTGCACGATGTACAAAACACTAATTTTACCAGTTCTACTGTACGGCGGCGGCGCCGAGTGCTGGACGATAAGTAAAAAGGGGGACTTGATACTGGGCACTTTCGAGGGAAAAATTCTTCGCCGGATAATTATGAACATATTTTGTAACAGTCCTTTGAGAAGATACGAAGAAAACCTAAATACAAATTTTCGAACATAAAACCTTTAAAGTGCTGCCACTACCTACCTTAAATGAAAGAGGTAACTATAATTGCTTCGCGGAATAAGTATCGCGTTTTTAATTTTTGATAAAAAAATTAGGTTGTACGATTTTGAAATATTGCATATCTTGAGTCATAACCAATTTAAAAAAATTATTACAATTTACATATTTGTTTTTGTATAATATGTTTCTTGGAAACAAGATTGAGAGAAATGGTTCAATCTGTTTTTTTTTTTATCAAACCAAAACTACGGATGTTATTAGAGAAAAACGAACTCAACTTTAATTCATGAAAGCGGCAACCTTACAAAGGATTGAGAGTCCATAAGCCTATTCATTATTTTTTATCTCACCGAAGTGAGAATTGAGAATGTAAAATGTTGGTTTTTTGCTCATGATAATAAAGGGTCCGCCAAATAACTTCTTTTTTTTTTGAAAATGGCGCAAAACATCGAGTGTAGTTCCGGCTGTGTGGCACGTAGCGCCGTCCTGTTGAAACCAAATGTTGCCAATATCCTCCTGTTCAATTTTTGTGAACAAAAATTCCTTCAACATGGCCCGATAACGATCGCCACTGACTGTAACGGCCACTCCTTATTCATTTTCGAAAAATGGCAAAATTATGCCTCTGGCCCAAAATCCCCACCAAACAGTGGCTCGTTTTGGGTGTATCGGCTTTTCAATGTATGCGTGCGGGTTTTCTGTGCCCCAAATGCGACAATTTTGCTTGTTTACTAACCGCCAAGATCAAAATGAGCTTCATCTGAAAAGAGGATTTTTTTGGGAAAATCGGCATCTCGATCGCAGGCCCACTTATCGAAGCGTATACACAACCATATTCGTTCAGTGGAACGATAAAACTAATTATCTGTCAAATCAGACATGAGCTAAGTGTTTCCACTCACGAAATAAGCACTAGTTGAAAAAAAACATTAGATGGCGGACCCTTTATAAAAAAAAATATATCAAATGATAGCCGTGTTTTGTTGAGAGCATATAGCCAGCTCAGCAAAACTTTTACACGCCAACAATAACAACAAAATTTATAGATATATGTAGTTATCAACATCAATTTGTTAATGTTTTTTACTGAGCTCGCTAAACACGGCTAACAAAAATTTTATTTTATTTACAAATGATTTTTCGCATTACATTTCACCTCTCCTCTTCAGCTCAGAGCAAGTATTTGCGACCCAGTTTTCCCGCTTATTACTTGTTTTTTTTTTCAAAAATTTAACATAAAAAGAAAACATGTCACTGACAAATTGTCCAGCTAAATATGTACATTTAAACAGGCTTAACACCTCCCCAGTCCCCATCCCATACAGCACAGTTCTTTATTGAGTTGATTGACACATGAACAGAACAGAACAGAGACTTTGTCGGCCATCAGCTTCAAACCAATATTACTTTTAATTTCGCTACAAAGAGGAGTAATGGTTTTCTTGTATGGCTGTAAAATAAAAATCTGCTTAATTTTTACAAAAACGTTCTTGAATTTAAATTCTTTCAACAGATTTTATGTTGACTGTTGGGTGTGTTTGTTATTTTAATGGAAATTGAGTATTTTTAACAGTTTCTCAATCAAAAATAACTTTCTTTAAATATATGTATCTATATAATAAAAATATGGTTTGTAGCCTTGTTTCGTTGTGGTTGATGTTTTTTGTGATGAAATATTATCATCGTTTAAATTCGAAGCAAGAAAAAGCATTATGTAAATACATAACATATTGTTTTATTACACTTTTTAAACTTCAATTTATTATAGTTTTGTCACTCCAATTATAAGAATAATTAATTTGTTTGTAAAGTTCTATCGTTCAATCTTAAATCTTGATTTATTTTTATAGGAGAGCAGCTTTTGAACGTAAAAAGTTATTGAAAGTCCATAACACCAAAATGGTTTAGTTTTATGAACTATGCTTGACAAAACTATATCCACTCACGAAAACTTATTATAACCTAGCATTGGAAGAGGATAAATACTTTGAAACTGAATCCGTATTATCTACACAAAAACATAATGTAGGTAGGCTATTCTCCCTACGTTGCGAAACGTACGTATGTATGAAAGCGAGAGGGTTGCAAGAATTTTGCTTTTTTATGGTCAGAGTAATATCGAAAGGAAAGATGAGTAAGTAAATATAAGGTTAGTTCTTCTTAACAGAGGTGCTTTGGGGGACCGGTAATTGTAAGTAAAAATACTGCTTCGATTTTATTTAATATAGGTAGGTAGCAGTGGCGTTTCGTGGATTATTTAGACGGGTGTGCGATTCTAGAAAATATTTTTTTTTAATATTAGTAAATTGGGATTTTGCAATGAATTTCAAGAAAAAATTCTAATTAGTGTTATCTCTATAGAAATTAAATAAAAATTAAAATGCAAACAGTGTCATGAAATTGTTTTTTTTTTTTATTATAAAAAGACTCCAATAAAAACTGTGTGAATGGAAAATTCATGCTTTGGGATCTTCTCATGCAAATGGTTTAGATCCGTGTAACCAATAGTGCTCCACACTTTTTCTTTTCCATAACTTTGACTTGTAAAAATTTAACACGGCCAAAAAAAAGTTTATTTCGCCTAACAGACCCCGTCAACCAATCATGTTGCTTATATACAAATCGAAATTAAAATTTCGCGCATAGCTATTCTTTGCCACTTTTTTTGTACGTTGATTTTAAGTTTTTTAAGTTAGGTGTAGGTCTGCCCGCATCAATAATCGTTTTTTTTCGTCATACTTATAAGAAGTAAACGCTTTTTTCCAATAACTCATTCACGCGATCTTCGACTTCACTTTCACTCATAGTTCTAATGTTATAAGTAACTCTTTTTTTCTTTAAAATCTAATTAAAAAAAAAACTAATGCATTAAAAAGCAAAACCACAGCACGAAACTGTAACCACTTGAAAACTAATACACGAAAAGCAAAGTAATTTACTTTTTTTTAACGAAATTTGGTGCATTGACGGATACAACAAAAAACAGAATAGCAGCTCAGACTCAAGTGCGAAGATATCTTTCGCACGAGTTCATGTAAACTTCATCAAATTAATGGTCGTAAAGCCTTAACTACATAAGCCAAAAAGTACTTTTGTACAAAAGTAAAAATATTTTTTTTTCCCGCTAGCGCATGTGTTTTGTGAAAAAGAATATACAATTTTTTTTTTCAAACCAAAATTTAATCTTTCTGCATCATTTTTAAAAGTTTTCCAGTCAGAAAAACTATTCCAAAATGAGTTTGAAAATTTTCACTTTTGTACTTTTTCACTTTTTGGGCTTATGTAGTTAAGCCTTAAGAGTGACAAAGACAGTGCGAAGATCGTCGATGTAATGTTCATTGAATTTTTGACCTTCTTTGATGCTTTAAGGAAACGGAACAGATACAAAAGAAAATAGAATAGAATAAGAGCAAAGACTGAAGTGCACGCAAAACTTTCGCACGAGTTAACTACAAATTCATCAAAATATATATCATTATTATGTGTGTATGTAGAGCGGGCGATGAATAACGATTATGATGGCTACTGCGTCGGCTAAGGATGCAAACCCCGTAAATCCACTTTCTGTCAAAAATGAGATTTTTGAAGAAATATCATATTAGCTTCGAAATTTATGTCTGGATTCAAAAAAAAAAATCATAATTATCTCATTAAATGGGTAAAAAGGGAATAAAAGATAACATCTTATATCCAAGTAGCCTATTTTGGAGTGTGAAAACCATGTAAATCCACAGCGTTCAAAGGAAAAGTATTCAGTCCGGGAATAGTATATTTAAAAAGCTGTATTTATTCTTAAAAAAGTGTTTTTATTGAAATTGTTTTGTTTACTTTTAAAAAGGTAATTGAATTTAAGTGAAGTCTATCAAATATAGCAAAGTAAAGATTATATTCTAAGAATAAAAGAAGTTTTTTATAAACAAGTGGATATACTTGGTTTTCTTTCCTAAGCAATGTATATTGTATACATCAAAAACTGATTTACGTGTTTTTCTTATTTTCTTTTTTAATATAAGCATTTTTTTTCTTGTTTCTTTTTACATGGATTCAGTACAGACTCCGTTGTCCTGTGTCTTTATTCTGTAACTATCACATCTACATAAAGTTGGCGATAAATAATACGAACAGAGAAATAATTTCGTTTCGATTCACATTTTTGATCACCAATTTATATTGATGTGAAAGTAACAAACTAGAGGAACCGGAAACAAGATAAAATACATAACTTTTGAAAGTTGAAATAATTGTATGACAATGTATATAAATAATCTTTAGTCGGCCTTCTTATTAACTATCTTGTTCGATTTTTTTAATTCTTTCTTTTAAAAATTCATGGAATTCATTCAAACTTTCTTTCAATCTTTTTTTAAAGAACAATCATGTCACGTGGGTTAAAAATGCTCAGGCTTGCTTTACAGCAACCTATCATATTATCCGAAGAACTTTCAAATAACATTATTGAAGAGCAAAATAGAGTTTTTGAAGCGGAGAGTCATGTTATCGATATGCCAGAAGATTATCACGAAATAATTTTGACCGATTTTGTTGAAAACATTGAGAATAATTCGATCTTAAGTATACATGATGAAGTTGAATGTATGGTTGAAGTTGAACCCATTTCAACCGATCAATTTCAAGGAGAAGACACTTTGGTATTTAAATTCTTCATATTAATTCTGTAACCGAACAAACCCAAAGTAATGAAAGCCCCAATCCAATTCTTCCACTGAAAAGGAACAACAAAAAATAAAGTAGACAAAAATGAATGGTATGGTATTAAACAAAAGCTTGATAGGGAAAAAGGACAGTCATACTTCGGTTAAAGAAAATCAGGTAATGAATGGGAATACAAGGTTGAAAAAAATTCTAGAAGTATTAAAAAAAGATGCAACTGCAATGGAAAGAAAACATCTGCACTTAGATGCCAAGAGTTAAGTGAAGACGAAAGAAACAATATTTTTAAAGAATTTTGGAAAAAATCATGGAAAGAAAAAAAAATTTACATTGAGTGCACAACAAAAATGGAAAAAATTAAAAGAAGGCGGGTAGATGTCCAAGATTCAAGGAAGCGAAATTATTCCATGTATTATTTCCTACAATACAAAAATGAAACAAAACGTGTTTGTAAGGTAATGTACTTGAACACTTTAAATGTTGGTGAATGGGCAGTGACCAACTGGAAAAAAAAAAGTTTGGATTCTAATCCATCTACAGATTCCACATTAGCTGCAGTCACTCACAGCCCAAATAACCGTATAAAAAAAATTAAGCAAAATAGAGAATGTCTGAAAAATTTTTTACTGACCTTACCCAAAATGGAATCCCACTACTGTAGATCGAATTCTTCAAAACTATACTTCGAATCTGTATGGCAGACAAAAACCCAGTTATATGAGGAATATTCCAAAGTTTGGTGTACGAAAAATGCTACAGACCCCGTATCTATCACAGTTTTTAATGAAGTATTCAATGAAATGAATTTGAGCCTTTTTCGCCCTAAAAAAGACGAATGTGAGATTTGTGTGGGATATAGAACAGGAAATATTCAAGAATCTATTTATTTGGAACATGTACGGCTCAAAGATGAAGCTCGAGATGAAAAAAATAAAGATAAATCTGACCCCAACAAAAAAGTGTTCAATGTAGATTTGCAGTCGGTCTTACTTTCCCCAAAATCAAATGTATCTTCTTTGTACTACCGCCAAAAACTCATAGTTCACAACTTCACCATTTATGACTTGACGACACATGAAGGTTTTTGTTTTATATGGCACGAAGCTGAAGGTGGAGTAAGCGCTGATGAGTTTTCAAGTATTTTCTGCAATTTTCTCGTTGAGAGAGTTATACCAAGTAATGTTGGTAAGGACATTATTTTTTACAGTGACGGATGTGCTTCTCAAAACAGAAACAGTATCTTAGCAAGTGCACTCCTTAACCTTGCTGTACTTCACAAAATTAAACTTTTTCAAAAAATACTGGTGAAAGGACACACCCAAATGGAAGTAGATTCCATGCACTCAACAATCGAAAAAAAACTGCGAAATCGAAACATTAACGTTCCAGCAGATTATGTTGATGTCTGCGAAAAAGCTCGTTCCAATCCCTTTCCCTACACCGTGAAGTATTTAAATTTTGAAACTTTTAAAAAGTACTCTTCACTGAAATTTGTACCATCAATTAGACCAGGAAAGAAAAGTGGTGACCCCACTGTGAATCAAATCCACGCTTTAAAGCACAACGAAGAAGGATTTATTGAATACAAATTAAATTTTTCAGATCCTTGGACCATACTGCCACAGCGAATCAAGACTTTTAATCCGATTCCACTTAACAAAATTCCAATTTTATTCGAAACTCGTCCTAAAATTTCCGAAGATAAGTTCAAACATCTTCAAGAGCTTAAGAAATCACTCAAGCAAGATTATCATTCTTTTTACGATGCTCTACCACATTAAAGGTTTATAATTTCGTATTTCCCTACTTCTTTCAAGTTATTTAAACTACAAATTATTTTCTTTATCGTTTTTTTTTGTGTAATTACCTAATTTAATTTTATTTCAATAAACATAAATAATAACTTTAAAAGTATTTAAAATCACTTTCTTAAACAGTAAACTTTTAAGAAACAATTAAAGTAGCGAACTTTCTGTCGAAAGAAAACCTCCTAAATCCTTCACTACTTTTGGTTTTTGAAGAAGAAAACCTCGTAAGTACCAAAAGAATGGTAAGTAGTCAGTTTTTAAAAGGTTTGTTGTTATGAATCCTTAGAACGCTAAAAATTATTCAAATCGTATAAATCAAGTTTTTAGAAATGTCAAATATAAAAATTTTGTAGGTAATTGAATATTAGAAATCACTGTCCTGCACAATTTACAAAAATGGATTTACGGGGTTTGCATCCTTAGCCGACGACTGGGGAAATCTAGTATTCGAAGTTGGAAGTTTGAAAATCTTGGATGAGTTTACGTGACGAATACCTACAAATACAACAGTATAAGTGCACAGTGTGGTTTCGTACGAGTTTACTTTATTTTTTTCTCTAATTTCACTAAACGGTGAAGGAATTTTGGAAGAGCAATTATAAAAGATGAATATTATGTCCCTGTGTAGGCTGTGTCTTAGGCCGGTATCAGTGGCATAACTAGGATTTTGCTTTGGGGGGGCAAACAATTTTTTTTAGTTGGACAAAAATATAAAACAAAACATTATAAAGGTTGATTTGCATAAGTTGTGACAGAAAGCTAGAGCGTGTATGTAGGTTGGGTTGATATAAGAAAAAAATCGTTTAGGAGGGGTGTCAATCCCCCCGTTTAGCTAGGAGGGGCATTTTTTCTAAAATATTTAAAAAAAAATTGTTACAAAACAGCTGTAATACATATTTACAATGCCATTCTATACCTTTTTGTAAAGCTAAAAATCTCTTCTTTTATTTTATTTTTAAATACATAATGTTGTTTCAGTGTACAATTTTAAAAAAAATAATTTTCAAACTCAAAATTTTAAAGAATTTTTTTTTTTTAAATGTTGTCCACAATCTTACGTTATTATTCAATGCTTTTACTAATTTCTTATTAGGTAGGTAGTAGAGTAGATTTAGTTGTTTTCAATTTGCTCAAAAAGTAGGTACAAGAGATTTATAAAAGCATTGAAATTATAAAACAAAAATACCAAAATTTTGAGTTTGAAAATTAATTTTTCAAAAACTGTTCACTAAAACAACTTTATTTAAAAATAAAATAAAAGAAAGAGTTTTCAGTGTTTGATTTTGAATTGATCAGACAATTGAATGGTAAAAACGGAGGTTGTACCTACTTAACAAAGTAAATTTTTGAAGAAAAAAAAATGAGACTAAAAATAAAATTAATTTAACAAAAAGTATTTCCTCAAAAAAGTTGATTTAAAAAGAATGCTGATAAATGGAATTTTAGCTTTAAGAAAAGTTAAAACGGAATATAGTAAGGGTCGCTGTTGTTTTTGAATAATATTTTTTTTTATTTGAAGACGTCGCTTGAAACATGGCTTCGATTACTCAGGGCAGAAGACCACTTTTCACTGCTATCACTCATATAAAAATGTGTCAATTGATGAAGAGCAGCATTTCTCAAAGTGTTCATCGCAGCAATTGAATTCGAAATGTTCATTTAAGAGAAGTCAATACATTAACATATAAACAAACTAAATATACCGGAAAGAAATAGATACAGTTTTTGATCAAAGGGCTATCCAAGACCTCTTCAAAAAGGGGCAAATCAACTTTCTACTCCCACTCATCGTTGTATCTTGTGGAACTTGCCAAGACTTCAAGATAACGCCGCCATAGAAGATATTCAAAAATCTAAGTACGCAGAAATTAGGACCTATTTAGGTGCTAATTAAATTCTGGAATATCAGTTCAAGTGCTCTACGATTTCTTCTTAAAATTAGATCCAACAATTGCATGAACTTTATTTAAGAAATTAAATCACCGAATCAAGGATGTCATTAAGTAGGTACTTTTGAAAAAGTCAAATTTTTTTTTTCTACCACAACATACATATGCGAATCAGGATTCTCCACCTAGCTACGTTGGAACCAAAATAAAATACAGATCCCGTCTTGATCAAGAGTCAGCATTGTGCAGAACAAAACAGGCACATTATTCTATCACTAAAAGGAACTTTCTGAGCTATTTATTGAAATACCATTATGTACCTATATATAACTTTATAATAATTATTATTGAATTCCTTATTTTCTTAAATTAACATTGTTTTGTTTTTTTTTTCGTTGAAGTTATGTACTTGTTTTCCTGGAATTTAATAAAATATAAAAAAATAAAAACAGTTATTGCATTTTCTATATACATACACATAACTGCGAAAAATAGCATAAGTGCAAGGCGGTGTTCCGCGAGGAATTTCTCACCTGAAAAGTGCTCTGCGACCAAAAAAGATTGGGAACCGCTGATAGTTTTTAAAGCCTGTATACAACATCTATAAACAGGCTTAGCGAAAATTTGTGGTGACATGTTCTCAAAAAGTATTAAACCAATGTTTATAAATTATATATGGTTGGAAAGCCATCAGAGTCTCGGAGCTAGGCTGACCAGATCTTCAACTTCTTAAAAGAGGACACTTCAAAAGATAATCATTTGAAAATCCTTCTCTTCTTCTATTATAAAATTTGACACTTCGGTTCAAAATTTTCATGAACTTCATGAGGTAACTCACAAATAGGAGCAGGTGCTCCTCTCGGTGGAGTACGTGCTTTGCTTTATTCATACCTGATAATGGAGAAGGTGCTTATTTTTAGGAGGTCCTCATCAAACACGTAGATTCTCAATCTTTGAGCACCTTTTCAAGTGTTTTATTCATACCAAATGGAGCACCTTCTCTTAAAAGTTGAGTTTTGAGAAGGTGCTCCTTTTTATTCATACCACCCAATGTCTCAGTAAAGTTCCGATTACATACTCGACATTTAAATTATCCGAAAATTAAATCCGTCCAGAAAAAACTTTGCGTATATGTGTCAATTAGTATTCCAGTTTTCCAGACAAAATTGTTTTTATTGATAAAAAATTAAAAAAAAAACTAAATATTTTCGTTTCTATATAAGTTTGATAATCGACATATATGAAACGCAATTGAGGTTGTTAATTGAAGAGTAAGTGCCGTGTAGCCTAATTGAAACTTTATTATTTATTTATTTTTACATAAACCGATGCTTTATGTTTCTCTTAATCAATTGTTCTTATGACCGCGACAAAATATTATAACTTATGTACCTATAATGTTTTTCTTTTCACCCTAACGATGACTTAATACTTATAAAGACCTTTAAGAAATTGGTTGACTTAAACATAAAACTGATATCGCTGTGCACTTAAATTACTAAAGGTATCGTATCTTTCCACCTGATGTCGATACACTTTCCAAAGAACTTTAAAGCAGCATAAAGAAAATTGAAAAACTTTGCCCCTTTCAAGAATTATATCGCATTTTTTCTTCTTCTTTTTTTCAAGTTCATGGAAAAATTGGTTTTACAACCACTCCTAGTATGCAAGAGAAACTTTTTTTTTATAAAATAATGCAAAGCAATGTTGTACCCTTTTACATTTAAAGCTGGATGGAAAGTGCTTTCACGTCGTTAATCTTCAATGTGAAGACATTCTTCTGCTTCATCAAGGAAAAAAAGATTGAAATCATTAGAACTTGTTGGCCTTTAAATTTACTTTTAGATTTACTTAAGCTAAGATCAGACGGTTTGTGTATATACACAAATTTCATTTGTGTATGTTATACACAAATGCTAAACAAATTTGAACACAAATGCTATTTATTTATGCCACAAATATTTTTGGTTCAGACGATTTGTGTATTTTTAAAAAAAAAACACAAATTTCATTTGTGTAAAGATATACACTAATATGCTATACACAAATCAATTTGTGTATAAAAATTTTCTGGTTCAGACGATTTGTGTATTTCTTCACAAATGAAATTTGTGTACTCATTTGTGTATATGTCATTCTGTTTATTTGATAGTGAATTGAAGTGTATCCGGTTCAATTAAATAATTTCAATCAAACAATGTCAAAAAAAATGTCTTGCCAATAGTTTGGCCGCGTATTTACTCGAAAGTGAAGAAGAAGACGAAAGCCAACAACAGGTCGTAGAAATGGTACGCAAGCGGCGAACTTGTTGGAGAAAAAATTGGCTTGGCCACCGTGAGACGGAGGACTTGTGGAACTATGTGCCGAAGAGCCGCTCAGTTCGATTATTTGCTGGCTTTGGTAACGCCATGTATTGAGAAGGCCGATACATTTATGCGCCCCAGTATTCCGCCATCTGTGCGGCTAGTCTTGACGATGAGCTTCTTGGCATCTGGCGACAGTTTTCGCTCGCTCCAGTATCTTTTCCGCATTCCACAGAATACAATTTCCACCATTATTCCAGAAGTGCTGGATACAATCTACAAAGTTCTTGTAGACGATTTTTTGAACCCAATAGGAGTTTTGTCTCCGTGAGCCGCCCAATTTGGACGCCAACAAATCGAATACCACTCGCCTCCGATACGATTTTTGGCTTAACGTAAATGTGTTCATTTCATCTAATATAAATCACCCTGCATGTCCTTATGGTGCCATTTTACAAAACAAATCATTAATATCATAGTTGCACATTAAAATTCGAAGAAAAAACCTTTATTAACTCGGCTGATATTTAATATTCAGTTGAATTTTCAAAACCATTTGTGTATTCTCACGAAATTTGTGTATGCTTAAATTTTCAGAATACACAAATGATGTGGCATACACAAATGGTGCCCAAATATACACAAATAGTCATAAAATGATTTGGGTACCCGATCAGACGATTTGTAAATGTACACAAATTCGATTTGTGTATTGAATACACAAATGATACACAAATCGTTTCTGTACGTCATTTGTGTACATCAAATTTGTGGTGCAGACGATTGGTGTATTTTTTTTGTCAATAATACACAAATTTATACACAAATATTTCTGTATACACAAATCGTGTGATCTAAGCTTTAGAAACAGTTTCGTAAAAAAGGATTAGAAGAAAATGTCGATGCTCAAAGTATGTAATTTGTATTTTTTTTTGAAATTTTGGAACATACAGTGGTGGTCCAGTATAACGAATGATCGATATTATGGACAATTTTTTCAATTCCATTAGGTATTCCATATAACGAACAAATAACAAAATTCAGAAAATGAAAAAAGAAAAAAGAAAATTCTACAAACAACTACGTATAAAAAATATAGAAACCAAATATTTAAGGCAACTCTTGACTGTAAATGTGTTAACATCTATGTATCTTCATGATAGTATTGGAAGATTTATACACAATTCATACACATTCATGCAAAATACAGTTTTAATTTCTATTTTCCTAAAGATTTTTTAGAAAAAAAGTATTCGATATAAAGAATTTTCGATATAACGAATGCACTCTGGAGATTTTATCATTCGTTACACTGGACCACCACGGTTATTGCTTATTTGACTATGAAGACTCCTGCTTTAGATATAAGTTTCTTATAAATGTAAGTTAACTAAAATTTCCAGTTAAGTACCGAGGCAGCTCAAAGATCAGATCAAGTTACTTCAATTATTCCACCTGCTCAAAAAATGTTTTTTCCACTTCAATCTGTGTGATTATTTTCCAAAGTTGTTGAACACACTTTCTTTATTTGTTGTTTGTTTAGAAACTTTTCTTCGACCTAAATATATACACATAAGTCGGAGTAAAGTCATTAGATTAATAAATTTCGTATAGTGAAACACAAGACTGTTGATTGCATTTGATGCAAGGCTGCGTTAAGTTCAAATGAGGTTGGTTCGACTCAATTGCGCTCATTCAATGGAGTTTAGTCAAAATTCTTCTAAAGGGTGTTTTTTTTTTAGAGGTATAGAACTTTGAAATGGAATAAAACAAAAACGATTGTCTAAATTGACAGAAAATTTACTTTATTCAAAGGATAATCTTCTGGCATTATAATTTAAATATGATTTTTGGCATATGACCGCCACGGCTGGCTCGGACGTAGTCTAATCTGGAGGTCCAATTTTCGATGACTTTTTCCAACATTTGTGGCTGTATATCGGCAATAACGCCGCTAATTTTGTACTCCAAGTGGTCAATCGTTTCGGGCTTATCGGCGTAGACTAGCGACTAGACTAGACATATCCCTGCAGAAAATAGTCAAGCGGGGTTAAATTGCACCATTTCGAGAAACTATGCTGTTACCAAACGTTTCCTTCAATAAATCAATTGCGGCACGAGCTTTGTGACATTTTGCGCCGTCTTGTTGAAACCACAGCTCCTGCACATCATGATTGTTCAATTGATGAACGGAAAAGTTAGTAACCATGGCTCTATAGCGGTCACCATTGACTTCTAACGTTCTGGCCAGCATCGTTTTTAAAGAAGTACGGACCAATTATTCCACCAAACCATAAAGCACACCAAACAGTCAGGTTTTGTGGATGGAACGGTGTCTCAACATACACTTGAGGATTATCATCACTTCAAATACTACAGTTTTTTTTACTGACGTATCCATTCAACCAAAAGTGAGCTTCATCGCTAAACAAAATTCACTTATGAAAATTGGGATCAACGGCAATCTTGTTTTGGTCCCATTTGGTAAAATTTGGAAGCGTTGTTGCGTCAGTCTATTCATGTTGAAATGCCAAACTAAACTAAATATAAATCACTTGACAGCTGACAAAATGGTCGCCAGTTAAAATAGTGTTGCCGACTTAAAGTTCTATACCTCTAAAAAAAACACCCTTTATTTTTAACTCCCCACCAAATATTTTTCATTTAATGTATTTCCCTCTCCTCATTCTAACATTTTATTAACGAGGCATGTAAAAAGATAGTTAAAGAAATATCAGAGAGCATTCAGAAAATATTTTATGGAACAAATGCAATTGGAAAGTTAAGATCGGACACACAAGGGTTTGGTTAAATGGCCGGCTGTGTTATTATACAATTAGGTAGAATCTGACTGGCCGGTGAAATGGGTATGGGTTTTGCTTTTAAACCGAGTTCTAGGGAAATAATAAGAAGTGAAGAAATGCTCGGATTCTAAATATTTTGAAAATAAAGTTCCAAACATAAACCGAGAGAGATCAAGTCACCGCACTTTCCTGATTTCATTCTAAATCAAACCCATTTTTTTGTATTATGTTTTAGGTTGATTTTTGACTTTGATATCATTTTTTCACAAAAACACTTTATTAAATATAATTTTTTATTTTTTATTATGAAACTTAACATTTTATTAGGAAAAAAAACAAACTTGAAATGTCGAAGAAAATAAAAAAAAAAAACAAAAAAAAAAAAAAAATTCAAGAATCCGTTGAAGTTTGGCAAAGTGCGAGCTAGTTAAAAGAAACGAGACCAGAAACCGGTATAAGTCTACATATAAGGAGGCGAAAACGAGAAAACTGCCTCCTGAACGACTCACATTAGAGTTTTTAAAGCTATCAACTATTTAATAAATCTGAACTTTTGTAAATAATCTTCCTAGATCCTAATTTGTCTTCTCTTATATTTACATAGGTTTTTTTCTTATTCAGAGACAATAATCTAATAAACCATAAATTTAACTCCCACAATGAAATAAAAATATCGCATTTTATTTTAATGTTTGTTAAAATCTTGTTAAAAATTTTTAAATGCATTATTGTTTAAACTATTGAAAAGCATCAGATTGCTAAATTATAACAAAATCGATCAAACCATCAAAAAGATATACGTACTTGAATAACCCAAAAATAAGACCATATTTTTTTCAAAAAAACGTGGCATACCTAATTACGTTATGTGATTGTTTTTGAGAAAAACCTGAAATGCAGTTTTTTTACAATTTACTTCGTTATTACAGGTACGAAGTTTAATCAAAATTGTTAGAGCCGTTTTGGAGAAGATTTGAAAAAAAAAAAACAAAATGTTTGTATGGCAGCTACCCGTTCTAGATGAGCTTAAACAAAAATTTGAATTTCCTCCAAATTTGAAGCAAATCAGTCTACCCGTTTAGGCTCTAGCTCAAATTACAGTGGACGCACAGACTTAAAGACTTACAGACCAACGCATGACGAAACCCTTTTTTCGGACTTCTCGATCATCCTTGTGTTAGTTTTGATTACAACCTCGAATTTTTTTTTTATTTTTAACACCAATACCATACCCTATAGAGAAAATAAAAATATTTAAAAATAAATTTAAAAAATAAAATACTCCAGAGTCCAGCGTCCAGAATTTGCCATCAAATACAGAATAATTTAATAAATAAATTGGAACTCAAGTTCCGAGAACTGTGGGCTTACTGAGAGAAGAAGAAACATCAGAATTACATTTTCTATTTTCTCCAAAACACAAAATGACATGTGAACTGTAGTTCATACTTTTAGCACTATCTTAAGCCACTGCAGGTGACATATTTATTTCATTTCAATATAATATTACCTGACAAATAAACACAATTTAAGGTGATGGCAAATTGAATTTCGTGACAGCATAATTTAATTGAAAAAGTGTCATGCAGTAAATAATAGCACTTGGGAAAATGGGGCTTCAAGAAGAATAAGAGAAGCAAAAAATAGTCATACAAGTTGTAAGAAGCTGAAGTAATATATACATACCTACCCTACAAGTATAAATGTAGCTTTTATTTGTGTTATTTGTGGTACTATAATGGAATGTTATGAATTCGTAAAAAAATAAAACTCGTGATTTTGATCAAACTTGGCATTACGATGATAAGGAAGGTGAAAAAAAGTGGGTCTCTCAAAATAGTCTGCTGGGCTGTCTGTTCGGCTACAGTCTAAGCCGATTGGTTGATTTTCTTTAATCTTGGTACCTAGGGGTTCTTGGATACTCCCCCGACATATTTTCTTAATTTTTTTTAGGACCAAAAATAACAGCACCTGTCATACAAAATTTTTTCGCCAAAAAGGAAAATATTATTTTTCTCTAAATCGGCTCCAAACTTTGTTTTTTATCAATAAGTTTTAATAGCAGCCTTTTAGTAAAAAAAAATAGTTGGGAAAAATGAATATTAATGGCATCTCCCAAAGTACCAATTTTTTTTATGTTCGCTTTTTCCAAAAACGGTTCAAAGTGAAAATTATTGATATGTTTTAAATATTAGTGTGTACCAAAATTTTCAAAGAAAGGTTTTTAAAAAAATTTGAAATTTTGTTTTCAAAAACTCAATACCTATGTATTTTAAAGACGTCCTGGTTGATTTTTATTAAACTTTGTAAAAAGTAATTTAATAACATTATCTAGAAGATTTTTAACAAACATTATTCTTATTACCAAAAAAAAGGTTAGCTCCGATACAAATTTTTAAAAACCGTAAAGGAAAATCTTTCTTTGGTCAAAAACGTTTGTGTAATAATTAGAACGATCTTTTTTTTTACCAAAAATGTAATTGATGAATCTCAACACGGTTTTGTGTCAGGCAGATAAACAGCTTCTGATCTCACTGTCTTATGTAACTCTGTAGTAAAAGGAATTGATAAGAGTTTACAGACAGACATAGTATTCACACATTTCGCTAAGGCCTTTGATAGGGTAAATCACGAAATTCTTCTTCATAAACTTTCTTTGCTGGGATTCCATTCTTTTTTTTTTTAAATGGATAAGCTCATATTTTAGTAATCGGACCCAATTCGTCAAAATAAATAAATTCAAATCTAAAGTAACCGCAGGTGTTCCACAGGGGAGTCATATTGGGCCTTTGTTTTTTTATACTTTTAACTAATGATATTCCTGGATACTTTTAAATTTTCTAATTATCTGTTGAGGATTCTCTATTATTGCAAGAGGATCTAAATAAATTAGCAATGTGGTGTAATAGAAATCTCTTTCTGAATGTTTCTATGTGTCAAAGTCTTAAGTGTTTTAGGAGAAAATCACACATTTTGTTTGATTACTCAATTAATGATATTGTTTTGAAAAAAGTTATTAAAAAAAAAAAATTGGCTTAGTTATATAAGACCAAAAACATTCTTTTAATTTTCACATTGATTTTATTGTAAATTCTAATCTAATCTGGAGTATTGTAGTGTTGTTTGGAATCCGTATTACAACACTTATGTACAAAGAGTACAGAAATCTTACACTTGATACGCTTTTAATAAGCTTAATTGGAGTATTGATAGACCTCCATATACTGTAAGGTGCCAGCGCTTGAGTTAAGTAGGAGATATTTTTCAATAATGATGGTAAAAGATATCTTAAGTTATCATAGAAATTGTTCTTATTTGCTTGAGCGTATTAATTTGTATTTTCCTTGCTGAAGTCTCCGTATGGTTTTCTACCAACTTGATGAATTTACTAGAAGTAACTACGGTAGAAATGAACCCATATATCCCGTTGCATCAAAGTGACAAATAGTGTTTTACACTCCCTTCATATTTTTCAACTCTTTTCAAGAGATAGTTTTAAAAACAATGTCATGCTTGTTTTGCTATCTAATCGGCACATAGTTACTTAAATTCATATTTATTTATTTATTTACTAACAACTTATTGTACAAATTTATATATACATTTTTATTATTATATACTGTTTATTTTATTATAAACTATTTACTTATTATTACTAATTATATAAGTAGTAATCTATAAGAGATTTTAAAACTCTGTTTGATGAAATAAACTAAACTAAACCATTTAAAATTATGAAATTTTACATTTTACTAATTTTAACAGTTGGTACCTCTCATAGGAGGTGGCGTATAATATGGCCCAACGAAATCAAACTTAATATCAAATTTGGCTTTATTTCGTTTTTAAAAAGGAAATAAGGCCAAATTGGCTTTATTTCCATTTCAAAAACGAAATAAGGCCAAATTTGACTTGGAAGTAAAGCCAAATGTTTGTGTATAACAACTTCAGCATAACATAAAATGATTACATGGCTCTAACAAAATAGTTCTGTGATTTTCACAGCAAATTACAGATAAGACGGTTCGTTCTTCAGCTAAACTCCTGGAAGTCGCTTCATCTTCGTCACTACTTGCTTCATCCTCAGTGAAACCAAAGCTAGTAAAATCTTCTTCAGGCAGAATATTATTTGTTAGATTTGTAAGATTTATAAGAAATTACTCTTTTTTACCAACTTTCTGCACAGTCGGCTATTCAAGCCTTTAAGTGTACTTGTTGTTGGATTACCCTTTTTTATAGACGGAATGGGTATGGGTGTTTCCTGAAATAAAGTAAATTAAAAATATGTTATACAAGTGAACTGGGAAGTTGTGACGATTATTGTTAGTCACATAAATTATAAAATCATATTTACTTTACTAACTTAAACATTATGACAAAGTGATTCAAAATTTAAGTTGAATATTATAGATTCAAAATTAAGAAAATATTAAAAATGGCATTTTGTCAATTTTCATTTCTTTTTCATTTACCTTAATGTACCAAATTTCGTTTTTCCCCTCTTCGACGTTAATTTTTCATAGTTTATTTGTTTTAACTATACTTTTTCAATTTTTTTGTTGTGTGTTCCTGTTCGTAAAATAAAAAGATTCCCAATCTCTTGTTCTGTCAAAATTGGGTCCACAGACTTTCAATATTTGGTATTCTTTTAACTTTATACTCTTTTACATCACTAAGCAGTAAGCACTTTATACCATTACCCCAAGGGCTACTTCTTTATAAAAATTAATGACGAGAACAAAAAAAACTTCAAGCTCAATTTACTAGGGTTTAATTGAATACCAATTCAAAGGAATCAAACAACGTTTACTGCCAACAACTTGTCAGTGGCATCAATCAATTATTTTTGATATCTTCCGCATGATTGCTTATTAGTAAATGTGTATTACACTATACAGCTGAAAAGAAGTCGCATGGCCGGAACTACGAAACCATACCTTGACGATATAATTTTTAATAAGAACGTTATTGTTTTATAGTAAAAGAAACGATTGTAATTAAAATGACCGATTGGGTGGCAATTGCCTGAAGTCTTAACAAAATTCAACACTTTTTACAAAACAAAAACATGCTCTAGGGATGAATCTGTTCGAACAAATTGTGTTTGATCTTCAATCAGAAATGACAGGTCAAACATAATTTAGGTACATATGCTTTTTCGCACGCAGGCATTTTTTTTTTTTTATTTTTCACTTTTCCAAAATGTTTTGAATGTAGTCAAGATTGAATTGTTCTTAAAGCTTAAAAGCATGTTTAGAATATTGAAAATAAGCTACAATAATTTATATGTAGGCAGGCATGTAGTTGATGTAAATGTAACGGCAATTTATCATATTTTTTTGTCTTCAAAATTTAATTTTTTTAAATTTAAAAACAAAATATTTTAATTTATTTAACTCAAACACTTTTGGAAATTTTTTAGGTTTGCAGTCTAAGGCCCAGTTTTTCAGTAATGAGTTTAACCAGAGTTAGTTAACCCTAGAAGTAAATTAACCCACAGTGACCTGAGGAAGTAGTTTTTCGGTGGAGAATTCATGCGAAACGACTAAACAAACTTGGTGAATAAAATATCAAAAGAATCTGCAAAGTCTAACCTAACTAAGGTTATGTAGAAAGACTGACAGTTGATCTTGTAGCCGTCACGCGTGGATCTATGTTTATAGATCAATTGTTATACCCTAGGAAGTTTTATCCCACTTAATATAAAAACCTATGTGTTCTGTAAGCATCCAAGCCATTAAGAGGCGTTGACGAAGTTCAGAAGGCTGTTCGCCAAAGTTCTAGAAAGGTCCTCTAAGTCGTCAGAGAAATGATTTCCTAGGTGTTTCTTTCTTAAATGACAGAGTGCTGGGCAGTGGCAAAGGAAGTGTAAGGTATCCTCATGTGCTTCTTCATCGCTTCAGCCTCTGCAAAGGTAGTCAGTACTGAGCCTCATATTCTTTTTGTGATATCCCAGTAAGTTGTGTCCGGTGATTATGCTGACAAGGGAACGAAGATGGTTTCAGTTCATTTGTATAATTTTGTCTGTCCTCTGCTTATTGAAATTTGGCCATCATTTTCTAGTTGTGGCATGTTTCAAGCAGGTTCCATCTTTCATTGGATTTTTCTAATACTTTGTTAGATACCAATATCCTGTTTGATGCTATAGGTTTTTTCTTTAATATGTCGTTCGACTTGACGTGAATCAACCGACCATCCCGTTCTCGCCAGCTCATCAGCTCTTTTGTTTTCCTGTACATTTTACTGTGAGCAGGAACCCAGCACAGTCTAATGTTTTGCTGCATGCCAAGAAGGCAAGAACACTAATCTCTTCGCTACAGCAATGGTTACAAGCTTCGAATGTATCTCGGTGGCAAAAATTGCTCTAATTGCTGCTTGGCTATCAATAAAGAGGTTGGTATCAGCTCGTGGCATCGCCATCATTGATATTTGTGCAGCTGCTTTGGTCACTTCCAAACCTCAGCTTGGAAGACGCTGCAAAAGTCCGGAAGTCTGAAGGAACTAGATAGTCCCAGAGTTTCCGAGAAAATTCCTGCACCAATTCCAGAGTCCATCTTAGAACCATCAGTGAAGACAGTTATTGTAGATTCATTACTGAAAGATTGGTTGTTTTTCTACTCCTCTCTATATTAGAAAAAGAGGTAGTGAAGAGGCTGTTGAAGATTAAATGGGGTGTTGTGTAGTCTGTGCAAACATTAATTTCCACATATCTGAAGAATCTGAGTGTGGCCCGTTGTGCAGTTGTGCTTTGTTTCCAGCAGTTAATCTGGCTTAGTAGCAAAGCACTGTATGCTGCTGATTCTTGCACGAATAGATCTAGGGGTTTCAAGTTGAGTATCGCTTCCAGTCCCAATTGTGGGGGTGATTTTCAACGCCCCCGTAATACCTACGCATGCTCAGTTAAACCTGAGTTAATCATGAGTTGACTCACCAATATTGATGAGTTAACTCAGGCTTAACTTTAATCTCGCACTGAGAAACTGGAAATTAGTGTATACAAATAAAAAAAAAAAAAATTAATATCGTTCATATCGCAAGATGACGTGGCTCTTAAGCATTCAAACCTTTCTATTCTCCAGAAGTTTAAGAAATCCAGCAAACAATAGAAATAAATGAAATTTCCTTCTTTTACTGTTGTGGATTTAAATCCGGCTCTGTAATCTGTAATTAGGTACCTACTCTTTCATATTCAAGTTGTTATTCTCTTGCCATTTAATTTTTATTAGAGGGGACCCATCCATCTGGAATGAAGCTGAAGCTTGCTATTATTTTATGCTGAGTTGAATTTTCATTTTTAATGGAGCATAGACAATGGTTGCGCTTGGATCTTTAATGAATTTGCTCAAGTTTACTAACCAATTGCGAAGTTAAATAATGTATTGAATCTAATGAATGAGATAGGATAGGTATAGGTAGATTTTGAAAACATTTGTTTTGAAAGACAGATACGGAAATGTTGAAAATAGACAAACATCCGAGAGCGTTGAGGCAAACATTTCAAATCAAATAGACCTTTATTAGACCTTTATAATCCAGTACAAGTTTAAGAAACATTACAAAGTTTCTAGAATTGTGTTGATATAATCATTGTTTGTATTAAAAAAAAATTTGTTTTTATTATACTTTTAGTATGCAAATAATTTGCCCCATACATAAGAAGGGAGATGTCACAACGTGCAGCAATCATAGAGGTATCACGTTGTTGAGTACCGCCTGCGCCTATAAGATACTCTCCTCTATCCTTCCAGACCGGATAACCCCATACGCTAAAACCATCATCGGACAATATATCAGTGTGGTTTCATTCCAGGCAAATCAACAACTGATCAGATCTTTACCCTTAGGCAGGCGATGGAAAAATGTCTAGAATTTAACATCCCAACATACCACCTGTTTATAGACTTTAAGGCCGCCTACGATAGCATAGCCTGGGTAGAACTTTACAAAGCCATGAGAGAATTCGGCATCCCAAATAAATTGACACGACTATGTAGGTTGACCATGACCAACGTAACAAGCCAAGTAAAAATAGCCGGATTGCTATCCAAACCAATCAACATCTTTAATGGACTCCGACAAGGGGATGGTTTGGCCTGCCTCCTTTTCAACCTGGCGTTGGACTCCGGCACTGCAACAAGAGGGACCATCGTCAGGTCCAGCCAGATACTGGCTTACGCAGACGACATCGACATCATCGGAAGAACCGAGCAAGCTGTACATGATTCCTTCATCCAGATCGAGCAGGCGGCACAAAATCTGGGGCTACACATTAGTGAAGGTAAAACAAAGTAAATACATGGTGGGGGTGGCGTCGAATGCGAGAGGAACAGTTGGTCAATCAATCAAGGCAGCGGTGCACGAATTTGAAGTGGTGCAATCCTTTAAATACCTTGGGTCAATAGTAGCAGCCAATAACAATATAGAAGAAGAAATATGCGGGCGGCTTCTCAAATCCAGCAGAGCCTACTATAGTCTGTCTAAGCTCTTCAAATCCAGAAATCTCACCATAACTTCAAAACTGCTGCTGTACAGGACCATGGTCCTGCCAGTACTCACATATGGATCCGAGACTTGGGTGCTTAGCAAAAGGCACTCCGACCTCTTAGTCGCGTTCGAGAGAAAAGTCTTAAGGAGAATTGTTGGCCCCATATGTGAGGAAGGACGATTCCGGAGATGGTACAATCATGAATTGTACGCAATCTACCTTGAAGCGGATATCGTGACAAAAATTAAGCTCGGTAGACTCCGCTGGGCAGGGCACCTAGCTCGCATGAGCGAAGAGGAACCTGCTCGGAAAGTTCTTTATGGTACATTCTATGGTAGACGACAGCATGGTAGACCATGCTTTCGCTGGAAAGATGGCGTAGACCAGGACGCCCGGAGCCTTGGGGTGCGCAACTGGATGGCGGCGGCTCGAGACAGGGTGGAGAGACTAGTTGAAGGAGGCCAGGACCGGACCCCGGTTGTCGAGCCGATGATGATGATGATGCAAATAAAATGCACGGCTGGGTCGCACGAACTTGCTCTTAAGTATGGTTATGCTGTGATTCTTAAGGTTGAAATATTAACCTATTTTTCTTTTAGAAATAAATAAGTATTCTTAAAAAAAGGAGTTCAATATGTTTCTACGGATATATGACGGAGTTTCTGTCTCGTCTCAACTGGCCCAATTTTGGTTCCTTTTTTTTATTTTTTTTTTCTTTGAAAAAATACAATCGGCCTCAAAATTTCTAAAAACGTTTTAATATTAAAGCCATACCTCCAAACGCCATATATTATACAAACATACTTCTAGATTTGGTACTTCAATTTTCGGATAATATACATTACATTATGTACATACATAAATGTATGTCCTCAAAATCTTTATTTATAATTTTTTTCTAGATGTGCTCAGTTTGAAATCTTTTACTATAATGTAAAATCTTTCAATTTCTGAAATTTTCATAAAGGAATTGTTTTACAGGCATCTTGCCTGCTTTTGTTGATTATTTATTTTTACTTATTGAATTGTTTTTTTTTTTAATTTCGAAGCTGAGTTTTAATTTCCAGTTTCACGGTTTCAAGTATTGAGAAATTGATCTGGTATGGGTCCCATTCACAACAAAATATGTTTACCAACACACTTTCATAAAAAGTTTTTCCTTACGAGTTTTTTTTTATACACCCTTTTTAATTATTAAATCAAATGTTTAGGTAATTAAACTTGATTTTTTTTTTCTTCAAAATGTTCATATACAGGGTGGGCCAAATACAAGTTTCTTTTTAAAAATGCAATAAAAGCCATGTATTATGGCTTTATAATTAAGAGCAAACATTCCTATTAATTATGGAACACAACGTCGTTCAAGTGGCTGCCTTGCCTGTCTTCGCAGTAGGTACTTAGCGAATTTTGACACTCCAATTGTCCAATTTTCTAAGGTCTCGTTGGTGGTATCGGGCTGTAGCTCAAGGATTGCTTGGATGATATTGGTCTTATGTGCTTGAATCGTTTCCGGATTATTGGCATTACATCGGTCCTTCAGGGTTCCCCACAAAAAAAAAATCAAAAGGGGTCAAATTACAGCTTCGAGGCGGCCAAATAAACTTGGCCAAGACGACTGATAACACGATTTGGGAATTTGGTGCGCAAAAGATCGAATGTGGCATGGGCTGTGTGGCATGGCTCACCATCCTGCATGAACCAGGTGTTGTCCAATTCCATGTCTTCAATTTCAGTAAAAAAAAGTCGGTTAACATAATGGCTCTGTAAAGCCCACCGTTAACCGAAACGTTGTTCCTAGCCTCATTTTTTGGAAGAAAAATGGTCCAATGATGCCATCACTCCACAAACCGCAACAAACTGTTACTCTCTCTGGATGCATTGGCTTCTCGACAATAACGTGTGGGTTTTCCAAGCCCCAAATGCGGAAATTTTGTTGCTTAACGTAGCCGCCGAGATGACAATGCGCCTCATCAGAAAATATGATTTTTCACACTGTTTGGGGTACAGAGCACTCACTTTGGAAATAAGTTATAAGTCAGCATTTCAAAACGTTGTTCAAGCGTAAGGCGACTCATTTAGTTCCGCGGAAGATAGTGTTTTGTTTTATAAATCTTATACCAGTCTCATAACAGTATTTTTAAGACCTTAATCTTAGAGATCCTTTCAGAATTTTTGAAGTTACAGATTTATTAGTGAAACTAAAGGGTTTTCCAATAAGAGGTGTTATTTTGATATTCAAAGAAAAATAGCATTTTTTGAGATAAATGATCGGATGTTTATTTCATTATAAAGAAGAAGGTATGCCGTTAATAATGGAACACAACATCAGCCAAATGGCCGCAACGACCACGCTTACAGGACCATATCCTTTTCATGAAATTTTCCATAACCAAATCGCAAAGTGGCTGACCTATGTCCTCGATAGCCTCACGAATTCCATCTTTGAGGTCTTGAATCGACGCTGGGCTGTTGGCGTAGACCTTATCTTTCACGTGGCCCCAAAGGAAGAAGTCGCAAGGTGTTAAATCACAAGGTCTCGGTGGCCAATTGTGATCACCTCTTCGAGAGATAACACGGTCCGGAAACTTTTCCCGTAAAAGATCGATAGTTTCATTGCTTGTGTGGCACTTAGCGCCGTCTTGTTGAAAGTAAACGTTGTCCAGATCAATACCATCCAATTCCGGCCAAAAAAAATCATTAATCATCTCTCGATAGCGCAATCCATTGACCGTAACTGTTGCTCCAGCCTCATTTTCGAAAAGTAAGGTCCAATGACGCCGCCGGACCATAAACCGCACCAAACAGTCACGCGTTGAGGATGGAGAGGCTTTTCAACAATAACTCTTGGGTTTTTCGAGCCCCATATGCGACAGTTTTGCTTGTTGACGTAGCCTCCGAGGTGGAAATGGGCCTCATCAGTCAAGATGATTTTTCGATGAAATTCCGGATCATTTTCATGCATTTCAAGGACCCAATCAGCAAAGACACGGACGTTGTTGATGATCAGCCGGCCTTGAGTTCTTGTGTTAACTGAACTTTATAAGCCTTAAGACCCAAGTCTTTATGCAAAATACGGTGTAATGACGTTTGTGGAATGCCTTATTCCAAAGAACGACGAGGAATGGACAAACCTGGGTTTTCTTCAACACTTTGGGCTACAACAGCAATATTCTCAGTTGTTCTTGAGCGACGTGCACGGGTTTTATTCTTCACATCCCTAACTTGCCCCAAAAGCTCGAATTTGTCCACCAATTTCTGTATTGAGGTCCGACAAGGTGCTTTACGACGACCCGAAAATGTTTTAGTTTTACGAACCGTCTCTGCCAAATTTTCACCTTTTTTATAGTGAATTTTAATAATTTCAATGCGTTGTTGAAGCGTGTATCGTTCCATTTGTATTAATGGCTTAGTTTCTACTTGTCAAATGTCAAAAAATGACAGCTACCAAAATAGCGGGCTATTCAAAATAACACCTCTTATTGGAAAACCCTTTATAATGTCGATAGTTTTTTTTTTAATAAAATTGATTAATAGTATTTTTTTCAATATTTTGCATATGTATACTTTCGAGTTTAAACCTATAAATGGTAACAATCGAATTGTTACAAATAAAACACAGTTCTTGCATGATTTGTTTGTCATTCCGCAAGAAGTTTTACACACAAATGTTGACTTAGTTAAATGGCCTTAATCTTAAAAACTCGATTATTAGAACTCAAGCTACAATTACCATACCGATGTTATATTTTAGCACAATATTTGTTTTGTGAAGAATCGAATGAAATGTATTTATCTATAATAAAACCACTGATATTATTATCTTAATTTGCAGATTTTTTTTTGAAATTTTCAATATACGTCTGTATCATTATTTTCCTTTAATTTTAAATATATTTCGATAAAAAAAAACATAAGCTTAAAATAAACATTAATTTACCCTCCTTAAAATTCATTTTTCAAACAATTCCGCCTTATAGTGAGGGCTTTCATTAAATTTGGAATTCAAAACAATTTGAATTATATTTTGTTATTTAATAACATTTATCTAGACTTTTAGTTTTTTGTTTTCTTTGAGGTAACCACCAAACAAAAGTGTTTTTTTTTTATTCATATTGATAACTTTCGAAATATCTTATTTTTCTAAAAACGACCCTAATAAAATTTGTATTGTTAGATAAAATTATTCCGATCTGGTATTTTGTATCTGATATATGTATAAACTTTGAATTTAAAAATATACTTAAATGAAATGTGCAGGAACATTTATATAGAGACACCTACAACATAAATGGATATTTTTTCATAAAAAAAAAAACAATGTAAACGTACATGTTGGCCAATCAGCTACAAAAGCAATTTTCATATTGTACAACAACATTAAATAAATCATTTGATTTCTAATAAAAAAAACTCACAAAAATGCCAACATTGTCGGTTTATCTAAAAAATAAAAACGATGCAATAACTTTTATTTTGAACAACACATTTTATTACTCTTTTGCTTTATTTGAATATTAAATAATAAATACCGCATCAGATACATTTATCATCCAATTCTTGAATCTATCTAAAAATTCTTATTTTTTTTTGGAAGTCATGACAAATTGTTTTTTTATGATGACAAAATAAATTGTGTCAATAGATAGGTATACACCTACCAACTAGAGTTTACATTAACACGATTGTTTTTTGCCATGGTGATTCTATGGAATTCAAATATATTCTGAATGTGGTTCATAATCGAAAGCATGTGGTATGAAATCGAATGATTCGTTCAAATATATATACAATTACAATGGTGTTTATATGTAAATAGTGGATTTATTAGGGTTTCAGTTTACCCACGGTAGTGTGCTAACCTTGGGTCAGTGTAGAAGAATGCTGCTTCATCGTTGATCGATGGGATGATTTCTTCGTGTAGTGTCTCCAAAGTCCAAAGCGCTGAGGTACCTTAGTTCGGGATGTCGTTGTTGGGTTGTTATCCTTCTCATCAATTGATTAGGGTGGTTGGTGATATTTCTAACTAAATTCTCTGCAGATAGCATTAGGTACTTGTCCACCGGGATTACTTTGGCTTCAGAGTAGAGTTGCTCGTTCTTGAAGAAGAAAAAGAAAACCGGTGCAGATCCTGACGATTTCCCTCTCAAATATTTGCAGTTCATTCATAGCTATTTTTGAGATGGTGAACCAAACTGGGAAGCTGTAGCTGATGACTGGTCTCAGGAGTTGCTTGTAGGCTAGAACTTTCGTCTGCTGACTTAATCCATTTCTCTTTTTCATCAGCGGGTATAAACGATGGAAGGCAAAGTTAGCTTTTATGAGGACAGTCCGTGAATGTTGGCTGAATCTCAGCATCTTGTTGAAATTTATACCCAAGTACTTGGCGCTGCGCTTAGCTGGCATTATGGTTCCATCTGGGAGTGTTAGAGTGACACAGCTGGAGCTGAGCGATCGCGTCTGGCTCCTGGCAGACAAGCTACGATTTGAATGAGTTAATCCGGATACCCCATTCCTTGTAAAACTCAAATAGATTGCAGATGTGGACCTCGACTTTTGGACAGCTGTCATTGTCATTGGTGATTAGGATGTGTGGAATGTATTTGAGTCGTCAGCAAAGAGAAGGTTCTCGCATTCGCTTGATGTGACCTGATCAGAGTTCATTTGGGTTTTTTTTTTTCAAATTTGAAATTCAATAAAAGGTTCATCAAATTTAATGTTATTTATTAGTGGGAACGCTAAGGGATTCAACTTTGCACTTCAACCTGATATGTTGAGCTTTCGTACGCTAAGAGTAGGTAGGTACATATTATTAGACTAACAAGGTGGCAAGATTGTCCAAAGGACGAGGTGGGGTTGCGAACCTTAGAAGTGCAATCTCTAAAATTCCATCTACATGTATTAGCCTAAGGAAAAAAAAAACAGGCATTTGGCTTTGACGTTAAGAGTCTCGTTGAACTCAGTACATTTTAAAACATAGAAACACATTATTGATTTCCCCTCTCCCCTACTCAGGCGTGCAGTGGGCGGAATACATCCACTCGTCTGTTGGGTATGGCTTTTCAAGATTTTCTTAAGCTTCGAAGTTTAACCGTTTCTAACTTGCTCTGTAATATATGGTGTTTTTTTAGACGTGTAGTTTTTAAGAAGAAATAAAACGCATATAATTTAATGTTATGGCCAAGAATTTAGCTTTATTATAAAGATAACGGTTTGCCATTTTCGGGCAAGTGGCCGTCGCGGCTGGATAGAATAAATTCCAGCCGAGAGGCCCAATTTTCGACCACGTTTTGCAGCAATTGGGGCCGTATGTCTGCAATAACCCGCCGAATATTCTCTTCCAAGGAGTCAATCGCCTCGGGCTTATCTGCGTAGACAAACGACTTCACATAACCCCACAAAAAATAGTCCAGCTGTGTTAAATCGCACGATCTTGGAGGCCACGCCAATTGTTTCGTTGGATGTATGGCATGTAGCGCCGCCGCCGTCTTGTTGGAACCAAAGGTCGTTCACATCAACATCCTCCAATTCAGGCACGAAAAAGTCATTAATCATGGCTCTATAGCGTTCCCCATTGACTGTAACATTATGGCCGGCTTCATTTTTGAAGATATATGGACCAATGATTCCGTCTTCCCATAAAGCACACCACACAGTGACTTTTTGAGGATGTAACGGCGCGGCGTCTCAACAATGGCTTGTGGATTGTTATCACTCCAAATGCGACAATTTTGCTTATTAAAGTATCTACCCATTCAACCAAAAATGAGCTTCATCGCTGAACAATTTCACCGAACGTGCGACGCACGTGCTTGATGGTCACTCGGCTATTTATTATGGAATGGCAAACCAAACTGAGCATAAATCAAGTGACAGCTGTTAAAAAGATCAACTCCGAAAAAAGTAGCTAGACTGAAAACCACACGTCTAAAAAAACAGAACATAGCAATCTCAATTTTGTTTTCATAAAAGTAGACTTGTTACCACGACTAGATCTTACCATAGTTAATTCATCCCCGTGGTGTTGTGTTTGTTCTTAGCATCCGAGTGCTAGTTTCTTAATTTACCAATGTGTTAGATTTAAATTCAAAACAAAAAAGCAAAAAATCCAATGACTATCACAAAATCCACAAAACGTCATCCCTGCCCTTTCAGCTTTGCGCAGAGCATGCAAAATAAACAATAAATTAGCTAAGCCACATTAAAATAAAAAGAAATCTCAAATAGAAAAATATTCTCTTGATGAAATAAAAACATAAAACTAACAAAAATTAACTCAATGACAATGATCGCCAATTTATTTGAATAAACAAAATGGTTTGTTTAGATGGCTCAAATATTTTCGTAAAATAATAAATTCGCTTCAGAATGGTATTGATTTATAACACAGAGCGACTAGGTTGGGTTATTCCCGGAACTTTTTAAACGATGTATTCTGGTGAACTGGGTTTTGAACAAGTTTGCGCACAACAAGTACCTACCTACCTAACCTACATATATTTAAAAATAATTTAAATTCTCAAGTGTTTGTTTGTTTCATTCAAAACCTTCAATATTCAATAAATGACGGGGCGAAAGCATTACGGCTTTACTGCGAGTTTACTATCACCCGAAACCCACTTTCATATTAATTCTCATTAAATCTTAATTTTGTATAGCAACCTGCCTAATTTAACCTACAGACTATTATTATTATTTTTCGATTCAGAAACAGGCGCGTTTTATATAAGCCGGTCCTTAAAATGCGCACCCTAACTGCTACCTACTTTGTCTAGTCAATATATGGTGTTCGTTCAACTTTTAACTCAATTCGGATAAAGGTTTAGAATATTTTGAACACGCAACAGGGGCTTTCGTTCAATTAATAATGTCAAAAAGGAACACACGCATTCGTATTATATGTATAGCATATTAAATTGGCATTGAGATGTCAGTAGGCGGGTATATTTTGTGCTACAATCATTTATCTTACTTAATCTTTTAGACAAAATGGTAAACATGAATTTTCCAATTAATTTGGGTAGAGGAAAGCAATGGCACCTTAGATATACTTATGCGAGACAAGACATAGAAGGAGCATTTTTTTTAAAGAAAATTTTTCGTCTCGAATGTATTTTTAGGCGAATGTGAATGACTTTCCAAAAACATTTGAATTTTTGCAGACATTGCTATTTTTATTTTCATTTTAATAATTGATACCTGTTGTTCAATTAATATCTTATGTAGCCTAGCAACCAACTTATTTGAAACATATTTTCGGCAAAGACACTCCATAACCATCCATTTACGCTTGGATGCATTGATTTTTTGCTATTGAAAGAAAGTTTTCAAACTAATTTCTACAATAAAAATCATTTGAAATTAAAATAGGTTAATTCTGTATACACAGTACGTATGTATGTATGTATATTGTATAAACTTTACTGATACATAAACATTAAAAAAAATATGCACGACTGGGTCGCACGAACTTGCTCTTATGAGCGATCACATCGTGGTTCTATAGTCTGAAATTAATTAGCTATGGGAGTCTATATTTTATCCATTTGCAGGTGGTATTATGTGAGTATACAAAAATTACCAATATAGCCTAGTGTTGCACATATGCAATATGCATAAAAGGAAATTATACTTTTTAAACTGGTAAATTGTTTTAAATCAACAAAAGAAAGAAAGAAATTGATTAAAATGCTTCAAATCTGTTTTGACCCAACGCGATGTACACCATCCGATTTCTTATATAAATCTTAATTCATGAGAAAAAAATTTTGAAAATCATAGGAGTGGTTTTAAAAATAATTAATTTTTTATATATAAAATTTCGTTAACATTTCTGAGAAAAAAAATTGGTAAGCCAATTTTAAGTATTTGTTAATCATCATCATCGTCGGCTCGACAACCGGGGTCCGGTCCTGGCCTCCTTCAACAAGTCTCTCCACCCATCCCGGTCTCGAGCCGCCGCCATCCAGTTGCGCACCCCAAGGCTCCGGGCGTCCTGGTCTACGCCATCTCTCCAGCGCAAGCATGGTCTACCACGCTGTCGTCTACCATAGAATGTACCACAAAGAACTTTCCGAGCAGGTTCCTCTTCGCTCATGCGAGCTAGGTGACCTGCCCACCGGAGTCTACCGAGCTTAATTTTTGTCACGATATCTGCTTCAAGGTAGATTGCGTACAATTCATGATTGTACCGTCTCCGGAATCGTCCTTCCTCACATATGGGGCCAACAATTCTCCTTAAGACTTTTCTCTCGAACGCAGCTAAGAGGTCGGAGTGCCTTTTGCTAAGCACCCAAGTCTCGGATCCATATGTGAGTACTGGCAGGACCATGGTCCTGTACAGCAGCAGTTTTGAAGTTATGGTGAGATTTCTGGATTTGAAGAGCTTTGACAGACTATAGTAGGCTCTGTTGGATTTGAGAAGCCGCCCGCGTATTTCTTCTTCTATATTGTTATCGGCTGCTACTATTGACCCAAGGTATTTAAAGGATTGCACCACTTCAAATTCGTGCTCCGCTACCTGGATTGTTTGACCAACTGTTCCTCTCGCATTCGACGCCACCATGTACTTTGTTTTACCTTCACTAATGTGCAGCCCCAGATTTTGTGCCGCCTGCTCGATCTGGATGAAGGAATCATGTACAGCTTGCTCAGTTCTTCCGATGATGTCGATGTCGTCTGCGTAAGCCAGTATCTGGCTGGACCTGTTGACGATGGTCCCTCTTGTTGCCGTGCCAGAGTCACGGATTGCTTTCTCCAACGCCAGGTTGAAGAGGAGGCAGGCCAAACCATCTCCTTGTCGGAGTCCATTAAAGATGTTGATTGGTTTGGATAGCAATCCGGCTATTTTTACTTGGCTTGTTAAGTTAAAAATTGAACTTCACAAAAAAATCTGCTACCCGTTTTCGAAATAACGAATTTTCAAAAACTAATTTTGAATTTACTCTAATTTTATTCGGTTGATCAGATATTGAGATAGTCGAAAATCAAAGAAACCGTTTTATGAGAGGTACTGTTAATAAAGAATAATTTTTGTCAAAAATGTACTAGATAAAGTTAAAAAACTGCTATTTAGCAAGTTTAATAAAAATAGACAAAGTGGTTTTTAAAATATTGAGTTTTCAAAAAAAAAAATTTAAAAACTTTTTTTAAAAATCCAAACAATATTTTTTTTGAAAATTTTGGTACACAATATCTCAGTATAAATCAGTAGTTACTGCTGTCAGAAAACTTTGGTGTAAGTGGCCCTTAGTGCTTGTAATTAGAAAACGTTCTTTGTGTGGCAGGCTGGTGCGTATACCAATAAATCTATTCGCTGTGAGCAGAGCATGCCACTTACATCTGTCAATGTTCGAAACATATTTTGGTGTTCAGCGTCATCTGCCGGACAATTTTAAAACTTTTTACTGACGTGCAGTTTCCAAATAACAACAAATATATTGTGAATGTTTCAGCTCAAACTGATGGTCAAATTTTTATATAGTATATTAGTTTCGTTCATATCGTAAAGATTCAGCATAAAGGGGAGGGTCTATTTGCTTATAATTTTGTTCATGTATGCACATTAATATAATCTAATTATTTCATATTTAAACAAAAATTGATTTTGAAAGCGTCATTAGAACGTCTTAATCAACGTTTAACCATTTGAAGTTACATATTATGTTTCTCGCAAACACCAGAGAAATATATAGGTCATAGAGTAGCAATAAAAAATCGTTTATTTTTGTCTACCACCCTATCCAATACATAGAAGTCAAGCCAAATAAAAATGTCATTTTGTCATTCAATAAAATAAATCCATTACACGTTGGCGCTGATGGCAAGGGATTCCTATATGTTATATTATCAATTTGAATTCCAAAATGAGAAAGATGAGAAAATGTAAAGGCTTTCAATTGTTTATATTTGAAGCGAGATTTGCTTATATTTAAGTTAAGTGGAAAAGAAAATCGGCTTCAAATATACTTTTGCCTAAAATACCTTAGCATCAATATGTGTATGTACTACTAAGGGTTGAAACGAAATTGATTTTATGCAAAAAAAAAGGATTTTAAATTTTCCTTGTGACACAAAACAAAACTAATGGTTTATCTATATAGATGTGACAGCTGTCCTGGCAACGTTAGATTGAAAAACGAAATTTAAATTCCAAGAAACTACAAATTTAATAATGTATTTTAAAGAAGGTCGTTAGTGCAAAAGTGGTGTTACACCTTTTTTGAAAATATTTGTACTTTTGTCTCCTATTTTATACATACGTCAAAAGCTGTCTTAGATGCCATTCTAAATCCTTTAGTGTCTGAGATTTATAATAAGTATAGTATTGGTTAAACATGGCAATATTTCACTATCGATAGTATCGATCGATAGTATCGATATTTTTCAAAAAAAACTCTCTCGATAGTTCTTTTTAATTTTTTTTTTTTAAACAAAAAACGAGGTTTTCAATCTGTCAATACTTTCTTCGGAGTTGGTCTTTTTGAGAGCTTTCACTTGATTTATGCTCAGTTTGGTTTGGCATTTCATAATTAATAGATTTACTCCTGAACAACATTTGCAAATCGTGCAAATTTATTATCAAAATAATGGTTCGGTTCGCGCAACGCATAGCGCACTGCGTCCAATATTCGGTCGACATAATCGCAAAATCTCATAAATTGGAGCAACTACGGATCGGTTTCGCACGACGTTTTCTCTAGTATCTATAGTGGATAATGCGCATCCTCAAAGACGCGCCGTACATTGCGACCAAAGACGCTATTGCTGCTGTGGAGCAGAGTATCGAAGAAGACCCAAATGAGTCCATACGCCATCGAGTGCAACAATTGGAGCTGTCGAAAATTGGGCCTCTGGAATTTATTTGAGCCAGCCGCGGCGGCCACTTGCCCGAAATCGTTTTCAAAACATAATTGCAAAACCTTAACTTGATAATAAAACTAAATTCTTGGCCATAACATTAAACTACATATATGCGTTTTATTTCTTCTTGAAAACCACACGTTTGAAAGGATTTTTCTTAAGAAATGGCTTTAGGGATATTCTTTTTCAAAATTTGTATATTTATAGAGTGAAATGGGATAAAAACAAAAAATTCTTTCTGTGTTCGGAAAGTAATTATAAAGGCTGGACTTAGAGGACCATGATTTTACATATTTAGCCATTCATAACGTGAAGAAGGTTAAAACCCATAAAGTAGTATTCAATTACAAAAATTAGCTCAGGTTTGTCTACCCGTGCGAAGCCGGCCGGGCCAGCTAGTATTCATATATTTATTATTCCGAAACCGATACAAATATATTTTTTAATGTTCAATTTTCTAACCTCCACTTGTTTAATAAAAAAAATATGTGAGTGCCGGGACTCACGGTTAAATATGTGTAAACATCAACGTTTGTCCAAGTGCATAATTTTTGTTACTGAACGTCATCAAAAGAAACATATTGACTAATTAAGTGCTTAAAAAGCTTAGTATTTATTTTTTTTAGTATTTAGTATTTATTTATTCATTAAATTTCTTACACATTAAGAATAAATCTTATAAATTTGTGAAGTTCTTAATAAGGGCAGTTAATTACAATATTTAGAAGTGAAAAAAAAAAAAAATTATCAAAAAAGAAACAAAGTAAATTAATTAATAAATTAAATCACACATTTATAATACAAGGTGGAAAAAAGAACAGTAAACAAAATTAAATTGATAATGAAATTTTAATAAAAGGAAAAAAGAAAAGAGTTAAGAAACGAAGAAAATCTTTATAAATTAAAGAAAGTTAAGAAATGCTGCCTTAAATAGAGAAAAAATGCTGCCTTAAATAGAGAAAAAATTAGTCGCCACGATTTGAAAAATATGAGTGTAAACTCCTTAAAAAAGTTTGCATGTCGTCCGTCACCCTTAAGTACAAGGGAAGTGAATTCCATAGACGCGTTACAGCTATTGAAAATTGTCTTTCTGATATCAAAAATGAAAAACGAGGTATAATTATGCCCATAGATCTCAGATTTACCGGAAACTGTAGCTTGTTATATAAATACATCGGCTTGCCAGTTTTCATTATATTAAAAAATATCTTAAGTGTGCGATATTTAATGAAATTTTCTATTGACATATTAAGTAGGTTTTTAGATAAGTGTGATATGTGGTCATATCGGTGAAGACCATATATATACCGTATGATACTGTTGAATGCTACTTTTAACTTTCTTTTGCTTTCAGCGTCGCAATTAGAAAAAATTTGACAGCCATTTAAAAGTGTTGGAATTGCAAGAGATTTGGCTAACATCATTCTTGTTGGCAGAGGCGTGTATGCTTGAGCAACCCATAGTGATCGCAGAACCCCATATGTCTTACCAACCACATTTTGTATATGATCGTTCCAAGTGAGGGACCGGTTAAACAAAATACCCAAATTTTTAACTTAGCCAACGTACTGAACATTTGAATCATTTAAAGTGATAGGCGGGAAGTACGAAAGATCTAGTTTTTTTCGGGATATGACCAAACATTTGCATTTTGTAGGATTTAATGTAAAATTATTTTGCAGGGACCAATCTGAGATATTCTTAAGATCCTGGTTTATATTTTCAACACAGTTCTCAATCAAACCTAAAGGACAATTCTGGTAAATCTGGACATCATCAGCATAAAATGTGCATCATTGAGTTTTGAACAACATTAGGAATCTCATTTATATATAACGAGAACAAAAGTGGCCCTAAAATTGATCCTTGCGGAACACCTTTACGAACCGGTAGAAAATTTGACAACGTGTTTCTTACGTACACCACCTGTTTTCTTCCATTTAAGTAATTAAAAATTAACTTAGTTGATAATTCGGAAAAATTAAAAGACCTTCGCAGTTTGTTACATAGAAGGGTATGATCGACCATATCAAAAGCTTTTGAGAAGTCGAGTAGTACCAAAAAACTTACATCATCATTATCAAGACCAATACGTATATCATCAATTACTTTAATTAGAGCTGTAGTACAGCTGTGCTTTGCACGAAACCCAGATTGTAGTTGGGTTAGCAACTCATTATGATTTAAGTATTCATTGATTTGTTTTTGTAAAATTCGTTCGTACACTTTCGAAAGGAAAGGCAGTATAGATATTGGCCTAAACTCAGTGTAATCAGGGTTTTTAGGTATAGGGATAATCTTAGCCAATTTCCATTGGCACGGATATAGCCCTGTAGTAAGTATCGAATTAAAAATATGTGTTATATAAGGCAAAATTGTGGGCAAAATCGCTTTTATAAACACTGGATGAATGCCATCCACCCCGACAGCATTGGATTTTACAGAAATGACAGCCTCAACCACGTCGAGATCATTTATTCCGGAAAAATTAAACATGCCTTCATCTTCGTGAATTGAAATATTGAAAAGATCATCAGCGTTACTCTGACCAGGAAAAACAATTGAATCAATCGTGTAACTGCTTGACGGTGTTGTAGAAGGAGTATTTATAAATTTACTATTTAGATCGTTACCATCAAGATCACAACAATCTATAGACTTTGATTTACCTATACCTATAAAACGAAGATTTTTCCATAGTACACGTCCGTTTAAATTTGTTTTGAGTCGATTTGAAAAATATTGAATTTTAGCTGCTTTTATCTCACGAACAACATTATTACGTAATGACCTATATACTTCGTATAGTTCCACGATTCGAAAACGCTTCCAACGGTGGTAAGCTTGGTCACGTTTTTCTATCAGTAATCTAATGTTTCTAGTAAACCAGGATTTTGCATTGCTGTTTATGGTGCTTCTTTTCATTGGTATGTGTGATTCAATAAGCAAATTTAAATTATTATTAAGAAATTCAACTTTATCGTTAGGTGATTGTATTCTGTATATAATGTCCCAAGAAATAGAATAAATATGCTGTTCAAGTTCATTTCTGTCAATATTATTAAAATCCCTATACTCGAAGGATGGAGGTGGTGAAAAAGTAGTGTTGAAGTCGTAAATTAGAAAAATTAAGTCTGCTTCGAAAAAGCTGGAGCCGATAATTGGTCATAAAATCGTAAACTATGTGTGTGGTTTTTAAAAAATACGTCCAACAAGGTACTAGTACTCGACGAATGATAAGTTGGAATAGTGGAGTTGACAGAATGAAAACCAAACGAATTCATGCTATCACTCAAATGTCTTTCAATCAAAAGATTGCTGTTGAAAAAGCTTATGTTCGGTTTCTCAAATATTTAACAGGCTTTTAAATTTTTAAATGACGTATTTTGTATGGACCAAACGTCATTTAAAGATTTAAAAGCCTGTTAAACAGTTAAAAGAGGGCTTTATGAAATTGACCATTAGTGTTGAAAGAACGGCAGCGATATACCCAATGGGGGAACCGCTGTAACGAAATTTTCAAGCACTAAAAGGCTGGTGGTGAAGTGTCCAACGAACGGTGAAGGTTCGGTACTGAAAGGTCCTTCTTCGTAGTTCACTCTCAACTTTAAGATGACTTCACATTACACATGGTTATTGTTTATGGTAATCACTCTCTGAGCATCGACAAACAACAACTGTCAGCGGAGAGCACTAAAACCGTGGTTTCAATTAAATGACACCGTACCCAAATTCCAAATGGTTTGACTGACAGGGGCCGAATTAAAATATCCAGTTAGAACTGTCAACGGACTTGCAACCCTTATGAAACTCCATCTTTCCATCGAGTAAAACTTACAAAAAGTTCAGTCCTAATTTTATACTGAACGAACCTCAAATGAATGTCACTATGAGATAGCCGGCGAATTATATATCTTGAGTTTTTAGAATATTTAGTTGCAGTTGTTGTCAGTGGAAATCACTAAAATTGCAGTTTTAATCGATTGACACCATCAATCGCCTATGGAATTGGACGCTGTGATTTTTAATGAATGTTAACTTTGTGCAAGTACAAAAATAGCCGATAACTCTGCAATTTGTTCAACCTCAGCTATTTTGTATCTCCCAGCCTACAAATTGCAAGAAGAAATTGCATCGTTTAAAAGCAGTATAATGTAAACGCAGAATTTAAGTTCAGATTTGTATATCACTGAACGCACCCGATATCCTACCATACCTACAGCCATTGATCTACCATACCTACAGTCAATTGTCAATCCCTACAGCTGACTTTTATTATTTTTGTTTTGATTTCGTTTTCTTTTTAATTACTAGTGTCGCGTCCATTTTGTTCGGAGAATAATTTAAAATTAAAGAAAAAAAAATAAAAACATAAGTGTTAAAATGATAAAATCGTCGGTCGCGCTAAAGATAATTTGCATTCGCCGTTGGGAAAAACAATATAAATGAGTGGTCGCGATAAAGTATAATCTAATTGTCGGTCGCGTTAAAATCAATTTGTTTTGGTCGGGGCAAATCAGATTTCGTAACGTAACGTGCTACAACGTAAAGTGCACGACGTAACATTGCACACGAACGTTCACGTTTTTTTTTCACTCTACCGCCAGCATAGATGTTTACACATCAAAAAGTGAACCCTATCTTCTTGTTAGCCTCTTCCCTACACTTTTTAATATATTGTTGGCATTGAAAGGTAAAAAGTTCAGTATAAAAACCTCTAGAGTCCCCCTAAAAACACATTAAAATGTTTTTTTTTAACCTTAGCCCACGCGTTTTGTACATTTATTCCCCTTAAATGAACATCTTGGGATGCCCCAAGAGATTGGTTAGTTCTTTCATAATATAAGAGATTAAACTATATCAAAATGCTCAGCTCAAACATATTTATCTCTGAAATCCCTTTCAATAGGTATTTAGGGAAACAAGTGGTTAACTTAACGCCGTCAATATGATGACATGGAACTCTGTGTGATTAGTAATATACACGGGTGGATATGTTCGCACTATAAATGCCTAACAACTTTCCGTTCAATTGTGGTTAAAGACCTTCTTTAATCCAGTATTATCCTCTAGGGGCTCTAAGTTCGTATATATTATCATGTGTTCATTTGTAAAGATAAGGTTTAATACCAAAGATATTGCTTTGCGCTAAAGCAATCTACAATGCCATATACCTAACATAAACTACTTATAAGGAAGATATGGTGTTTGTGGATGAAACTTGAATTAGTATAACAAAATGGTATTGAAAAATGGGTTTGGTTTTGCGGGATATAGCTACATAAGGCAACATTTTAGATGAAGTGGTGCAATCATGCATCGGTTAATTATTGTATGGTTTACACCAATTTGCTTGAAATAAATATCTACGTACAGCTTTTGTTTCACATTTTTCCTCAATATGAGATATGGAGCAGGGAGTGGCAAACAAACCTGCTGATTTTAACTGATTTGAACGAATTGCCTTTAATGGAGGTTTGGTAAGCCAAGGATGTGGATTCATTCATTTGGGAAGTTTGCCTTAACCATGCCAAAAATGGATTGGCAGACGACGAAAAAACGCGTTTTTAGTTTATTCGTAGAAGTGTAATTTTTGTGTTAATGCCGCACTTCAATATTCCACTTCGGATTGCTGGGGCCTGTAACACTACGTGACAATTACTTGTCAGACAAGTTAAAAACGAAAACTTGTCCAAAATTCTGTAACACAAAACACCGACACTTGTCACTATTTAATATAACCGGTGCTAAATTTTTTAATTTTGTTTTTTGGACGAGACTAGAGACATGCTATTTTATAACAGTTATAACAGTTTTTCGCCATTAAAAGTGGGTGTGAGTTAACGCGCTTCGCACGACTTCAAACAAAAATTTTGGGTGCCTGAAGTATGCCTATCGGCGGAGGACCCTGGGCCTGCGGGGCCGCATGAACAGTACCTTTATAAACCAAAACTGTTATAATTGGCATGTCTGTGCCACTTCTTTTGTTTTTGTATAACAATTAGTGACCCGCTGTCAAGAATTTTTGTGAATGGATAGCACAAAGTGACTTGCCCAAAAATCTAAAGTCATTGTGAGACTGGACTTGTCTGGCATGACGACTGCACGCTGGATGGGGTCCAACCAGTGGCGATGGCGTGGCTAGCCGTGTGGGGGCCCTGTATAAATTTTGTTTGGGGGCTTTCTTTTTTCTGACTGGGGCACAACCTGAATAAGATTTTAATTTTGTTTAGATTTTTGGCTTCTATGCATAAAATTGATAAGTCCAATAGCCGTTCTTGTGCAATAGAAGTTCTGAAATAATTTTTTATTAGTTTAAGGTCAGAAAAGGTTCTCTCAGTTGTTGTTACTGGAAGCGTCAAAAATATGAAGTATGCAGTGATTACTTTCGCAAAACTAAAAGCAAGTCTTTTGTCTGATTAACTGAAACTTAAAAATGATGTCTGACGATGCGGACAGCTGATAGACAGGGTTCATAATTGAGAAATCGTATTTCTAAAATGATTGAAAAAATCACAATTTTGTATTAGATAAATCAAAATGTTCGAAGTAGATTGTTTTGAATTCCTTTTCAGAAGGATTGAGAGAAGCAAAAAGTTTACCCACACCGAAAACCATTTGGTTGGGTGAAAGAAAAACAGGAAGGGTATCTACGAACTCGGTTTTGCCACTAAGGAACATCCTGAAATTTATTCAAAGTTCGGGTTGGTTCAGGGAGGCTTTTCATACCCACACTTAAACTCCCCTTACCTTTCCCCACCCATCCTCATTGTCACCCCCAACTATATCCTGGGGACCACAATGGATACGGTATAAAAATGACAACGTGTAGTGAATTGAAAAAGATTTTAAGAGTATAATTTTTTTGAAAAATTTTGTTGAACAAATGAAGAAGGTTTGAATTAGAATACCTATCGATATGTAGCTATTTCAATGTCAATTTGTAATTTAATAAAATTGGAAAAAATTAACTGAACGACTAGAATTTTTAATCATGCGTCACTACTGCCCTAGTGGGTAGTTGGTGTAAGTAAGATGTAAAAGCTTTAATCACTAATAAAAAAAAAAGTCATACAATTTTTTCATTTTAAGTTTTTATTTATTCTTTTGATGAAATACTAGTTTTTTAATGCGAAAACCGCACTTCGTTTGTAGTGTTTTAAAATAAATTTATTGAATAATTCACCCAAATTCAAACATGCAATATAGCAATATTGTTGAGCCGATCCTGCAGCATTGTTGACTTAAGGTAAGATTTTAAACGACGAAGAACGGAGAAACTTCGTTCATTTGAGCAAGACGATCCTGGGATAGTGATTAGCAACCGGACGAACCGTACAAACTCGGGAAAAAATCCTCGAATACAGGCGTATTTTTGCAAAAATTCAAATACTTCTCTGAAATTTTTTGCTTGCTCATTCTTTCTTTTCAAAAGCTGTAGGAATCCGTCCCTATAGCTAATAAGTCTTTGTTTATCAAAGTCATCTTTGTAGAACTTAACTACACCATCGACATCTTCTTTTGGGCCTACATCGTATTGCTCCAGTTGTTTGAAGAAACGAAAAGAAGCATTTATGAATCTTACTTTTAGGGATGATAATAATTGGTCAAAAAATTAAAAAAAATGATTTTTTTGTAAAAATCTTTTGGGGAATACAACCTGGACGTTCGAACGTACGGACAGCGGAGTCTTAGTAAAAGGGTCCCAGACCCATTTTACCCTTTGGGTACGGAACCCTTAAAAGGAACTAAACATTTTACAAATCAAAGCAAAATGGAAAGTGAAATTCTTAGGAGAATAAACTGCGGGCATTTTAAAATCGAAATTTCTAACTTGTTATATCATTTCTCTACATCTACGACCAGTGCACTTGTACTACTCGAAAGATAGACGAAAAAGAAGATGCACGCTATGAAGAGCCAGCACGAGAGAGAGAGTACAGGGAATAAATTCATCCGAGGTAAAACCGTCCTGTGTTGCAGTCGTCAGTCGTTTTTTTACTTAATTTTTTTTTTTTTCATTAATGAGGTTGAAAATTTCTAAGCTTTTCTGAAAAGTAGGTACTGAAATTTTGAGTGGGTTTTACCACCCACACTACCCAAATTACCTGCCGGGCCTGCCAATATGGTGCTTGTAAACTTGGTTCTATGTTCGAGTGGATTTCACTTGTCTGCGGGCTGGTTCGAGTACCAACTTTTGGTGACACCAAACCAAAAATTCGCCTCACCAAAATTGAATGTTCAATGTTCGACGGCCGGAGTGTGGGGCTACCTGTTTGTCATTTGAAGTTCCACTATCTTACAATAATAGGATTTCGCAAATGTACGAATAAATTTGAAAGAAGCAATGTCTTATCTGTCAAAAAATTACGAAGTTCGAGTAATTTCTTCTCAACTTGGTTTCACAGTTTGCGGAGTTTAATCGAACCAAGTTTACTCGCAGCATATTGTATTTATAAAAGTCAAGATATGACCTTGAATAAAAATTGGGCTTTTCTCCGTAATTTTCATTTTAATTTTTTGGAAGCTAACCTGGAAATGCATGACTTCCATTTTATTTCCAGGGCCCGTGAAATATTTCACAGGAAAAAAAATTAAAAATTAACACTGAGCCATCTATGGAGCCTAATTTAAAAACATGTGATGTAATTCTGTGAAATAGGCCCCTGGTCTCTTTTCCCATGCAATCTGGGGTAATTTTTCCAATATTCCGCTCCAATTTCCTTTCCAAATTTTGGCATTCTTTCCAAATTTTTTGGAGCTTTTTCAAAAATAATTTCCGGAGCAATTATCGTGAGCCTTCATTTTTGTTTTTCCACAGTTTTTTGAAAGTAAAAATCAGAAATTTACCTCGTTTTTGTGCACCAACCCATTATTTGCATTTAATGTAGATTTATTTTTAAGAAAATAAACAGACATAATAATAATATACATCATATATTCCTTGATCTTATCTTATCAGTTACCCTCTAACACAAATTTGCTTTTAATCATATTATTGTGGTGGTACATAAATATGTTTTTTGATGTAAGACACTTTCCACTTACAAACAAAAACCCAAGGAGTAAATTATCTCTTTGGTAAATTTTAAATTGAGTTTTTTGAATTATTGCGGAAATTTCTCCCTCCCATTACTGCCATTTCCCATTCTCAGTGATAATGATAAAGATAATATTATACGAGCATTTTATGGGTTAAACGGTTTTATCGTCTACATCGGTTTTCGGTTAGAATAAGAATTTATGTTTTGTTCTTCGAGAAATACAACTTTGAGTGAATTGATTAAATTAAGTGGAATTTGAAGAATTTTTTGATTGAAAAGAATGATTTCTTTATTGATTTATTTTTTGACCTATTGTCTTTAATGGAAATAAAAAATATTCCTTTTTCAACTTTCACATCTTCCAAATCTTAACGTTCTTAATTAATCGTCTATCGAAGCTCCAACATAAACGCAGCCTGAGTATAATTTTGTATATTATGTTTTCGATTAAAAATTAAATAAATGAGTATTAGAAATATCGAGAATATACTCATTTTTTTCCAGACAAGACAAAGAGTATATAGCATTTTTTTTGGGATATTAAAACTACTGCCATTGTTTAAATGCATAGCCAAACTCATCAGAAAGTGAGTATACTACATTCAATATTCTAGGATCAGAAAATATTTTCTTCAACAAAGGACATGGGCATTTTTAGTTGAGCTCTTTCTTTAACTCGGCCCACAGAAAAAGATGGAAAACTAAGAGCCCTCCTGCGATTCAGAATTGAATCTGGAGAAGACAATTTAAAGAATCACGTCACGACCAGTTCTAAAAACGCAAGCTATTTGAGTGCAGATATCCAGAATGAAATTCTGGAGATATGTTCTGATATTGTCGCAACTTTAATAACTAAACGGGCTATAAGTTCAAGTTAATTCAGTATCCTTGCTGCCGAATAAAATGGATGTTACTGGCACTGAACAAATTTCGATATGCCTTCGATATGTCGACTGTGTAAAAAATCCTAAAAGCTGCATGATTCTGTAAGATTTTTTAGGTTTTGTTCCCGTTGATGACCAAACTTCTGAAAACCTGACAAAAACCATACTGCAACGATGTGAAGAACTACATTTTGATATGAAGAATTGTGTTGGCCAAGGCTATGACGGAGTCGCAAATATGGCAGGTCACTTAAGTGGAGTACAGTGCAGGATTTGGCAACAGCATCCAAACGCTAGGTATGTACACTGTACAAGCCATCGCTTGAACCTGGCTCTGTCTAATGCCATGTCAACTCCTGCAATTCGCAATTGCCTTGGTGTAGTTAGTGAAATTGCTTATTTCTTCCGCAACCGTTCAAATTCAAATATTACTTTCAAAAATGTCATTAAAAAACACGCACCAGAGAGCCAAAAAACTCGACTTCTACGCCTTTATGAAACAAGATTCATTGAAAGGCATGACAATATTATTTCCTTTGTAGAGCTCTTCAAATGCATCTCAATAAGTCTTGAAGAAATAACGAGCAGAACGTGGGCGATGTCTTCGAAAGCATCAACACTTTTGGCAGCCGTCCAAAAAATGATTTCTTAGTAAGCCTTATTGTATGCGAAAAGCTGTTCAGTTAAAAGCTGCCCTTATCAGTTTTCCTACAGAATAAATCCTTAGATTTCGTTTCTGCAATCGACCGCACAAAAGAAGTTCTGAATTCTCTTAAGAAGAAGTTGAATTAAGAGCTCCAAGAACTTCATTGAAACAAACAACGCGTTCCAATCCAGAAACCCCTTCTACTGAATCCTTTTTAAGAGTGTCTGTATTGATTCCTTGCATAGATTCGTTAATACAAAATGTTACGGACAGATTCATGGTCAACGAAGACGTTCTATCATCGTTTCAAGCTCTTCTCCCAGGTTTTTCTGCAGTTGGGCGAGTCAACGAAATGGAAAAGCTAACATGTTACTTTGATAATGCAATTTCGTTGTCAGCTGTGAAAGCTGAGAACATTCTCTGGTGAGAAAAAATATCTTCGATTGATCCTTCTATCGAAGTTTTAAAATTGCTTGATATATGTGACAAGACTTACTTTAGAGGTATAAACTTCTTGCTAACGGTTTTGGCCACGCTTCCATGAAAAGGATTAAAAAAGTGTCCCGAAGCGTTATGGGGAATGCAAGATTAAGCTCACTTGCTATGATATCTGTTCATTCGGATATTAATGTGGATCCAGATAAGGTGATTGATCTCATGTCAAAAAGAAAATCAAGACGTCTTCTGCTTTGTAAAAAATGTGTGTATAAAAAAATAATTTAAGTATATGTTCGTTTGAGTACATACAATTTAAAAACTAATAAAAATCAATAAATTGGAATATAAAGGTATATATAGTTTTTATTTTTGTTTAAAGAATTCCTCGTAAAATTTGGAAGCCTGGATTTTGAAATTACCTGGTTAAACCATTGCCGACTAGTACCCACCAGTGGAGAACCCCGTTATCTGAATCGAATATATTAATTCGAATTTGATATGGTTGGCTTCAAAAAATCATAACTCTCGTTCTACTAATTGGATCTTCAATGTTAAGGCATCTGAGTAAAGCTAACATAACATGCTACATTATTATTTAAAGAGGGGCAAGCATTTGTGAAAAAAATTGCCCGTTTCTACATTAAAAATCTAAAAGCAATTTGAGTTAAAGTTGCGGGTATGCAAATTGGTTTAGAGTGAACAAATCGTTACTTTCGAGCCTAGAAAATCAATAAAAAACTTGAATACTAAGAAATTAAATGTATCTATAATACAGAGTTATGAATCCTAATTTATGCTTCAAATATCCAATAAATAGGATTTTAACTGAAAAATAACTTTACTCGATACAAAGAGATGTTATTTATCATATGGGAATACCTATATACCTACTCCTGGACTCGCACGCTTTTTTTGTGGGTCGTTTTGGAGTATACTCATAAAATGGTGTGGCTTTAAGTGCTGTGCATCAGCTAATATCTCATGTATTTTCTAGCCAACCCAGAACTCAAGACCAGAAATCGCCCCTGAACCTCTTCGGTGTTTGGCAATACGAAAAACAACTAGAAAATCGGCTTTTTTAACGCTTTAAAAACTCTTTGCTCTTTGCTGAACCATACGAATGAGCGACTTACGCATGGCGCACTGGTTATCTAGAAAATGCCACCATTCCATCCAAGTATCGCAAGAAAAAAAAACCTTCAAAAAATTGATTTTTTTGGTTCGTTAAGAAGTTGTACGTTTTTAAGCAAACGTTAAATCTGTTTACTCGATTTGCAGCTGAACTAAGAGCCCTAGCTACCTGAAATCAACATTTTCGTCATCTAGGAGCTAGTATCACAGGGATTATAGTTCCATAGATAAAGCACGCAAACAAAAATTACACAATTTCAAATACCTGATGGGACGTGCAACTAGGTCAAAGTTCTTTACATTATTTTGTGGATAAATAGACACCACTTTTGTGGTGGCAATTTTTTTCAAAAAAAGTGGCATGGCTGTTTCCGTTTTGTGAATTTTTTAACAAAAACCTGAAACGCAATTTTCTTACAAAAGTTAATTTGGTCATTCCAGGTACATATGTAGTTTAAGCAAAATCGTTAGAGCCATTGTCGACAAAATTTGAAAAATCCCAAAATTACTGTATGGAAGCTACCCATTCTAGATGAGCTTAAACAAACATTCGAATTTCACCTCTAAGGAACCACTCGTTTAGACTACTCTAGCTCAAATTACAATGGACACACAGACCGACCTACTAGGCATGGCGGTACCCACTTCTTTCGGACTTCGCGATCATCGTAATAGGTTTGTTCGTTGAGCCCTGAAGTCACCCTGGGGTCCCCACAAAGCGTTTTTTGAAAAACCTGAAGTCACCCTGGTGAAAAAATTCTGTATTTTTTTTGACCTAAGGTCGCCCTGAACTCGCCATGAAGTAGAACTAGGTATTTTGCTGTGGCGAGTTGAGGTAAAGAATAAACTGCCAAAGTGACATGATTTATTAAGCATATATGTTTTGTTGTGAATTCACGTGCTGATATGGTTATTGTTTATTTTTGAAGAAGAAATTGAAACAATACACAAATTAAAATTAATGCTAATAAACAGAAATAGAAAATAGAAAAGACAATTCTTGGGGTTGTCAAGAAAACCTGGTTCAACCCTGGGTAAAGTTCAACGAACGAAGCTAATGTTAGTTTTAATTGCAACATCGAAATTTAAGTTACACGTTACCCTATTGAGCAAGTAAAAATGCAACTTGTGCTGCCATGTGCGAAAAAAAATTTCAAAAAACTTCTCAAATTTACAAATTTTATAGATGATAGTTTTTCTTAACAATAAAGGCTGTGCTTTTTGTGCTCACTTTGTGCTAGCATGCGGCGAAGAGATAAAACAACATTCGCATGCTTGCAACTTATACTATAAAATTTTGCGAAGCTTGAAGTAAGCACCGATTTTCAAAAACAAAATTTGTAATGCTTTTTCAAAATCATTTGCAGGTGTCTAATAATAATAATATAATTTATATAGCATCTTTAAAACACAATTTTAGACAATGATTGAAGCAAAACTTACCTACATATATACCTACTGTATTTTATTTGAAGAGAAGCAGTCATGCTTATTTTTGTTTATAGAAATTTGTGAAAAGAATCACTAGAGTAAACTTAAATTAGGATTTCATTCATAGAAGTCAAAAATTGATTGGTACTATTGTGTTGCTATTCTTGTCTTCAATATGGATTCAAATAATCCTTTGTTTCTCAATTCTATATACATACATATGTACATACCATTATATAATTTACAGCAACAATTCAACAAGTAGGGGTTCTCCAATTTCATATTGTTATTTGATAATTCGATGCGTATGACATACTCCTGTTGTCCTTCATTATTCTTTTAAGCGTTGGGTGCTCTTTATATATAGAATTCTTTTGAATCGTAGGTGTAACTATGTTACAAAAAGGACATGGTTGCAATTGAGTTTCCTTTTAAAATAAAGTTAGGTAAAATGAGGTAATGTCATTTCAAGGGTAAGTGCTGCAAGCTATTTACTTAAAGTAAACTCAAAGGACAAACCACAAAAATCTTGATTTTTTTTTAAACAGTTTAACAAAGACGATATAAATGTAGATACATATATGCACCTATACATATTTTCATACCTAAAAAAAACTTCAAAAAGCCTCAGTTCTCTCATGCCTAAACCCATCATGCGCATGCCTAAACCATACCTATAGAACTTCCAATAAAAAGGTATCTCTAAGCATAAAAGAAACTAAAAGCCACTTTACGCGATAACAGAAGTCATATAAATTTTCATATGACCTGTCAAAAAAATCATATCAAATCCAAATCGTCTGAAGCCTCTCATTAAACTCATATGACTTCTCAAAAGAAAAAGCATATGAATTTTTTGACATAAGGGTTGCAGCAAATTCCATTTGAGAAGTCATATTCTTTTATTGTATTTGAAGTGTTAAGTTCAGTGTGGAAATCAATGAACTGTATTTTTGTGTTCAATATTATTTTTTTGTTTGAACAAAGGTAAAAAGTACCATTAAAGTGAAAAATATCACTGCACCATGACATTAAACTATTTTGGAGAAAAAAAAACTAATTTTGAAAATGTATTGCTCCCAATTACCCGAATTTACCCTACACACATTTTTTCGTCTTCGATTCACTCTTGTTGTTGACCAATTTACTTTGAAAAAAAAACAAATAATGCTGTCTTGTCATTCATTTTCCGGTTTCGAAAGTAAAGCTAAATAAAGCACAAACAGCGATACATTTTTTTATGAGAATTTTATTTCATTATAAATTTTGAACTTTGACGTTAAGTGTGAAAAACAACATTATTGAAATGGCCACCTCGGGAAGATCGCAGCATGTGATTCTTTTGAGGTACTTTTTAACCACTTTTTCACACATTTCGGGCGTTATCTCGGCCATAACTTGAGTAATGTTGGTTTTTAAAACTCCTTCGAGGATTATTCGCGTAGACATGTTCTTTTGCGTAGCCCCACAGAAAAAAAATCTAACGGTGTCAAATCGCATGTTCTTGGTGGCCAATTGACATCGCCAAAACGTGAAGTTACGCGACCAGATAACTTCTCACGCAATAAAGCCATAATTGTTCGTGTTGTGTGGCTTGTTGCCCCGTCTTGTTGGAACCACATGTAACGGCACCTCTTCGATCGCTTATGGGTTTTCTGAGCCCCATATGCGGCAATTTTGTTTGTTTACATTGCCCCTGAGTGAGAAGTGTGCCTCATTGCTGAAGAAAATGTTGTTCGAAAAATCGGTGTTTATTGTCTGTTGCTCCAACACCGGCCGGCACGGCGCGAGTTACATATTTGTATGGTGACCTCCATCACCATTAGTACATTAACCTTTTAGCCATTTGTCATATTGCAAATAATTGTAATACGAGTATAAATTAAAATAATTGTAAAATAATATAATAAGTTGCTCAGTCAGCATATATAACAACGAATGTCAAATATATCTGATTGAACAACATAATAATATAAATCTAGAATAAGTAGTCGTAAGAAAGCAGTTGATAAATAAAGAACTTCATATTATTAATAGTGTTGCATTTTTACTGCTCGACCCTTTACACTTAACTGGCGCAGTCGAAACGGAAACGGAAATTTAGCAAACGCGGAAAAATTAAAATTAAAAATTACAACTAAAAATCAGTGAACATTTTTTTTATAAAATCGTGTTTTGTTAACCGTCCACGTCCCCTCCTCCACCCGAATAAAGTATCCAAAACGGTTTGCCGGGAATTAAAACAAAAAAAAAAGAATAAGTGTTTGTTGTTTACCATCCACAACCCCACCTCCGCCCAACTAAAAATCAGTTGAATTAAATAAAAAAAAAACCTACTCCAAATTAAAGAAGAACACAAAAGTGCAAGCTAAGAAAAAATAAGTTCAAATAAAAAAGTGTTGTAGACTACAAATCAGTCACAATAAATACATACCTACAAAATATATTAAAAAAAAAAAAAAAAAGAAACACAAAATAAAAAAAAAGAAGAACAAACAAGTGCAGTGCGAACTAAGAATTAATAGTTTTTTTTTGTGCGAGTTTTATTAAGATAAATTTAAAAATTTCGCGACATATTCTTCACGATTCCAGAAGGAATTTGCCAATAGAAGATATAGACGAAATGGCAACTGCAAACGACCAAGCAACTCTTATCAACACAATGGCACAAGTTTTGCTGAGATTAGAGGCCAATTCTCAACAGAAAACTAATAGTCGAGCCATAGTGATTATGAAAGAAATTTCATACATTAAAGAATTTTCGGGTAACAGACAAGAGTTGACCCAATTTATAAACGTTGTAGATAATCACATGAGCTTGACACCGGAAGATAGAAGACCTGCTATGTGGACAGCTATATCACAGTGCAAGGTGATAGGTAAGGCAAAGGAACTACTGCTTACCAACAACACAACCACGTGGGAAGATGCGAAGAATATACTGAAGCTGTCATTCCGTCCAAGCATCGACCAAGGAGAAGTTACCCGCCGTATCAACAACCTAAGAGTGAGTTCGGTATTAGACTTAATTAATAAAATTGAATATTTATTAACAGATATACATACAATTATTATGTATGAAAACAATAAAGAAAACTTAAAATCAATGTTATATTCAATAGTTATAAATAAAATAAGAGAACTAGCTACAGGCAACTTAGCTAGAGAAATTAGAGACGAATATGACCTACTTAAAGTCAAGAGCATATTGTATTCATATGTAGGGTTTGATTTAGGGAATGTCATAACAAACAGAAGTAATAATAGAGAAAACCATGACTTTAGGCCGACAGAAAGGACATACCGACACAATACATACAATAACTCCAGACAGACAAATCAGCGACGACAAAATACTGATTTCAATTTTACTGGAACAAACAACACAGAAAGACGACATACAAATAACAATTCTGGTCAGATATGTCAAAACCAACAAAATAATAACGTACAAAACAGCAACCAAACACGTAATAACTATACTAACAATTTTTCGAGACAGACCCGTAATAGACAGAATGTTGAACCAATGGACATAAATAATATAGATCAAGGATCTGCCGAAGCCGTTCATGAGGAAATACATTCAATAGAAGCCCCGGTTTTTCTGAATGTAGCCTCTCTGGTAGGAAAACACAGATAGTATTTGCGTTGAGAAACCAGAAACACATATGCTTACTAGATACAGGGTCTACTATGAGTTTGATAAATACAAGTAAAATAGACTGTACTTCGTATAACGTACTCGAAGAGCTGACTTTAAACTTATCTACGGTAAACGGTCGAAGTATGGAAAAATTAAAAATTTATCAAGTCCCAGTACCTACAGAATTCGGTTACCCACAAAAGTTCTTCATTAGAGCATATGGAAAGTCATTAGGAGATAAAACATATAGCCTCTTGCTAGGAATGGATGTACTAAGTAACATGGTTGAAAGCATTAACATTGTAGAAAAGGAAGTGGTTCTACAAAATAAAACTATACTTCCAATGGTCTTAGAAATAGAACCATCTATAGAGTGTTATGAGTTAGAGGGTAGTACTGATGTAAATTTAGACGATTTAAAAGTATTCGAGAAACAGGAAATACAAAATTTGCTTCAAAAATATAAAAATCTCTTATATAGAGATGGAGATCAGCTCACTAATTGCGAGAGCATATTCCATGAAATAAAATTATCGACAGAGCAACAAATAAATGCTAGACTGTACCGTCTACCTCAAAAACATGAAGAAGAGGTAAGAACCCAAATTAATGATATGGAAAGGCAGGGCATAATAAGAAAATCAAACAGTCGATATGCTTCACCAATCGTAGTCGTCGCCAAAAAACCCGATAGCGAAGGAAAAGTTAAGTACAGAGTATGTGTCGATTATCGAGCTCTCAATGATATAACTGTAGACGACAAATACCCACTACCAAATATCGAAAGTATTCTCGATAAGTTAGGAAGGTCTCAGTACTTCTCAACCCTTGATTTAGCCAAGGGATATCATCAAATAAAGGTGCATCCTGATGATATACATAAGACTGCATTTGTTACACCAAACGGTCTATATGAATACACCAGAATGCCCTTTGGGCTGAAAAACGCCCCAGCGACATTTCAACGTCTAATGAACGAAATTCTCAGGCAAAATCTGCACAGTTTATCTTGATGACATACTTATTTTTTCGACGTCATTAGAAGAACATATAACATCGTTAGACAAAATTTTTCAAAAATTAGCTGACTACAATCTTAAGATACAATTAAGCAAATGTTCTTTTCTTAAGAAAAATACAGAATACTTAGGTCATATACTTACTGCAGAGGGAATGAAACCAAACCCGAATAAAATAGAAGTAATTCAAAAATATTCATTGCCTCAGACAATTAAGCAATTACAAGGATTTTTAGGTAGCACGGGATATTACAGAAAATTTATTGCGGATTACTCAAAAATAGCATACCCGATGGTTTAATACCTAAAAAAGAACATGAAAATTAATAGCAAGGACCCAGAATACATAAGAGCATTTGAACGATTAAAAGAAAATCTTACCAAACATCCAATACTCAAATTTCCTGATTTTAACAAACAATTTTCCCTATTTACTGATGCAAGTAATTTTGCACTAGGAGCTGTTTTAACTCAAGAAGGGCAGCCAGTATGTTATGCTTCTCGAACATTAAATGATCATGAGAAAGATTACTCCACAACAGATAAAGAATTTTTAGCAATAGTATGGGCTACTACATATTTCAGACCGTATCTTTGGGGTCAGAAATTTAAAATAATCACTGATCATATGCCTGTAAGATATTTAAATAAAAAATACAATGGAAAGGAATTTAGTCAAAGAGTTCAAAGAGGACTTCTTAAGTTACAAGAATTTGAGTTTGACATTGAATATATAAAAGGTAAGGAAAATAAAATAGCAGATTTCTTAAGTAGAATCCCAGATGAAATAAACGAAACATCAGAAACTGTACACTCAGCCAATGAACAACTTTTAGACCATATACAAATCAAAGAAGGAATTATAAATATTTACCAAACCCAGCTAATACTTACTTATTCTGTGCAAACTAAAATAAAAATACTACATACTAAAACTATAATTCAGGTAGATATGACAAAAGATGACAAATACTGGAGAGATTTATTCAAGAGAACTATTAAAGCGGGAACAATAGGAATTTATTCTGAAGTAGAAGATACTGAATACAATAAAGTTCAAAAAGTGTTAATTGAAATGTACGGACACGATAATGAAGTAAAATTCTACAAGCTTACACAGAGAGCTAGAGATTTAGAAAAAGTTGAAGACGCTCATAAACAAATATCCTTATATCACATAGAGGAAAGTCATCACTCAGGTATAGTAGAAACATATCACAAACTAAAAAACAAAATATATTTTCCAAAACTTATAAGAGAAATTTCTAGAGTAATAGGAAATTGTCAGACATGCCAAGAAGGTAAATACGACAGAAGACCAATAAGACCTAAATTCAAACTTACAGAAACTCCAATTAAGGGAAACGAAATTTTGCATATGGATGTTTATCATTTCAATAAACTAACATATTTGACATTTATTGACAAATTGACAAAAAAAGCTTATGGATACAATTTAACTAGTAAAAATTGGACAAGTAAATTAGAATGCATAGACGAACAATTAAGTAAATTCGGAAAACCAAGAAAAATTATCTGTGACAATGAATTTAACTCAGAAAATATAAAAGAACACTTTAGGGAAGAAGGAATAGAAATGCATATGACGAAACCAAACTCACATACTGGAAACTCAGATATAGAGAGATTCCACTCAACACTACTAGAAATCTTACTGACGATTAAAAATAAAGACATTTCTACTAATCGCAAAATACATAAAGCTATTCAGATTTATAATAATAGATACCATTCAACATTAGGTATGAGTCCAAACTCAGCTGAGAAAACGAATCAGACAAATTTAAGAAATAAAATAGAAGCCAAAAAGAAAAAAGTATTAAAAAAAAGAAATATTTGTAGAGAAAATTATAATGAACAACGCAATGAAGGTTATATAAGAAATTATAAGCACTTAAGACACAAAAATTAAACATACTACAGAAAACATAATCTGAAAAATGTTGACCCAACAAATATTAAAAGACCAAATCAATTTGCAGGTAATCTTTTGGCTCCAAGTGATCTTCTGGCTGATAATAATGAGAGTAACGGAAGCAACGCTCATAATAACACCAATAGAAACCAATAGAGGATATACTACTTTAAACTTAGGCCCAGTAGAAATAATAAATAATAGCCAGACTGTATTACACATAATTGATACTAAGGATATATTCTCAACAATCGGTATGATAGAAGTTAATTTGCAAACTCTACGATTAGAAAACAATACTGAAATACGGAATGAAATTTTTAACATAAAGTCAAAACTTGAAGCAATAGTTCCACTAAGAAGACAAAGAAGAGGACTAATAAACATTATAGGAACAGGACAAAAATGGTTGTTTGGAACAATGGATGACAATGACAGACAAGATATTATCGGACATATGAACGCAATTGATACCAACAATCATGCAGCCATAACAAACCTTAACCAACAAATTCAAATTAACGAAAAATTTATGGACTCCATAAACAAATTTAAAAAAACCATAGAATCAGATAGAGAAGCTTTATCCTATACTTACCAAAGTATTGCTTCAAACCAAAAAGACATTCTCAGAAAACAACTTATTACAGACCAACTACTAAAACTACAAATATTAGAAAGCAAAATTGACAGCGTACTAGATAACATAGCATCTGCTAAACAAGGCATACTCCACCCAAGCATATTGACAGGAATGGAAATAAAGACATTAGGGATAGACTTTTATAAACTTGAAAATGCTAAAATAGGACTGATGAAACTCGACAAAGATAGACTTATAATAGCTGTAAAACTGCCAAAAGACTATATTTTGACTCAGTTAAAAATGATTATGCCAATACCAAACGATAAAAAAAAAGAAATTGATATGGAAAATTTACAATTTATAGAAATAAATAATGTACAATATGAGTATAATCCGAAGAACATTTATTTGAAAGATTTAAATATAAGTAATTCATGTATAGCAAAAGATTCATGTACTTTTCGTTACAATAAAGAAAATAAAGTAATAAAAATTGACGACGATACTTTGATATGCAAAAATTTAGAAAAAGAAAATGTTATTAATCATTGTGATGATAGAAAATTAATTTTAACTGGAAATTTTATACTAAATATTAATAATTGTTCAATAAATATATTAAATGTAACTATTTTTAACTATCAACTAGAATTTATTCAAAAATTTCATTATGAAGAAGACAAAAATTTAAATGTAACAGACAAATTAAAGTTTGAAGAAATTTCAAATATACAACAAATTGAAAATTTACAAAAAATTAACGAATTAACATTTCACAGAACTATAAGTCAAATCAGTAGTATAACAATGTTTTTAATAATTATAATTATTCTTATTGTAATATTTTTCATAACCAAGACAAATCGTAAATTAAAAATTAGAATAAATAATGTTACTAAGCCCCAACCAAATGTTAAAATTATAGAAACTCCAACGATTCAGGAGAATCTTAAAAAAAAGGGGGGAGAAGTTACATATTTGTATGGTGACCTCCATCACCATTAGTACATTAACCCTTTAGCCATTTGTCATATTGCAAATAATTGTAATACGAGTATAAATTAAAATAATTGTAAAATAATATAGTAAGTTGCTCAGTCAGCATATATAACAACGAATGTCAAATATATCTGATTGAACAACATAATAATATAAATCTAGAATAAGTAGTCGTAAGAAAGCAGTTGATAAATAAAGAACTTCATATTATTAATAGTGTTGCATTTTTACTGCTCGACCCTTTACACTTAACTCGCGCGTTGTGAATGATCAGCAGGCTTCAATTGTTGCGTAATTTGAACTTTATAAGGATGGAGATGCAAATCCAAATGCAAAATACGCCAAAGTGAGGTGTACGACATGTTCATTTGCTGCGAACGCTGGGAAATCGATAAATTCAGATCTTCAGCAACACTTGCACTTGCAGCAGCAATATTTTCGACTGTGCGTGCGTAACGATGATTCACAATTGCACAGGCCTTACAACATCAAGAACGCTTCCATTCTCTTCAAATTTCTTCACAATTTTACCGATTGCTTGCGTAGTTGGTCGACTATGACGACCATAATCATCGGGTAGTGCGCTACGTTTGAATCACAAATTTTGTAGTAAGTTTTAATAATTTTAACGAGTTGTTGAATTGTTAAGCGATCGATCCATTATCGTGAATGGAAAAATAACAGCTGAGTCTGACAGGTGTCAAATGCCATCACTATCCACTTCAAACCACGAAATTAATGACCTTGTATTAAAAAATATGAATATTTTTTTTAAGAAAAGAAATTCATAAGTATGGGTATTTTTTTTAATTTGCCTAATTTAATTCAATCAAAATCAACAAAAATACTTTCAAGATCTTATCAAAAAGTTCGTTTTGGAATGCTTGTTGTTTACCTTTAAACCCTACCCCTACTCGGGATCCGGAGCAATGCGTACATTACATTTTCTATCAGTGTAACTATCAGTGTCATTCATTCGTACACATACAATTTTTTTTTTGTAGTACAGTCGTAGATGTTGCAGCTTTTGGGGCTCCCCAGGGTAGGAATAGTGTAATATAATATTTTGTCAATGGTATGTAGGGTATCCAGACGAACCGAACGGGGCGACGGATGTTGGCTATGTTTCATGGTATATAACACCATTTGCTTTGAACTTAGCGGGGCTGTTTATTAAGAGCAACTTATGATTCTTAACTTTGAATTGTTTTAAGGATTCGGCTTAGTACGTGATAGAAATCTCCCAGACGGAAACTACGTCATTGGGATTGAGCAGGACCTATATAGAGAAGATGGGGAATTGATACGTCCTCGTCTATACAGCTTCTACGGACATCGTTTAAAAAACACTTTAAGCCGCGTTACATACCTATATAAGAAAGTGTCCGGTTATAACACCTATTACAGAGCTGATGTGCAATCTACTTATAGAGATTGAACTCTTAGGCCCAGTTTTTCAGTGGTGAGTGGAACCAGAGTTAGCTAGCTCTAAAAGTAAATTAAGCCACTATTATAACAAAGGATTCAGTTTTTCGGTGGAAAATGCTTATGCGGAGCTACTAAACAAACTCGGTGGATAAAACAATAAAAGGAACTTTTCAGTTAATCCTGAGTAAACTCACCAAATTTGATGAGTTAACTCGGGTTTAACTTTAATCTCGCACTGAAAAACTATCCACCATTGGCCAAACCTGTTTTTGTCACCCACCATAAACTAATGGTTATGTTGTTCCTCACAAATTTTGTCTTCTATATAGCATCTTGAATTCAACAAACATAAGTTAACATTTAACGAATATTTTGTCCCCTATTTTGCGAAAAAGGTATTGTTGTTTCACTTTTTGCGAGTTCGCCAGCTTTACAATTACAAAAGAATCTCTCTATGGTTCGATACCCAACAGAGATGAGTGTTGAACTACTGCACTCCATAGTAGATGATTAGAAGTTAAGGGTTATTATAAAGTTTGTAGAGACAGTAACCAGTGATTTAATGGCGGCTTTGTTGTCCGAGAAGATGCGGATATCTGTATCACGTCTTCTTTAAGCTAAGACCAGTCTTCTTGTCCTGTCAAAAGTTCAACGTGGAACACGCTACATGCTACGACAATTGAGAAGACAAAGGAGAGTCTTAATTTTAGCCTGTATGAGCACACACTTCCACCAACCCTGTGATCAGTTTTCTATCCGTCGGCGGCGTCGGCGTTGTTGCGTATACAAATGCATAGATTTATCTTCCAGGAAAGGCATATCAAGTCCCCACACATAAACTCAAAAAGGATTGTGACTTGAAAGTTTTATCAAATTGTAACTCTGGGATGGTGTAACCTGATTTTTTGTAAGGGAAACGTGCCACTCTGGCTTTTTTGACTCTTTCCTGTGTCCTGTATATATGGTTTACAGCAAAGTACTTGGCTTCGTTTGAGAACGTAAGTGCTCTACATTTGAACGAAGGAGGCTTTGTGATCTTCCCATTGTTTATTAGCTTGTTTAAAGCGTTTTGTAATTGTATATCTCAAAAGCTCATTTGCTTCCATGTTTCAAAGAAGAGGAGATGTAGAACACCGCCTCTTGTGGCATAATTCTTCTGGCGTATCTTAGTGGATAAAATTTCCCCATTTTTTTAATTGATAATCCTCCTGTTTAGCATTTGATTAATCAATTCCTCAAGCTAACCATCGACCTTCAGTGATGCAAGCGGAAATCCGATTGGAGATGTGTTGACATTGTTAAAAGCTTCCTTTAATCTAGTAAGTTTAAATAAATCCCAATTTTTCCACACGGAACAAATAATTACCAATAATTGCCATATAGATTAGATAAAAATTGTCTATGTTTTTATTAAAGCTATAAGTGTACGATGATGGAAAAGTCCAAAAATATGGGTTTCGTCATACCGTCTCTTTTCTGTGGCATCTTTTTCTTCATCTGTTAATCGGATATATTCGTGTTTTTGTTCTCATCTCATCTACTGAATGTTTTCTTTCCTTTTTGAAATGCGTTTTACTCCATTCGTAAAGTTATGTGGTGTTAACCCATTACAGGCCAACGTCACGAAAACGCAACGTCTTACGTTTTTATGATTGGAACTTACCTGATTATACATTGTAATGAAAAAAATATTTCCATTAGATTTTCGTAAAACGTCTCTTAAAGGTTGCCTAGTTAAGTTTACTTAAATATTAAATTTGCCTCTAAACAACGTTTTTTAAATTCTTATCTAAAACCGATTTTCTATTCGTACTTAATTAAAAAATCGTAATGTAACATAACGTAACAAAATTGATAATTCTGCTCATTAACTAATAAGTCAGAAAGAGAAGCAACTGGATGTAGGTATAGTCCAAAGCTAAGAAAATAAACCACCATAAGTAAAAAGGCCATGAAGTATTGTTGCTTAAATGTGAAAATTCATTATGAATACCATATTCGAACATTTTCGAGCTTTTTAGAGGTATTTTAAAGTTAAGAAGGCTTTAAAATTTCTTTATAGATAAGGCTTTGAGGGTTTATATAACTATCTAATTGACCTGTAATACCTATTGGGCGTAGCGTAATGGTTAGTGCGTTGGATTGTTACACCATCCGGTGGGCGGGCGGTTTGGGAATTGAAAATAAAAAAAAATAATTTTTTTTAGTGATAGGTACTGCTCTTTTCAGGAAGTGACAAATCCTCATTCCCTTGTCAAAAAATGTGATTCACATCGCAGAAAATTGTAATTCCCCTCCATTCCTGCCGTCTAATAACAAGCAAGGAGTTGTAATTACACTAGGCCTTGGCTCGGCACAAGCTGTCGTACTTAGAATTTATTTTATTTGCATACAATAATGTCAAAAATAAATTACGCATATAGTTTAGGATATAATTTAAAATAAAAAAAAAACAATTGGAAAGCTGCAATTGCAGTAGATCTGCTGCTCTTTTTTCGAAAAAATAAATCAACTGCCTTAAAAAAAAACCTACTGCACTTTTGGTTTTACGAAAAAAAAATACTTCAATAAATAATCCATAAAATGATTTTTCAATTCTGCCATTGAATGCAGTCATTCTCATTCTTCATGAAATCCACCCTTTAATTTATGAATTTGGAACATCCACCAGACTTCAGTGCCAAACAAGTAAAAAAAAAAATCAATAGTTTGACAGAAAAATATGTAGGGAAAACAAAAACATGTGATTGTGATTGGTCGTTTGTTTGTTTTCCCTACATATTTTTATGTCAAAATTAGAAAGAGAAAAGACAAAGATAGTCTCTGGAAAAGCTCTGGAATATAGCTTTCGACAATCGGGCTTTGTTTTGATGACAATTGACAGCTGTCACAATTAATCTGTCAACGTAACGTTTCTATTTATTTGAGTTTGTTTTTTTGATTTTATTGTGAGAAAAGGGGAAAGGATGGATTAATTTTTAATAAAATCTGCACGCAAAAGCTAAAATTGTTTTAAGTGGTTGAAAATTGATATAAATATAAGTTTACTTGTATTTATTTAGTAGCGATTCACAAAATAAACGGGCTGCAGAAGAGTGATTTGTCTTGTTTGTGTTGATCAAGTTTGTTAATTTATATATCTACATATAAGTACTTTTAACATTATAAGGCATGTTTCCTTGGTAATATTTTTAATACTAAGCGTTTTTTGATGACAGAGTCAACGACGTTAAGGTGAAATTTCAAGCCCTAACCCTAGCCCATCAAAATTTGTTTCCTGTTTCCTGAAATTAAAAATCTACTGCAAAAACATTGAATCTACTGCACTTTTTTTACAAATCTACTTCGGAAAATTTTTCAAAAGGTAGCAACCCTGGTGGGTAGTTATGCGGGAGAGAGTGTAGTTGAAGTAACAAGAAGGATTGCGTACACTTGTTTTTCTAATTAAAATTTATCGTTATAATATTAAAGACAAAAAACTATCTTAAAACACTTCCTATATGTTGGAAACCTACTCATACTATTTATAGCAGAAAATACAGATTAAGCCATCATCCCATTCGTGTCAATGTTACACGGTTAAAAATCTGAGGGTGTTTTTTAATACCGCCTCAGTATTACATGTGTATGCAATACCAGAAAAATTTGTTTTTAATATTTGCAATTTATTAGACTTTTTTTATAATAATTTTGTATTAATTTTCAATATTTCTTTTATTAAAATGCTCTTTTTAATACTAGTCTTCTGAACTTTAATCTTACAAGATTAAAATTTAGTATTTAATTCTAGAATATAACCCCATCCTTATTAAAATAACACTTTAAACAAGAACTTATTACAATTAAATAATAGTTGTCTTAAAATATAATGTCTACTCTGATTACATTTTAATATGAACTTATTTAAATTAAATATTTGGTATACTATTAATCAATACAAAATGCATTAAGCGCATAAAACTAGGGTGTATTACTTTGTGATAATACCGGAATATTATAATTTAATATAATAACACCATTAATTTTCAATATTTTAGTACTTCAGTATTTTATTTCAATATTTCGGTATTACATTTTTGAACAAAAATACCTTGGAGCATTTTAAGCCCGTCACCTTTTAAATACGATAAAATTACTTGTTAACCCTGGAGTATTGCATTTTAACATTTTGGTATTACACTAGCTTTTTGAGAACGCTTCCCTCGGCCATATTATTTTCATTATATTTTATAATAATTCAGTATTATATTTTAATATTCAAGTATTGTTTGAAACCTTTTAATACTTTGTTCTACACCTTCAGTGTTGCTTTCAAATACTGTAGAATTACGTTTTAACCCTAGAGTATTAAATTTTAATTTGTCGGTATTAATTTCAAAACCAAAAGATATTATTCTGTCGCTTGGTTTTCCATTGCCATTGTTTGTTTGAGTGCGTCATTTACAATCGAGTTTATCTTGGATAACTTACTTGGAGTATTGATTAAAATAAAAAAAATGGGAAAAATACAACAAAATATAAAAACAAATATAAGCGATTCATTATAGTATCCAATAAGGATATTCTTCAACATAAGTAAGTAATTATACGAGTATATAAGTTCAGTCCTAAGCCTTTTTTTTTTAAATTGCGATTGTCTCTTATTTTTTAGTTCTGGACGCCGAAGAAATTGAAAGTGGGTTTGTTCTAAAATATCGGGATGGTGGTGATGAGATTCCGCGTGGTATTCTAAGTGACATAGTGAGACAATACTCAAGCTGTGCCTGCTTTTTTATTATTATTGATCCTGTTGTCCAAAAGCAGGTTGATCCTCAGTCTCTTTTTATACGCAAAGAAGTAAGTTACCTTTTTAATAGTAAATATTATTGTACTTCACTTCCTTCATTCAAAGGGTTTAGAATATATTAAGGATACTTCTCGAAGGACATTAGTCACAACAGGTTCGGAATAGATTTTATATTTTATATGACTTTGACATTCATTGCCCTGGAACAGAACAACGCCTTTTGATACAGTGGCAAAACTATGATAAGGTCGTGAAAGACATTTTTTTGAATTGTTTGCAGAAGAAGGCATAAAGTAAGGCGAGGTTTGTTTCAATTGTCTGTATTAATTCGGCCACTTCAACTAAATGCATACAATTTTCTTTAGATTGGAATCCGGATGCTTTCATCCACTTCTCAAGGTCCAAAACCAAACGAGTAGAAGAAATCATATTTCGAGAACTCGATTCCTAAACTTATGAAGCTTGAAAACTTGAATAAACTCCCAAAAAAATATGATATATCCGAGAAACAGCCCCATTTAATTTCAGTTGGACCGAACAAACAAGCTATATCACACTATTTTATTGTTGTGGACAGGAATATCATTTATTGTGCAAGTAACTATAACTTTTGTGAAACTTTCTGTTTTTTTTTTTTAAATTGTCTGTGTTCGAAACCTTAAAACAAATTGACTATTGTATTGTTTTGCATACCGATAAATAGTTTAAAGAATGTTTTATTTTTCTAGTTCAAGTCTTTATTAATAATAAAATATATGTATTATATGAAAATCAAGCGGACGATTTTTTATTTCCGAAAGTTTAATTTTTTTTAAATAGGTGGATGGATCACGAATACATTATACTTTGGTATTAAAATGTAATTAGTTTATGTATTACATAATAACCTTTTAATACATAAAATGAATCCAGTTGTGGGTTAAAATGAAATACATTTTGTATTATATTTAACTTCACTATACTTTAAATTAATACAAATTTGTATTAAAATTTAATACATTTGGTGTTTAATTACATTCAATTTATATTAGAATCAAATCTTAATTAGTATTAAAATATAAAATATTGTATTATATTCTAATATTCCTTGGGCTTATATGAAATAAAATAAATATTGAATTTAAGGTGGAAATATTAGATTTCAATATGCAGTTTATTTGTTTCTAATACAAATGTATTAAAATCATAAAAACAATTTTAATATGAAGGGTTTGATTTCAATACTTTTGGCATAAGAACCAATCTTATTATGTGTTAAAATATAATATTATGTGCATATTTTGTAATAACAAACATTATTTAATTTCAATAAACCACTGATTGATTTTTCAAATTTAATATATACAAAATATTCAATTGTAATATTTTTTCAGCGTTGTCATATATACAACCCCAAAAATATTAAAATTAATGCCAGTATTTTTAACCGTGTATGCTGTCCGATTGACCAATCCACAGACTTCCTAATTGAGTTTAAATTCTATTTCAATGGTCGAGAGAAATTTTCCCCAACGGAGAATAATGCAATACCGTACCGATAAATGAAGGGGCTTTGTATTTTGTCGCATTATAACCAGGAGCACGAATTGTTTTTTGATTGAATACGTGTTTTGTCCTTCAACTTTTATGCAAAATAGTTTACTTTGCAATCGACGACACATCTATTTTGGCTATGGACTCTTGACGGCAAAAGATATGTCAATTTTCAGTATGTGCTATACAAGCTAACAAAAATATTTGTTTATGCATCCTATTGCATTATAATTGGCGAATTGCAATCCTCATTGTTTATTACCTAAGTATGGGAATCGGTTGGGCTGGGTAAATTCACATTCGAAAATTATTTTATTCAACAAATTGTCAGATTCACTGAGAATAAAGTACATTTTATTGAAATAATCTTCAGTTATTTTATTTTTAACAATTCTTCTCAATGTACTGAGAAGTATAATTTAATTTATTTTAATATAATTTATTATACCTAAGCTTAATACAAACAAAACTTAAAACTGAACACAGCAAATCTTAAATCTATATGAGTTAGAAAGTAAGGGATGGCCTGTTTTAAATCGGGTTTGCTTATGTTCAGGTTAAAGGTACTGTTAAGCAGTTGTGAGCTGTGAGCTCTAAGTTGCATTTGGGTCAAGAATTTATTGAGAGCATAATTAGAATGGTGGTAGTCAAAAAGATCTAAGCTGACGAAGCTTCTAAGTCCGAGAGTTTTTTTGAAGCAGATTAGGTTAGGACAATCTATGATGCCATTTAATGAATGATGAACAAAAAGAATGTCGCCAATATGCGGGTGCAGATTGAGGGTTTGAAGGTTTAGAAAGATAAAATCGGTCTACATAAGAAGGAAGGTTATAAAGATTATTGTAGCCAAGGTCCCGCAGCGCTGATTCAGGATTTCAGTTTTGCGGTGGTCAAGTTGCCCGAAGATAACCGACCGACAAAATATTATAAAATAAATGGAATTCAATATTCTCGCGAAAAAAATGGACATCATACGAAAATAGTACAGTAAAATATTTATTCTACACAAATAAAAATGCTAGACTTCCATTAGTCTTTGATATAAGTACATTCAAATCAAAGAAGTTATTGGGTGCGGGATGTATAGATAAATAAAAATGGCAAGACGATGGTTACATAATAATACGTTTTTTTATTACCATACATTCATCAAAACAACAAGACAAAATCATGCTACTTTCTTGTTTTGGAAAAGAATCAATATCCAATGAGGAACTTTATAATGAACTAACTGGCCCCGCCCGGCTTCGCACGGGTAGACAAATCTAAGCTTCGCATAAAAATTACAAATGAAAATATAAACAAATATTTAAGATACTTTTTGTAATTAAATACTCTTTTCTGGGTTTTAACCCACTTAACGTTATAAATGGCTAAATTCGTAAAAATATGATCATCTAAGTCCAACCCTTATTACTTTCCCCATATAGAAAGATTTTTTGTAATCGAAAACAACTTTTTTGGGTATATGCCATTTCACTCTATAAATATCAACATTTTTAAATCGCATATTCCATTATTGTTTTACACCACTCCTCCCTATAAATATTATTTTTTTGAAAAAAAAAAAATATTCCCAAAGCCATTCCTTAGAAAAATTTGATACACAAAAAGAATTTTTGAAATCAACATTTCTTCTATGTCCTCCAAAAAATAATCTTTCCACCATAAAGAATTTTTAAAATCTTATAACCTATTTCTGTTTCTACCCCACCTCATCCAATATATACCTAATTTTTGAGCCACTTTCTAAAAATAACCTTTCAAACCCAAAAAGAAATCTTAAATCGTTTTTTTTTTATTTTTAACCCATTTCATCCTACAAATAGCAAAACTTTTAAAATATATGCCCTTAATGCCATATGCTAAGAATAACCTTTTAGACCCAGGTAGAGTTTTTTTTTCAATCGGATGCATTTTTTTTATTTTAGCCTATTTCACCCTACAAATGGCAAAAAATACAAAAAGAATTTTTGAAATCGGGCATGTGGTTTCTGAGATAAGCCCGAACAAATAAACAAACAAAGCAAGAGTTCCGCTTATAAATTTAGATTAAATGGTAATATTGAAATTAAATAAATCTTTTCTTATTTTATCTAATCGAGTCTTGAGTTTAAAAATATTTGTTCCATTTTCCAAAGACAAACCCAATCATCTTAGCCTTAGTATGTTCATTTTCACTCCACGTGGACTCAATTTAAGTCCACTAGTAGCGACTGGATTCAGAACATTATGCTGTAATTTTATAAAAGTAATTACAATAACCATTTCCTTAAATCTTCAAGCCTTAGTCAATTTAAAGCCTTGAACCACAAGATATCCATTTGTGATATTTTTTAAACTTTCGGATACAAAACTGAAATGTCAACTTTTTTTTTTAGTCACTTCAATTTTTTAGTTTACTAGCGGACTTGCAAATATGGTAAATGCTCATCACACTGTTGCATTTGCTTAATCACATTTAGGTACTTAGTTTAATCTTCTAAAAGTATTCACTAATTACGCCATTATCTAAACTAATTGAAAAACTTAAGAAAACACATTGTTTTCGAAATAATATTAAATTTTGGCATTGAAAAGTTTGTTTTTTCGAAAACAGTAACTTTTTGCCACACATGAGCCAGCCAATTAATTTTATTACACTTTGCTTACAAAAAGGATCCTGCGCTCATATAGAACTCTTTTTTGGTGAATAATGCAAGAGCTACTTTTTTTTTTGCTTAAAATCAACACTTTTTAACACCCCGAGCGCATAGGAACTTTTAGTAAGCACGAAAGTTTAAACCCGACCTAATTCGTCTGTAGCAGTTTAGTGGTTGAGTTTAATTTTAAATTAAATTTTCGACTTCGCAAGCATCCTATAAAATGGAGGAAGAATATGCTTTGTTGGATGCTTTGGATGCTGGATGTACATAAAATGCTTCTTCTTTTTTTCAAGCTACTTTTACAACCCAATCCCATCAAAAGTTAACGCTTGTGCCTTCCTTATTCTATACTGAAAAGATATGAGCATCATCTGTTTTATGTTTATCATTCCATGCCAAGAAGGGGAGTTGGGGTTAAATGCACCATCTCATAGGAATTCACTTGGTAGATTAGTTCATATTAATTATGTTCTTATTTCCTGGGTTCTTATAACAAATAGAAAATATTTCTGGACGATATTTCAAAATCAAAAGCCAATTGTTCATTATTGCTCAGAGATTTATTTATTGAAAAATCGAAAAGCATTAAAATTATTTTATAAAAAAGTTAAAATTATAAAGGGCGTTTATTTTTTAGAGGCGCAGAACATTAAATTTAAATAAATTGGCTTTATTTGATAGATATTTTGATGTCAAGAGAAGCAGAGTGGCCTAACTGATTTTTTGACTTATTTTTGAAATGGCGAGATTTAATATATTTGTATCTATTGATTTGAGTAGTTCAAAAATCAGTTAAGATCTTTCTAATAGACTCTTTCATCTCTGAGAAAACTCTTGCTGAAATTTATACTGTGTGGCATTTTATACTATACTCGTATGGCTCGCTCGGTTTCGCAAGGGTAGACCAACCTCAGGGTACATACATTAAAGGTAATATCATTAGCGTTTAAATTTGTGTTCATCTGTGAAAATGGCGCATCCAGTGTCTCCAGTTTAAGCTACTTTTTGTAATTGAATATACTACTTTCTGGGTTCTAACCCACTTCCAGTTATGAGTGAATAAATTCTTAAAAATATGATCATCTTAGTCCTGCCTTTATAACATTCCCGAGACATAAAGAAATTTTCTAATCAAAAACTACTACTTTATTGTGTGATATACCATTTCACTCTATATAAAAATATCAAATTTTTATAAATAACCTTTCAAACACAAAAAAAAAAATTAAAATCGGATATCCATTTTTTGTTTTTACCCCATTTCCACCTATAATTTTTTTATTATCATTTTTGCCCAAATTTATTCTACAAAAAGCAAATGTTTGAAAAATATCTTCTATGGCCCCTCAAAAAATATTATTTCAAAACAAAGAATTTTTGAAATCGGATTTCCCATTTTTGTTTTCACCCCTCCTTACCCTATAAATACCAATTTTTTAGAAAAAAAAATACCCTTTACACCATCCACTACAAATAACCTTTCAAAGTAAAAAGAATTTGTTAAATCGGACATTTTTATATTTTTACCCCATTTCACCCTACAAATATTAAAATTTAACAAAAAATATCGCTAAAGTAATCCCCCAAAAACAACCCTTTAAATACAAAAAGAATTTTGAATTCGGAAGTGTGGTTTCTGAGATTAGCCCGAACAAACAAACAAACAGCAGCATGCCCCCCCCCCCCCCCCCCCCCCACATACATGCCACAAAGACTTTCCTTGGGGTGAGTTCTTATTTCTGGGATGAGTTGCCCTGGAATGGACCAGTTTAGTTCTGGGATGAGCCGTCGGCGTCGGGGATAAATTGTCTTGGGACCAGTGGTTATGGGATGGGCTACACCGCACACAGGCTAAGGTTGTTGTGTTGTTCATTCTGTTTCTTTCTCTTTTCTCCGTATCGACCTTGCAGCCGTAAAATAGCCATAACTCCAGCCTATAATGACTTGGTGGTAGCTCATTCAAGTGGTTGTCGTTTCGTTCAAAACTTTACTGAAAAAATACAAAAAAAAACTTTTTTATTTTTTAATTCTTAAACGGGAATTTTTCGAAAACCCGAATTCATCACCCCTAATACCTTAAAAAAAGTGAAGTTTGATTTTTGCAACAAAAACCTCGCTGATTTGTGATAAATGTTTGATTAGAACAAAAATATTTGTTTACTATTCATTCAACCGCAACTTCTTAAATTTTTACCTCAGAATGAAAAATATGCCCATTAGACCACTGTTAACTCTATCAATCCGCATCTCCATCTCTTTATTTTATTTTTACCAGATAAATGCCTTTAAATAACTCTACCTGAATTAAAGGTTCAAAGTTAAGCACTATTATAGAGGAAGGACAGCTTTAATGAGGTTTTATGCTGCTTGTAATTTCTCTTACCTACGTTCTCTAATTAAACTAACTATTTTTTTTTTGTTTCTCTCTTTTATTTCGTGTTCAAATGTTACGCTTACGAGGTTGTTTGACCACGTTCTCTCACTTTTTTTTAAATGTTCTCCCAATGTTCTATGGAGTTACCTTAGAGAGTTCCATAATATAAAATTGCTAAGGTTGTTAATTTTAATTCGTATAATGAAACTACGCTATTGGAATATAATGGACAAAGGTAATTACAGAGTAACTTACTTGGAACAATCTTACAAATTAAAATTAAAGAGCACCATTTGCAAGAGTTTTATATTAAAATACTTACTGTTAACCGCCTCCTTGATGGGCGTATATATAATTTTAGCAATATTTGGTTTCTGTATGATTCATGCATGGTTGTGTCAGAAGTTCAAAGCAACCGGTGAAGAACTTTCGGAGATGTTAGATTTTGAACAAACGATACATTTTTATTTATAGAATTTTGTGAACTATAAAAGAGGTTGTTTTAATTTTGATTCTAAAGTGGATCCACGGGGTTGTTTTCGGGCCAAGACCCCCTTCCCCTGGAACCAGACATTTTTATATTGGCTTCCTGTTAATCAGCAAATTTTATACTATGAATTTTTTTTCACTTCTCGAGCAATCTTTGTGAAGCTGTTAGTTTTACCTGGTCGTATTTATTTAAATTAAAAAATTAAATAAACTTCCGATAATCTCAAATGAAGATTCCGTCTGAAATGGTAATTAAAATGAAAAATTAATGGATCTGAAATTTCTACTAGGCCCCGAAAAGGGTTTCGTTACACCGTCCCTCGGTCTTTAAGTCTTTGCAACCGTGTAATTTTACACCGTAATTTGAACTAGAGCCTGACTGATTTGCTTTAAGTTTTGGACAGAGCATTTCTATGTGATTCCCTAGAGAAGAAATTGGTATTTTTGTTTAGCTTATCTTTAACGGGCAGCTGCCATTTCTGAAACGATTTCAGTTTTTTTTCAAAAACGACTCTAAACATTTTCACTAAATTTCGTAACAGTAATTTTCGAAATGGTTGTGAGAGGAGTGTGTTTCAGGTTTTTGCAAAAAAAAATCGGATTATGGTAATGCATCGGGTTTTGAGAACATTGCCTTATTTTTCTGCTTTTAAGAGAGATTTTTAGTCCTAAAGAAGGTTTAAAAAAGCGTTTCAAATGATTCAATTTCAGTTGGTGTGGCTGCCTTTTTACTTGCGATATAGGTACTATATGGGAAGTTATGGATTCGTACAAAAAATCGAACTCGAGATTTTGATCAAACTTTACATTACGATGATAGAGAAGTCAAAAAAAGTGGGTCTCGCAAAAACGTCCGTCTGTCTGTCTGTCTGTCTGTCTGCCTGTCTGTCGGTTCGACTACAGCCTAAACGGATGGGTCGATTTTCTTTAAACTTGGTACCTAGCGTTTTTTGGAGATTCCCCCCACCCGTTTTTTTCTCTTTTTTTTTTATGACCAAAATTAACAGTAGCTGCCATACAAAATTTCTTGGCCAAAAAGGAAAAACTTATTTTTCTCAAATCCAGCGCTACCGAATTTGTTTTTAAGAACTCAATACATTTAAATAGTTATAAGTTGCCGTTTAATAAAAAACATGGTTCCGAAAAATGGTTATTAATGGTTAAGAACCATTTTTTTGATTTTCGCTTTTCTCGAAAACGGTTAAACTGATTCTGATCAATTTTTTTATGAAGAAGTATTGACACATTCTTAATAATATTGTGTACCAAAATTTTCAAAAAAATAATTTTTAGATCTTTAAAAAAAGTTTTAATATTTTTTTTTGAAAACTCAATATTTCAAAAACGACTTGGTCGATTTTCATTAAACTTGGTAAATAACAGTTTTTTAACTTTATCTAGAAGATATTTGACAAAAATTATTCTAATACTCAAAAATAACGGTGCCTCCCAGACAAATGTTAAAAAACCGTTATGAAAAATATTTTGTTTCTCAGAAACGACTCCTACGATTTTAATAAAAGTTTTTTGTGTGTTAAAATTAGTACGATCTACCATTTAAAATTTTTAAAGTTTATATTTTACGTTTATTAACAGTACCTCTCATAGAACGGTTTCTTTGATTTTCGACTATCTCAACATCTGATCAACCGAATAAAATTAGATTTTTTATACAGAAGCTTGTAACAAATATAAATAAAAGTGCGTATCAAAACTTTCTAAAAAATGATTTTTGGATTTTTTAAAAAAAATTCAAAATTATTTTTTGAAAATTCGATATTTCGAAAACTGGTAGCAGATTTTTTTGTGAAGTTCAATTTTTAACGCAACATTAATAAATGCTTTAAATTGGCTTACCAATTATTTTTCTCAAAAATGTTAAAGAAATTTTATATATAAAAAATTAATTATTTTTAAAACCGCTCCTACGATTTTCAAAATTTTTTTCTCATAAATAAAAATTTATATAAGAAATCAGATGGTGTACATCGCGTGGGGTTAAACGGATTCAAAGTATTTTGATCAATTTCTTTCTAATTTTGTTGATTTAAAACAATTTACCAGTTTAAATAGTATAATTTCTTTTTATGCATATTGCATATGTGCAACACTTGGCTATATTGTTAATTTTTGTGTACTCACATTATACCACCTGCAACTAAACTAAGCTTTGGGAAATGGATAAAATATAGATCCCATAGCTAATTTATTTCAGACTATAGAACCACAATGTGATCGCATATATGAGCAAGTTCGTGCGACCCAGTCGTGCATATTTTTTTTCTTTGTCTTAGTTTTTTTTTGTGATCGGAATGTGTGATGGATAGCAAAAGCTATCCAGAAAGCTATAAAGAAGTAAATTCTGATGGAAAAATAAATTAAACTTTTCCTAATAATTTTGATGCAGTAATGCAGCATCGAACATGTGTATACGTCTACGCATAATTATAAGTCAAAACCAGCTGCCAAATCGAATAGTTGTTAATTCTATATTATTTTTAGTAAATTAATATTTCAGAATGAACCCATCACACACACTTTTTTGGTCTATTTTATATTGTTATTTTAGTATTAAATTTCCTTTAATAAACTATCACACGAATTTCAAAATAAAGCGATGAAAGACTCATCTCAGGTCTGGTCCCCGTACTACCAAGTGCATATCAACCGAATTGAAGCTGTCCAGCGGAGATTTATTCGTTTTGCCTTACGTGGTCTTGGTTGGGACGATTCTCTTATCCTTCCTCCTTATGAAGATCGTTTAAAGCTGTTGACCTTGCAAACATTATATACTCGCCGTAACAATGCTGACATTATGTTTATTCATCAGCTATTAAATGGAAATATTGACTGTCCTTGCCTCCTCGAAAAGGTCTCTTTTAATACCAACCCGCACCGTTTTAGATCTGTCAACTTCTTTATCGTCTTCAATACCATCGTACCGAATACGGCCAAAACGAACCTTTGACTAGGATGTTGGATAAAGTAAATCATTCTAACATATTTGACCTTAACTTTAATAAACTTATCTTTAAACGTTCCTTCCTAAGAATGCCCTCCTGATATCTACCCATCCATACAATTTAGATTATAATTATAATTAGACTTAAGTATTTAAGTGTACCTACTCAATATTTAGATTTAAGATATATCCATATTATCTAGTCAACTTAGATTTAAGGCATATGTAATAGATTAAGTGGCTTGTATTAAGCTTAAATAAATAAAATAAGACACAAGTTGACAGCAAAAAACAATAACTACATAAAAAACTGAATCGGCTAACTAGTTCGTTCCTTTTTACACACCACATTAACACCACAGGCATACTAATTACTTCGAACTCGAGATTTTGAACTACAGTGTCGACACACTTTCGTTGTACACGTCTTACGTCTATAAAACCTTGCCGACACTACAAATCACAAGGAGAAAAAGAAAAAAACCGCTAAAAAAAATCACATGTATCTCAAAAACGACTCGAACAATTTTTATTAAAATTTGTCTGTGTGAATATGTTTCACATTTTGGTGAGAGGCGCTTGTTTGTAAAAATTAAATCTTGGGGGATTTGTCACTTCCTCGCAAGTGGCAGAATTTGAGAGGCTTGTGTATAGGTATCAAAAACGGCCTTAACAATTTGATACATTTATTGTTTGAAGAAAAATTACATAGTTTATAAAATTCTTAAGTCATTGCACAGCACAGATTTAATACACAATGTTAGGTTTCTGAAAAGCATATCTATATTTTAACATTTATAAATTTGAAGGAAAATAATTACAAAAAGTTTTCATTTGAATTTTGTTAATAACTATATCACAGTAATGCTTAAATAATAAATAAGAAAAAAAAAAAAGAATTGTTAGGGAAAAATATGTTAAGAAAATAAATAAATAAAACAGTAAATGAATAAATAAGTTAATAAATAAATAAATCCAAATATAATTAAATAAATAAACAACAAAGAAATGAATTATTAAATAAACAGGTAAATTACTTAGCAAACAAGTAAATAAATAAATAACAAATGTGAATAAATAAATAAATTAACAAACAAGTAGATATATAAATAATCAAACAAAGATGTACATAAATAAATTATTAAATAAGAAAGTTAATAGATAAATAAGTGGGAAATACAATACATAAATATTTTAACAAGGCGTAGTATATTTAAATAAATTAAAATGTAAATAATAATCTTCAAAAAAAAACACATATTACACAATAAGATAACAAATCTTATAAATCATTTTCGTTATTTGACAATTTTTAGTTTTTTTTTTATATACAAAAATACCATGGGTTGAAAAGTGCCATGGGACCATAAGCATCATTTTAAAATTTTATTTTGTAATATCTGCAATTTTTTCTTATGCATTTCAGCACAATCTCCCCAAATGGGGGGTGATCCGTATAATAATATCGCTTGAAAAACGACTTTAAAAATTATTGTGTTATGTTTACTAAGAGCCGTTGCTGATACGAAACATAAATATTATGGGCCTTAGTAATGACTTTCGGTAAATATGCGGGTAAAACACTTTAATACCAATATTTATTTTATTTGTTGTCATTTTTGTGTGTTCCTACTTGACAGAGCTGACCAATGAGATATCACAGTTATTTATATAAAAGTTACGGCTGGGTAGGAAACAATCCTTTCTTTTTCTTGTAAGAAAGATAGCTTGACTCTTTCCAGCATTTATGTGAATTCGCCAATAAACATATTCAAAAATAAAAACAAGGGCATTTTGAATATTGCTCATTATATTCGTAGGATTTGCATGGGATGGGTACATCGCAAGGTCATCAGCGTACATACCAAAATCACAATTTTGTAAGACTGGGAAGTCCGCCGTAAAAATATTGAATAAGTTAGGAGATAAAACAGATCCTTGGGGAACACCCGCAGGAATAATTTTAGAGACGGAACTTGTCTCAATCAGAATTTTTTTCACGGTTTTTGTAATAATTTAAATAATATTGCATACCAACATTTTTAAAAATATATTTATTTTGGATCTGAACAAATAGAAAAAAGTCCTTAAAGAATGGATTATTATTTTTTCCAAAAAAATATCAAGTATAAAAATCAAAATTTATTTAAAATGAAACAGTATTGTAAAAATTAAACATTTTTAAAAGAGGGCAATACTGCTCGTGGTAAGTGTTTCTGTGTATCTTTAAGATCATTTCGTTTTCTAACAAAAAAAAAATAGGAATGAATTGTCTCTGATTTTTAATTTTTAAAAAAACTGTTCGTCAATAGACATTTGAATGAATTATTTGTTTTTTATTGAAATCTACAAAATCTTATGTGTTACAACATTAATATGAATAACCGATATCGTCATAGCCTTTATAGTTTCCCTTTGGCATTTGATTTTGCAATGGTGATTTGAAAGTTTTAGTAAGGTCCACTTCTGTACTTCGTTTTCAGTTCCAGCGAGTGACCTGTCCAGCTTAACACAAATACAAATATAAAGTAAAGGGTTTTTCCACAGGGACGTTAGTAGAACAACAGGGACAGCAAACGACGCCATATTTCTTGCCGCTCTTTTGACATTTCTCTTCAGTAAGGTGTGCCATTTCATAATGGAAAGATATACGAGCCAACAACGAGTCGAAATTATTAAAATTTACTACCGAAATTCGGAGTCAGTGGCCTCAACGTTAAGAGCGCTACGTCCAATTTATGGTCGTCATAATCGTCCTAGCAGATCAACAATTGAGCGTCTAGTGGAAAAATTTGAATCCACAGGATAGTACAAAATGTTCCCGTGCCAGTGAGACAAAGAAGTGCCCGTAGTGTCGAGAATATTGCTGCCGCTGAGGCTTCAGTTGCAGAAAGCCCAAATGTGTCTCTCACACGTCGTTCTCAAGCGTTGGGCATCTCGGTGACGTCGTTGTGGCGAATTTTGTGAAAAGATTTTGGCCTACATCCTTACAAGATTAAATTGACGCAAGAACTGAAGCCGCTTGACCACCAGAAGCGTCGTATGTTCGTGAATTGGGCTGAGCTGAGCAACAACTTGAAAATGATTCAGATTTTCATCGAAAAATCATCTTTAGCGATGAGGCTCATTTCTGGCTGAATGGCTTCGTCAATAAACAAAATATGCGGTATTGGTTAGGCAGCAATCCACACGTACTCCATGAGTCATCATTGCGTCCCGAAAAAATTACGGTTTGGTGTGGTTTATGGGCCGGCGGCGTCATTGGGCCGTACTTCTTCCGTGATGATCAAGACCGGCACGTTACTGTGAATGGGGATCGCTACCGTTCAATGATAACCGAATATTTTTGGCCCCAATTGGATGATATGGACTTGGAGGACATGTGGTTCCAACAGGACGGCGCCACAAGCCACACAGCGAATGTCAAAATCAATTTATTGGAAACCAAGTTTGGAGAACGTGGTATCTCACGAAATGGTCCAGTCGCTTGGCCGCCTTGGTCGTGCGGTTTGACGCCGTTAGACTATTTCCTGTGGAGCTGAGTAAAGTCTATTGTCTATGCCAACAAGCCAGCGACGATTGATGAACTTCGTACGAATATCGATTGTTTTATTTTAAAAAAACTTGTGTAGCGCTCTTATTGAAAAACCCCATATATTAAAACAAAATTTTACCTCTTCCTTAGTAAGTAAGGTTTTAGGTCGAAGTTTCGAGCGTGGTGATGTTCAACTCCAGGTCCCTAAAATATATATACTTTAAAGCTATTATAAACATTAATTTAATATAACACTTTCAATCTGAAGAAGAACGTATCCTCGTTCGAAACCTGTTTATTTGACAAGACCTAAGCCCCAATAAGGAAGAGTTAAAATTTTCTTATATAAAAAATATCACGAAGCATTAAATATAAGTATGTGTATAGGTAGGTATATTAAAACCTTACCAAAGTTTAAAGATTAAAAAAGAACTTGTTATCTTGAAAATAAATGTTTCTTGTTCATGAGATAAACACTAATCAAAACATCCAAATCTGAATTGAAAAAGAAAAAAATATATAGTTCCTGCCCATGTAAAATATACAAACATAACTTTGTAGAAGAAAAAAGGGAAAACTTAAACTTCAAAAAGGATCCTTCACGTGAACAAAACATCTGGAAAGAGTTTATTTTTCAAAGAAAAGTTTCAAAGAAAAATTATCAGGTTTCGTTTTTAAAGAAAAGAAAAAAAAAACAAAATTTAAAGAGAAGAGTACAAAGTCTGTATGTGTGGTATTTTTTGTTTAAGTATCAAAATGAATAAAGTTCAACGTGGAAACGTTTTTTATAATAGTTAATAATTAAAATAGTACAGATTATCCGTCGGAAAAAATATAAGCATATCATCTCATGAGAACGGTGGCGATGGTGGTGGCGATGGCAGTGATGGTGGTGTTATATTTACAAAATTTAATTGTCGGCGTGTGGCAATGGCACAGTGGATGTTGTGGTTGACTGTTGGTTCGAGATCCACTCTAGGCAGCATTCTTTCCTTTCTAAGTTTCTTTTTGATGCCACCCGTGGTGATTTTCACGTGATAATAATAATGTATTGTGATAATAAAAATTATTTCCTACCCTCCTCTTCCTTCTATATTGAGTGCCGTGTAATTCAGGTTGGTTACATTTTTAAAGACTTTTGGTCTGATCATTATTCAAACTTTTTTTTTTTATATTTGGCGCGCACTAAAGGGGTTTTGACTACCCTTAAAATGATAAACACAGAACGAGCGATTAGGTAGGTTGGAGGGGATTTAAAAGGAGATACCGATGCACATTGGTTTTGAATGTCTGAAGATCGCAATGGGAGGGGAAAATTGAGCTGGGTAGAGCATTCCACATTCGTGTAGTGCGACTAAGGAAAGAATCCCTGTACTTAACAGTACGTCCGAAGTTGGGTTCAAGGGTAAACTGATGAGCATTCCTACAAGCGCGAGCGTTACGGTTGAATTGTTTAAGGGGAAGAATGCAACTGGCTATTTCACTAGAACACTGTTTATAGAAATAGTGGTAAAATAATAATAGACATAAAACATTGCGACGGTGTTCAAGAGATGTAAGTGTTTCCGTTATAGTTCTTTCACCTATCATTTTTAGAGCTCTCTTTTGTATTCTATCCAATAGACTCAAGTGGGTTCTTGGGGCACCTGCCCAAATATGGGAGTTGAACTCAAGTTTTGGACGAATAAAGGCTTTGTAGATAACAGCCAGATCAGAATGGGAGAAAAATTCCTTGCAACGACGGAGAAAACCTAAACACTTAGCAGCGTTTTTGGCGATGTCAAATATGTGGTCGTTCCACAAAAGGTTGTCTGTGACATACATACCGAGTACTGAAAGCTGTTAAGTTTCCTCTATGCAAGTGCCACTCATGGATAGTGGCATTGGGGGTGGGTTTCGCTTTAACGACAGGAGACTGCATTGGGTTTTTGAAGCATTAAATTCTACGCGGTTTTTGATTCCCCATTGGATAATGCTGTCGAGATCAGAATTTAATGAGCTTATCATACGCTGCCGCTCTAGTTCCACATCCGAAGGACAAGGATGTGAATCTAGAAATGAATATGAAAAGCTGAGGGTACTGTCGTCAGCAAAACAATTTAATTGATTAGAAGTTTCAGAAAAAAGATCATTGATGAAAATGAGAAAGAGAGTCGGAGACAAAACGGAGCCCTGGGGCACACCAGCATTTATTTTTAAGATATCAGACTTCAAGCCGTCCAATACAACTTGTATTGATCGCTCCGAAAGGTAATTTCTAATCCAGCGAAGAACCAAAATGCACGCATTTTCGATAAGAGAGCTTGATGCCAAACTCTATCAAATGCTTTAGAAATATCAAGTGTAATAATCTTACTTTCGCCAAATCGATGTAAAGATTTGTGCCACTGTTCGGTGAGATATACCATCAGATCACCAGTGGACCTATTGCTACGAAAGCCATACTACCGGTCATTTAGAAGCTTTCGTTCTTCAAGATATTTCTTAAGCCGATGATTAATCAGCGTTTTCATGACCTTGGAGAGAAGGGACGTCAGTGCAATTGGTCGATGGTTAGAGGGAGACGAAGACACGCCTTTTTTAGGGACAGGCTGGACAAATGCTGTTTTCCATCCACTCGTCTCTTTCCGAGTAGAGTAGGACAGATGGAAAAGCTTACGCAGTGGTTTTGCCAGCGTTCAAGAATACCTCTTCAGAACAATGGGAGGGATACTATCCGGGCCAGCGGATTTGTGAATGTCGAGATCTTTCAGAACTCTAGCAACTGCACGAGTGCGAAAGAAGATTTGTCCCATAAGATCGTTTACGCTCTCAAGTACAGGTAAAGTCATATCTTCTTCTGGCAGCGTCGAATTAACAGCAAATTGTGCCGCAAGCAAAGTAGTAACTGAGATATTTACCAGTGTATCAGAAGCTATCATACCAGTCGGTCAGGTTATAAGACCAGCCAGCACGACTCAAGACTTCCCCCCACAATATGTCTCAAATATATTTCAGGGTGAACATTTTTTACTGATGGTCTTTTTTCGAGTGGATGACAAACATAATTTTTTCATCCCGTCCTTTTAAAAAGGTGAATCTTCTCCGTTCAGCCAGGCAGGGCAGTTTTCTAAAAAAAATGACTTAAAACAGAACAAAAATTGTTAAAAAAAACAACGGTTACACTTAAAATGCCATGATATACCTTCTTGTACAGCCAGAAATTTCTTCTTTTATTTTGTTTCTAAATAAAGCTATTTTAAGAAATAGTTTTTGAAAAATTAATTATCAAACTTATAACTTAAAAAAAAAAAATCAAATTAATTTTTTTCAAAATTTTACGTAATTAAGTACTAATCTTATTTTCATAATTCAATGCTTTTAATAGTTTTTAGCCCAAAAACCAAGAAACCCGATACTCGAATGTCTTGTACTTTTTGATAAAATTGAAATAACGAAATCTACTTTACTACCCAAGCAATTTATTGGAGTCAAATAATTAAGAGAATTTAAGTAGAAGAGATTTTAGTTCCTGATTTTTAGTGTTTGACTAAAAATTAATAAAAGCACTAAATATTAAAACTAAAAACACTACTTAAAAAAGTAAAATTTTGAATAAATTGAGTTTCAACAATTTTTTTTTAATTTTTTTAAATTTTGATTTTGAAAATTGATTTTTCAAAAACTGTTAGTGTACAGCTATATTTAAAAACAAAATAAAAGAAGAAATTTCTGGCCGTATAAAAAGGTATATCATGGTATTATGAGTGTAACCGTTGTTTTTTTTTTTTTTAATTATGTTTTAAGTAATTTTTTTAGAAAATTGCCACTCCTGACAAACCAGGGGGGAGTAGACCCCCTCCCTTATGTCACAGCTTATGCTAATCACCTTGTATACAAAAACAAAACAATCTTTAAACGAAAAACAACCAAGAGAACAAGCTGGATTCAGAGACCAATATTCGACTTCGAGAGCAAGCCGAATTCAGAGAAGGCTACAAACCAGCTCCAAACAAGAAATCAACTTATTCAAAAAAGTCAACAATTCAAAAAACCACTTTTTCTTCTATTTATAGACTTCTGCAAGGCATTTGATATAATGTAACATGAAAGTAAATGGGAAGCTGTAGAAAAACAGAACATTCATCCATTTTACATTCAAACCCTTAAGAATATCTAAAGAAACAGTACCGCAAAAAGAAAAACCGAAGAACTGGTTCCCAGACAACTCATCCCCGACGACTCATGCCAGAACTCAAGTGGTCCCAAGATAGCTCATCCCGGGGCAACTCGCCCCGGAAATAAGAACTCTTCCTAATGAAAGTGTGAGGTATGTATGCAACCCCCCCGCTTGTGCTCACTATAGGATTTGGGGTAGGTGCTTAGAGCTTCTTAAAATGGCAGTGAACCAATTAATTAGATCCTAATTATCTGTTTAGCCAGCCGGCACTGGTTTTGATTTTCTCTTACTATAGTTTAATTTAATTTCAAATATAGAGCTTAGCAGTCCTCTTAATTTGATGTTTTTTTTTTTAATATTATGTAACATTAATTTAAATTATTTTAATTGATATGAACACATCAATTGGCGCCACTATGCTAAATTGTATGACATGCCTATCTATCTATCTTAAACTGCTTGCAGATAATTTGCATTGCATATTTTTCCCTTCATGAGGATAAATAAAAAAAATGTATTCTATTATCTAAAAAGGAAATCGTAGTATTTGCTTGGCGCCAAGATTCATTATCAACAGAAACTCTCGTTAGTTAAAAGTAGTTAAGCTTCGTTAGAGAATTCTTTAAAAGAGTTGAAAATGAAAGATGTGCTCTGTCGCATGTTGCGTTTAATTATTTTTAAATTAATTAGAATTTTATGTCAAGAAATTGAGTATTAATTTATTGTTAAGCCCAAAGAATGAATTTGGTGGTGAACCTTTCAATGAGTTTTTTCAGTGGATTTAGTAAGCGTCGCACCGTATTGGAATATGGAGACCATAGAAAAATATTAATTTGTTCTTATCAGCAGAGTAGTAAAGGCATAAGCGTGAATTTAGCTGAGGCATGAAGTTTTTTTTTAAATTTAAGAAGAATCGTATTTTTATAACAAGGTATCTAATTTATTTACTTCAAATTGCAGTAAATTCAAGATTTTATTGTATTTATGTGAAAATTTTGTTTCTTCAAAGTTTAGCTTCAATGTAAAAATTTTGTGTTTCGAAAATTTTTGTTTTCGTTAAAGCAAAAATTACAATTGCCAATACATCTGAACATTTTTGTACCACTGATTTTTGTTCCACAAGAGCTCGTTAAATAGAATAAACTTGCCTACAAAATATAATCTTTTCAATATCTAACAATATTAAAGCTTATTAAATGCCCTTAATTTTATATTTTCAACATATTTACTGGACACACCACTGATTTCAAAACAAGGTCACTTTCATAAATTAATCAAAACCACTCTTGGACCAAGTTCAGACCTCGGTCAGATTTAATTTGCTTCTTATTCTATACAGTCTGTCAACATAATTAGTTTGCACATCCTGTTCGCACAGTTTTAAATGAAGGCAGAAACTTTATTAAGTGACAGAATGCAATTAAAATCATAATTGCACTCAACAGCAAGGAAAGCGAAAAAGAAAACAGAGCCATGTTGACGAATAAGGACATAAGGTTTTTGCATGTTTTGTTATGCCCGGAAGTATGTATAAAGCAAGAAGGTTATATTCTCATTTTATTATTGTTAATAAGGTTAATAGATTTTACAACGCCACAAAGGTATTTTTGTTAATGAGACGAAACAAATTAATTATTTCTTGGAGTACATACAAATTGTATTTATCTAATAATAAGTACTTTTAGAAAAAATGCCTTGAATAGACTACAAGAAGCCAAGAAGGTGAACAAAATACAAATAGATTCTTACAAAGTCTTTAGAAACATTCCATGAAGCGGCAAATTCCGCAAAAGTGATTAATTTAAATAGCTTCCTTAATTAAGACTTTTTCAACATTCAAGATTTAAGAATCTAATGATAAAAGATTCAAATATGAAGATTTGACAACAACAAAAATTAAATGGAAAACCTAAAGAATAAATTGATAGACGCTTTAATTCATGCTAAAAATTTGGCATGCTATTTAAATTTAAAAAAAAAAAACCTCCCCGAAGAATAAAAAAGAAGACGGAATTAAAGATGTAGATTAGTCCCAAGACTACAAGCTGAGAAGAAAATATTTATCAAATGGGGTTGGTGTATAAATGCAGGAAAGTTTCCAACAACTAGGGAATTCCGCCATAAAATTAGATTTGTCACGCGAGCCGGTGAAACTCCTGGACGTTTTATTTAATAGAGGTAATGTTTGACTGTTTTTTGTACCTTCATATTTATATAGTTTTATTTGGTCGAAGGTCTTGTTTGTTCGTTCATCAGTGGTGTGTATTATGTTTGTATAGTTGTAGCTCCCAATAAATTATTAATTAATAATAATTCAATCCAACAGGAGCTATTCAAATTTATTCTGCAGTTTAAGCTGGACGTTAGCCTGCCTACGGTGCCAGTTACAGCTATCAAATCCATCATTCAAAATGTTTGTTGTTAGTTTTGAGACTTTAAGAAAGTAAAATAAATAATTACTTTCATGTAAAGCTTATGACTTAATTATTAACACGGTCCAAATGTGAAAAACATGGCGCCACCCGACAAACTAAAGTCGTACAAGGCTGCTGGTGTGGATGACAACCTTTCCAGCCGAATTAAGCGAAGCGGCGCGCGGGAGCAACAGAGGCATGTTATGTATTGGCTATACCCTCCAAAACTTGTCCTTTTTATAACGATGGAGAAATCTCTCATATATCCGTCTAAATCGGCAAGATCAACACCGACTTCTTTGATGTTGAAAAAGTGCATGGGATTTGGTGTGTAGAGTGATTAAATCGCTCTAAAATATATACATCAAAAAAAATTTGTTGAATCCATTAGTCGTGCTGTGCTATGTCCAATTTGTTTCTACGCATTTAATCACCTACGTACCTATCCAAAATCATGTCTCCTCCACAGAAACGAAATGGATCCCAAAAAATACAGAATGCTTCCACCTCCGATTCCTCTCCCTTCCAAAATGGTAAGTAAGCTCAAAGACATATGACAACTTATGATGACGATTTGATGTGGACAAAAATGGATGAACATTTAAAAAAACAAAGTGAGTCGTTAATCTCAATATTGTTTAATAAAATCACAGAAACCGAAAAGAACATTAAAGACCAAATTGAACGCGATATAAGTGAACTTAAGCAAAGTGTGAGTGGCATAAGCCACAGAGTCACTCAATTGGAATCGTATAACAAAACAACACCACTAGCCTCGGCGTACACTATCCGTGGAGCTGTTTATGTAAAACGTCTTGTCACCGACACAGCTGTTCTAGTAGGCTGCTTGAAGAACTTACAAAAGATTGCCATATCAAATGCTGAATGACTGAACAACTACATATAATAAAAACTAAATATACATCTACTTTAAATTTCATAGAATAAATATTTATGCTTTGGGGTTATAAGGCCTTTCGGGCCGATAGGTCCAGTCGTGGAGTGGATGGAGCTCTTTTCGTAAAGGAGAATCTTAGGTGTAAACTGCGCTGTGTTTCAAAATCGGAGAATGAGATGGAGTATGTGTTTGTGTATCTGGTGGGCCCGGTGAGTAAACTTCTTATTGGCGTATTTTACAGACCCAATAACTCCATTAGTTTAACACCCTTGTTAGCTCTTTTGGAAGAAGTTTCACTAAATTGCTCAAATGTAGATACTCATGTGTGGTGATTTCAATAGTAATTTACTGGTTGAAAATAATCTCGGCGATAGCCTGAGCATATATGACAGGTCAATTTTAACCCAATGCTCTCACGCAGGTGAGAAATATGGTTAATCCAGTACTTTATCACTTTATTGTATACTTATCTGACTGATTATAAAAAAAAAGAGTAAAAAGAAAGTTAATCCTTTCATCTGTAAATTGAACTAAGAATCGAGTAACGAATAAAATAAAATAAATGGTTTTTCTTAGAAAAAAGTGGTTTTTGTTATTTTTGATTTTCTCAAAAACTGCAAAATATTACGACATTCGGTTTTTTGTATTTGATTAAAAATAAATAAGAGCATTGAATGTTAGACAAAAACATAATACTTATTTACGTAAAATTTTGAAAAAAAAAATTGTTAAAAAAAATAAATAATTTTTTTTTTCAATTTTTTTACTTTGAAAATTAATTTTTCAAAAACTATTTGCTCGAACAACTTTATTTAATAACAAAATTAAAGAATAGATTGCTGGCTTTTCAAAATGCTATAGCATGACTCCATAGGTATTACCGTTATTTTTAAATATTTTTTTTCTGTTTTAAGTCATTTTTATGGAAAATTGCCCTTCCCGCCTAAACGGGGGGAAATAGACCCCCGCTTCCACGCTCTAGCTTTTTGTCACACCTTATGCAAATCACCCTGTATAAACGAACTTCCTACCGTTATAAAACACTGTAACACATCTATGTATGCTGATGACGTACAATTGCAATTAAGTTGTCCAATTGGTCTTTTGGAACACTTTGTTTGCTGTCTTAATGATGATCTAGAGAGAATTTCGCACTGGTCTCGATCAAACGGGCTTTTATTAAACCCATTAAAGTCAAAATGTCTAGTCATATCTTAAAAGCCAGTTGATCTTTCTTACTTTCCTCCAGTGTTACTGAACAACGTTCCAATTGAATATAGTGAAACAGCTTAAAATTTAGGAGTTCCCTTCAACCGCAGATTAACGTGGGATACTCACATCAATTATATAGTCGGTAAAACTTATGGTGCGCTCCGTTCCTTAAAAACAGTACAATATTTCACTCCAGTTAAAACTAGCATTACTCTTGTCAAAACGTTAATAATACCTGTTCTTACATATGGATGTGAAATTTGTTGCTCGATTAGTTTTGAAAGCAAAAGAAAACTTAACGTGGCATTCAACAGTGCTGTTCGATATGTTTTTGGGCTACGCAGATACGATAGTGTATCAATTTTTTTTCAAAACATGTTTTAAGCATGTCATTCAACAGTTTACTTGAGTTCCGCATCCTAATACTATTCTCTAACATCTTGCTTACCCGTGAACCGTTTTATCTATACGAAAGAATAAGAACGACTTCTTCAGGTGGATCTGGGAAACTCATTCATCCAAGATACTCTTCCCTTACATCTGAACGTCAATTTTTCGTCAATAGTATCCGCCTTTGGAATCGTCTCCCTCGGTATATCCGAAGATTAGGAAACACATTGGGAGTACAAAGAGAAATAAAAAAGCATTTGTCACAAATTTAAACTAAATCAACAAGAGCAAGAAACAATCACACAATAAGCATTTAAAAATAATTAAAAATAATTATCAAAATTTGTTATGAGTATTTATAAATATTTAATATCAATTGTTTTACTTTTTTGTAAGAGTTCCATAAATTGTTATATGGAACCTATCACTATTTTATGCTATTTTATAAGATATTATATCTTACTGTGTAGGGAAATCGAATTTAAATAAAATTAAATTAAAATTAAAAATTAAAAATTAAAAGTGCAAAAAAAAAAAAAAGGTCTAAGGTAAGGTGGCACGTTATCACGCAACCTATCTTTAACATCGTTCGTGAAGCAATCGTATACTACTTTGATGTGAAAATATTTAACAGCGAACTCGACTTTAGGATGAAATTTTTATTTTAAACTTTTTATGGCGGAATTATTAGTCCGCAAACGCAATTAATTTCCGAATCCAATAATCAAACAAAACAAGATAAACGAAATTAATAAAATGAGGTACCATAAAACGAACTCTGTCAATAAAATTGAATTCAAATTAAATTTTTCTATAATGAAAAATTAAATGAAATTACGGGGTGTATTCAAAATAAAAATGGATGCCAGGAAATCTTATGACAGATACCTTTGTACTTACCGATACGTCTGTGAAGTTGGCATAACAATTTTCACCTAGGCTAACGGGACCATAATAGGAATTTGCAGTTTTTTTTGCATTTCCATTCCTGATTTTGCAGTTCACCAAATAGTGGGTGTAATCCCATGTACTGCTAACTTCACTGTGAAGTTGGCAATTTCTTGATTTGTTTTTAAATGAGGACTTCAAAATTTTGAGTAATTTTATTCTGGAATTGCAAGAAAAACTGCAAATTTGGGTACATATTTCAAAGCGATAGCTTGTGTGGTTGCTTTAAAAACCCCATGTACTGCTAACTTCACAGTGAAGTTAGGTGTTTAGTATGAATTTTTTTTTATTTGACGACTTCAAAATTTTGGGTTATTTTTTTCTTGAACTGCAAGAAAAACTGCAAATTTGGACACTTACTTCAAGTTCGTAGCTTACGTGGTTGTTGAAAAAACAGCATGTACTGCCAACTTCACAGTGAAGTCGGCGGTATAATTTGATTTTTTTGATTAATTTTTCTATATGAGGACTTCAAAATTTTGGGTAATTTTTTTCTGGAACTGCAAATTAAACTGCAAATTTGGAGCCCTATTTGAAAGTGATAGCTTGTCTGGTTGATTAAAAAACCCCATGTACTGCTGACTTCACAGTGAAGTTGGCAGTACAGTATGAAATTTTTTTCAATTGAGGACTTCAAAATTTTGGGTAATTTTTTTCTGGAACTGCAAAGTAAACTGCAAATTTGGAGCCTAACTGCAAGGTTCTAGCATGCGTGGTTGTGGAAAAAACCCCATGTGCTGCCAACTTCACAGTGAAGTTAGCAGGACATGGGATTACACCCACTAAACTGCAAATTCCTGCTATGGTCCCGTTAGCCTAGGTGAAAATTGTTATGCCAACTTCACAGACGTCTTACCGATGCTCATTTTCTTAAAAACTACAACAAAACAAAGTAGTAGCGCATTGCATAATGGTTAGTGCGTAAGAGAACTGTCACATTAGTCGTTCGGACTGGGAAAACAAATTTAGGTCTCCACCATTTCGGTCGACAAACACACACACAGGAATGGTTGAGAGCTGTAAGTCACTAACGGTTCTCGTTATCCACGAGCCTTCGCGCCACCAAACTTATTTTATTTATTTAATAAAAAAAAGGCCAAATGCAAATTTTTGTTTGTGTAATTAATATTTATTAAATATCTGATGGCGCGACGTTTCTATTCTCGTTGGAATCTTTTTCAGGGCCTGAAACAGGAGAATGGATAAAAAAATAATAATAAATAGGTGTACACATCAATTTTGGCTAGATCAATTACAATCTTTTCACTTTCTGTATAAGAAATATCAACTGTGTCTTTAGAGAATTTTTATCAAAAATTGTTGTATACAAACAATGTTAATTAAACACGTACGGTACAAATATGTTATTAATTAATTTGAAAAACCTGACACTGAACAGTCTTAATCAGCGAAGCGTAAACAACAGTTTTAAGAAAATGTCACACTGTAGTACCTACATATGACAAGACAATGAGAAGTGCTATAGGTCAATTGAACACAGGGTGTTTTTGGAAGATTTTTTAAAAGGGTTCATATAAATGTCACTAACATTTTTTGACTCAACACTTTTGGAATTTCCACAATTATTACAAGATTTAATGTGATTATTTTCTGAAAACATACGTCTGCTGACATTATTCGAATTTTTGATGGCAATGCGAACGTTTTCACAGGTTTTGGTGATTGATCTTGCGATAAACAGTGACACATTTTGAACCAAATGTAGGTAAGGAGTATCAACTAGATGCGGTTGTTTTCATAGAAATTATTATAAGCGATTGTGAATTGTTTCGCAAATTACAGTGGTTGATTAAGCGATTGACAAGTCTCTTCAAGCTCGGGTTGTGATTTTCGGTAAGCATTTCAATCAAGATATTCTGATTATCTGGAGAGAAACGTGCGTGGCTTAGACGTTTGACACCATCGATGAGCCCGTACGCTGTACTTATTTTCTGGTTCATTAGGTGTGTTGACTTAAAGTTCAATAAACATCCCGAAGACACAGGCTTTTGATACCAACTTGTAAAAAGGGTTTTGTCTTTTTCATAACGAAACACTTTAATAATCTATAAAAACGGACTACTGTTCAATAATTTTCGTTCAACAGAAAATTGTATTCTATTGTCAACACAGTTGAATAAAAACAAAATCTCGCCAATTGAATGTCTGGGCAGCAACAAAGAACATTTCAATTCTATGAGAGTGTTGATCTATTATTGCTTGCATCTTACCCAAATATTTATATCATCCAATAACAGCGACACGAGAATAGATGATATTGGAGTACCATGGCTCTTTTTGCAGCATTGACCGTCGTCGTACAAAAAATAGCTATGTGAAGTGCAAATCGTTATCATTTCAATAAATTCATTCTTTCAAAATAGAAGTTGTTGCAATATTATTACTCGAATTTAAAAGAAGATTATGATGACGGAACTAATATACCGCGACTAAGGATTATACGAATCCAATTATTATAAAGTAAGCGAAAACGAATTTAATTATTAATTATTAAATTTGTGCAACCGGTACACGCGGAGGTAAAGATCGAATTGACGAACTGTCAAACGATCAACCAAAGACAAGAGATAAGAGAGAAGACACGTATATTGCAACAACACTGCCACAACGATGCAGCCAACCGGCTAGTCAGCTGGGGGTGGGTTCGTCGAATTAAAGAATATAATGGGTACACGAAATGTGATCAATTTGAATCGAATTGGTAAAAAAAAGGAATCGAATTAAAATAAGTAGGTAACTACAGGGGCGTACTTACGCTACAGGGTGGGCGCCAGGAAACTGTTGAGGGTCGTTTGCCTTAACCGGGAATCTGAAATTCGTCTTCAAAAATATGAAGGAAACGCAAATATTTTTATTCCCAATGGGAAGTTCAAAGAGTTTATTTTAAAATATCTGGGAAACCTTGGCTTGCGCCGGGATTAAAACCCAGAATTTTTTCGATAAAAAGGTAAATATAAAAATGAATTATTGTTCCAAGAACAATCAAAAAGAAAGGAATGAAACAAAGAAAAATTACAAAGCAAAGACCGTAAGAATGGACCGCTATCACTCGGTCCCGGAATAAAACGGATAAAGAAACCTACGTTAATAATGGGTCACGAGTCCCACAAAATTACTGGGATAAAACGAAAAGAAATCAAGGGCCAACCGAATATTATATTTTCACTCACTTCATAAAACGAATTATTGTAAACACTCTACTTATCTTATCTTTTTTTTCCAACTAGTTCCTTTCCTTCCTACTTCTTTTCTCACTTATTTATTCGCCCCGTTCTGGCGACTCCAAATCAATACTTCCTCTTTCTCCAAATTATCTCCTTTACCGAAACACTTTCAAAATATATCCTAAATCCTAAACTCAAAATTACTCAAACTATAATTTATATTTTATTTTCAACTTTTTTTTCTTTTCTTTTAAATTTCTCAAATTTCTAAAAACCTCTATCGGCTTAACTGGTCAACCAAGAAGTGGTTGGTCATGCGTTGCCTATTCGTCTTCCTTGGCCCCTCTCTCACTCACACACTCACACTCTCAAACAACAGCTTTCGTGGAACTCGGTTGCGGTACCACTCCGACGTTGAGGTTCATCGAAACTCTATCACTCACACATTCAATGGATTCCCCAAGTTGTTGGCGTTCTTCCAAAACTTGACGAATCCTCGGCCGAATTCAGACTTATTCACAATAACTATTTTCGAGAAAAGCAAAAGAATACAAAAAGTTGAAAATATTATTCTGAGCATTTTCTCAGCTACTCTACTCAATATAATTTTTTGAAAATGTTTCGAAGAAGGAGCCTACAATTTAATATCGATTTTCTTAACATATTGAGGAAACGAAGGAGGAAGGCAAATACTCAAATTAACTAATTATCGCGCAATCTACTATTCAGTGGACCCTTGGGCAGATTCGGGGAATTGGGGACTAGCGTTTAGCGTTCCATTCTTTTCTGCGGTCGATGTTAGATTAAGATTAAATTTATATTTTAGGATGGGCTTATGGCCATGATTAAAAAAGAAAGTTGACTTTAGGTTGGTTTAATGATATTGTTGTTGTGTTGTTGTTTAGGTAATATACACTTTAAGTGTACGTGTATGTTTCGTTCTGGCGTCTTCTCTGAATATTGTTATTTGTATTATGAGCTTCCTCGCTCTCTATATAGATGGCGTGCGAGTCTCCAGCCCATCCGCTGGCTCAACACGGTCGAGTCAAGTTTTACCTACTTTGTCATCCTCTCCGAGTCATCCTTAAACTCCCAGAGGACGACGGACTCAAAATGGGGGTCGAAAAATAGGAATGGTTGGGATCGAGGGGAAAACAGTTATCAAGGGTTAGACCATGACGAAACAACATGGTCAGAAGAAGGTTTTAAGAACCAATTAAAGAATGGTTTTGTTGCGGTAACAAAGTATGACATGTCATTTTGTCACATCGTCTATCGAAGATGTCAATAATTTAACTGACTGGTGTGTTAGTAAACAACGAAACTTCGTCGAAAGAAACCATCTGTTCACCATCTTCAAATGTTAAGAAATTCACAAAATTCATATGAATTTTGTACATGATATGATGACTTTGACTGCTTTTTTAAGGATTCCCACAAGGTGTATAAAGTTAGCAGGACACTTTTCATAATTCGGAATAAAAAGTATGTTTGGGCTTATGGGAGAGCTTTTTCCAAAGCAGTGACGCCTGATGCACGCTCCTATATTCCCTGTACTGACAATTTTTGTTGAACAGAGTATGTAGTAATTAGCTGCTAATTAGTTACGCCAAAAACAAATTTTTCGCTCTTTTGGATTCCGAGAAATTGGGTGTCCTGCTAACTTGATGTCAAGTCAAGCAAAACACCCAATTTCTCGAAATCCGAAAGTGCAAATAATTTGTTTTTGCGAAACTGATTAGCGATTAATTCATTTTCAACAAATATCCACTTCCGGGATGTCACCGAGCCAACGACGTCATCAACAGAAAAGTGTGAATAGTTAGCAACGAACATTTTATTTAATTCTGGCAACGTCGTGGGAATTTGTGCTGAAGTAAAATGTCAAATGGTTCTAGTAAATTATGAATTGTCTTTTAAGCTTTCTTTTTAAAATTGCACTTGAAGAAGGAGGAACGAATTCTCCTACGACGTTGTCCGCAGATTAAGTTGCTTCACCTTTGTAAGTTATTTATTTCGTAAAATTATATCTTCTTATTATTTATAATTTAGAAAATAAAATCAAGCAATTGTTTCCTAAAGGAAATAAGATTATTTTTATTAGGGAGAAAGCAGAGGATCGATATGTTTTATCAAGCTGCGGCAACACGGGTCGTTTATGTGTATTTTCGGGAAAGGTGTCCTGCTAACTTGACGTCAAGTTAGAAGGACACCCAATTTCTCGGAATCCAACAGAGCGATTCATTTTTTTTTGCGTAACTAATTAGCCACTAAATAGCAGCTAATTACTACATACTTTTTATTCCGAATTATAAAATGTGTCCTGCTAACTTTATACACCTATTCCCACAGCGTGTTCAGAAAGATTTCTGGTTGGGATATTTATAATAATTGACTAACAATTACAGCAAATACATCCGCAAACTGAACTTTTTTCGAACTGTAGGAAGTTCCAATGATAACAATATGAACGCTTTTTTTATGAATCGACACATGTACTCAAGTTTTTTCTATAGTATTCAAATCGAATGCACTTTATGCATAAATAACGGCTATTTTATTTTTATTGTAAATCCTCTTACTTTAATGGATTCTTGTGAAGTCATGCGTGAATAATCGAATGCATTTTTACTCGATATATTATGAAATCCGTTGTATATCTATCTACTCGTGCATGCAAATATTCAAGCCATGGAATTTTATTTTATTCAATTTTATTTCTATTCGATTTGCTTTCATAAAGCATGCATTCCATAGACTGGGTCTAGGGAAATATTTGTGTTTTAATTCCAAACGTGCAACTGGAAGTGATGGCTTTTTCTCTGTTAATAGTATGACGATGCGTTGTGTATTTGCATTAGGCTAAATCTAGTTTAATTTGTATATTCTGTTGAAATGTAGTTTTTTTTTTTTGTTATGCTAACGATAACAGCTTGTTATGCGTTTTTAATTAGTTTTGATATTACTATTTAAGCTTTTAAAACTTAAGTTTATTATATACAAATAAAAACATGTTGATCACGAACACTTATTTTTCATTTCCCCAAGGCCTGTAATATAAAAAATAACAAACTCTATTAGTTTTAAAAAATTTAAAATATTTTTAGTTGCAGCCTGTTATGAAATACATTCAAAAATAAAATTATGCAAACATTATGAGCAATATGAGCGTGACTAACATGTCGAAGACTGGAAACTCAAAAATGAAAAAAACACAAACTTCAGCAATATAAAATTAAATACAGAATTGGGCGCCACGAACTTGATCTTATGTGCGATCACACTGTGATTCCAAGTCTGAATCTTGTGAACCTAGCTATTTATCATATTTGCAAGGAAAGAAAAAAGTTATGGGAGCCTATTTCATGAATTAATTAATAAATGTGGACTTCAAAATTAAATTTCAAAAAAAAAAAAAAAAATGATTTACCCATTTTTGAAATAGCTATCAAATTAAAAAAAAAAAATTATATTGAAAATTTTGATATATAATTAAATACCTACTATTACAAGCTTTTATATAAAAATTTTAATCGGATAGTGAAATAGTCAAAAATTAAAAAAAAAAACCTTCTAATATCAATGAATTTTCACAAAAAAAAATATCAAAAGCAGTTGAGATGTTTTCGAGAAAAGCGAAAATAAAACAAATATTACTTTGGGAGGTGCTATTAATACCATTTTTCGATACCATTTTTTATTAAAAGGCAGCAAATTTTACTGTTTTTTTATTTAAATCTTTTTGGACTGACGATAGGCGGCTTGGCACCCTTTGAAATAGATATATCTCTAGCCAAACAAATAAACGAATTATAAATTAATTCCTAAACAATTGGTGGTAGTACCTTTAAGTTGTTGTTGTTATTCAAAAATTCAATTAAATGATATAAAAGTTTTAGTTTATAAAGGTACTGTTAATGCTACCCCATAGAGCCAGGGACCTCCACCGGTGGGCATACTTCAGGCATCCAGAGTTTTTTTTTAAATCGCGCAAAGTGCGTTAACGCACACCCACTTTTAATGGCGAAAACTGTTATAACTGTTATAAATTGTCATTCCTATAGTCTCGTCCTTTTGCGAAACCCACTTTTTTCGTCTTCCTTATCATCTAAATATCAAGTTTGATGAAAATCTCGATTTCAATTTTTTTACGAATCCATAACCGGCCATTTATCACAGGTTAAAATAATACAAATGCAAAAAATCATAGGAAACCATGCAGTAATGAGAGAACCATGATGTTATGAAAGAAACACCTAATAGTTGTTAATTAACAATTAATGGCCCGGGAAATTAATTCTGTGCGAAAAAAGAGCGGAGTCTTTTCCCAAATTATCTGCTACAATTAAGTTGCTTTGCACATGAAACGCTAACAGTAAACTGTGAATTGTGAATATTCGCGAATGGTACTGCATATCAAAAAGCTCAACGAAATTTGTCATTTTGTATGGGATATTTAATTTCGCATCAGCAGCATACTACTAGGTTTAAAAGCGGAAAGAATTAGACAGCACGCTGTTTTGAGCAGTTTTAATACTTCTTGTGCGCTCAAAAATATAAATTTGAAGTTCTTCAGGAAGAAAAATGTATTTAATTTTTGTATTTTTTTTAATTTACCTTATACATATTTCTCTTCACCCTTTGGAAAAATATATAATTTTGAGTGATCCTTTAAGTCCAGCCTTTATTAAATAAAGTCAGATATCACTTCTTTGTTTTTACTACATTTCACCTTATAAATAACCATTGAGTGATCGATCTCCAATGGCCAATCCTTATTACTTAATTTTCAAAATGAAAAATATTTTTTTTTAAATCAGATATGTGTGTATAATTTTTTGTTTGTATGTACCACATTTGAGCTTATAAACAGCAAATTTTTGAAAAAGAATATCCCTGAGGCCACTTCTTAAGAACAACCTTTTAAACCCAAACATAATTTTTATAATCAGTGATTTCTGAGATTAGACCGAACAAACCCAGATTTCATCTCTATTTATATAAATATGTACATATGTAGATACATGTGTAGATGGAAAAGATAGAGTATAACTAATGCGTTCCTATAATCCTAGTTCATGGCCTATAAAGTGTATTAGTTTTCATTTTAACCCAACTTCCCACTCAAGATGATGTTTAAATTTCAATGATCATTGGCAAGATAGTTCAATCATTGAATTAATAAAATAATAAAAGTCATTTTATGTGAACGGTTGAGCCAATATGAAATTTTTTTGAAATGGATTAATAATAATTGAATCATCATCTTCATATTTGGTATCAAAGTAATTATCAATTTTGCTTTCTAAACGTCTCAATATTAGCAATTTATTAAATTTTTTAATGAAACCTATAACTGGCGCCTGAGAATATTTTATTTTATAGAGATCGTATAGAGAGTATAGAGTATTGGTATCGAACCTGTAATGAGAATCAAGCCTTAAAATTCGGGAATAAATATTGCCACAAATAATTTTCCTCGTGTTTTCTCTCATCAGCTTTAAGGTCTTAAGTATATCTTCTTAATCACAACCCTGTTCTATATTTAAAAGCATGTGAAACAAACTATCCTATATTTTCTTGTCGGCCATAAAACACTTCGTCTGATGCTTTATTTGCAGACACGCGAACCTTCCTTCCGGAGAAATGTATTTTCATATGACGCCTTCCTCCTGAAACTACCAGTGATATGGTTTGTTAATAATGTAAGGAAGACATTTTTCCAGTCATCGAATTCAACTTTTAGCTGTCATAAAATGTAATTTTCATACAAAGGTTGTATAAGTGTTCGTTAAACATTTTGCACCCGACCCTGCTATTGAAGCTTTGTTATTTCCTGAATGCTGTGCAATATGTATGGTATTTAAGGTATAGAATGTATTTAATGTCATGAATTTAAAAATATAAAGAGATACAAAATATAAGGTGCTACGCATTTCTGTCCCAAGTATGTTTGAGAAATGAAGTCAAAACTTAAAACCTTTTCCTCAAACTGTGTTGATGGAACTTTTGAAGGTGTACCTATAAAGTTAGCAGGAAACTTTCGACAATCCAGATTAAAAATTATGCTAAGTACCTGCTAGTTAGTTGCTTATTAGTTAATTTGACATCAACTAAGTAGGAAAACTTTCTCAATCTGGAAATGGATATTTGTTGAAAACAATTTAAAAAAAAAAACAAAAGCAAATTAATCGCTTTTTCGAGTTACGAAAAATTGGGTGTCCTGGTAACTTGAAGTTAAACTAGCACGACATTAATTATTAATTAATTCATTTGTTTGTGTAAATAATTAGCAATTAACTATAGCAGCTAATTAGGTACTACAAACTTTTTGTTGGAAAGTATTAAAAACTTTAATTATACAATTTCCAGAAAGCTCATAATTTGTAAGTTATCATTTATCAATAACTAATTATGTCAATTGATAAAATAAAGTCCAACAAGTCCAATTAAATAGTGCTAAGTCTTCTACTTGGCTGATGTATTTCAGTAGTATATAGAATTTGTATTATAAAAACTTTCATATAAAAATAAATTAAATATTCACTCTGTTCCTACGTTCAAACAAATAAGTTGTTTTTATTTCTCGAAGAAAATATAAATTATATTTCCTAAGGACAAACCAATATTTCATCAGGTTATGGGCCCAGGAATTGCATCCGTACAGGATAAATTTATAGATGCCGTTGAAAAATTAAAAGGAAGAGAAAATTTTCATAACTGGAAATTTACAGTCGAGCATGCTAGGAACAGTGAAAAAGGAAGATACCAATGAAAAGGCTATGTCAAGATTAATTCTGTACAATTCTCAAAATTCGTATGCGAATATTCAAGGAATATCGATTGCAAAAGAAATTCGGGAGAAACTGAAATCGACGTATGATGATTCCAGACTCACCAGGCGATGTGGTTTATTGCGAAAATTAACTACAATAACTCAATTAGTTAATTGTTCGAATATTGGTGAGTATGTCGATACTGTTATAGATACTGCCCAGAAGCTCACCCTGATAGGCATGAACTAAGAATGGGTAGGTAGCTTGTTCCAATGGAAACAAATGACGAACTCAATGGATTTGCAAAGGAAAGATCTTCAGATGATCCAGATTTAATGGGAAAATGTCTGCATCAAAATCTTGGTTATCAACAATCAGAAGATGGAAGAGCAAGTACGATTCCCAACAGTTCAATTCATACATCAGAATTAGAAATGAAGACTAAGTCAGACGATGACTTTCAAGAAGCAGAAACCGAGACCCAGGAAGCGGTGACCAATGCTTCTTTTTTAGAAGAAGAAGAAAATGTTCCTCGTCGAACGAACAGAATTCGTAAGACACCTGACATGAGTGACAATGTGACCTATTTTGTTGATGGCAATGATACCAATGATGATCCAGAGAATTACTTCCAGCCCATTAATAGTGTCAACAACATAAATTGGACAAATGCAGTAAAAGAAGAATTCAAGTCACTAGATGGAAATAAAACATGGAAAATATCTAAATTGCCCGAAGGAAGAAAGGCGCTTACTACAAAATGGATTTTCTAAACTTAGCGAAATGAAAAAGGTGAAATTTCAAGATACAAAGCAAGTCTTGTTGCACGAGGATGTGCACAACGTAGTGGTGTAGATTATCAAGAGACATATTCACCAGTAATCCGATACAGTTCGATGCGATATCTAAAGGGTGTTTTTTTTAGACGTGTGGTTTTCAAGAAGAAATAAAACGCATATAAATTAATGTTATGGCCAAGAATTTAGCTTTATTATTAAGATAAGGGTTTGCCATTATGTTTTAAAAATGATTTTGGGCAAGTGGCTGCCGTGGCTGGCTCAAATAAATTCCAAACGAGAGGCTCAATTTTCGACAGCCCCAATTGTTGCGTGCGATGGCGGATGGACTCATTCGGGTCTTCTTCAATTCTCTGCTCCACAGAAGCAATAGCGTCTAAAAAAAACATCCTTTATTATCACTGTCGCTGAGTTTGAATTTTCGGATTGATCATCTATAGATGCAGTGACAATATTTATTCAGGGTGATCTTGAGGAGGAAATCTACTTAAAAGCTCCAGAGGGTCTCGAAATTCCAGATGGTAAAGTGTTAAAATTTAACAAACCAATTTACGGACTGAAGCAATCCTCAAGAATGTGGAACAAGAAACTAAGCGAGGTACTTCAGATTTTCGGAATCAAGCAGTTGAAAACAGACCAGTGCGTATACGTTATATGAATGATAATCCTGAAGAGATTTTAATTTTAATGGTCGATGACATATTTATTCTTTGGAGAAATGAATCCCAGAGAAATCGGTTGGTGGATCATCTAAAAGAAAATTTCAAGCTTAAAGAACTCGGAGCATCGAAATCTTTTTTGGGGCTACATATAGAGTATGACTAAAAGAAGAGATTATCAATCAATAAGAAGCAGTATTCTAAAGATGCTTGATCTTTATGGAATGAATTCTTGCAATCCAGTAGGTACACCTATGGATTCAAATATCAAACTAAGTAAAGAGCAAAGTTCAACAAATGAAAAAGAGAAAGCAGAAATGGAGAAATGGAGAAGATCCCGTATCAAGAGCTGATAGGTAGTTTGTTGTTCGCAGCGCAGCTCACACACCCTGATATTTGTTATGCAGTCAATTTACTAAGTCTTTTCAAGAGCAATCTATTTGAAGACATTGGAAGGCTGCTGTTTGGCCAGCCCTAAAGACTCTCAAGTGCAAAGATATCTTTCATTTTTTACTATGCATTTTAACAAATACTTATCTCCTCTCCATGATTTGCCCCCCCCCCCCCTCCCCTGGCTCTGGATCATGGCAAATGTATCCAAAAATATCCTTAGTTAATATAAAGGGTGATTTTTTAGCTGGTTTGGTTTTGGCAACACTGGTTTTGACAGCTGACGTGTGTTTAGTACCTTGTGTCACTGTCAAACAGCTTCAGTTTGGTTAGCAATTTAACCATGGATCGTCTTACAAATGAACAACGCTTGCAAATTATTGAATTTTACTATCAAAATTCGTGCTCGGTTCGAAATGTTCATCGCGCGCTGCTTCCATTTTATGATCGGCATTCTCGACCTTCTGAGCAGTCTATTCGGAAGATTGTGACCAAATTTCGCACCAAATTTACTTTGTTGGACATTAAACCACCAACACGTTTACGTACTGTGCGTAGTGAAGAAAATATTGCGGCCGTATCAGCTAGTGTGACAGAAGACCGCGAAATGTCGATTCGGCGCCGTTCCCAGCAGTTAGGCCTTTGTTACAGCACTACGTGGAAAATTTTGCGGAAGGATTTGGGCGTAAAGCCTTTTAAGATACAGCTGGTGCAAGAACTAAAGCCAGCCGACCTACCACAACGCCGAATTTTTGGTGAATGGGCTCTTGGAAAGCTGGCCGAGGATCCGCTTTTTTATCGAAAAATTGTGTTCAGCGATGAGGCTCATTTTTGGTTGAATGGGTACGTAAATAAGCAAAATTGCCGCATTTGGTGTGAAGATCAGCCAGAAGCATTGCAACAGCTACCAATGCATCCCGAAAAAGCCACTGTTTGGTGCGGTTTATGGGTCGGCGGCATTATTGGGCCATATTTCTTCAAAAATGATGCGAATCGCAGCGTTACTGTCAATGGTGAACGCTACCGAGCGATGATAACAAACTTTTTTTTGCCCGAAATGGAAGTTCTTGACTTGCATGATATGTGGTTTTAACAAGACGGTGCCACATGCCACACAGCACGCGAAACAATGGCGCAATTGCGAGGCGAGTTTGGTGAACAGTTAATTTCACGTTTCGGGCCGGTCAATTGGCCGCCTAGATCGTGCGATTTGACACCATTAGATTATTTTTTGTGGAGGTATGTCAAGGCTAATGTCTATAGGGACAAGCCCGCTTCGATTGACGCACTGGAAGCCAACATCCATGCATTCATTCGTGAGATACCGGCCGATATGTGTGAAAGAGTATGCCAAAATTCGACTCAGCGGATAGGCTACCTGAGACGCAGCCGCGGTCAACATTTGCATGAAATTATCTTTAAAAATTAAATTGCAAGGTTCAAACTATCGATTCAAATAAATATTTCATTCATTTTTTCGAATTTTTTGTGTTTTTTTTTAAAAAAAAGTTCTAAACCTCTTAAAAAATCACCCATTATTATAAACCCTTCATATTTAGTCAAAATCGTTAGAGCTTCAGAACATTATTTAATATTATACTGTCGACGGAATTGCCACAATGGTGTACAGTACAGCTTGCATATGTGTTTGTGCAGCACACTCTATGTCTCAACTACGTCCGTGCAATTCTGCAGATATTAAGCCTAACATTTACCATCAGTGCATGTTTGTTAATCCTTTGTTGATTCGGTCGAACCGATGTTTTGGACTATAATGGGACTTACGTATTATAATGTAGATACTAATGTAAGGATACTTGTCTCTATTCCTTCTTTGTAATCAAAAATTAAAAATTGAAATCGATAAATGTGCAGTTCCAACCTTCTTGTTGGTTTTATGACAAGACAATTACGAAATGTTATCCTCCTGGAAATATTTATATTCAGTTCGACTCAAAACATAATACGTATATGTATACATGACATTACAATATAATTGTTGGATGCAGCCCTTTAAATACATAACTCGAAATACACAAACTGGCTACATTTCCGTTACCTCAATGTCCATCCGTATAATCAAATTATATTTGGACCATTTGCGGTCGATATTTTATTATATACTCGTATGTATATATGTACGCAAGTGAAATACATTTTGGTTTAGGTAAGGTATTTACATTTCCTGTTTCTGATGTGAGTACAAATCCAAAAGAATACAGATTCTTATTCCTACATCAAATAAGCAAATGCCTTGCTGAAAGGGATAAAAATGGAATCGGATAAGCTTCGGAAATATTTTTTAAAAGCAACTAAAAGTGTGTTGTGTAATCGGCACAGAAAAAAAATTTCTGAAACTATTGATTTTATTAGGAAAACCCAACTTTATTATGCTTACTTTCCTTCTGTACAAGAATTTCGCAGGATATCATTAAATTATTTAGGAAATGGAACTTTCCGCCCACATTTCAAGAAGGATGTTTTGGGGGAAAATAACTTGGATAAGAGTTTGCTTGGGAAAATGTTTTTAAAATTTCAAGGAAGTTTAAAGTGAAATATCTACAGTATAAGATCCTGATTGAATCAGGAAACAGGAATCAGGAAATCAGGATGAAAGCGACGGTGAGAGTTTTGAAGGTATATAGACAGTGATTAATGATTTCTTTCAAAAACAAAATTCATGCTTATGTCGCATGCCCTCGCATTTATCTACTAAAATTTGTTAAGAATATATTTTGAAAAATAATTGATGATAAATAAATTTAAATAAATTTGTCGGTGCATTAGCTCGTGGAGAACTAAGGTCCACTGATTATAAGCTTTCAACCCTTCTTGTGTGTCTATTGTTAATCGGCAGTAATGCGGAGAAAACTTAAAATTGTTTGCCGAATCCATACTGGCCAAGGTGAGAGGTACTTTTTTATGGCAAGAGATACTCTTGGAGGATTTGGCACTTCGTTTCAATGGGCAGTATCTTTGAAAAACTGTTTTGTTGTCTTGTCAATGATGTTTTGCATGATATACGACAAAATGCTATTCTTAAATTCAAATGTTTTTTTGCGACCTTGACTCAAACATTCATGAAAAAAGGTAGGTTAAAAGAGTGTTTGGGATCCCCATTCATTATTTCTGGAAAAAGTTGGGGGGAGGAGGTGGGCGGTTTATTTTTCGAAACGTCACTTCTCGGAATTTAAGTCGCCATGAGCTTTTTGTGTCACCGCGTTTTATGAACACTAAATCTGTGAAACTTGCATGAAAGTTTTACTGACAGGAACACAATTGCCCAACTGGATCAGACTAATTTTCCGTTCTTTTACGAGGCTTAAAGTTGAAAAAGCTTCAAGTACTAAGAAATTTGTTTATTCAAAGAATACCATTCTTAAAATAAAGTAAAAAGTCTTCGTAGGTACTAAAAATGTATTGTTTTCTCGTATTTTTAAATATTATGCTAATACATTTTTTAAATGAATTGATTCAATTTTATAGGACTTTCTTAAAAATGAGATCTTGGAAGCGCTGTTAAATGATTTATGTTTATTCGCTCAAAAAAAGAAATTCAATCTTACTTTGAAAATAAGAATACCAAATAAATAAAAATCTAAATAAAAAAAAATATGTTTATCCCATATGTTGATGCTACTGACTTAATAATTGAGGAGAATTTGGCTTATAACCTTCATTTTAGAAGAATTGCGAACAATTTTTCTTTGTGCATATTTCCTTTGCCATTAAAAACCAATCCAAGAAAAACAAAAGTTTTTCATTTACATTCATTTTGTTGGATATGTTTATCTTTAAAAACAAAACATGTCAAATTCTTAATTTAATTTGTATCGTCAAGAATAAAAGAGATCTGTTGACACATAAACGATAAAATTCCGAAAGATAAAAATGGTGAACCATGAAAAATGGAGGTCATGAAAATTGTATGGCTTGTTGTTTTTTTTTCCGATAACATCATTTTATTTTGATGTATGTAAATGTGGTTATATTATAACTTTGTAATGTATATTTAAAAAATTCCCCCTCAGCGTGGTTTCATGTTTTGTTGTTTTTGAGTTACATACATGAGGGATGCTTTTGATAAAGAATAGATGATATAGCTGAGATGTGTGTATTTTATCGTTATATAAATTACTTGTTTAATTTAATTTTCTATAAAATTTGTTGATTAACTTTATTCCTGTACACTGAAAATAAAATTATTCACAAAGCAATAAAATTCCTTACATCAATTCAGTTTAAATTGTTAAATTTAAAAATTTTTTCGCAAATCAACAGTATTGTAAAAGAATGTTATCATTTTAGAACTGCAGTTAACTGAATAAAAAGACTTATTTTAAAGTATTTTGACTTCATCTCAGTACTTCATCTTCAAAATACATAATTCTCATTTAATTTTGAAGTCTTTAATAATGCAAGTCTCTTACATTCCTTGCATTCTTGGAGTCTTTTGAATGTATGGAAAGTATTGCAGTCTGTTGACTACAACGAAGTATTTTTTACTTCAGATAGTTTATTAACTGCAATCGAAAATCTTCCCGAATGCAAAGAATGTAAAAGATTTTAAAGAATTCCAGCAGTCTTAATTATTGCCTTTTCGTAACTTTTAGTCTTTTAACTGCTTAAAATGAATGCATTATTTAAGTCTTGAAAATTGAATAAGAATTAAATTTTGGAGTACAATTACTTATTTAAAGTATTTATTTCATTCGTAAGGACCAATTAATTGAATGAGATTTCAATGAATGAAATACCAAAGGATTGCATTCTTTTACAACTCTGACAATTATGAACTTATTTTAAAATATACAATGTTTGATGCAAGAATTCACTGTCTTGATGAAAGTACATTCATACATTTTTTTCTTTTTACTCCGAAGCGACTATTTTATTTTAATGAAATCTTACATAATTTTATGAAAAGTTATTCATACAAATATGTTGTTACTTTAGGTTGACTCAACGAAGAATTATTTTCGATAGTAAAAATGTTTCTTTGTTAAACTAAAACAACGAAAAAAAAAATCGAAATTTAATCTTCTTGGTTTTATTTTCAAATTAGTTTTTGTCAAAAAATCTATAACGAAACAAAAAATAAAGTTTCGTGTTAACAAAGTGAGTGAGATTTTTCGACAAGAATTGTTGAACGAAGATCGTTAGTCAATGAATGTTTTAACATTGATCAATGGAAGAATAACGTTGACTTAACGAAAAATGAATTGCTACTATATGAAAAGAGGTATTAATGTATTAATGACTATATTTCTTGAGCGAATCCATCATCGGATAGATTTTAAATAAAAAATTTAAAATTTTAGCTCAACGAAATTTCTCATTATAGTAACGAAAGAATTCGGTTCTAGTATTTATAATTTCTAAAACCATTGGCGCAAAATTTTTAACAGCGGTTTGAAGGTATAAGTATGATACTACTGAACAATTTTCTAACTTTTAAGCGCTTTTCTAAAAATTTTTAATATAGTATCAAACTAAACCTATTCTCTTAATAACTTCAGCTGAACACGCTTAAAACCATGATATTTGGTGCAAAAAAGTGATCAAACATACAAAGGTCGTACTCTGGGGGAGGAAGGGGGTGCCCCCCCCCCTGAATCTCGTATTACATTAAAATAGATTATTTTAAATGATTTGTGATTTTAAATGATAAATTTTATATTTTTCTCAAATCAAAATGCATTACAAACAAAATATTTTATTTGTTAAATAAAGGGTCCGCCATCTTACGTTTTTTTTTTCAACTAGTGCTTATTTCGTGAATGGTAACACTTAGCTCATGTCTGATTTGACAGATAATTAGTTTTATCCTTCCGCGAATATGGTTGTGTATACGCTTCGCTAAGTGGGCCTACGATCGACTTAGAGAAGATGCCGATTTTGCCAAAAAAAATCATCTTTTCAGATGAAGCTCATTTTGATCTTGTCGGGTAGTAAACAAGCAAAATTGTCGCATTTGGGGCACAAAAAACCCGCACGCATACATTAAAAAGCCGATACACCCAAAACGAGTCACTGTTTGGTGCGGATTTTGGTCCAGAGGCATAATTGGGCCATTTTTCAAAATTGAGCAAGGAGTGGCCGTTACAGTCAATGGCGATCTTTATCGGGCCATGTTGAACGAATTTTTGTTCACAAAAATTGAAGAAGAGGATATTGGCAACATTTGGTTTCAACAGGACGGCGGGCGCTACGTGCTACACAGCCGAAGCTACACTCGATGTTTTGCGCCATTTTCAAAAAAAAAAGTTATTTGGAGGACCCTTTATTAGCAATTTCACGATTTAATTCAACTGAAAGTTACTTATTGAAATAAAACAGTCTGTTTTCAATAAAACTATATTAAACTAAACTGAATTTTAAAATTTAAACTATCAAAGGGAATGCTCATTTTCCTATAAAGCTTTGTCCAAGATTGTACACGGGCGAGTTTGATATCAAATGAAAGGTGACGTTGAGCTCGTTTTATGAATGAAATTTTTTCAACATATTTGTTACTATTTTAAGGACAGGAAAACTATAACTTTCATTTGAAATCAATATTATTTTCTACGTCAATTATTGCCCACGTTATGAACAATTATTTGGAAAAAACACTGAAATCTTTATTTTGCAAATTGGCAAGATCAAATATTTTAATTTTACCATGCACGATTTTGAAAATGTTTATATAACAAGCTAAACGTCGCGTCGCCTTTCATTTGATACCAAACTCTTTCATGTATTGTACACTCTAGGCCAGAAAAGGGTAATTCCTTTCATGCTAATATATGGTACATTTTTGTAATGTAAAATAAAAAAGGATTACATATTTTAAAAAAACAGAATGTCATATAGGGAAATTCCTCAACTTATTTAATTATTTTTATAGATTTGTTCATATATTTAAAATTTTTAAGTTTTACAATAACAAAAAAAAAAAACTAATTTATTTTTTGAATAATGAGTGTGCCCCCTTCCCCTGATAAAAATCCTGCATACGGCCTTGAAACATACTTTTTCACATTTGTTAATTTCAAAGTGAAATATGAAGTTAGTATGATAGCCATTTGGTGATTTAAACTTTAATAAAATGTAGAAAAATAGTACGATGCTAACTCGTTTAAAATTTGGAAAATCCTCTATTTAACCTAGCATCATACTAAATATGTTTTAACATCGTATTTAACCGCCTAAAATTTTGCACTGCTATACATTTAAACTGCATTTCAGATTTTTGGCAAAACGGAAAAAAGGGTTTGACGTTTTTGGGAAATATGCCTTATATTTTATTTGGGATATTCCTGGTATATCTCATTAATTTTGTTAAATTTTTTTAAACAAGTACTTCTCTGCAGTTTAAATACTGATACTAACACCTTTTGTGAAATGGCTGCAAGAACTAAGATGGCAAACGCAAAGGTTTTAAACTTGAATGGACTTTTTTGCCAAAAGATTTCCGGGTCATCTCATCTCGCTAAAGGGCAATCTCTGCTGGCCAAAATTGTCTACTGATTTGACCGCATGTGGTTTTTCATGTGGGGCTCCCTCAGATCCATTGTTTTTAATAATCGTCCCAGGAGCCTAGGAGCCCTAAAAGATAATATCCGAACCAAAACCATAACCAAATTGAAATTCACTTAACAAGAATATATGGTGCTAGTGTTTATATTTCTCGTTATTATTATAGTATTAATAAACTAATTTCATAAATTTCCAATGCTCTGCCCTTTTATGACCTTGAAACACAAGAGCACGTGTGTTAAATCCAGTTTATCCATTTTATGTTATTTTTTGAAGACATATTGACAAATGGTTTAAATAGAATGTTTTTTTAATCAATCACATAATACCCATGTACATACATATTTCACTTTCAAACCTCACAATTTGACCCTTTTTTGCTTTGGCAATAGTTTTGAATTTGTTAAGAAATGCCAAACTTGAAAACTTAATCAAACATTCCGATGATGTATAGCAGATGAGAAATAAGATTGTCGTTATTTTATGTGTGTTTGTATTTATGTATGTGTATTTGTTTATATGTTTCTTTTATTGTGGGTCAACTACAAGCGAAACTACTGCAAGGAAACATTTTCTTAAAAAAAATTGGTTTTAAGGTTATTTAATAGAGATGACATGGGGAATAAGTTGTAAGGATTTCTCTTACTTTACTATTACTTTGATGTAAAGCAACATTTATTTTCCCCCACAAAATTTATAAAAGGAACCTCTCTATATACCAGGAAATTTAGACTTTCACTTCGGAAGAATTCCACCAAAATTATTATAAAGAGCTAAAAAGTAAAAGACATTCTGATTTTTTGGGTTGAAGGGACAAAATTCAATTTTGTTTTGTAAATATCTTGAAAACTATCAGTTATTTGGAGAAATGTCAAAATCTAATCTTACAAAAAAGGATTGAAATTGTTTTTGTTTAGTATTTTATTAGCTATAATTTTTGCCTGACATTTCTGCAAAAAAATAATAATTTTCAAGATATGTACATATTTACAAAAAGAAACTGAATTTATACATTTGGTTTAAAAAAAATTGATAGTTTTTCGAAATATTTATTTACAAAAACAAACTAGTATTTTACCCCTTTTTATCACTTTTAAAGTCTTTAGCCCTGCTCCAAATATAGTAATAACAACTGATAATTTTCGATATATTTTCTTAATTAATTTTTAATCTTTCACCTAATGAAGTCAAAAGTCCTCTGTCTTTAAGCTTACATTAACAAGCGTTTCCACCCAGCCATCTCATTTGGACTCATCAGTTTCAATGCTCCAAAAATATTTTTTTTTTTTAATTTAAAACCTAGGCGCAAAATTTAAGACGATTAAGTACGATGTTGATGCATTTTTGGTATGGTACTAGGTTGAAAAGAGGATTTTCCAAATTTCAAACGAGTTAGCATCGTCATTTTACTATTTTATTAAAATTAATATTATCACCTAATGTCTCTTCTATCTTTCAAGTTAAAAGTTCAAATGAGCTCAACTCTCGGTGAAACGAAATTATGGAGTTAAGCTCATTTGAACTTTTAACTTGAATTATATTCAGTCGCTCCACTTAAACAGGAAAATTTTCTTTTCAAATTTTCTTCATATTATATTATTACTCTATCCTTTTACTCTATTCTTTTCAAATTTTCTTCATATTATTTTATTACTCTATCCTTTTCGGATCATTTATGCTAACTCAATATGTCATTTTTTTGCATTTTTCATCAGTTTGCTTAATTTTTTGCATGTATAGTACACTTTTGTGTACTACTGTTGTACATAGTTTATTAGGAGAATAGGTTTCGTATGATACTTAGTTTAAAATGTTAGTAAAGAGCTCTTAAGTCAGAAAATTGTTAAGTAGTATCACGCCAATACCATAACATCATGCTGTTTAAAATTTTGCTCCACAATCTTTGAAATTCAAGACACTTGCATTATTAAAGCAACTAATTCGACCATTTTATTTCCATATTTCTCTTTAATTGGTCAACCTGCTTTGTGTTTGCTAAGATTTGTACATGATTTTTTTTCAAAATTTTAATTAAATCCATTAAATTTTCCTCTGATTTAAGGCTGACAAAGTATTTTGTTTATACAAGCGTAAATTTCAGACAGAATGATTCTTTTTCCAGACAAGATCTATTATACTACGCGACACAATAAGGAGATAATTTTTTTTATAAATTTATTTGTTGCTTATTCAGAAATCTTTATTCATTTTTTTTAAAGTACGCAAAATATCTTGAACAATTTTGCTCATCGAAATACCCAGTTTTATTTTCATCACAACGCCAACGTCTGACATGTTAGTCACATCTACAAATACTAATCTCAAAATTTCTTAGAAAGTCATTTTTACCCAGAAATGAAGAGCAATTCTTTCGTCAATTTGTTTTAAGAGGGAAAAATTTGTGTAGAGATATAAAAAGAGAAGCTTGATTCAAAATGTCAATGAGAGGAATAATATCACGTATGTAGATTATTATTAAAATGTACCTGGAGAGAATGCTATCTCGTATTTTGCCAATTTTCAAACAACTGTTGCTATTCTGCAACATGTTTCATGTTGCGGCATTTAATTGCTTGAGCGAAAATGTTGAAAGAGTAAATTGAATAAAACAATGCCAGTTTTGTTGATGGATACATAGTAACAGAGTAGACATCAATTTGTGTTAAAATAATAAGTATACGCCATAGTGTCCTTCAAACTGAAAAATTCTAAATTTTAATTTATTAGTGATCCAAAAACAAGTATGCAGTACTTCCGTTTATACATAAAACCCATGACAACTCAACAAATCAAATTCTGGCAGAAAAAAAAAACTATCCACTCAAAAAGCACATAAGCCTCTATTGTGCAGTTCAATATTTGCAACCAACAGAGCTCTTGTTTGGTTTTGATATTTCAATGAATTATAACCGCCGTAATATTCACTCCGTATAAAACTCGAACCGACTACATTTAACCGAAGTAAACCGATAGAATTTAAACGACAAAATCTTGTTTAAATTGGTAATATTCACACCGTTTAAGCAAAAAACGACATTCAGTTTACGTCGGTTTAAGTTTGTGATTTAAACCGAACGTCGGGTAGCATCGCAAGTATGAATAAACTAAAAAAGGGTTTTTTGGCTTTGAGCAACTGTTTGCTGATTCATTTATCAATCTTTTCAAGTTTCAGTGTTGAATCAAATTGAACAAAAAATCTAAAATTGCGCAAATACAGAAAGTGCCACCAAAAAAATAAAAATGAAAACAGAATTCAACTCAGGCCAAGCGCTTTGCTCAATTTAAAACTAATTTGTTGTGTGACCTTATGTTGGCCAGCGACGTCAATACTATAACACCGTACGGTCACATACGCTGGTGGGAGGAAATCGCCCGAATATTCAATGCCTTGGCAGTGACCAGTAAGTTGTATATTCTTGTATTTGTCTTTTCTCTCTATTTTTTTCTTCTTTCCCTCTATCAGCAATGAACGGATCTTGAATCGATCATTTGTTCATGTGGTGAACGCTAATATAACTAACGACAAATAAAATTGCATTTATTTTCGAATTGTCATTTTATATTTAAATAAAATTAATTTATTCGTGTCACACACAAAAATACACATTAGAAATGTCTTTTATGTCCTTATCGTTGTTGATGCTGGGCAAAAATATCAAGCGTCCACCGCATAGAGTCTTCCAGACATTCACTGCAGGATTTGTTGCGAATTGAATTCTTCTTGATCTGGTTGCAGCGCCCGGTAGTAACTTCGGCAATGGTATATCGTTAACGCCTAAGTCTCCCGTATCTATATATGCAAGACGGCAAACACTGTGATAATTTTTTGTATGACTGCCACTCGTTGCACTTGGATGGCACTCGATCTTCGCACGTTGCATTGTTCGATATGGACGCCAAATTCGCAATTCTCTCCGGCCTACCTCTTCATCTTTGTCGCTTGACGACGAGGATGATGATGACAATAAAACCGCATCTATGCCAACAATGGCATTTTCCATCTTAGAAAATAGAATATTTTTGAATGTTAAATAAAATTCTAAAATGGCAACAGAAAATGGATACACTGCTAGACTAAATATTTGCACTGACTGAACAAACAATAAAATGTTGAATATTAGCTAAAACTATTTAAACCGTACCTAAACGACACGAAAATGTCTCGTTTAAGTTGGAGTCGGTTTATCGTAGTTAAATCAATCATTCGGTTTAAAATTTTGGATAGCGTCAGTTTAAGTGAGTGAATATTACCGATTAGTCGGTTGTTGAACGATTTTTTGTACTGGCATAACTCAAAAAACTCGATTTTTTAGTTAATGATGCCAATCGGCTACAAAAAAAAAAACTCTTTATTTCTGTAAAGTCGGCATAACTCTATCTAACCCTTCAGAATTCCGAGAAACGGATAGTGTTCCAACTCTTAATCTGTTCCAATTGATCAATGGAGAATGGCGAACAGAGACATAACTCAATATAGGTCAGACGCTCGAAATGGACCGTCATTGTGTTTTTGGCAAAAAGTGGCATTATCTGTGTTGTGTCCAAGCAATTTTGGAAAAGTTTATAGAAAAGGGAGCAATTTGTAATTGGACCATTTTTGTTAATAAGGTAAGTTCTGTTTTGTAAAAATGTTCATGCATTAAAACAAAATGTGCCACTTGATAAATATTAAAAAACACGTTTTTGCAGTGACACTTACATAACTTATGGCTTTTCTCTTTAAAATATTTTATTTTGATCAACCAAAAAATTATTTTGCTAAAGTTTGTGTTTTAAATTATGCCTTTTTTGAAAAGAGTTATATGCTTATAATTTTTGGTTTTTTATTTAAATAACGAATTTAAACTAAATATGTTATTATTCTTCAATTTTTATTATTCATTTTTTTTTGTTAACGTGGTAGAAATAATGATTCAGTTTTATCCGTTACTAGTCATTTTCTTACAGATAAAATAAATCAGCCATGTTACAGCGCACACATCTGTTGCTTAAATTGGTTAGAGAAAAGAATAGCGCAAATAATGAAGATACAGGAAACAGGCACTGCAACCGAAAATTGGTTAACAGTTATTTATGAGAACGGAAGAAACGAATCCAATAAGTATGTGTCCCCAATAAGTATGTCTTACTATTTTTATGTTTGAACGTTGATATCCGATGACATTACTGATGTTATGGATTCAACATAGCGAACTTCAAGTACCAAAACGGATACCATGGCTACCGAAAATGCACCTGTTGCGTCCACTTCTCAAACTGAAGAGTTTGACTTTTCAGTCGACGATTCTGATGCTGATCCCGACTACAATGACCAGCAGCTCTTGGGTACAAGCTTCAAAATTTAAAAAAATGAAGGATGTGTCTAAATTTTAAATAACAAATGTTGGTAGATCTTATTTTTTAAGGTCTCTCAAATAGAAATTAATGAGAATATTAATTTTTGTAAAAATGGTTACAAAACAAGTATATGAGAGTTGTTTTTGAATAAAAAAGAGTAGTGAGTCTCGCTCAAAACAGAATTCTGTGAATTTATTTTTTTGTACTACATTCCCTATTACCTATTCAATGTACCTACTATAATGACGAAGTTTCAATAAATTGATTTTTATTTATTAAAAAAAATCTGTAGTCATTATTTTTTTTTAACAATGTCATTACGAACTAACTCAGAAATAAAAAAAAGGTTGTCTGAATATCACAAATTGTTTCTGGAAAAGTGACCTTGTTCAAAAGGGCCTGATATTAATTAATATTAATAATAATAATGATTAATAATGACATGAAATCTTTAACGAGAAAATGTTGAAAAGCAAACTCTTCATTTTTTTTTTGTTCTTTCAAAATTTTTAAAAGCAATATTATTTAAACTATTTAAATGTACCTGATTGCAAAATTATATCAAGACCAATCTAATCATTGAAAAGGTACGCGAATAAATCAAACATTTTCTCAAAAAAATTGGAATGGGTATTTCCATAATGTGAATTTTTTCCCAAAAACCTGTAACGCAGTTTTCTTAGAAACATGTTTGTGATTACAGGTACCTACAAAGCTTAGACAAAAAAATTATTGCCGTTTTTGAGAAAATTTGAAAAAGCTAGCCGTTCTAGATGAACTAAATTTATAATTCGAAATTCCTATCTAAGAAATTAAATAAAAATGATGTGTACCAAAATTTGAAACAAATTTGTTTTCCCGTCTAGGCTCTATAGCTTAAATTACAAACAGATCTTCTTATAATAAAACCGCTACAAACGTTTTTTTAAATAAAACAAAAACGGTTTTGGATATAAATGAAATTCTTTATTCTTGTGAAAGTACGTTCGATGCCATTATGTACGGAACTCAATTTCTTTTGCATGGCCCCACGGGCAAGCTTGCAGAAATCCAGACGTTGAACCAAATCGACGGTTTTTAAGCATAAATCGGCCGATACTGCTGCAATTTTACGTTCGATATTCGTACGAAGTTCATCAATCGTCGCTGGCTTGTTGGCATAGACCATAGGCTTGACGTAGCCCCACAGGAAATAGTCTAACGGCGTCAAATCGCACGACCGAGGCGGCCAAGCCACTGGACCATTTCGTGAGATACCACGTTCTCCAAACTTGGTTTCCAATAAATTGATTTTGACATTCGCTGTGCGGCTTGTGGCGCCGTCCTGTTGGAACCACATGTCCTCCAAGTCCAGAGCATCCAATTGTGACCAAAAATATTCGGTTATCATTGAACGGTAGCGATCCCCATTCACAGTAACGTGCCGGTCTTGATCATCACGGAAGAAGTACGACCCAATGACGCCGCCGGCCCGTAAACCACACCAAACCGTAATTTTTTCGGGACGCAATGATGACTCATGGAGTACGTGTGGATTGCTGGCTAACCAATACCGCATATTTTGTTTATTGACGAAGCCATTCAGCCAGAAATGAGCCTCATCGCTGAAGATGATTTTTCGATGAAAATCCGAATCATTTTCAAGTTGTTGCTCAGCCCAATTCACGAACATACGACGCTTCTGGTGGCCAAGCGGCTTCAGTTCTTGCGTCAATTTAATCTTGTAAGGATGTAGGCCAAGATCTTTTCGCAAAATTCGCCACAACGACGTCACAGAGATGCCCAACGCTTGAGAACGACGTGTGAGAGACATATTTGGGCTTTCTGCAACTGAAGCCTCAGCGGCAGCAATATTCTCGACGAGAAATGTCAAAAGAGTGGCAAGAAATATGGCGTGATTTGCTGTCCATGTTGCTCTACTTTTGTAGCGTCCCTGTTGACAAACCCTTTAGTATTAGTTTTAATTACAACTTCAAAATTTTTGTTTACGCACGAAACCAATACTTGGCCTACAGAGCAAGTATAAAAAAGTATTATACGGCTACACATCAATTTTTATTAACTTAACTGTCGTGTCACTATCAATTATAGCAAAAGTATCAAACAAAAAAAAGAAAAACGAAACTAAAAACAGACAATTTACTGGCTGCTATGATATAATTCAAACCTGTCTATGTCTATCCACAGCCAAATACTGCTTCATAAGCAAGTGCTGACACTGAATCATATTTTTAATCTTATGGCATCCAATTATCAAGGATCTACATTCGGACTGTACAAAGAAAACGAAAATTGATACCAACCATCCAAAAATTCAAACGAAATAGCTCATTGAATAATTATATTCTCCCTGGAGTCCTTGGTATACAAAGTATAACGACTTACATATTTTGACCTCCAATCATATATAGTTACAGAAGTGGTTGAAAATCACGACATGTCAGCGCACATTCGAAAGTCAAATTAACTCTGAAATGGACGCCGTCTTTCATGTAGGAAGAATTGAACTAATAAATTTTCCACAATGTGATTTTACATCTTAAAAATCAATTATCTACATACCTATCGATATTTCCGAAGTTAGTCCTGATTCACAGAAACCAGGTAGTTTTCTTGCTATGAGTGCGCCTCACACTACTTTTTACCGAAAAGTGTCACTGGAAAATTTGCACCTTCAGAATGAAGACAAAATTGCCGACTGTCTGAAGTAGATAATAATATGTATTTCTAATTCTATTATAAACAGTGAACAATATTACAATTCCCTAACAAGTATTTTATTTTTATTATATGCGTTATATACATACATATATGAACAATGGATTTTGCCTATTCTCGTAATGTAATGATTTATATAGAACAAAATGAAATTGTTTGTAGGATTTAATAGCAGATACCAATGCGCATTGGTTTTGAATGGTTGTGCATCACAATGAGGGAGGAAAATTGAATAAGACAAGACAGTACACATTCCTTTTGTTCGGTCCGAGGTAGGGCTCGATGGAAAACTGATAAACATTCCTTTGTGTTTAAGGGACTCTTTCAAGGATGATGGGAGGATTATTACACTCGAAGTTTTGTTGAATATGTATGTCCTACAGATTTTAGTCAAAAGAGGAAATATATAAAATAAGCACTTCGCAGCGTTGAGTTTCTTGTAGACTCAAACATGGTCCTCATTGGGATATAATGCATGAGGAATTTGCTAATATTACAAAGTGGTCCTACCTATACTTGCAGTACTATGACACTAACTGTATATTTATCAAAATCAAAGGTTAGGCTCAAGTCAAGCGTGTTAATGGAATGGCTTTCAATGACGATAGCCAGTCGACAAGCTAAGCAAAATTATTTCACTAATAATTGTTTGTAAGCGAATATTGTATAGTATATCCATCTATCTGCGAATTTGGAAATTAATATTTCTTGATTGAATGCATCTAAATCAAAACCCTGCCTTAAATTAAAACACAGTCTCCACTCTCCAATTGAAATATTATATAATGCGTTAAATCAAGCTCTTAGTTATACAAATGTTAATTTTTGTAAATTAGTGCTGAGATGTAACATATATAATTAAGTGCTTAGTATCTAATAAAAAATTTAAAAATTTCGAATACAGTTATACAAAACCTTTATTTATGAGAACAAAAATATTAAATAAATATTTGAAAATAATTCATTGTATGGAATAAATTGAATTGTTTATCTTGAAAAATTATTTTGTATGCATCAAAATTTTTTAAAAAATTTTGAAAAAGAAATAGAAATTATTATGACGTGACGTCAGTGGTCTCAGGCGGCGGAATGCGTAGTGCATACGGCTTCTAAGACTGAGCTGACTGACTGGGTTCATATATTATATATTTTTTTGGAAACGACTCAGTCGTTTTACTGTACCTAATTGATAAAAAGTAGTTTTTATACATTATTTAGAAGATTTAAAACAAAAATTGTTCTTATAACCAAAAATAACGGTATAAATCCCATACAAATGTTTAAAACTGTTAAGGAAAATCTTATTTTACTCAAAAACAACTCCTACAACTTTAATTAAAATCTTTTTATGTGTCAACATTAGTATTATAAACCAGTTTACTTTATTAAATTATACATTTTTACACTACAGTAGGTACATCCCATAAAATGTTTTTTTTTTTCTTTTTGAGTATCTCATTATCTGATAAACAGATTAAAATTACATTTTTATACAGAATATCATAAAAAAGAGTTTAAATAATATTGCATATCAAAATTTTCCAAAAAAAATTCAAATTAATTTTTTTTTTAAATTTGATATTTCAAAAACGGGTAGATAATGTTTTTTTTTATAACCAATTTTGAACTCCACATCAATAAATTCTAAAAATTTACATACCTTATTTGTTTCTTAAATTTTTTTTCAAAACTTTGTTCATAAAAATTATTATGTTTTAACGATGTTTAAAATTTGTTTCTCATAACTCAAGATTTATTAAAGTTATCAGATGGTATACTCCGCGTTTGGTTCAAAACAGTTTTAGAAGTATTTTAATCAATTTCTTTATAATTTTGTTGATTTAAAACAATTTTCCAGTTTAAATAATACAATTTCCATGCATTCAACACAGTGCTTTATTGTTTATGTCTGTCTACTCATATAATACTACGTTTAAAGAAACTATGAGCTTGGCAGGTGAATAAAATATAGGGTCACATAGCTAATTTATTTCAGATTTTAGAACCACATTGTGATCGCACATAAGAGTTAGTTCGTCCGACCCAGTCGTGCATTTTATTTAAAAATTCCTTTAACAACTTCCTTCGATTGACATATATTCGAGATCATATTTAAAATAAAAACTCACACTTTGCAGCTAGTTACAAAAACACCATTCAATTATACAGACCCATCGATATTTTTATAAGATCATTTGATTCTTTTTTCTCGAAGTAAATTAAAATACATATTTTTTCCAAGTTTTATATGGGTAATATTTTAACCTTGGCAACAATCTCCTTCTCCTTTCCGTCAAAAATTACTCCTTTCGACATAGATATTTGTTATGGACTATTTTGATTCTTGGTTCTAATGACTTAATTATGAAGGTTTTATGAAAATTCGTTCATGGTATGCAATTGGATTTCAAGGTTTTCGGATTTTTAGTACCATGCTCAGGCTATCACTTGGCTATCCAGGGACTCAAATAAATACATAATAATATTAATTGTTGCGACAATAATTTCATAAAAAAAAATCATAATAAAATAAAAACTATAACTTTAAATTTCGCTATTTATATAAAGGGTCCGCCAAATAACTTCTTTTTTTTTTTGAAAATGGCTCAAAACATCGAGTGTAGCTTCGGCTGTGTGGCACGTAGCGACGCGCCGTAATGTTGAAACCAAATGTTGCCAATATCCTCCTCTTCAATTTTTGTGAACAAAAATTCATTCAACATGGCCCGATAACGATCGCCATTGACTGTAACGGCCACTACTTGCTCATTTTCGAAAAATGGCCCAATTATGCCTCTGGACCAAAATCCGCACCAAACAGTGACTCGTTTTGGGTGTATCGGCTTTTCAATGTATGCGTGCGGGTTTTCTGTGCCCGAAATGCGACAATTTTGCTTGTTTACTACCCGCCAAGATCAAAATGGGCTTCATCTGAAAAGATGATTTTTTTGGCAAAATCAGCATCTTCTCTAAGTCGATCGCAGGCCCACTTACCGAAGCGTATACACAACCATATTCGTTTAGCGGAAGGATAAAACTAATTATCTGTCAAATCAGACATGAGCTAAGTGTTATCATTCAAGGAATAAGTACTAGTTGAAAAAAAAAAACGTTAGATGGCGGACCCTTTAGAATAGTAGCAGACCCATGCTCGCATTTGGCGTTTTTCTTTTTTGGCTCTGAGCAAAGCTCTGAGCAGAGGCTGAGCGATCAGAGCAGAGCTCTGAGCAGATATGATCAGAGTCCTCAGATATAATTATGAAACACACTTGAGCACTGAACTGTCATTTCATAAGGAATCCATTTTTAATTTTTAGTTATGTGTGAAGTTGGGGATCGTTAAGAAATCCCGCAGCATGTTGGTGATTTCGAATATAATATTTTTCTGGATTTCTGGACCTGGACAAAGGTGGTTTTGGAACTGGACAGAGATGGAAATTTTTTTTTGGAAAAAATATTGAAAAAAAAAATTAACTTTTCTCTTGGAAAATGGTTTTATTTCCCAAAAAAAAATTTTCCTTTGTCCAAGTTCCAGACCCACCTCCAGAATTTTTTTTAAATTGCAAAAAAGGTGATTCCAAAAACAAAAAAAAAAATGTCATTTGTCCAAGTTCTAGACCCGCCTCTAGAATCTTTTTTTAAATTCTAAAAAAAGTTGTTTTCAAAAACAAAAAAATGTGTCCTTTGTCCAAGGTCCAGAGCCACCTCCAGAACTTTGTCCGGTTCCAGATCCACCTCCAGAACCTTATTTCAAAAACAAATGTGTCCTTTGTCCAAGTTCCAGACCCACCTGTAGAACTTTTGTCCTGGTTCCATATCCACCTCCAGAACCTTGTTTCAAAAAAAAAATGTGTCCTTTGTCCAAGTTCCAAACCCACCTCCAGAACTTTTGTCCTGGTTCCAGATTCATCTCCAGAAATTTGTTTAAAAAAAAATTCTCCTTTGTCCAAGTTCCAGATGCGGGATTTCGTACCCAACCCGTGAAGTCGGCTTCGCTCAGCGTTTCGCTCGATTTGCTCGGTCATTTTATTCTGAGCTAATTGAACAAGCTCTGAGCTAACTCCGATAAAAAAAAGAAACACACTTTTTATGCTCTGATATGTCTGAGCTAAAAAAAAACATAGATTTTTTCTTTGACAGTTCCGTGATCTGCTCAGAGTTAAAAAAGAAAAACGCCAATTGCTTCGCAAAATTTTAGAATAATTTATCTAACTAAATATTAGTATATCAAAACAGTGTTCAATAGTTTATTCAAGTCTTGTGTTTCAGTTGCTCAAATCATGCATGAATTTAGTAAACAAATGCAAAGGAAGAAATATTAAACTTTTGAGTAAAACTCAATATTTTTGTTTGCTATCAAAAGTTGATTAAATGTCAGAATTTAGGTGACCACTTTTTCGTGTTCTTACTTAATCACAGTAATGTTGTGTTTGATTTTTTTTTCAGGCTTGTTTTTTTACGAATTCATTACCCCTTACTAAACGTCTTGTATTTTTATCCCACGAAAGTAACAATAAAGTGGAACAGAGAACAATTCAATGGAATAGAAATTGTGTGCAATTGAGATAGATAAATTTATTTCTCAGCTTGTATGCATAATTAAGAAATGATTTAGAGCTTAAAATGTATTTTTACTTAATACATAATACAACTATCATTTTTCTAAAATTTTTAACAGGTTTAAAGTATACTTTAATATGTGGGTGAATCTAAACAAAAAAGTGAACACCAAACTTTAAAAAAAAATCAAATATCTTATTCAAATTAAATAAGCCAAAAAAATAATCTTATACATTCTTATAAAAATACCAAATATCTTATCCAATTTTCAAGGAAATCAGTTAAATAATTTCTGGGGTTACGGGTGTCAAATTAAATATTTTTTTCGTCTGAAGGTATATAATAGTAATAAAAAATAAGCTTTGTCTTAGATATTTTTGTTATAGTTAAATAATTTATAATACAGGGTGGCTGATGAAAGCTGCTACCAAAAAAAAAATTAATAACTTTTTTTATATTTAATGAATCTGATTATTTTTTTTTTATTTTTCAGATTGATTTTTAGATTTAACAAGAATGGATAACTGGGACACTGATACAAGAATTTGTATTGTCCGCCACTATCACGCACTGGATTCCGTAGTTTTGGTTCAAAGAGAGTATAAGCTCACGTTTGGCGGCAATCCTCCGAGATGGACCATAATGAGACTTGTTAACAATTTTGCCGAGCATAGGACAGTCGAAAGAAGACCTTACCATCGAAACCCTTCAGTTCGGACGGAGGAAACAATCGCTGCTGTAGCTGCTACCATACAAAACAATCCAAGAGTTTCGACAAGAAGCTTATCTGCTCAAATGGGTATAAGCAGACAGTCAATTCAATGCAGTTAATTATGCGCAATGATTTGGACTTATTCCCATATAAAATTCAAATGGCCAACAAACTGAACGCAGCAGACTAGCCGATTTGCTTGCAATTTTGCCAGAAGATGCTTAAAATGGTGGAAGAGGATGGAAACATGTTAAACTGTCTTTTTATGTCTGACGAGGCCCATTTCGATTTAAACGGCAACATAAACAAACAAAATTGTCGAATATGGAATGCTTCCAACCCACAGATACTCCATGAGACGGAATCGCATCCACTTCGTGTCACAGTGTGGTGTGCAGTTTCATCACGCTGCATTGCAGGGCCCTACTTCTTCGAGAAAAAAACGGTCACACCGTTACGGCTACTGGAGACCGTTACTTGATAATGTTGAGAGAGTTTTTCTATTCAGAATTAAGCCGAATGAGAATTTCTTTCAACTCTGTGTGGTTTCAGCAAGATGGTGCTACTCCAGACATAGCCCGGCCTGTTATGACAGAATTGCGACGAAAATTTTCTAATAAGCTGATATCCAGAAACTCCACATTCCGCTGGCCCCCAGATCACCTGACCTTACTGCACCTGACTTTTTCTTGTGAGGTTATTGCAAATAGGAAGCCTACAAAGCAAAACCAACAAATTTGAATCAACTAAAGCAATCCATTCGAGAAAGAATTGCGGCTATTCCTGTCTCAACTCTTCAAGCTGTAATAAACAACTTTTTGGTAAGATGCCGCACATGCATCAATGAGCAGGGGGGGGGGGGGTTAAAAATCCATTATTTTTTTCATTTTTTTATTGATTGCAATGAATATTCTCATTAGGTATACTTATTTAAAAATTAAAATTTTCAAATGACTGCATATTTCGGAAAAAAGTTTCGCGGACAAACGATTGTCCTTTAAATTGAAAGAGAAAATTGAAAAAATATTTTACAAAATTATCTGAAATGAATAAAGTGCGTATTCAACAAAATTGTTACAAAAGAATTTGCTTAAATTTTGTTCACTAAAAAGGCACAGTAACTTAATTAAAATGCTCCCCCACACAATTTTACATCTAGATTACTTTGTTATACGATAATGTTGGTGTTTCATAGACTCTGATGTGCGCTTGAATGACATCCTTTTTAAATGTGTGATGAGAAATCCCGCTTGCTTACCACGAAACTTCGTTCAAGTTTCCTATTACCTGTGTGGTGAGTCAACCATAGTCACCAAAAGCTGCTGCTTTTAACTTTCAGCAATTTATCATAAGAGGGAAAACATATTTTTTGTTAGTAGATACTTACAAGGTATGCACGTTATTAGTAAGCCACTTTTCCAAAGAGACTTATTTATTAAAAATACCTCATGGCTAGTGGCTTTCACAAAAAATGCAGTTTCACCTAGGAAATATGATTGACATTGAAAAATATAGCAATATCATTTTAAATACTTAATTATTTTATTACTTCGAAATAAGAGTTGTGTTTAATAATATAGAGAAAATGTGTTACTTTGAACTTTGTCTATTAATGATTTGTTTGCCTAATAACCTCAAAAAAAAATCGTTTATTGGCTTAGTCGTGAGTTGAACTGACGACCGAAGAAAGCCATTGCTGCGTTCTGGGTTCGAATCAAGCCAAAATACACCCACAATATTTGTACGCTCTATAAGGCAATTATTTTTTTCTGTGAAAAAATAATTCGAGTTTGTAATCAAAACTAACACTACAATGATCGATAAGTCCGAAAAAGTTGGGTCTGTGCGTCCGTGCGTCTAAAGGAGCCTAAAAAAGTGAGCTGATTTCCTTCAAATTTGGTTCAGAGCATTTTTATCTGATTCCCTAAAGGGGGAATTCGAATTTTTGCTTTAACCCATCTAAAACGAGTTTCAGGTTTTTGGCAAAAATTTCGCGGTTTGGAAATAGGGTTTTGGCATTTTTAGAGAAAATTGTCATATTTCTTTAGTTATGTTCACGTATGTATATTTAATGGCCTTACCGATTTCATTAAAACTTTGCAATCTGGTTACACTAAATAGTTTAAATATTATTGCATTTAAAAATATGAAAATATATTTTTTTTTTTTGAAAATTGTTTTGTGTTTGTGTCTTTCCAATTTCAGAGGGAACTGGTCGCAAACAAAACAGGTCAGCGCTTAACAAGTAACATATTAAATGCAACAACAACTAATCCTTTACGGACTTAGCTTTGTTCAGATAATTTTCGTGGCTTAACTTTAGCGCGCAAAAAACCGTGTCATGCAGGTGTGGCACGAATTACATACTTGTCATCGATAGTTTGTATTGAAAAATCAATTTTTTTTCTGCGATGGCGTTCTTGCGATCAAGTCTTGCATATTTTTTTTCAAGGGTATACATTTTTTATAATGATGAAGTTCTTATTTTATGAGCCCATGGCCTCATTAATTGACAACAAGCAATGGAGCAAAACACAGCTGAATAATGCGGAATTTTTGTTATTTGACAAATTTGTGAATTCGTTTTGCGGTTCTTCCTGCGCGAACAATTAAGCTTTTGGCTGAGCGTCTCGTGTAAACTGGGTCAACTAGAAATGTCACCGTCGCGTCGCAGCCTTTGACTTTTAATATCACTTCCGTAGAACGTGCATCAACTCAGGTTGTGGTCATTGACCGGTATCATTTTTTTACGAATACATTGTAGGTGCAATAGGAAAGTTTAGGATTCATAAAAAAAGTCGACCTTAGTATTTTAATCGCACCTGACATTAAGGTGATAGAGAACAAGCAAAAAGTGGGTCCCGCAAGTCTTTCTGTCTGTCTTTTTGTATGTGTGTCTGTATCTCGACATACAGCCTAAGCCACTGAGATTTTGAACTTAGGGTCTTAAGTGATTCCCTAGGAAGGAAATAAAAATTTTGCCTAGCTTAAAAATAACGGTATATGTGCCATGTACAGAAATTCCTTTATGATCTAACACAACCGCATATAAAGGGTGTTTTATTTAGAGGTATAGGACTTTTAAATTTAATAAAACAAAGATGATTTTTTTTAATTGACATGAAATTTACTTTATTCGAAAGATAATTTTCTGGCATTATAATTTAAATATGATTTCTGGCATATGACCGCCACGGCTGGCTCGGACGTAGTCTAATCTGGAGGTCCAATTTTCGATGAATTTTTCCAACATTTGTGGCCGTATATCTGCAATAACGCGGCGAATGTTGCCCTCCAAGTGTTCAATCGTTTCGGGATTATCGGCGTAGACTAGCGACTTCACATGTCTCTATAGAAAACAGTCAAGCGGGGTTAAATTGCACGATCTTGGAGCCCAATTCACGGGTCCGTAACGTGAAACTATGCTGTTACCAAGCGTTTCCTTCAATAAATCAATTGTGGCACGAGCTGTGTGACATGTTGCGCCCTCTTCTTGAAACCACAGCTCCTGTACATCATGATTGTTTAATTGATGAACGAAAAAGTCAGTAATCATGGCTATATAGCGGTCACCATTGACTTATAACGTTCTGGCCAGCATCGTTTTGTAAAGAAGTACGGACCAATTATTCCACCAAACCATTAAGCACACCAAACAGTCAGTTTTTGTGGATGTAACGGTGTCTCAACATACACTTGAGGATTATCTTCACTTCAAATACTGCAGTTTTTTTTACTGACGTATCCATTCAACCAAAAGTCAGGTTCATCGCTAAACAAAATTCGCTTATGAAAATTGGGATCAACGGCAATCTTGTTTTGGCCCCATTTGGGCACAATTTGGAAGCGTTGTTCAGGCGTCAGTCTATTCATGTTGAAATGCTTAACCAAACTAAAAATAAATCACTTGGCAGCTGACAATATGGCCGCCAGTTAAAATAGTGTTGGCAACTTAAAGTTCTATACCTCTAAAAAAAAACACCCTTTTCAAATGCTGAATTTTTTTTATACCCCCATTTAAACGGCTTAATACAAGCTAATTTGATAACTTAAAAACCAAGTAGATTATTCTAACTTAAAACTTACAAATTGGATTAAGATGGATTACAGGGGGATGATTGAGAAGACTGAGCTTAGACAGGCGATGAAGACTTTTTAAAAAATTGTTTTAGAAATTTAAAATACTAGTTTTGATGCATTTTTACCATTGTCTCTAATTTATTATATGCAACTTAAGCCCATACAGCAAGTTAGTGCGATACAGTCGTACATTTTATTTCAACTTAATTTTACCAATTTTACCCCTTCGAATATAAACTTTCCGTGAAAACACAGCTAATTTGTTTTCATTTTTAATGAAATGGAAGCCAATTAACATTATGACATTACATTTGTCACACATTGTAAATTAAAAATAATAGTTAATTGTCGAACTGAGTATATATAAATAATGTACAATTGACTATATGCGCAATCGAAAGAGCTATCTATAATCCACTCACAACTCTTGACATGTTTGTCACAAAAAATAATCTAATGGTGTCAAATCGCACGATCTAGGCGGCCAATTGACCGGCCCGAAACGTGAAATTAACTGTTCACCAAACTCGCCTCGCAATTGCGCCATTGTTTCGCGTGCTGTGTGGCATGTGGCACTGTCTTGTTGAAACCACATATCATGCAAGTCAAGAACTTCCATTTCGGCCAAAAAAAAATTTGTTATCATCGCTCGGTAGCGTTCACCATTGACAGTAACGCTGCGATTCGCATCATCTTTGAAGAAATGGGCCCAATAATGCCGCCGGCCCATAAACCGCACCAAACAGTGGCTTTTTCGGGATGCATTGGTAGCTGTTGCAATGCTTCTGGCTGATCTTCACTCCAAATGCGGCAATTTTGCTTATTTACGTACCCATTCAACCAAAAATGAGCCTCATCGCTGAACACAAGCAGCGCGCGATGAACATTTCGAACCGAGCACGAATTTTGATAGTAAAATTCAATAATTTGCAAGCGTTGTTCATTTGTAAGACGATCCATGGTTAAATTGCAAACCAAACTGAAGCCGTTTGACAGTGACACAAGGTACTAAACAAACGTCAGCTGTCAAAACCAGTGTTGCCAAAACCAAACCAGCTTAAAAATCACCCATTATATCTAAGTAAAATAAATATTATGTGGAAATACTGTTTTGAAAATTTTAACTAAAATAAAAAATAGAAAAGACAAGGTTAGTTTTGGTGCGGCATCAATAACTTTTAAAAAGTCACTCAAGCAAAGGGATCCTATTTCCTTGAATGGGGTTAGTAAAGAAAAAGGACGCAATTTTTCCATGAACAACACTCTCACTTACGACTTACAGAAGAAATTTAATTTGACTGACCAAATTGAGCGTTCAAGTTGATATCCGAACTAGTGGACTGGAAATATTGTATGTGATATCCAGGCCTAAAGTAATCATAGCCGTTACTCATTCATATCATAAAAGCCATATGAAATTTTGTTTGTAAAAGTATCTATATTTTTAGAAATAAAGAAAATTAATACCCATACTATCTACTGTGTTTGTTTTTGCTCAAGTTAAAGAGAATGTATATGTTTCCTTTTGATATTTGAGTTGCTAACATAGACCAGTAATTATTTACTCATAAAATATAATGTTTGACTTCAAACAACAACAAAAAAGATATCGATTTACAATTTTGAACCTTCTCAATAAAATTACCTCTATGCACACATACATGCGTACTTACCTACATATATTGTTTAATTTTGCTTTGACATCGTATAAGAGAGTACGAAGTCCATTATCTATTTCAAAATTGTCGAACATCATCTGTTGTATTCACATTTAGTGAGTAGTGTGTGTGCAGTAGGGTAGTGTGTGGTTGGGCAGCACGTTAATGCGCCAAGCTAAATTACTAGTATTTTCATTTTTTCTCTCTTTCCGAAGATTTATGATGCCCTCAATTCCAATCCAACCTCAAAATTTCACTTTCACTTAAGATTTTCGAGATACATATTTCCGTTTGAAAATGAAAGAAAAAATCCACTATTTTTGAGGTAATGTTATACAGTGAATATTGTTAAACAAAATCTGCAGTGATTCCCGAAAGTTCCTATACATATACACTTTTTCATCGAAATTAAGTTTAAATCTTTCTTACATCTCTTTTACTCTCTTTGGTTAGATGAAGGTAAAAAATCTTTACTGACTTCAAAGAGTAGTCAATTGTACAATTGGTTAACAAAAATTTCATATAATTAATAAAAACACCGGTCTAATTTCGGGAAACCACGTTATTACCTCCAATTCATCCGAGATGAGACCGTTTTTAAATTGCATTTTCAAATTATGAAAATGGTGATGATATTGGACTCGTTGAACAGAAGAGAACAACTAGAATAAGAACTTTATATTTTTTCCCTGAGTTTTAAGAATTTAAGATCTCGGGTTTTCACGTAGTGTCATCAAAATCCAGTCAGAAAAAAAAACACCTAGGCTAGAAGAATCCTTTAGGAGTATACGGGAAAGCATAAGACTGGGACGGTCTCAACGATTTTTTCAGAAAATTTAACTGAAGAGCTGTTCTTCCACTTCGTTAGTTTAGCCATCTTTCCTACTATTCTGGGGCCTTTTCCACAAAATTACATCATATAATTTCAATGCTAATTTTTAGTAAAAAAAAAAAAAAAAAATTAATTGAGAAGTTAGAAAACGGTTGCTTGACAACTAGCTAGCATGACGGAAGAGAAAATTAAAGAGAAATCTTAAAAAGAATGGATCACCGAATATAGGTAAGGTATCCATAAAGTGGCCGGCTGCCCATAGAATCCGTGGCATCAACCAACGTTTACAACTGACAGCTCAATAAAATACACACTTTGTTATGAGAAGCGATCCATAGGCAGCGCATGCACCGAAACCGAACACTTTATGCAAAAACCCAAAAAGTAGCTGAGCTATTAACTTTTCTTTCAGGCAGATCTGTTGACAATAGCTGTAATGTTAATAGTAGGTATAATTTGCAGTTTTGGGTTTTGGTTATTTATTTATATGAGGTTTTGTCTGTGTCGTACCAAAAAATAAAAAAAGGAAGGCACTTAATTATATCTACACCTTGTTTGTGGCTTTTTATGAATGAAAACAAAAGAACTTACTCATTGGGTCACTTTTCACCGTCCTATCTGTATTGAGTTTTTTTTTTCAAAAATATGATTATGTACAGTAAGATATATTTTATAACTTACAATTATTCTGTAACCTTAAGTATATGTATATTATATAACTTTCATTCAAAAAGAAATAATATCAATTATGAACTTAAAGTAAAGTATTCTTATTGGGAAAATTAATATTATTACAAATTTAAAGACAAGAAATAGAGATAGATAATGGAATAAAAGTATAGATAGAAAAAAGCAAAGATCAGGGGGAAGAAAAATGAATTTTTAAGCGGCGCGGCGATTGAACTCGTTTAAGTTTTGAATTTGTTTTATTTGTACTGGAAGTGAGTTCCATAAAATTATGGCATGGACAACAAAAAACATCTTTTAAGTGTTCAGAAAATTAAATGGAGGTAAGAATAAATTATATGTCCTCACATGAACACATTTTCGGATCTTGACATAGGTATAAATATTGCGGTGTTTTAAATATTAAGAGCTTTTTAAGGAAGATACAGTTACGCATATCCATATATTTTTGAATAGAACAACCAAGCAGGTAGATTATTTTAGTACAGCATTATGAGCAAGCTCCAATTTACGAAATCTCTCAGAGTCAGGATGGGGAAAAATATTTTTCGCATAGAATATGATCGGTTTTAATAGTGAGTTAGCCAATTTTAGGTATAACTACTGCTAGGCCAAAGTTGTCTAAGGCCTCCGTATACTTTTGCAATAACAGAGTTTATATGGCCAGAAGCTGATAGCTCACTTTTGTTGACGACTCCTAAATTTCGTGACTTATTGCAGCAAGGGACTATTTTATTTGTTTAATAGTATCACTGGAAGTTATTTGATGTCAATTGAAGACTTATAGACTACCAAACATTGTGATTTTTCTGGGTTAAGTTTTAATAAGTTTCGAGTGGCCCAATTGAAGATATTTTCAAGATCCTCATTCAGCTTGCAGACGGCTTCCGTCAGATGTCCAATATGGCGCGAAATATAAAATTGGACATCAGCAGCATACATATGAATATTAACGAATTTACAAATTGAGACGAGATCATTGATAATAAGCGAAAATAGCAATGGCCCCAGAATGGAGTCTTGGGATATGCCGGAAGATAATTGAAAGAATCCTGAAAAACCAACTTTTGTTTTAACTTTTTGTGTTCTACCCGATAAAAAATGTATCAAAAGTAATGCTGCGGATGAACTAAATTTATATTGAGATATAATTCTATTATGAAAGATCCTAAAAAAGTCAATTCATTCTTATCAAAGTGTTTGCGAATGTCGTCTGTAACTTTTAACAACGCAACGCTGAGTTGAAGCTGTGGTGTTTTTGAAATCCTTATTGGAAAGGCGTGAGGCATGATTACACTCCTCAATGTGAGAAACAATTTGCTTCTTTATAATTATTTCAGCTATCTTCGAAATGCATGGTAGGATAATAATTGGACGAAAATCTTCACACTTCATATCAGCACAAATTTTTTTGGGTATAGAAGGAACTATAGCTAATTTCCAAGAACTAGGAAAAACTGACGCAGTTAAGATGTGTCCGCGTAAATGGATCGGAATTCTATGAGTCAGAGCCATAAGATTATGGTCGTTCTATCATGGAAATGTTTCCTTCACACATTTAAAAAAAAAATCAAAAATGATTTTTAAGATAAAAGTTTCAATATTTTGGTTAAAAAGATGGCCAGGAACAATGCCTTAGGGGATCATTTCCAGCACCATAATGATAATGCTTTCTCACACGAAATATTTGATTCGGTGATGGTTACTGTCAGACTCTAAAAGGACGTGGTGATTGCCCAACTTCAGTCTCAGGGTAACAAATCGGGGTATTATTGACCATTTAATTCTAAAAACGTAGTTTCTTTCTTCATAAATTTCAACTTCTTAGATTTATTTTAAGATTTACCTACACCATAGAAATAAAAAAAGAAACTCTTACAGCCATATTATTGACTTGTTTCAAAACTAGTTTGATGGCAGAACTAGTTTCATGGATGTTTGGAGTTGGATAAATTGGTATTATTCAAAAACAGTTTGACACCTTAAACACGAAAACTCAAAACTAGCTTAGGATAAAACTCTAAATTTATAAAACTGAATGTTGTTATGCTACAAGGTCCCGTTCTGTCTCCAACTCTCTTTCTCATATTCATCAATAGTCCTTCGTCTGAAATTTCTTATCTATTTAATTGTTTTGCTAGCGTTTTTTTCTGCGTTTTCAGAATTACTTCCATGTCTTCCGAATGTCGTAATTCAACGGCAGCCGGCGCGATGTATGATAAGCTCTTAAAATTGTGATCTCGACAGCATTGTCCAATAGGTAATCAAAAACCGCGTTGATTTGAATACTCCAAAACTCGATGCTATCTCCTACCTATCGAACTTCGGACGTACCCGAATGTGGAATGCTTTAAATTGCTCTATTTTCCCTTCCAATTCGATATTCAGAACTTCAAAACCAATTTACTTGTGCATTTGCCAATACAATATATATATAAAAAAAAAAACAGATCGGTTCAGTGCAACAACTTAATATTTATTATGTGGGAAACGCATTTGGACTAAAGGTAAAAAACTATCAATTGAATTTATTCACTTAAGTCCACTAAAACAAAATCAATACATTTTCTATTGTTTTGGTTCTTCTTCATTCCTATTTAACATAGCTTCCCCATAATTTTACATGAAACTGGTTCAGGTTTAATTTTTACTAAGAGTAATTTGAAATACATACCTTTATTTTTTCAAGACTGTACATTTTGTACCCCTTTGCTGAAATAATAATTTCTTATTTCAAAGATTTTGTTGAAATACCAAATGCGTTTGAAAAACTATTGGAAAACTGCTTTCTTATTTTCTTTCCAGAAAAACCAAACAAGGTATGCTCATTGTGCATAGCATTACTTGGAATCAACATTTTGCTAGAGTTGTTAGAATTAACATTTTCTCTTAGCTATTGAACAAAAAGAATTTTGTATGAATTGGAAGCAATAGTAACACTACCGATGATGTGCTGAAATTATTCTGATTACGATTTCATTATTATTTCCACTCCAACAACTCTGAACCTTTTTGATAGTGTTGTCGATTGGATTTGTTGGGTATCGCACAAATTGGCCTCCAGCTATAGTTTCGTTAAGCATTAGAGCTCAATATTTTCCATGTTTCAGGAAAATTTACTCAAACTTAATTCATTGCTTTGGGCTTTTCGCAATCACTTTCTTATCTTTTTTGCCAGATTGGTTCCTGTAATGTAATACCAATGTTTTCTTGAAAAACTCCTACGATAGGTTGTATGTTAGAGTACATACCTATTTGTATGTAGCTATGTGTAGGGTATGCATTAATATGTTTCAGAATGAATTGGGGAAAAACACGAAAGTTGTTAGCAATTACTTATAGAACTACACATACGTAAAGGTAACCAAAGTTGGGTGGCTGGGGAAATATACATTTATACGGTAATTTCAAAAATATGTCGAATGTCCCTAAGCACTTTGTACTGCCACATGTTATAGCTATGGTGACCATCTGCTGAGGAGAGATTAATAAAATGTTGTGTTATTAGCATGTTTCGTTGTGTATTTAAATTCTTGTGTTTATTCCATGAAATTGTCCAATTTTGTTCGTTTTTCTTCTTCTTCGAAAAGAATTTTGTTTCGTGTGAAAAACAAATTTGGGGTTTTAATCAAATATTTGTTTGCTTATAAAGCGTGTATAATAGTGAACTTGGATTATACTTAATTATGTTCTGAAAATAAATAAATTTTAAAGTAATTGCTCTTTGGATCTTATTTAGAAACTAATCCACAATTTTTGAAGTGTTTCGCATTACATATTTATTGATTATTAAAAAAATATTGTCAGGCAAATGGCTCCTCCTTTACCTTTCAAAGAAGTTTTTTTTACTGTACATATAATATGCCTACACAGTTGTGACTAATTTTAAAATGCGAGTGATTAGGAGAATTTTGAAGGGTTTTAATAGAAAGCACACTGATTTTAAATTTTTGAAAAGTACATTTGGGGGAAAAATAGAGCTAGGCAATGCATTACACATTCGTGTAGTGAGGCTGCTAAAGAAAAAACCTCTGCACTGACATAGTGTAGATTGATGGTCATTCCTATAGAAGCGTGAGTGTAACGGTTGAATTGTGTAAGGAGAGGAAAGCAACTGGCTATTTCAATATGAAGCACTGTTTATAAAATAAGTGATAGTTGTGGCAGCGGGAGAAACATGAAACGTCATACGACGGCGACGGTTCTCAAGAGACACAACACACAAATGATTCCGTTATTGTTCTATCATTTATCATTTTTGAAGAACTGTCCTGAATTCTGTCCAAAAAAGTCAAGCGTGTCGAAGGAGCAACTTAACTCTGCCAAGATATGTGAATCATATTCTAAGTTTTAAGCGAATAGCCTTTTTTGGCATATTATGCAGAACACACTGTATACTGTTTTTGATCAGTAAATAAAGTCAAACTAACAAGCTTTGCAGCCAGATTGTTACGAGTGAAATGAGAGTTGCGCTTCAGATCAATTTGACCTTCCATGTTACAGACAGACAATAAGAGATGAGAAATATGTTACATTGGCAAAGGACAAACTTAAATACTTGGTAGCGTTCAGGCCACGTCAAATATGTGGTCTTTCCATAGTTCAAAGCTGTTCAAATTTTTCAGTGCAGGTACAACTCATGGAAATAGGGGCAAGTTCCATTTTAACATTTTGGTAAACAGACATTTTACCAAGAACTTTTATTAAAGGTACCTGTCAAACAACAGTTTTTCCTTTATTTTCGATATCCAGTCGATCCGATTTCAATCGAAATTTCAATACAGGAAATCTTTTAAAATTGAAATAATATTGCATACAAGTTTTTAAAAAAATCAATTTTTGTTTTTAAAAAATCAGAATTTTGAAAACGGGTTGATTTATAATATACTTTAAAATGTCACTCCAAATTTTTTTTTAAATGTTTAAGAAATTGTATATACACAAAATTATTTTTTTAAAAAAACCGCTCCGACGATTTTTGATATATTTTTTTCCAAGAAATCATTTCTTTTCAATAATTCAGACATTGCGCGCTATTCATTTTGAAATTAAACGTTTTTGAGAGTTGTTTTATAGCAATAAAAAAAAAAAAAAACAAGTTTTAAGATTTTTATATTTTCAGATTCTTGGTGTTTGACTTAAAATTAATAAGGGCATTGAATATTAAAAAAAAAATATTACTTAAAAACTTAATAACTCTGAAAAAAATTAGTTTGAAAAAAAAATTTAAATTTCTTTTTCGAAATTTTGAGACACAATAAAAGAAGAGATTTCTGGCTTTACAAAAGAGTGCATCCTGGCATTGTATGTGTAACAGATGTTTTTTTAATATTTTTTTTTCTATTCTAAGTAATTTTTTTTAGAAAATTCCCCCTCCTGGCTAAACGGAGGGGGGGGGTTGACGATTTTTTTCTCAACTCAACCTACATGCTCTAGCTTTTTGTCACACCGAATACGAATCACCCTGTATATGTCTATGTATAAATTTATAATACACAGTCTTTGAATTTCCAAGCAACTTGAATCACAAGAGCAAGTTCGTGCTATCCAGTCAATTCTTCACTGGACAGTGCTGATTTAAACAAGCTTACCATACGCTGCCGTGGAATTTCCACATCCGAATAATAAGTATAATATAAGTTCTGTTCTTTCAACAATTCAACATGTGAACAGCCTTTTAGAAAAAACAAGTGTAAATCATGTTAAATACGCCAATGCAAAACCTCACTTATGATTTTTGAATGTCTGAATGCTTTCATTCTTTTGACATTTAAAGGAATTCTTGGAAACTTGAAGCTTGATTCAAAATGCGTGAGCGTGACGAGAACTCGTTGTAGTTGTCAAACCAATTTCCAGCCGTGAGTTCGAAAAATTGAAAAATAAAAGCGACGAGACGACGATTTTCATTTTGACAACTAGTTGACACACAATGAAATCTATTGCTATTCTAGAACACCGGAGCGTTTCAATTTCAATAATTTTATTCAATTCTGTAAATACCAAAAATTGTAGAACAAACTTGAACAATTTTTTTTCTTAATTTTGGACTTGTTAATTTCGTTTTTATTAACATTAACTTTGAAATATTTAAATATTTACTTTAACCGAAAAAGATTTTCTACGCAGTTTCGCCTCACAGTAAAATTAGTTTATTTATATTATTATATTTATGTATTAATATTTTTATAATTATTATAAGTCAGAAAACTCGTTTTCAGTGAACTCGCCGCTTCGTAAATTGGGGAACAATTTTTGATAGAAAGAGGTTTCTCGTCACGCTGACGTGTTGTTTTGTCGTCGCATTGTTAAACAGGCTTCAAAATACTTTTAAAATTCTATATTTCTACGATTTTTTGTTGATTTTCAATCAGTTATGTTTTATAATTTATATTGATACATTATATATTTATAAGTACATATATGCACATATATTCATATGGATGTTATAAAATGTATTAAAAAAAATAAAAATTAAAATGTGTTCTTACCAAATTTAAACGTAGTTTATTTAGCGAAAAAAAGGGATTATTTTTTTTTTTTGAAAAAATTAGGAGAAAAACACATATTGGTGAAAAAAAAAGGACAATAATGTTTTGGGAACCTGGGAACCTTGCTGTATGAGGAAAAGAGTTAGAGACTAAACAGAGCCAGAAACCATTTATCTTCCACATTTACAAAAAATACACCTTTACAATAGATACAATTTTGTAATGTGTTGTTTTTATTTTGAAGCAACATTTTGTATTTTAGTGCTAATTGATGCCATTTACAGCAAACTTTCAGGCATTCGGAATTGCAAGTTCAGTTTTTATAATTTTTCTGAAGGCTTTATGTTTGGACGAAAATCGTTTCAGTAATTTAACTCCATAATAATCAAATAACTTATTCTACTCGCAATAGTTGTTTCGCAATTTGTTTATTGATCTTTGAATCAACTCGCCAACCGATCATTTTTCAGAAATTCCGTCAGCGTTTTTAAATTAAATTCAAAAGTTCAAAAACATGTAGACACATAAAATATAGAAAGGAAAATAGTTCAATATGTAAATAATGCCTACTTTGCAAAACAAAAGAATATGAAGTAGTTAAAAGCGAAATAATTAATAATTAGCAAAGCAATATAATGTGAAAATGAAAAAGCTTTGTGGAAATATAGGTAATTATAATTTTGCGAAGTAGTAACACAGCAAACGAAAACTTGCCAAGATAAAATTGTCAAGAAATCAAATGCAAAATGATAAAATTGCATGACAAAAAAATCCATAATTCAAAATAGCCAAAAGTAATCTGCCAGATGGCTTATTACTAAATTTTCCTTTAAAAACTTCATATATTACAAAAATTAAATTACAAATGCATTGAAGTTTAACATGACGTTATGTTTAACCTCATACTATACATTTCATCCGCCACTCTCCTTAATTAAAATTCATTCAAGTTGAACTGCAGATAAAGTAAATAAATTCGTTTTTCTGTTCACGTTTAAATCGTAAAAAGGTTTAATTGCGTTTGAGCTTTTGTTCTTGACCAAGTTATACTCAATAAAAACAATTAGCTAAATTAAATTAATGAACTCATTTGAACTTTTCCTTGACGCATACTATACTTACATATCTGTTCACTGGCATTCAAACACACAACAGTTTTAAATATTTCCAAAATGTATTTTTGCTAATAAATTAATATTAATTAACCTAAACAATCGTTACACAAATAATAAAATATCGCTCATTTGCTAAAAGTTTTTGCATGGCGATAAAATGCGATTAAAAATTTCGTTTTACAGAAAAATCTATGAGAAATCGACTGTATAGTGCAACACATAAGATGGTCGTATGTCAAATAGGGAAAAGGTTATCGATGTGTGATGTGTTTCCAAAGTAAGGAGCAAAAATCTCAAAATTTTAATTTTTCGAGGTATGCCCGTCAAATATGAAATATAAGCGAAATGGATTTGCTATTGATATTTTTTGGCGATTAAAAGTTTTTCTTTGGTTTCTTAAAAATCATTCATATAAGTAATTTAATCAATGTTTATGTGTGTATATTCAATATGTAGAGTATGTATACAATTATCAAAAATTACAGTCACTTCAAAATATGTATATTATCTACCTGGAGGAGGAATCTGAATATAGTTTTTAAACTTTAGTGAGTAATAAGTCATTTATTTTATTATAAATTTGGTTTTCTGATAACCACATCGTAAATTTATAAACTATGAATTTTATAGCTAGGTCAAAATTCCAGAAATTAAAATCGAAAACGAAATCAAAATTCCTTAAACTTAAGCAAATTCAATTGAAAGTTTGTTGCTACCTTTAGTCCAAAAGCTTTTCGCCCTGTCTTACCTTTCTAAGAAAAAATTAAACAATGCATTTTGTATTGTTTTCGTTTTTCTTCTTCTTTGTTTAAACTTTAAAAATGCTGTGAACCAAGTTTGAAGAAAACTATTATTTTAATCTTTTTGGCTCTGGGTAATGAAACCAACATAATACACTATTATGGAGAATTTTATTAAAAATAAATCGACAACAAAACTATAAGTTTCATCTTTATTTAACATTTCCACCTCCCCCCTCAACAATATATTGGATCAGGAAACATAATGTCTTTAATAATCATGGTCATACATTATTTGCCAGTTCATCATCAATCCTTAGAAAATACTCCTCTGGTGTTATTTATTTCACCTGCCCACTCTATAAAAACGAAACAGCTTATAATAAATCAAATTCTCAGTCTTGAGTATATAGGCGAAAGATGTTCTGAAAGGAAGGTTTTGTCCGCCAAATATTGTTCTTCCTTTATTACGTGATGATATTTTAAGGATGTATGTATTGAGTTAAGCTGTTTTGAGACTGCAATCAATCAATCTTGTCAAATATTCATTTCTCGAATGAACTTAGTCACAAATATCTAACTTGTAATATTTTATTAGATAAAATATTTTATTGGATTTTGAGAATGTATGAATGTTATAAAGCAAGGGTAGATTCCCGAATCTATAAATTGCTGCAATCCAAAATATAAAAAAAAATCCACGACTGGGTCGCACGAACTTGCTCTTATGCAAAAAGTCATCAGCCAGTTTTAAGTATTTATTAATGCAGAGTTAAAAATAGAATCTAAAAAAAAAATCATTAACCCGATTTGTATGGGTGGTACTGTTTTTTTGTTGGTTATAAGAAGAATTTTTGTGTAAAATATTCTAGATAATTTTAAAAAAACTGCTTTTGATAAGTATAATGAAAATAAACCAAGTGGTTTTTGAAAAATACTTAGTTTTCAAAAAAAAAATTTCAAACTTTTTTAAAAACCCAACAAATATTTTTTGGAAAATTTTGATGAATATTATAAAAATCAGTCGAACCGGTTTTGAGAAAAGCGAAAATGAAAAAATGGTTTTCTTAAATGTAGGTGCCATAAATAAACATTTCTTAGAACAATTTTTTTTACTAAACGGCAGCTCATAACCAGTGGTACCACTTTATTTCAATTGAAGTAAATCTGTGTCTTTTTTTCAAAAATGTTTTAAATCTACGTCTTACTTCGCACCATTACCAAAATATTGGAAACTTCTTCATTTTTGAAATCTCTGTTTACCAAAAAAGGCCAAATCTACTTCGTTTATCCTCTATTTCAGTTTACAGTCTAGCATGTAAGTCCAGAATTTCCATAAAAAACATTATTTAACAATATTCAATAATATGAGTTCGGGTCCAAATTCTGGCTGGGTCAAAATTCTGTTTACAAAATTCTCCTTCCAAAATTTTGGTTTAAAAAATTCTGCTTAGCAAAATTCAGCTTTTTAGAAGTTTGCTTTTCAGAATTCTGTTTTTCAAAACTCAGTTTTACAAAATTTTGTTTTAAACCTGCTTACTTGGCTCTACTTGCTTTTCCAAGACAATCATCATTGTGTCTGTAAACTTTTTCAAAGCACGCGCTTTTTATTATTTTTTCAAAAATTTTTGTATTGCTTTCTCTATTTAAAACAATACTCTCACTTCCAGAGATTTTTATTGTTCTATTTCTTGGATCTAAGCATTAATATTTTGTTCAGAAATTTAGAAAAAGGTTTTTTTTACGTTACAAACAAAAGTTACTCACATATAAATAGAAAGAAAAAGGAGAATTTTTGAGTGAGTAGGCAGAATTTTGAAAAGCTGAATTTTTAAGGAATGTAAATATAAAAATGTTAATATATACATTCAATTTTTGTTATAACTTTTTTTCGTTTAATAAAATTATATTTAACTATAATAATTTTAATATTCTTTTTATAAAAAGAGAATAAATAAAGTAGCTAAACATGAAGTCTGAGACAGTTTTCTAAAACTAAGAATTCTTATAAAACCATGTATACAAAATATGTTATGTTTTTTTATTTTTGCTAAAATTAATATAAAAAGTATTAATAAATAATATTGAAATATATAATGTTAATATGAAGTCTGAAGGAATTTCAGTTTTTGTTTTGAAAATACTACTTCGACTTTTTTCCCGGAAATGGTAACGTTGCTCATAACTATTAAAACTTACTTTTTTTACTTGCGAAAATAGGTAGATTAAGGTCGGGTAATGTGGAGTATCCTCATTGTTTTCGGCAATAGTTTTAAAACTAAAACTTTTTTGAAGAGGGAAAAAGGCGTTATCGTTCATTGAAACATTGGTAACAATATTTACTAACCCTTGTGCTTAATTTTTCTCAAATGAATTTAATATTTGCAAAAGATTGACAATACTATAAAACTGACCTTTTGCAAAAGTGGCGGCTAATGTGGGCCCCATAGTGCGGGTAATGTGGAGTAATGCTCCACATTACCAGAAATAGAAATTTTGTCCCATTTTATAAATGAATTACATTATTATTTAAAATAATATACAAAAATTCAATTTCAATGCATACCTTTTATATTTTTTTCGGCATTAACGTACCTATTTAAATAAATACAAAAATAAAATTCAGTAAATGTATCTTTTATAATTATGTATGTCAGTTTTATTGCACAAAATGTTGTGACCAAGATCGACCGATGTTCAGATCTCTCGGCTCTCAAGAATTCGAACGAGCCTTACGAACCAGACCAGCTGTCAAATTGAATAGTGCTCTTTCAAAATGAGATAGAAAGATTTCGATTTTCCATCTGAGCTGAGCACTCGCCCCTTTAAATTAACTTTTTATATCAAATAACTTTAGTCTTGTTGCATTATAAACTTTTTATATTGAAATAAATGTAAAACTTAAACCTATTTATAAATGAAATAAAAGGTTAGTAAAAATTACAATTTGCCAAATAAATAAAAATCATATTTATTTAAATAAATAAACCTTTAACGCTTTGAAACTTCAGTTTACTAAACAACAACGTAGCAGCAGGGTCCCACTTTCTCTCTTGTATTCCCTTTTTCCTTTTCAGATGGAACTATAAATGTATGCCTAGGATTAGACCTCTACAAAAACAGGTGGCTAATCTGGAGCACTACTCCATTTTAACCGCCTGTGCGTACTCCACATTAGCCGACAGGTACATATAAAATAACTTTTTTTTTTTTGAAAATGCTATAAAAAAAACTACTGAATATTTTCTCAAATTTCTTTTTTTATTTGAAAGTACAATCCTTCCGGTTAATAATGGAAAATAATTTCATTCAAATGGCTGCCTCGGCTGACCATGCAGTAGCCTACACGATCGGTCCAATTTTTAAGCACATTATCGATTGTGTGCAGCTGTATTTCACCAATGGCTTCACGAATATTGTCCTTTAAAGCGTCAATTGTCTCTGGCTTGTCGGCGTAACACTTATCTTTTACGGCACCCCACAAATAATAGTCCAACGGTGTCAAATTGCAGCTCCGAGGTGGCCAAACGACATCAGCTCTGCGGCTGATAATGCGATCTTCAAAAACAGGGCGCAAAACATCGAGTGTAGCTTCGGCTGTGTGGCACGTAGCGCCGCCGTCCTGTTGAAACCCAATGTTGCCAATATCCTCCTCTTCAATCTTTGTGAACAAAAATTCGTTCAACATGGCCCGATAACGATCGCCATTGACTGTAACGGCCACTCCTTGCTCATTTTCGAAAAATGGCCCAATTATGCCCCTCGACCAAAATCCGCACCAAAACATCAGTGACTCGTTTTGGGTGTATCGGCTTTTCAATGTATGCGTGCGGGTTTTCTGTGCCCCAAATGCGACAATTTTGCTTGTTTGCTACCCGCCAAGATCAAAATGAGCTTCATCTGAAAAGATGGTTTTTTTTGGAAAAATTGGCATCTTCTCTAAGTCGATCGCAGGCCCACTTAGCGAAGCGAAAACGCTTTGGATGGTCAGTTGGCTTCAACTCCTGAACCAATTGGATTTTGTATGGCGTCATACCAAGGTCTTTATTCAAAATTCGTCTGAATGATGTCTCCAAAATATTCAATTGTTGAGAACGACGGTGAATTGATGTTGATGGCGCTTCACGCACACTTTCTGCCATAGCAGCAATATTCCCGGATGTACGCACTGTTTTTGGCTTTTCACGCTTTGGTTTATCGATGAGGATGCCAGTTTCTTTCACTTTTTTCACAAGATAACGAACATACGGAGCTGACGGTGCTTCTCTTCTTCCAAAATCCGTACGCAATTTTGGCACACATTCTGCAACGTTGCCATGATTTTCAAAATAATGTCGCAATATTTCCCAGCGTTTTTCAAGCATACACACAACCATATTCGTTCAGCGGAAGGATAAAACTAATTATCTGTCAAATCAGACATGAGCTAAGTGTTACCATTCACGAAATAAGCACTAGTTGCTTAGATGGCAGACCCTTTATAAAACAACAAATATATTTAAAGCACTTATTAAAACTTATTAAACACTTATTAAAATTTAGCCTTTATTTTTTGATATATAAACATTTAACGCCGAGCAAAAAAATTAGATCGACCAGACCACACATAAAAACAAGAATCATCGAACTGATTTGCTTCTCTGCTTAAGAGAACTATCGTATATCAGCAATAACAGGGGCCGAATTACCACATCAGTTATCGAGTAATACGTGCCCATACGTTTTACTCGTTCATTCGATCACTGATGGCACTCACTACATCAGTCACTGATGTGATAAATTGGCCCCAGATCTCTCACTCTTGCAGGAAAAGGAGAAATGCAGGGGTCCACATTAACCGTCTACTCCACATTACCCGACCTTACTCTACTATATATGGCAAGTTATGAATTCGTACAAAAAATCAAACTCGAGATTTTGATCAAACTTGACATTACGATGATTGGGAAGACGAAAAAAGTGGGTCTGGCAAAAACGTCCAAACGTCTTGGTAAAAAGCAATTTTTTAACTTTATCTAGAAGTTTTTTGACAAAAATTATTCTAATACCCAAAAATAAAGGTGCCTCCCATTCAAATGTTTAAAAACCGTTAAGAAAAATATTTTTTCTCAAAAACGACTCCTACGATTCTGATAAAAATTTTTGTGTGTGTTGAAATTAGTACGATCTACCATTTAAAATGTTTAAATTTTATATTTTACGTTTATTAACAGTAGCTCTCATGGAACGGTTTCTTTGATTAACGAATATCTCAATATTTGATAAACCGAATAAAACTAAATTTTGTATACAGAAGTTTGTAACAAATATAAATAAAAGTTCGTATCAAAATTTTCTAAGAAATGATTTTTGGATTTTGGAAAAAAAAATCAAAATTACTTTTTTGAAAATTTGATATTTCGAAAACGGGTAGCAGATTTTTTTGTGGAGTTCAATTTTTAACTCAATATTAATAAAAACTCTCAAAAATGTTAACGAAATTTTATATATAAAAAAATAATTATTTTTAAAACCAACTCCTACGATTTTCAAAATTTTGTTCTCATAAATTAAGATTTATATAAGAAATCAGATGGTGTACATCGCTTTGGGTAAAAACAGGTTCAAAGTAATTTAATCAATTTCTTTCTAATTTTGTTGATTTAAAACAATTTACCAGTTTAAATAATATAATTTCCTATCATGCGTATTGCATATGTGCAACACTGGGCTACATTGTTAATTTTTGTATACTCACATAAAACCACCTGCGACTATACTAAGTTTTGGCAAATGGATAAAATATAGATCCCATAGCTAATTTATTTCAGACTATAGAACCGCAATGTGATCACGCATAAGAGCAAGTTCGTGAAACCCAGTCGTGCATATTTTTTACATTTATAGAGCCGATTTAAATAAAAATAAGATTTTTCTTTTTGGGCAAAAAATTTTATACGGCAAGCAGTGTTGCCGAATGTCATGATTTATCTCATGAATTCATTTAAAATCTCATGAATTTTCTTAAAAAAAAAAACAAGAATTCAATTTTTTTTAGATTTACTCAAAGTTTCAAAACAAACAAAGCGAATCTTCTATTCAGCGTTAAAAATATTTCACCTTAAAATTTTGTGTTCGCCCGGAATTTTAAATGCTATTGTGAGTTTCGCCCGAACGAAATTTTGTTCGCCTCCAAAAAAAAGTGAAAATGGCATTACATTCCGCCCGAAATGAATATTTCCAATAAGGGGAATTTTTCGATCATGAAATTTCGAGTGAAACTCACAATAGGCGAAAAGTAAAAAGTCAAATTTTCAGGATGGAATGTTGTTCGGGTGAAACTCACAATAAGGCTGGTTATGTATGTTGACCGACAGTCAAAATAGAATACTACTACATTTTACTTACTTAAAAAATTTCTAATTTCTGTGAATCATAAGTTTTCAGTGATATTTATATGCTCAACGAAAAACAAGCATTCTGATGATTTTTTGTAATCTCATGAAGAAAATAATGATTTTTATATGAAGGTTTTATAATACAATTTCTATATACTACTGAAATACATCAGCCAAGTAGAAGAAGCACTATTTAATTGGACTCGTTGAATTATTGATTCAATAGCAATGATTTTTGTTTTTTTTTTTTTAATGGGCAACACTGACCGCAGGTACCATTATTTTTGGTACTTAAAAAATTGAAACAAATATTTCTGGGAAATGTCCAAGAAACGCTAGGTATCAAGTTTAAAGAAAATGGATCCATTCGTTTAGATTGTAGTCGAATTGACAGACACACGGACGTTTTTGGGACACCCACTTTTTTCGTCTTCCCTATCATCGTAATGTCAAGTTTGATCAAAATTTCAATTTCGATTTTTTTACGCATCCATAAATTGCCATGGTAGTAAAGTGTGTGGCAGTTACATATATGTATATCGCAAGTAAAAAGCTTTCCTATACACATATTTTATATTTTCTATTTAAAAAAATGAACAAAATAAAATTTAAAACTTATAAAATAAAATTGAAACCAAAACACGTTTGCTTTACCGAAGGTAAAGGATTTTAATATGATTTTCTCTTTGGTCTAAATAAGATTTTCTTTTCAAATGAAATCTTTTAGTTTTTTTTTAATTTTTGTTTTCTTTGTGTATTTTTCCTTTTAAGACGCACACGAAAAATATATATGATTTTGCCATAATAAATAACCTCACGATAAATTATTCATGTTTCTGTTCATGCAATTAAGTTGTATAAGAATCCATCTGTTCAGAAAAAAAAAATAAAAAAGTTATTTCATTAATTTACAAAAGTGACAAACGCTATGAGCGTAAGAAATCTGCATATTTCTATTCAAATGGCGCGTATTGCATAAAGAGTCAAATTTGTGTTTTTTTCTTAATTGAGTTTCTGAAAAAATACTTTTAAGGACTAGAACATTTTGGGGAAATTGTAAAATTACGGCATTATGTAAATATGAAAGCATTTTACAAAATATGGTGGCAGGTAAACAACGGAAATAATTCCAACAAATCTTTCCCCAGGAGCTTAACGCTGTAACACAAACAAAACTAATTGCCACCTCTTCCGATAACAAAGAATAATTATCATCTAAGTGAAACCAACAACCACAACAGCAGCAGCAGAAGCATCAATTTCCGTTTTCCCACCGCCAAGTTGCGCCATATCCATCGCCAACTCCCGAACGCGAGTTATATTACAAGAGTAACGTTTAATGGAGATGCAATTTGCAGTGAGTCAAAGGTTCTGCAACCTCACTGTGAAATGCAACTTTATCTACATACATACGCCAGCACAATGACCGGAATCTTAATTAACTTTTCTCGTCCTTCACCTTTCTAACCCCCGCTTTCGCATTGAATATCAATGCAGTCTGTAGTTTTATTTCCGATCCGTGAATGGAATGTTTGAAAGTGTTTGAACTCAGTGTTTTATGACTTTTTTTCTTAACTTCAGAAGCTGAATGCATGAAAAGTCTTTTGTTAGACTTTTCTTTTGTGAATAAATTCTTTTATCTTCTTTGCGAAGTAATTTGAATGATTCTTTGCATTTTCATTGAAAACTACTAGAAAAAATAATCTGTTTCCTTTTTCCTTTAGAAGCTAGATTGGTATGTTATATATTTCAGAATATTTTGGGAAAAAGAAGATGACAATAACCGGAAAACAATGCCTTGATATTAAAATTCTGAAGAAAATTAATGACATATGATAAGTGAAAATGTGATATGTTTTTAAAATTAGACATTTATGTCTGTCAAACAAATTGTCAGACTGCAAACTGTAAGTTTCATTGTTGTCAGTATTGCAACAAACAAACAATCAACTTATTGAATGATGAAAGCATAATTTCACGTAACGGACCTATTCATTGGTCTCCAAGATCTTGATTTTTTTTTTCGAGAATACTTAGAGTTGCTAGTCTACCCTGATAAAGCAACAACAGCCGACGCATTGAAAGCCAACTTTACTGATGTTATGGAGGACAAACGGTCACAAAAGTTTGAAAAAGTTATCGAAAATTTTGTTTGTCATCAGATCTAGCCGTGGTGGGCAGAGTTTGCGAAATACCAAGTTTCGAAACCGAATTTTTTTCGAAAAGACAAAGCTTCGAAAAAATTCATTGTAAACATGGCTGAAGCTAAATTGTGCCATGCCAAAGTTTTATTTTTCCCTTCGTTTAATGCAATTCAAAGGCGGTGATTCCACAAAGCACGTAACAAAAGAACAAACTCTATTATGTATGTTGTACATACACTGCCGGTCATAAGGTTAGAAGCAGGCATTTTTGAGAAGTAAAATCGACATTTCTCCCGGTACATGATGGATTAGAAAAAAAACAACTATGTATGTTAAATGAGAGACTATTTTGTTAACAACAAAATATAATATTTGGGTATAGGAGAGATTTAGCTAACGGAACTTTTATGACAAATTGTAAATTGAGTCAAGAATATGCGAAAATAAATCGGGTCATTAGATTAGAAGCACATCAAATAAATGAAAATAAAATGCAGTTATTTATATTTTGTTATTAATTTTAGCTTTTATTAGATTTTTAGTAATGTGTGCTGCCACCAGCCTTCAAAATAACTTCAAAAATTCTTCTTCTTTTAAGGATTTATAAAGAGATTCCAAGTAGTCCAGTGAAATCTCACTCCAGGCCAATTTGATACCATGAATTAACGCTTCCTTGTCATCGTATTGCTTCCCTCCCTCATATACCTTACGTGTAAGCCAGCCCCACACATTTTCAATTATGTTAAGGTCCGCGGAATATGGTGGCCAAGGCAGCAAGTGGACGTTTTGGTTCGCAATGAAGGATTTTACCTCTTGGGCTGTGTGTATGGGAGCGTTGTCCTGCTGAAAAATCCATGGAATTGGTCCAAAAACCTCGCTAATTTTGGGGAATACTGATTCCAGCACGGCTTTGTAGGTTTTCCCAGTCATTTTGGTATCTTGGACTACCAAGTCTATAGCGCCATAAAATGAAATTGAGCCCCAGACCATTACGCCTCCTTCTCTGCTATGGTGACGGTTTAAAAACCGCTCCTCTTTCCTCAGGTCATGGAAATAATAATTATAACCATCTGGCCCATCTAGGTTAAATTTTTTTTCGTCGGAAAAAATAACCTTTCGCCAATCATTTGTGGTCATTCCATTTTGCACATCCCAGCTCATGTGATCTTTCGCGAAACACAAGCGTTGCTTCTTCCTTGCGTCATTAAGTGGTGGTTTTTTCTTAAGCTTCAGGCGCTTTAAGTGTTTAGCATGGCGAATCGTGCGTTTAACAGTGGATAAGCTGGCCTTAACATTAGCTTTCTCCCTAATTTTAGCTGTCGATAAAGCTGAATTTGACGCTATTCTAAGGATACTTCGCGTTTCGCGAAGTGTTAAAGCAGAGAAAGTGTTTCCTTTATAATTTTTTGAGTAAGACGATGGATTTTTTAAATAATTGCTGACACAATGATCACTTCGATTTATTTTTCGGGCTATAGCACGGCATGAAAGACCTTCAGAGCAATAAACATCTATTCTTGCCCTTTCCTCCACTGTCAAACATTTTTTCTTGTCCATTTTTATTAACACTCGATCAAGAACAATTAATTTATAAAATGTACCGTTTAAACCGAACAAAAATGTATTCACTTCACAAGACAACGTTGATTTGTTCACTGCTTCTAATCTAATGACCCGATTTATTTTCGCATATTCTTGACTCAATTAACAATTTGTCATAAAAGTTCCGTTAGCTAAATCTCTCCTATACCCAAAACTTTATATTTTGTTGTCAACAAAATAGTCTCTCATTTACCATAGTTGTTTTTTTCTAATCCATCATGTAACGGGAGAAATGTTGATTTACTTCTCAAAAATGCCTGCTTCTAACCTTATGACCGGCAGTGTATGTCCTCAGGCCAAAAATCCACAATGGACTTTTATAATTTTTTCCTGGACAGATTTATATATAAGATATTGGCCGTTTTATAAAACGTCAAACTAACGTCATTTTTATAGTCAAATAATCGTAATTTTCGAACCGTCAAGTATGCAATCGGCCTGATTGCCCAAAATTTGTTTGATCAGTCAATTTGTTTGTTTGTCAGTAAATTTTTTTCTGAACGCGTTTGACGTTTACGAATACGCTGTGTTGTTATATGCTCCGGGGGCAAATTTTACCCACACGTATACAAAATAAAAACAATCTTAATTCTTATCTCTGGATTTTCAATAATTTTCTCGTGAAATCGATTTTTTACTAAAGTTGAGCCGCAAATGATGTTATCCAACATATGACTTTATCAAACTGCGTTATCGAAAAAGTGATTTTTCATGCAAAAAGTCATATTCAAGTGTGAAAATAATTATCTGCATCTAGATTTGGCAAAGTGTAAACAAATGTAGTACACTTTTATTAACCATCAGCTTGTCTCTTTCGAGTACCAAGTAAATAATACTGCTTCCTTGAAAAAGTAACGATTTTTGAGGACTAAAGTTTTAAGTCGGCATTAAATTAGCTTTTAAAGAACATTTGGATCATCTTCTGCTTGAGGCTAACAAATTACTTGGCTTCTAAAAAAAAGCACAAAATATTAAATATGTTAATTAGTCACATACTCTTAAATCCAAGAATTGGATCTATTCAACATAATTTAATTTTACAAAAATTTGGTCTTCGAATGTTAAACTGGGCGTACAACTTTAGACCATCCAATCACCAGACATGTCTTGATTTTAGATTAAAACCCTGGAATCCAGACGAATTCACTGTCTCATATTGTTAGCCAGATATTTTGTATGTTATCATATTGATTGTACTAGGTTACTCCATAGTATATCCTATTTATGTTCATTCTAGTCCTCTTAGAGCCATATGCTAACACTTAACTTCAATATTTAAACTTAAACGCTTCTATTCTAATTTTCCCCTTATAAATAGAATTACGGAAAAAGTGACCCCATTTTTAGGTCATACATCTTATTTAATTGTATACTTGTTTTTAATTGTACTTTTTTATTTTATTTTTTTACATTTCATACATTTTTACAATCTTGTTATGTTAGCCAATAAAAAATAAATACTTATAGATGGAATAAATAAATAAATGCAGAGTGTAGTTAAACGGTTCAGATAAGTTAGTTGCCTCTATAAAAAATAAATATATAGTTTTGGAATCAATAAATGCAAAAAAGTACGCATACGCCCGAGTGAACTTTAAAATTCTACTCCTTAGTTTTGTAAAAAAAAATGTCGAGTAGATTTGTATTGATAGGGTTTTACTTCTTTTATGTGAGTTTCTGCTAAAAACCTGAATCGCAATTTTAATACAATAATAATTTTAATACAGTTATGAGAGTTAAGAAGTTAGAACCGTTTTCGAGAAAATTTGAAAAACAAAAGCCAAAACAATATTATGGGAGCTAGCTACTAGTTCTAGATGAGCTTAAACTAAAATTCGAATTTCCCCTCTAGGGAATAACATAAAAATACTCTGTACCAAATTTGACGCAAATCAGCCCACCTATTTAGGCTCTATCTCAAATTAAAGTGGATGTACAGACGCGCAGACCGACGCGAAGCACGGCAGTGCTGGTATTAGTCTGCAGTTGTAAGATTTTCTACAGTTCTCAAATTGGAATTTGCAGTTGTAAATCTACATTTTTGCAGTTGTTATTTTTCACAAAAATTAACATCCCAAAAGAACAACTGAGCACGCAAGACTTAACACCTGAACGCATTAATTGCATATTTAACATAATCAAATGTTGTGGAACACATTCCACTTGTCAAATATTTTTCAAAACGCAAATGTTGCCTCCCTATTGCTAATTTGTATTGCTATCACTTCTTCTGCTGTTATAAACGAAAAATGTAATAATTTCAAAATTTTGCTGAAATTCATATGAATAACCGCTTTGAACCAGACAGACAATTGATTGAAAAAAATTAAAACAACTAATTTCCCCAGATTTGGATACAATTCTACTTTATCTTCAATTAAGGTGGGTTGAAGGATAAAATGCATGAAATCGTCTCTCATTTGAGAACCAACGAACACGCTTTAAGGTATATCAAACTGTTATTGACGGTTTAGGTGCGGATATTAGCCGCTACTCCACATTCAGTCGACTGTGAATGTGTTATACCCGAGAATAATTTACTGACAACTGCCTCAAGTTATTCATTGAGTATTGAAACAAAGAAGAGATATCTTTACGTTCATTTCACTATCCAGAGACTATTTGAATGGGAGCCGAAAGATGCTGTGCTAAACTGGGTACTGAAAATACAAAGACACCAGCATGATTTTCTTATTAAAAATGACAAGCAACAGGCTCAACAACAACCGCATTCTCTTGGTGTTTTCTACAAATCTGAAGAGACAAAAAAACGCATTGAAGATGAAGAAAATAGAGGTACCGTGCCAACGTACGTTCGAGACATAAATCAGATAGAAATAAATCATGCGAGAAATATATCAGATAGAAATACATCTGATAGAAATATAAATAACTCAGGAATCAGTTTTCAAAACGCCAAAATAACTTTTAATATTATTAACTTAAGTTCCGTTTTTTTTTAGTGCAAAATTAAAGTTAAACCCGAGTTAACTCATCAAATTTACTAAGTTTAGTCAGAAGTAACTATCAAAAACAGGTTTACCGAACTCAACCATTTAAATTGAAATAGAAAGAAAAACAACATTTCAATCGACTTTCATTCAATACTTCCATAACTCCAAAACTCATTACAATAAGCGTGTGTTAGTCGGCATTTAAATTGACCGATTTTTCCAACGCCGATTATTTATTGTTGTAATCGTGTGAGAGAGAATGGAAAAATCGTCTATAACATGTCGGTTGTCTTTCAAAATCTCACACGTTTACAACAACAAAGAAAAATCGGCATTGGAAAAATCGGGCAATTTAAATGCGGACTTAGTGTGTTGATTTTCCACTGTTCTCATGTATCAAATATATGTATTATTCCTATATGATATGTTTTTCATATATGGTTCCATCTGCATTAAAACAAGAGCGCACTATAATACCTACTGACAAAAAAATAACTATTTGTGAAGTTATTTTTATAAAAAAAAAACTATACTTAAATATTATTCAGTACCATGTGAAGCAATGATTTTCCGATCAGATGCAGAAGATAGGAATGATCGATGTTCATCGATGTTAAGAGAGAAAACATCGATGGTTGAACATCGATGTTCAGACATGTGCAACATCGTATCAAAGATAATATAATACAAAGATGTCGCATCCAGTACAAGCAAAGTGAACCCAAAATAAAACCGTCCGTATCTGATATTGGATACGACAGCATGTTGCGAAATGTTGTATTGGTGAATTTAAAGAGCGAGAGCGAAAAATATCTCTGGAAACAATTTAAAATTTGAAATCTCTTCAAAATGCATATCTCAAGGACAAAAATAATGTTTTCGTTGTTTTTGTCTTTCGCTTTTTTTTAGTTTTTTCGCTTATTATTGTTTGTGATCATGATGAGGTGGGTATCTGTATAGATAGACATGCAGTAACATTTTTGTTCTTTCGTCGCAAATCGCGATCTTCGTAAAAGGTAGCAAGGATTTTCTTTTGGTGTTATTAATTTTTGTGAGGTTGTTTTGTATTCCTTGAGAAATTAAAAAAATCATATCATTAATTTGTTTAGGTACAGGTGAATTCATGACTTGTCAGGAAAGCTTATTTATTAGTTAGGTAGGTATGGATAGGTTGGTGTGAAATGTGTATGCACCGATTTAATGAATACGTCCGTCGTAACAAGATACATTTTTGCAATGGTTTTATAGGTATGTAGGTTGGTACCTGAGTACTTCTGGTTTTTTTTTTAATTTTTCATTCGTCTCGATCGTTTGAAAGAATTTTTGTTTTTATTCCTTCACAGAATTTTTGTAGGGCAGAGAGATACATGTATGAAGGAAAGTTTCAATGAAAAGTTTTTTTTTTAAGGATTTCCCTGTTTTCATATTTGAGGGTGGAGAATATATTTTTTTTATGGACGACTGTTTTGAAACAGGTAGACTTAATTGCATTCTTGCGTCCGTCTCGATCTTTAAATAATAGCAAGAATTTTCGTTTTTTCTAGTTTCGAGGAATTTTTGTTGGGATAAAAAATGTAGGTGGATATGAAGAAAATAGGTATCTCTTGTTACTTTTTGGGGTGGAGAATATTAGCTGCGTTTTGTTGTAGCTTAAGATCCATACCGATCATCCCATAAAAATAAAACGATACCGATCTTGATGACAGCTGTGCTGTATATATATCTCTTTTTTGCTTACGTTGGTTCATTTTCATGTATTCGTTGTCTTTTTTCTTTACGCAGCATTTCATACTACCTTACCACGAGAAGACATCTACCCGCATTAGTAACAACTAATTTTCGGATCTTCAAAATAGATCCAGATAGAGAGCAGGATCCCAAGTCGTTGTTGTATTACGTGTTAAAAATTATCCTGATCCAGGTCCGTAGATAATAAAACGTGGCTATTAACTACCTATTTTGTTTGTGTTTTTTTATTTATTTATTCTTTAAATAAAAACAAACGCTTAGAAATATGTATAAATGATAAATATCTAAGTAGGTATCACGGAAATTGGCTTTCACGACAATGAACCCCCTAAACCGATTACTAAGCAGTTACATATCAAAAATCCATTACGACCTGGTAACCTTCCTAATCTTTATCTTTATGGATAATTTATAATTAATAATGATAATTGTTCTCTTGTAAATTATTATCTTCAAAATTAGGTACCTACCTACACCTATATTTTTAATTCTTTTAGTTTCCAAAAATAATGTTTTTATTGAAGAATATGTACCTATAGAATAAGAATATGTACCTATATTCCTCCCGGTTAAAAGAAACAGCACGTTAAAGGAAACGCCCATTTTGCTATGGCCCAGAGTGTACAGGAACGAGTTTGGTATCAAATGAAAGGTGACGTAAAGCCCGATGCATGAGTAAAATATTTTCAAAATCGTTCATGGGAAAGTCGATGTATTTGGGCTTGAAGTTGACGATTGCAAAATAAGGATTTCAGATTTTGTTCCAAATAATTGTCCATAACGGGCGGAATAATTGACGTAGAAAAATGATATTGGTATCAAATGAAAGGTATTTTTCTTGTCTTTAAAATTATATCAAATTGTTAAACACATTTTGAGATATTGAATTTTAACTTCTAAAAAAGCAACTTTTTTTGCGGTCGTTGTCACACCGATATTTCAAAAATTCAGTGATGACATATCCTTTTTTTAGCTCCAGTGAAAAGCTTATTTTACTACCTTTAAATTTTCTATACGTACTTCTTATAGTTTTTAGATATGTGCTAAGTTTAAAGATTTTTTGTCAACCTGAAACTGCTCCAAGGCACGTATTATCGTTAGTCAATTTCAATCAGATATTACAAAAACATTGTATGCTCTTTGTCAAAATAAGGGCCACCCTACTAATCATTTTTCGAAAAAATCCTACTAAGAAGTCTAGCTTAGGGGGGTTCACATTAAACGATGTGTCGCTCGACCCGAGTCGTTTTGCTAGCGTTCACATTCAACGATTGTTTTACCGACATCATTTTCAATCAAATTTTCAGAGAGAGAACATGTTGCGAATTTTATTATTTTCACCAATTTTAGTGAATCAATTCTATTTTGTTTCAGCTCTCTTTTTGTTGTTTACTTCTATTGCAAACTATTTTCTTAAAATCTTACTTAAAAAACAGAAAAAAAGGTGAAAAATTGAATTCATCGGTCGTTCGACTGGAGTTCACATTTCGGTCGTCTGTCAGAGAAAATTATTAAAAAAATTGAACCACACAATAAGTTGATCAACGGTCGTTCGACTGGTGTTCACATTAAAAAAATCTGACAAAACGACACGTGTTGATGAACATGTCATTGAATGTGAACCCCCCTTTTAGGGAGACACATGAAGTCTTAATTTTTTTAGTATAATTAATTAAAAACAAAAGTTAAAAAAGATGTCTTGAAATTTTTTTACTGAACAAATATTTCTAATAAGGTTGTGGGATTTTTTGGACAATAGTGCGACTTTTTGGAAAAAATTCGATTTTTTTTTAAATTCTTTTGCTTTGCAACCTTCACTTTTTGAGTGCGACTTTTTGTGTGACCTTTTCAAAGTTTTCAGCGGTAACCCTACCCTGCTAAATAACGTTAAGGTTTGGAACGTTCGAGTTTTGATTTAAAATAAGATAAACGTAAATGGATACATTTATACTTGTAACTTACCATGGTGATTAGTAGCATCAGTAACTGAATAATAAACAACAGATTCGACAGATGTCACCAAAATAACTTGGAAGCCACAGGCCGCCAAAATTTACCCGCCCCAATTGAGAAACCCTTTAATATACTGAAACTTTAGCAACTCGCAGCAAGTGAAGCAAATACAAATAGGAATTTGATAGTTAATATGTAACCATTTAATTTGTAGTTAAACAATTAAGTTTTTTTTAAACAACTCCGCCGATTTTTATATTTCTTTTTCATAAATTTAGATTTATTTAAGAAATAAGATGGCGTAAATCACGTTTTTGTCAAATAAACTTCAGAAGTTTTTTTCGTAACATGTTGACTTTTTATTTTTTTTTTTTTAAACTTTGATAGTTAGTTACGTACATAAAATATAAGTATCTACAGTTTTACATTTGAAGATAGTAATTTTAAAAATTTCTTTTTCGCTATTTATATTTTGTATCTTTCATGTAAAAGTTCAAACGTAAAATTTCATCATACAGTTGCTTTATTATTCTCTTACCTCGTTGTTTTTTTTTGTTTTTTTATTTTAGTATAGAAGACCTTGAACTATTGAACCACAGTTTTTTGATCCATCGTCTTTCTGTTATTATTTCACCCTTATGAATAATTCAAAAGTATCCACAAGCTTATACAAATTTTCTGGAAAATAAAGACGAAATAATGGTTAAAAGTTAATGGAATTTATATATTTGTTTTTCTATTTTGTCCTCATATGCAAAAAAAAAAAAACAAATTCAACCGTTTTTCCTATTCTTCATTCAATTCTTCTTTTTTTCAATTGAAGGATTGAAATTCAATGAACTTTTATGTTAGCATGTGTCCAGAAAGAATAATATGCCATTTACACACAGAAAGGTTCAAAGTTGCTTAAATTTAAATTCTAATTCTTATTGGATTACTAAATCAGGCTTTTTGTTCGCAAGGGATGTTTCGGTTGATATCCTTATAAATTTTACAAATTTTGTGATTTATAAATTGGTTGACGTAAGATTGAACTACTGATCGACTCATATTTCAAACTGAAAACAATACACACATATCAACATACTTGAGAGCCGAAAGCTTTGGGGAGTGGATGTAAAGGGGTTTCAAATAGAGACGGATAGATGTTAAAATTAAATAAAACAAGTTGTGTGTGACATAGCAACAAACTATTAATTTTATTTGAAAGGCCTTTTCATGACATTTCATGCGGAATATGGCGTTCAAATATCTGAAGTCGAGTTGTGCTGGATATAGCGCGCACCTAGTTCCAATTTTTAATGATTCTGTCCACATGGCACCAGTTGCAGTCGTTTGGGACTTATTGGCATATACAGTGAAATCTCCCATTGCGGATATCTCCCTTAGTCGGACACCTCTCTTAGACGGACAAAGTTTTTTGAAAGGAAATTGCTCCATATAGGTAAGTTACATAGTTTACAATTTCCCTTGAACGGACACGGACAGCAATTACGCATATAAATAATAAAATATTTTTTCTTATAGGGGGACACCAAAGCAAAATGAATCATGTCATCAAACTGATATTTTGGGAACGGTATTTTTTTTTACTTGCATTCTACAGCAAATAGTGAATTTTTCTCATTTATGGAAAAAAAACATGTGTGCCAGTGTTTGAATTTTGTTTATCGGGTGAATGTGTATTTGGAAGTAATGTATCTGCTGGATCTTCTTGGATTATTGTTTTCCTCTCATTTGTGTGGTGGAAGCGGTATTGTTTTGTTCTGCAAATTTAAATTTTTGTTTATTTTCTCTCAGGTAGCATTTCTTTTTATTATTTTGCTTTATTTTATAAAAAGATGCTTTCAGAATGCCACCAAAAATAAAAACTTAAACGCTAAAAAAAGATAGATTTAATTAACTTTTCGGACAAATAAAAAAAAAAACCTACCTACGTGAAACAGCAACAAAGTTTCACGTAGTTTTTTTAGTTTCTGTTAATAAATGAATACCTACTACAGACATAGGTATGTATATCAGTTTCGAAAATTAATGTTATTTTATTTGATTTCCTTTAAACGGACAATTCCCGTAGGCGGACAAACAATTTTACACCATTGCTGTACGCTCAAGGGAGATTTCACTGTACACACTTTTTACTTAAGGAAACTTTTAACGTCGTCAAATCGCCCGATTGCGCCGTGTCTGCGTGAGATAAATATGCTCCAAAATTGCTCGTGCAGAAAGCCTTCACTGTGGTATCAGCTGTGTGCCACGACTCATAGACCGTTTGTTTTCCGTCGTATCTTGCTTCTCTTTTGCATTCATTATGTTCGAAAAGAGTCACGACGCAATAGCAGACTAAGCATTATGAAAAAAATACTACGAAAAAAAATATTCGGGAACGGATTCCTATGAACTCGAAATATTCTGGAACATCTAACTATCGGTTGCACTTCATCCTCAGATGAAGATAAATAATCAATTGTTCTAAAAAAAAATCATAAAAGATTATTCTTTACACACAAACTATGTTTTTTTCGAACTATTCATAATTTGTGTTTGCAAGAAATTAAATAAATAAGTGACTGCAAAATATCATCAAATATCACCTACAACTATTTCACTCGTTTGCTTACATCTGACATTACACTTCACAAATGACACTTTTAACATTTATGGAGACGAAAATGAGCGTTTAGTTTATAAAGACGTTTAAAAGCACTTGTTGAAACCAAAAAATAAACAGTTTAACACTAAATGGGCTTTTAATTATTATTTAAAAGTCATATATAAAATCAGGCATTATTCTAATGCTTGTAAAGAGGCAAGGTTCTTTATGCTACCGTCAGGTGAGCAAGCGTATAAATCTATTGGCTTGCCAACTATCTTGAGCATGTCACGTCTCACATACAACTGCTAATGGGCGAAACCTATTTTGGTGTCAAGTGCCATCTATCAGACAAATTTGGAACTTTCTATTTCTGTGAACTCACTTTAAGTAATAACATTATTTCAGCTCAATAGGATGGTTATTTTTTGAGATTTCAAGTATTTTTTGATATTTCTGTGCAAAATCATTTATCGGAAAACTCAAAAATTTTTGATTTGCATACATTCTTACTTAATAACAAAATGTATGAAAAATTAATCGGATGTCTAGTTTTTGAGTTTAAACTAATTTTGATATGTTGGCATTCAGCGCCACCTGTCGCAAAATTTAAATTTTTTTGTTTTTAAGTTGACTTCAAATTTCAAGAGAAATATATTGTGAAAGTTTAAGCTCAATTTGTTGATTAGTTTTTGAGTTTTTAGAACATATACGAACGGCTGTTTTGTATACAGGGTGTCCCACAATTTATACAGGGTGTCCCAAACTGAAACTATTAGGCCTCTCAAAATTTAGTAACTTCTCCATACCGAATCATAATGGTTTTCGAGTAACAGTAGTTTAAATTTGGGAAAACGCCTACTTTGAACCAGTTTTTTGATCACTCCGTCCATTTTTTTTTTTTTTTCACTCTAATGGTAGAACTAGAATAGTCGGAAGGCCACGCAAGTGGTCGGACGAAATCGAACGCATACAAAGAATTCATATGTTGTGCCCATAATTGCGATTGACCCCTCATTGGTTATTGGATGGATGCAAAGATCGAAATGATGAAAGCTCGGTGCTTAGTTTTCTACTTTTTTTTCTGATTGATAAATGAGTAAAGTAAAATCTTAAGTTTTCTTCTAATTATTTATACCACATCGAATTTTAGTCGTTTTGCAAAGTAAATAATTAAAACGCTTTCACTCTGTGCTGTGGAAATTGACATTAAACAAACAATTATTTAATTTGTTTTCTCACTTTAAAGAACTTAAGTGCATTATGGGTGACTTGTGAAATTGACGTTTCGGAAAGCTACTTTTACTTTTACTTCTGGTAAGGAATTACGAACCTCTCTGTTGTCCTTTAGATTTTTATAAAAAGGATGTTATTCTTTTGGAATTACCAACGTCTCACACATTTTATTTAAATCTTTGAGTTTCGTCTAAGAAATGCCTCCGAATATAGAAGAGCTTGTTTACAATTGAAGAACGGCTTTTTTTTTTGGGTTCTTCGGTAACTAAAAATTTGTATTTTGAAAAAATCTTATACGGTAAGGGTGTCCGACGTATCTCTTTAAAAGGGAATTTATGTTCTTTTCTTGCTGCGATCTTTTCATCACTATATTTTTCCGGAAGTATCTTTTTTTTCTTTTTTCTTTGCAAGTCACTTTATTTTTATTTAATTTTCAACAACTTAAATAAATGTATGTTGTCTTAAGAAAGATGTAACCGTGGTGTAAAGTATGAGTTTTCATGTTTTTCTTGAATGGCACTAAAAGTTATTTCAAATGGGAAGAGGTCGAGAACACTATTGTGTAATTAAATTCTTAAAAGTTATTATAAATGATACTAGAATGAAAGAATTTAAATTTTCATATTTTTTTTGATGTGTAAACATCTATGCTGGCGGTAGAGTGAAAAAAAAACGTGAATGTTCGTGTGCAACGTTACGTCGTGCAACGTTACGGTGTGCATACTAGGATGGGTGCGTTCAGTGAAAAAAATCGTAAGATACCCTTCAAGCAAAAACAAGTCCGTTTTGGATCCGCGCACGTTGATGTTTACACATATTAACCGTGAGTCCCGGCACTCACACAATTTTTTTTAAAATCATTTTCGAGTAAAAAAAAGTTTTTTTTCAAAGTTTAAATCATCCTCATAGCTTTTCAAAGAATAAAATGCAAACGTAGAATGAATATTTTCTCTAATTGGCAGAATAAATTTAATAAACTTAGAATTTCTACTTTCAAATCTGTTCTTTGTGTAGTTTATAATAATAGAGAAATCCGCTGTCAAGATTTCTATAAAATTCTTTTGAACGCAAAAATTATACTAGAAAAAATTAAAAAGAAAGAAAAATATTAAGATGACATTGATGAAGAGGATAGCGTGGTTGAACAGCTTCGAAATAAATAACAATTTCTTTGAAATTCTCATTTTTATAGATTTAGAGCAAAATGTTCTCTTTTCGGAAAAGTCCCAGATGTACATCATATATATCTACGGTTAATTTTTTCTGTACCTCACCTAGCAAATACTTCGAAAGTGCAGTTTAATCGCTCCTTGTGCAAAATAATCAAATATATTATGAAGAAAATTTGAAAAGAAAAATTCTTCTGTTTAAGTGGAGTGACTGAATAAAATTCACTTGAACTTTAACTTGAATAAAATAATTAAAGTTCAAAAATCGATATTTGTCTGCGTTTTAGAGAATAACGTCCCCCTCTGATGATTTTCGCCCATCCTACAGGGCGTACATTTATACGGGAACATTTTTTTATTTTTGTTTTCAATTTTCGAATGAATGGTCCTTTTCTTTCAAATAATATCATGTCTGATCCATGAATGTGGCTCATTCAGGTCCCTCCGCCGGTGGGCATACTTCGGGCACCCAGAGTTGTCTTTTCAAGTCGCGCGAAGCTCGTTAACGTATGCCCACTCTTAATGGCGAAAAACTGTTATAACTGTTATAAATCGGCCAAAAAATATACATGTAGAAACGGAGTTAAAAATAATGTTTGTTTTTTTTTTTTGTTAAATTAATTTAAAAAGTGTCATTAAACATTTGGAAATTATAGTAAATATGGTCTGGAAGGATTTCAGTTTCGAATTAAATTTTTTTTTGTAAATTTATTTAATAAAAAAAAAGCTTTTTAATATAGATTTATATGAGAAAAATTCATTTCGAATTCTACTTCGATTTTTCTCAATCTACTTCACTTTTTTATTCAAATTTATTTTGATTTTTTTTTTCCCGGAAGTGGTAATGCTGTATAGTGTAATGATGCATTACAGATTACACCCTTTTCTTCACCGCCGCCGTTTATTAAATTGTATACAAAGCAATCCTGACTCACCGTTAACAACGACTCTAGAAAGAGTCAATCATTAGTAATGGGTGATTTTTTAAGAGGTTTAGAACTTTAAAAAAAAAAAAAACACAAAAAATTCGAAAAAATTAATGAAATATTTATTTGAATCGATAGTTTGAACCTTGCAATTTAATGTTTAAAGATAATTTCATCCAAATGTTGACCGCGGCTGCGTCTCAGGTAGCCCATCCGCTGAGTCCAATTTTGGCATACTCTTTCACACATATCGACCGGTATCTCACGAATGAATGCATGGATGTTGGCTTCCAGTGCGTCAATCGAAGCGGGCTTGTCCCTATAGACATTAGCCTTGACATACCGCCACAAAAAATAATCTAATGGTGTCAAATCGCACAATCTAGGCGGCCAATTGACCGGCCCGAAACGTGAAATTAACTGTTCACCAAACTCACCTCGCAATTGCGCCATTGTTTCGCGTGTTGTGTGGCATGTGGCACCGTCTTGTTGAAACCACATATCATGCAAGTCAAGAACTTCCATTTCGGGCAAAAAAAAGTTTGTTATCATCGCTAGGCCCAATAATGCCGCCGGCCCATAAACCGCACCAAACAGTGGCTTTTTCGGGATGCATTGGTAGCTGTTGCAATGCTTCTGGCTGATCTTCACTCCAAATACGGCAATTTTGCTTATTTACGTACCCATTCAACCAAAAATGAGCCTCATCGCTGAAAACAAGCAGCGCGCGATGAACATTTCGAACCGAGCACGAATTTTGATAGTAAAATTCAATAATTTGCAAGCGTTGTTCATTTGTAAGACGATCCATGGTTAAATTGCAAACCAAACTGAAGCTGTTTGACAGTGACACAAGGTACTAAACACACGTCAGCTGTCAAAACCAGTGTTGCCAAAACCAAACCAGCTTAAAAATCACCCATCATAAGAAAATATTAATACATATTACTCTTTGTTTGTGAAATTATAATTCACACTAGGTTCAAACCGAAATATATATAAGAGGATGAGCACCATAAAATCGAGCTCTTCCACAGTAGAAATCAGTACCAATCCCGAGTACTTGGTGAATCGTCATTTTGAAGTACTTAGAAAAGACAGTGGAAACCCAGTTTTTAAGTAGTTAGTAGTAGTTAGTTTTACGTCTGCTATCTCAGACTAGGATTTAGTGACGTCTACTATCTCAGACGGAAATCTAAGTTATAAATGTACATAATTATAAGCATATATATATATTGAATTGTATAACAGTACATAAGACAATAAGAATTGTATAGAAATTGTAAGAACAAGAAGAAAAAAGAGGTCAATAAAAACATCCTCGAATACACTGAAATTTGTTGCTTCTTTGTTAAAAGCCTATGGCAAAAAACATCTCACAATAGGGCAACCAAAGGTTAATCAACCCAACCAGTGTTACCACTGGGACACTATAGTGTCCCCGGGGACTCTTTTTTCTTTAGGTGACTCAGGGACACGTTTTTTTTTAAAAAGGACACATTTTTCACGATCATTTAACCTCAGAAACTTTCAATTTATTTAAAAACAAAGAACGAAGGTGAAATAAGTAAATTGAAATAAGTAATAAATACAGTTAATTATAAACTTTTATGTAATGTAAAATGTAAGACTGACTAAATGAGTAATATTATGCATTAAAATGCTTTAACTTTATTCTTAATTTTCTGTTAAGATTTCCTTTTATATATTATACAAAAAAACTCTGGATATTACCTACATTCGTATCTTTTTAAATTTTATGAATTTATTTTCAAAAGGACTCATTTGTTTTCAAAAGGACACATTTTTCCATTCAGAAGGTCACATAAATAATTTTACCTGCGGTAACACTGAACCCAACCCATGCATTAAGCGGGATATACATTGTTCAAATGCTTGTCATGCATGCGAGAGTGTATTAATAATTTTTTTTGACGTTGCAAATACACACTTCATGCATGAGTCTTCAATCATTTATTTTTAATTAAATTTCTATGCGAAAATGTGCCTATGCTTGATCAAGCAATCATTCTCAAATATACATTATTTCAATTCTGGCTATCTGATTGAACAAAAATCAAAACTTTTTGATTTTGCTTCAAGCGACAAGCATACACACAATGTATACGTATTTTATTTTTACTAATACACTCTCTATGCATGAAAAGCATTTGAACAATGTATGTCCCGCTTTACAGATTTTGGTATAACATAGAACTCAAAAGTGGAAAATTTTCACATTCATGCTTCTGTCATGAGCGGGACGATATTATGTTTATGTATTTGTATATACATAGATAGATTTATTGCTTGATATAAAAATCGAGAAACAATTTTTTTTTAATTTTATGAGTGTATTTTTAACAGCCGCTCTCGTTCCAGAAAGTTTTAATCATAGATACACCATATAAATATGATAATCTCGGCTGTCATCCGAGTTTGCCTACAAGCTAATTCAGGGGAAATTCAGGAGAAACACGCACACATATGCATAATTCGTCCATTCACCACCTTTTATTTCGACACATAGACAGTAATCCTCCATTCAACACCAAAATGTCGGTTATTTTAAAAATATCATGAGTATGTTCGAAAAGTATAATAAATTCAGCAACGAGTTATCAAGTGCTAACGCGACCCTATATGGATAAGTTTGTGGAAACAAATTTTGAAAGTGAAAATTTATAATCGATTTAAGTATATTCTATTGTCTTTTGTTTTTTAATCTCAATTTATTGAAACAAACAGTGAATATGATGAAAAAAAATAAAAACAATAATATAAGAATGAGAAATCAGAAATTCCACGCAGCTCTCGTAAGACAATTTTAGGCGTGTTTTTTTGCAAGCCCGGAGGAAATTAGTCAAAAAAACAAATTGGTACGAAACCGAGTGAATACAAAGAATTCATATGTTTTGCCCATAATTGCGATTTGGTACTATGTTCGTCTAGTTTTCGTGAACTTTTACCGTCGGACGTGAAGAGCGCTTGGATGCAAAAAACAAAATGGTGAAAGTAAACTAAAAACAATTTGGCGCATGGTGCTTATTTTTTGACTTTTTTTTCTGATTGATGAATGAGTGAAGTGAAATGTTAAGTTTTCCTTTAATTAATTTATATCATATCGAATTTAAGTGGTTTCGCAAAGTAAATAATTAAAACCTTATTACTCTGTGCTGTGAAAATTGACACTGAACAAACTATTTGTTTTCTCACTTTCAACCACTTAAGAGCATTATGGATGACTTGTGAAATTGACGTTTCGGACAGAAAAACATAGTTCAGTAAAATGTCATTATGAGAGTAAAAGAATGAAGGCCAAACATGGTTTCATTCACGGCAATACGAAATACTGCTATTATACACGACTAGTTTTTAGTCATTACTTCTTTTTAAATAAGAATTGGGTCATGTAGGTCATAGGCCAAATTTTGGCCACTGATTTTTGGCATTTCTTAATGTATTCCTTGTTTATTTAACAAGTCACTTCATTTATTTCTGTTGTTTGTAGAGCGCACATGTATACCAGTATGGTTGTAAATATACATACATATATGTATATAGAGAGCATTGAAAATTTTAATAACCAATCAAACTAAAGGGAAATTCCAAATTTGAGTCAAGATTAAAAAAATCAATGTGCAGCAGCGCATGACTCACAAGATGAATTTTCAAAAAAAAGTTTAAAGAAGTTTCACTACGCCAAAGTCGTCGTGTAATAGCGGACTTAGCATCATTAAATTTGTGTTTCTTTCAACACAACCCGATATCCCACCTAACATCCCCCATTTTTATGGTGAAAAGCTGGTGAGTTAAAATTTTTTTAAAGATGGCTGCGTTGTTTGCACATACAAAATGGTCGATCTAGCAAAACAGAACAAACCCACCCCATTAAATTGTTGTTGCAATTCACATCTATTCATCGACACGGGATGAAATTACAAATACACAATGTAAACAAATGGGTTTTGGAGGGTGAAACGTACGAAAGATTGTCATCTTTATATGGTGTATCTATGGTTTTAATCAAGTAGCTGGTTATATTCAAAGATATTTTCAGAATTTTGAACAAACAATCCTTCGGAAGTTGTTTCGTTGATATACAAAACATACCTACATGTGCACATATACTATGTCAGTTATCGTTTTCTGTTTGAACAGTATGGTATCTGGAAAAATTTCGATTCTTGAGGACCTTTTATGTGATGATGACAAATAGCAATATGTGTTTGGTGCGTGCTCCAAATCTGTCCGATTTGATTAGCGAATATACTCCATTTATATTTTCCTCATACATAAATAACAGTACGCACATATATACGAACGTGTTATTCCGTTTCTGGATTATTACTTTATAAAAAAGTTAACGACTTGCATATATGAGGACGCAAAATACTAGTTGCTATATCTATAATAACTTTTAATATTATAATATTCTCATCAGCGTTGTGCTAAAGTGCCAAATCGGGCCATTTGGCCCCAAAATTCTTATTTTGGCCCCGTGCCCCTGGCCACCACGAAATGGCCCCAAAATCGTAAAATGCATATACTTAAGTATGTAACTATCTAATTCTATTAAAATTTATTGAAAAAATATAAATGATTTTAAGACTATATAAATTCAATTTAATGATTCAATGAGATTCTTTAAAAAAAAAATCCTAATTTCTTTGAATGTTCTGAAGATGTCTTGGTCTTAGATCATCATAATATAATAGAAGAAATAGATTTAGAGAGAGGTTCAGTTAGATTCGGATTAATTCGGGGCCAGTCTTAAGGACAGGAATTATTTTAATGGAAATTTTGTATATTAAAACATTTGTTCTCTAGCGAATAATATTTTGAATTTATCTTCCTCATAGCAGTGAGTGTGCAGAACGTGAATCGCAATAGAATCAGCAATGAAGTCATAAACTCACTTATAAGCTTGAAAAGTTTTCTGGCAATTTTTGTCTGACTCAAGAATTGATAAAACAAATTTCTAAGATAGATTTTAAGTTATTTAAAATTTTTTCGTATTATACCAAATGGATTAAATTATCTACTATTTTATTCCATTATTTTATTAAATAGGGAAAAATTAATTGGCCCCAAAATTGGCCCAACATTATTTTTCCCAAGAACAACGCTGGTTCTCATAGATTGAAGAGGTTGAATGTAATCCAGAATGAAGCATGTTTTGGATGATCTCTGCTCCTACTTTCAACTATTATTAAATGTATATTTTCATATAAACATAAATACTTTTATAAAAACTATAGCTAATATAAATTTTAACAATTCAAAGCCACTTGTACTATTTAAATACATATCTACATTTACCCTTTCGTCGATTGAATTTGTACCTGCAAGCGTTAATTATCACTTTCCTCACGCTTCATCACCTCCCCCCAATTTTATAAATAAATATATCTTTTTTATAAACCAAAATCTGTCAACTCAACAACAAAAAGTTAATTTTTCCATTTTGCCAAGAGCTTGAGTGTTGACTTTCGGTATATAATTTTCAAATACACACCATATTATCCATCATCTTCACTTCACTGACAAGCGTATACAATTGACACGATTTCCTTTACTACTCTGCCTCGAAACAGTTCACTGAACTAGAAAAAAAAAATATCCACGACTGGATCGCACGAACTTGCTCTGACGATAAATGTAAATGGTTCAATGTAATTGTTTTGTTTTTTAGTGGATGTATATTCGCTTAAAAAATAATTTCCTTGTCAAATACAACAACAATTCCGCATAGTTAATGACAATAAACCTCTCCGCTTATGAATTAAGAGCATATAAAAACAGAATAATAAGTACTATAACTACGGTGACCATCCATCCGGGATTTCCCGGGACTGTCCCGTATTTCTATAGCCTGTTTCTTTTTTTTTTTAAGAAACCCGGTACGTACAAGTGTCCCATATTTGATAATTTGTCCCGTATTTGGACATTTCCTTATGATTTTTTGTAAATATCTATATTTTATCAAACAAAATGTTATGTATGAAAGTGCAAATATCCCTTAACAACTCACACAGAGTAATCTACTGCCATAGCAAAACACATCTATCACAATTATATTTCCATGCCCACTGAACGCACTCATTCAGCTTGTCAAACTTCCCCTGTCTGTCATCGATTTGGTTTACCGAAAGTCACTTTTGAAAACAAAATCTGCTTATCAACAACAACTGTCTTCAAAATAAAGAAGGTGAACATTTGTTTTATTAGTTAGATACCTAAGATATTTTTTTTAGTTTAGAAATTATTAGATAATGGACGGAAAACAAAAAGGCAGTAGTTCAAAAATGGGTAGAAATTCGTACGCATTTTAGAGTTTCAAAGTAAAAACTCTGAAAGCCATGTTAATTATTAAATATAACTACAATTTAAGCTGACATGAATTTAAAAATTATTTAAAAGAAAACCAAAGAATTGTTAAAGAAGTTCTTTCTGCCAAGAACTATTAAAGGAAAAAAAATAATAAATTGTACGTTGTAATCTTGGCTTAGTGTGCATTTCGAAAAGTTAGGTTTTTGTAGCCTTACATGATGTACATTTAACTTATTATATTATTTAAAGGCTTATTTGCTTTCTTATAGAAGATTGAATTATTTTAATAATGAAATTCAAAATGTAAAGTTTTAAGTTGTTTTTTTTTTTTAGTTTTAATTTTGTTATGTTACATTATAATCTATTGTATTGTACCTCTCTTTTTAAGAATTTATAAATAAAAATTAATCAAACGGCTAATATTTTTCACATTTTAAAATTTTCCACTTTTTGTCCCGAGTTTTGCTCCCAGAAATATGGTCACCGTAACTATAACTGTTATGGTAAACCTTTATAAAAACGAACAAGTGAGTACAATACACACACCTATAACACTATGAAATACTGAGAAGCACCTGATTGCGAATTTACACATCTCGACCTGGGAAGTCAGTGGTCATAAGCGGTGGAATGCTTAGTGCAAACGACTTCTAAGACTGAGCAAATCTGATATGCGTGGGTTCGAATCCTATGGTATGCACGTAGAAAGTTGTTCATAATAAAATTGGATTTAAGCTCGGAAAGGCAGTTTTCTTACCATTATTTTGGTCATGTATATTTAGGTACGATGTTTCATAAAAATCGTTATATCCGTTTTCGAAAAAAAAAATATGTTTGAATGGCAGCTACCTATTCTAAGTGAGCTAAAAAAAAAATTCGAATTTCCCCTCTAGGGAATGCAAATCGGACCACCCGCTTAGGCTCTAGACGCACCGACGCACAGACGCACAAAACGCGACATGACGGAACCAACTTTTTCGGACTTCTCGATCATCATAGTGTTAGTTTTTTCTAAATTTTTTTTTACACGAAACCAATACTTTCCCCCTAGAGCAAGTAAAAATCCAATGTATCACAAGGATTCACCCAAAGAAGTGATTGAGTCCTATTTTATTCTTCAACAACCGTAGGCCAAGGACACGAACTGTCTCATTTATATGATGCAGCATCAAATTCGTCTCATCGAAGCTCCCTGGAAAATATAAAGAAGTCTTTAATAAATTTTGTGTCACATGAAGTGGAATCACTTTAAGAATGCTAATGCTTATTGACGCACAGATTTAGTGGTGCTATCTTCTGGAATTCGAAACACTTACAACAATAAACCATTCGTGAAATAAGGGAGTTTTGCTCATTAGCAATGAGAGACAAAAACAACAACAACAAAGTTAAGCATGTTTCAGTAGATATTTATATTGAATCTCGACGTTAAGCTAAAACATATTCATATTAAGCTCATGATGAATCAGAGGCAAAAATATCAAGGAACATGTCTTGAATAATTTTATTTCTGCTCATGAAATATTATTATTGAATTTAATTGTCTACTCAAGCGATTGACGTTCGAAGAATTAGTAAGCCATATAAGATTTTCTGTAACATTATCTGATATAAAAGTTGTATATTATAAATACATATGCACGTTTTGAATGTGTCAGATTTCACTATAATAATCTGTCATTGCCTACCTTCTGCCTATGATTATTTTGATGAGGGGTCTGGGTTGTCTTTATACGTTTCGGCAAATGAAGTGAAATGTAGATAGTTTCTTCATTTAAAAAGTTGGTAATTTCACGTTTTAATATTATGATAAGAATGTTGGTGAGTGGTGTGTTATGATAGATGAAACAATGAAACAATATCTCACTTGACGCGGGGGACTTGATCTAAAATGTTTACGCCTTAAAAAACATTGACGGCTGTGTATATATTTTTTTCCATTCCAGAGAGGATGAACTCGTTAAAAGTGGAACAACACTACCTATTTTCATAGATAAGGCAGATATTGATATATCCAACCCATCTCTATATTTAAACTCATAGCAAGATGCTATAACCTTTAGTAATAGGTGTCGTAAACAAATACTAATATAGTTAGGCACATAATGCGACTTGAGGCAGAAGCTGTATGCACGAAGAGAAGGAGGAAAAAATTCTTCACCTTCTATTTACAAAATGTATATGTCCTGCTATATCCCAAAGACGTAGACTTCTTTTGGAAGATTTTAACTACATCTGGATTGATCTGGAAAATACAGAAATAATTTAAGTTACCTTGCAAGTTTCATAAGGAACTCCAAATGTTTTAACAAGAAAGGAAGAAAGTTCCTAGATCTATGTGGTATCACAGCGGCCCAAAAAATGGTCTAAGTGTGTTGGCTTTTCACTAACAGCCACTTTTACCTAACCTTGCTTAACCTAACCATAACCATAACCCTAGTCCTGATCTAAATTAAGAGTTATTTTTAGAAAGTGATAAGCCATGCAATTTTTTTTTTAAATACTGTTCATACTACACGGCTTGGACAGAGCCTTCCACCGGTCAGTGGGCATACTTCAGGCACCTAAATTTTTGTTTTCAAGGTGCGCAAAGCGTGTTGATGCACACCCACTTTTAATTGCGATAAACTGATATTAATTGGCATTTTTCTAGCCTCGTCCTTTTTTAAAAGGAAAACTTCAGATGCCCGACGTGACGTATGCCAAACGGCAGAGGGCCCCTGTCCTGCGGGGCCGTATAAAGAGTAATTTTATATACAAAACTTTTAAAAACTGGCAAGTCACTTCCTTTTGAAAATACTTGTGACATAAAATTTAAAACTCTCAGTTTTTCTAAACTCTGCACTTCGTTCCATTAAGTGTTGGTCAAAAGAATTTCTCAACTCCTATTTCACTATTATCTCTTTACTTCAAATTTGTTAGGTCCCTTCTCGAATATGCTTTATCTAGTTGCAAATCTATTATAGTCGCTTTAAACGTTGTTCACTTTTTCCAATGGAAGCCATTCAACGTTTATTCGTTCAATGTGCACTATGCACTTCACATTGATATTTGAGGATTAGATTTTATTGATGCTTATTATGGTTTTCATTGAGAAGGTATTTATATTGGTTGCAGACAGTTGTACAACTTTCACCAGGCCTATACAAAAATGTTAAATTTAATTAAATATTTATTTCGGGTCAGTAATGCTGTTCTTTGTTATGGTTATGGTTATTGAAATATTTCATTTACATAATATGCCTTCGTCGAAAACCACATTAACGGAATTCGAAATTATTTAATCAAATTTCACTTAAAATTACAACAAAGCCTGGATCTCTGCGGGGGGTCATGTTTTGTTTACGATCTGGGTTCGTCTTTAAAGTTAGTTCCTAGGTATGTATGTACCTATATGTCCACAAAATCTGATTTCATTCTTATTTTGGAGTATGTATTTATTATTTCTTAGCGCCTGATGAACTTTAAATCTGAACAATGTATCCCAAAAGAACTATTTTAGTGACCACCCGAACTTAAACATCCAAAATGCAGAAGTATGCAAGTTTTCATTTAAAAGTAAGTAAATTACTAAAATATGATTTACTGTTTTTAATTCAGTTTATTTTCAAAAATTTAAAGTCTAAAAATTGGCAATATCAATTAATATAGAACAGCAAAACATTAAGTATAAGAGATGCAGCAAGCCTTATGAAGACAAAATATGTGCTTAGGTTCCAATTAAGTGTTCTGTTGAAGCAAATACCAAGATTCTTGCTCTTTTTGATAATCTTTTAAGAACCGAGACTCCAAGGAATAATAGCGTAAATTCATTTAGGTCAATCTCAGATTTGTATATCACTTAACATTTGGATTTGTTTGGATTTAGTCGCAGGCAGTTTTTCTCAGCCGAAAGGGTGATTATAATAATAATAATTTTAACTTTATGCCTGTAAGACCTAAGGTTTTTTAAATGCAATCTGAATTGCACTGCACTAGTTAGAAGGAATAGAAGGATAGGAAAGAATTTTTGTTGGCACAGTGGACTGAAAAATAAGGTATTAATTGTGGAATCCCACGGGTGGCGTCCAGTTGTATAACTGGGGGAATATGGAATATAGTGTCCCTGGGGACTCTTTTTTTTAAAGGGGACTCGGGAACACATTTTTTTAAAAAGGACAATTTTTTTTTTAATCATTTTTCACATTAATCATTTAACCTCAAAAAACTTTCAATTTATTTAAAAACAATGAACGAAGATGATGTAAGTAAAAAATAAGATTATTTATAATCTTGTTTTTTTTTTATGAAATGTAAAACTGTATATTATATTGAATAATATTATGCATTAAAATGTTTTAATCTTAATTTTCTGTTAAGTTTTTCTTTTATAAAACAATAAAATACTTTGGATATTAACCTACTTAAATTCGTATTTTTTGATGTTATGAATTTATTTTCAAAAGGACAGATTTTTTCATTCAGAGGGACACATAAATAATTTTGCCTGCAGTAACACTGGTACTGATGAGTATTTCACGAATAGATCATTTATGAAAATAAGGAATAAAAGGGGACGTAATATTGATCCTTGCGGAACTCCTACGGAAGTATTACTTATAAGTGAAATTTGAAATCTTATGCTGGAACTGAAATACAACATTGAATAAATTCATCTATTCATCTTCGTGTCAGTAGAAGTAGGATATAGTTGAATTGGAAGAAGTTAAGGAATACGTTTACCTTTAGGAATGACGCTAACGTTTAATCTGAATATGGACAAACACTGATGTTGCTAGAACAGCTATTTTCTTCAACTGGAAAAAGAATTTCAATAATAGATATATTTCAATCAATGCCAAATATGAGGTTTTTAATTCAAGAACAAAAGCAGTTATAATTTATGGAGCACAGATCTGGGAGAAATGGAAAATAGTTGAAAATTTGCTGTCATTCATCACTGGGAAACAGGGCTATTTGGTACAGACTCTATTTGGTACAGGTGATTAATATGAACGGAAACCAATAATTGCCAAATTGATATATGTCTAATGTTGCGAAATGGCATACGTCGAAAAACAGGATTCTACAAGGATTGGATAGATCATGCTGCTAATTTTGGTATTATCCTCGAATATAATGAAGAAAGATACATTCTAACAGTAACAAAACAGAAACCACAAAAACTTTTAAACAAACATTACAACTAATTGAAAATCGATAAAAATTACGTAAAAAGAGGACTTAAATGAATCAGACAAGATTAACTCACAACAATGGAACAAATCTGAAATAATCCTCATCCACAAAAAGGAAGCAAAGATGATATCAATAATAACAGACCGATTAGGATAATTTCTTGCGTCTAGTTTAGAATTAAATCAGCCTTACGAGCAAGCTGGATCCAGGTCTGGGTTTTCAACAATGGATCATCTCCAAACAATGAATCAAATTATAGAAAAAGCCAAGGAAGATAATATAACTCTATATTTTGAATTTATTGAATTTGCTCAAGCATTTGACACAATAGAACAGATATATATATCTGGGAAGCATTAACACAACAAAGTGTAGAACCAAAAATTGTGAGAATTTTAAAGAAGTTGTATAATGAAAGTTATGCACACATACCATAAAAACAGAAAACAAGGGACCTGTGTTTCATATAGCAATGTGATCCAATTTCACCAGCACTTTTTTGGCAATCTTGACGGAAATTTTTCGAAAGTTAAACTAGGAAAACGAAGGTTTGAAGATAAACGGAAAAAACTTATCAAACTTAAGATTTGCAGATGATAAGGTTTTTGATTGCCACCAGCAGTGAAGAACTTCAAATTATGCTCACTGACCTCTGTCTCGAATGCAAAAAAGTATCAGACTATCAATAGACAAAAAATCAAAATCATGTCAAATGGCTATCACTCAGATATAAAAATAGATAGCAACATTTTAGAAATAAGAACATTTTAGAAGTAAGACATCTATAAGACCTTAAAACCTCTAGCCAAACAAGAAAATACCTATTTGTTTCTTCGATTCTTCCAGTTATTACATATGGATGCCAGACGTGGAAGCCTTCAAGCTTCCTTGAGAAAATATTAAAATATTGTTTAAGGTCAATGAAAAGATCAATCCTAGGGATGCGGATCTATCAACGAGTAAACCACAGCGTTATGAGAAGTTTATCTTATTTTGAAGATGTACTTTTTAGAATGAGAAAATTAAAATGAGATTGGACAGGGCTGGGCTGGGAACATAGCTCCACAAGAGATGAACAATGGACCAAGATGGCAACAGAGTAGACACCATTACACAGGAAACGAAATGTTGGAAGACAATTCAAACGGTGGAGTGACGACATCAGATTTTTTTGCCCGAATTGTACTGGCGAGAAGCTACCTATACAGATAGAAGAAGATGGAAATTGAGGAGGGAGGCTTATGCTGATCAAAATGTTTGAATTTAAAACATGTAGGAAACGGCGGAAGAAATCGTTCGTACTTACAATTAAACTTAAAATTTCTCGATAAAAAGAGACATTTTGTGAAAAAAAAACAAAAAAAAGAGGGCTTTTTGGTAGAGCAGAAGTAATGGCATAGGAGTATTCAAAGGAGTATTCACGACGACCTATGTCCTCCTCTAAGAAGAAGTCCAAAACAAAAAGAGATCAAATGTCGGTTACTAAAATTCTGGCCCTACGTCTTTAAAAGATGGAAGTATTTACGTTCGAATTCCAACTCAGATAAGGCCTAAAGAAAGTAACACCGCCCCTCCCCCCCTCCATCTACGAGCCAAGCATGCCAACCAGCAGGCCTTTGGTTATTTACGCTATATGGGACACCCCTTTCGACTACTGCCTGGACGGGCCGATGGGTCTGTAGACATCGGTCCTAAAGGTGGGAAAACTAGTTAGGGGAGAAACTTTGGGAAACGGTAGAGTCCAGGAGAATTGCTCCCAGTTTGTTTTGACTTTGAGATCTTTTGTGAATCTCAATCGATTTGATAGTCGGTCTTGGTTTTTTTTTTGTAGACTGGGTATTTTTTGGATTTCTTTGGATTGTTTCTCCAATATCTAGGCAATGGTGAGGAAGGATAATACTTAAAGAAAGAGGAGAGTTTCGATTTGTACTCTAATTTTCTTATTTCACCTAAATTTGACAGGTGGTAGTATGCGAGTATGCATAATACAACATTTATGCTAAATTACAAAGTTTAAACCTTACAAACAAAACATTTATTTTATTTTAAACTAATTGTATTTCTTTGCGACTTTATAATTTTTTTATGAGTGAATAAAAACTTTTTAAAAATTAATAATAATACAATGATGGATCTAATGCTATCCAAGCTAATTTAATGCCACACAGAAACGATTTGGTAGCTTTTTGTACCTTATGTAATATGGGAGTGGATGAAAAAATTTGTCACTTTATCAGAGTATGTCAAATATTAAAGGAGTCTCCTTAGACTCTTCTCAACGAGAATGAAGTAATAAGTTAACTTAATAGAGAAGAATGGCTACCGATCTAAAAATATACTATATGATCATCGATGAAAACCCCTGTTTTGCTTTCGTTTTATAAATATAAACTTAAATTAATTTAAAAAATTAAAGCAAACTCAAAGCGCATTTTGTTTCGACTCAACTTAATGTAAAATCTACTAAAATTTTCATTTGCTTGACTGAATTAAAAGTTAAGTATATTGCACTTTAAAGACCAAGTTCTTGTAATAACTGAAAATTGTATGTAAAGTAAAGATATTTAAAATTAAATATAAAAAAAAGATAACATTGTCACTCGCCGATGACATTCTTTCTAATGCCTTAAAATTTATTCTTTTATCCGAAAATGTATGCAACAAAAATGTTAAAGTTACAAAGAATACAAAATCTATCTAACTATCTATAGTTGCTAGAGTTTATACTAGCTCAATTTTCCAGAGAAAACTTCAAATTACGTTTACTATGCCTAACATAATTTTGATACAACATCTTATTCGAAATATCGCTGTAGAATTGCGAATTATTCCAAGTTTACTAAACATCACTAGCCTGACCCCCATTCCCCCTCCCTCTCGAGTTTTGGGGCCACGCATGTGCATACCCATTGCCATTGATTACCCAAACTGTTCACGAAGATATAAATTAAACCCCCACGTCTGTGAGTTTTTTTTTCATATCATCGAACAAAACAATAGTATTCTTATTTATGAAACGTACATCGTTATGTGAACTCAATCTTAAATCAATAAATCATTCTTTTGCAAAGAGAATGAAAGTAAATATTATCAATCATACCTTACTTTGATTACACAAGTTAAAATCGATACAGTAAAGTACAGTAATGATGTCAGGAGGATTTGACCAAAAATTATGAAGGAATGTAGTATAAAGAATTACGATGCATACCCAGGATTTTAAAAGTGTCATATTACCTCTGCGTTTACTTCCCAAAAATGCCATTTTCTAACAATTTCAATCCAACGTTCATATAAAACAATTAAATGGTAGAAATCGGTAGATTTGGGAATTAAACGAACTGACCTATTATAATATATATTTGGTAGCTTAAATTTCGTGTTGGATGGGGGCCAACATTTTTTTTACTAAAGATGAAGACTTACAGCAATAGTAATACAAAAAAACACTATCCTTAAAACAAGTGTTAGCTGACACACGGATAGGAAACATGTCCAATTGATATCTTTTCTTATCAATAACTTTATGATATATTTCCAGTCTTTATAACTTGAAGAACGGCAACACTTCATCAAAATGTAGCAACATTCTAAAACGTGTGTCACAGAGATGTACTCGTTTATGAAATCTCTGATCAGTAGCGAATCTAGAGGGCGGGTCATAATTGTCTTTTTTTAGTTCGGTTCCTATTAAAACAAATTTTATTAATAATACAAATCTTAATGCCAGTCGTTTATTTCGTGAACAAAATGTGTTTGTGAATGTTTTATTTATAATTTATAAATAAAATTTTTTTGAAATGAATAAAAGCTTTGTTTCTTTGGACTTGATTAGAAAAGTATTTTTTTGATTCGTTGTGGATCCGTTTTGGTATCGCCTTTCACTGCGTGTGGTAAGCTGTCTTTTACACAATACACACACAAGTGGGTGCGTGGTGATTCTAATTTCCATACTGAATTGGGCCGCAGAATACAGTTTTCATGGCGTCGCACAGTGGTTCGGTTTGTATGGGAGAGCGGAAAAAAGTCTGTTTTATCTGAACGGTTCAACGGATTTAAATGAAATTTGGCAAACATGTTTAGATTAGTCTTATACATGTTTGGTCAAAATTTGGTTGAAAAAAAATAATTAGAAACAAAGTGATTGACATTTTTCTAAAATTTGAGGGTTTTGATGTTTCTATGGGAGAGCGGAAAAAAAATCTGTAACATCTGAACTGCTTAACGGGTTAAGATGAAATTTGATTCGCAATTTAAAATTAGTCTTATACACATTTGGTCAAAATTTGGTTGAAAAAAAATAATTAGAAACAAAGTTATTGACATTTTTCTAAAATTTGAGGGTTTTGATGTTTCTATGGGAGAACGGAAAAAAGTCTGTAAAATCTGAACTATTAAACGAATTTAAATTAAATTTGACACACATGTTAAGATTAGTCTTATACATGCTTGGTCAAAATTTGCTCAAGAAAAAATTATTAGAAAAAAAGTTTTTGACATTTTTATAAAATTTGAGGGATTTGATGTTATATTTAAATAATTTTTTTTTTAGTAAAATCTTAACTTTTTATTTTGAACAAAATATTATTATTAACTATGTATATTTTAATGTATTGAATTCACTTTATATGTTTGTTATTATATTTCACTTCACTTTCACTTATTGGTTGATCTAAGAGTAAAAATTTTTCTTACACACCTTGCACAAATGCTCAATAACTCAATACTGACTTTTTTTTTTAATCCTTTATATATATAGATTTAAGTTAGAGATTTTATTCTAATAAGCCATTACTAATCCTTACAGGTAATAAAAAATTACGCAATACACAACAAAAACAAAGCAATAAAACTTAAAAAAAAACACCTTTTTAATTTTTACCTGCCCTACTTTTAGCGAAAAATAAAAAAAAAATAAAGGATTATCCCTAATCTTTTTCTTTATTATGTATTAAGCTCTATCATATAATTCAAAATATCATAAAACTATATTATTTTTCGTGTGTTGTTTTCAAGAAAATTGAGTTGAAAGTTGAAAAATTTTCCAGGCAGAAATAAATGGTTTCGCAAAAATCGAAATTCTCAGACCTGGGTCAATGTATTAATTTTGTTTTATTTTTAAAATAAAGTTTGACATTTTTTCTTAAAAAAATGGGCTTAATCAGTTCATTCTGACAATTAATACCGAAGAAATAAAACTTTTTGGTAAACACCACCGTCAAGACGGAGTTTTTTGAAATCCGATTTAGTGAAACATTTTTGACCATAACTTCCACATCTGCACGTATCTGCAGCTGATTTTTTCTGTGCTTTAACATGAGTGTATGGAGCATATGGTGGCATACTTACTTTCTTGGTATCTTTTGGAGCTGTTTTTTTAAATCAAAAAGTTTAAAAAAAAAGCATTTTTTCTTAGTACTTAAGCTTCAGGCTACTTATAGAAGGTATCTTTTATAAATAATCAATATTTTTTTTTATTTTTAGATAATTGAAAATAGACCAATTAAATTATTTAAGAAGCTAGAGAATTTATCTACAGGAACTTCGGAAAAAAACATCTCAAAATTTGTTGAAAATACAGTTCGCGATTTGAGTAAAATTATTTTTCAACTTTGAGGGCTTGTAAATCAGAACATACAATATATATGTTAAAAAATACTTTTAAATCATACGCTCGGGTTATCTGAGAGTACTTAAACATAAAGTTTAAAACGATAGACATGACTTTTTCAAAAGACTTTTTTCCGCTCTCGCACCACTGTGCGTCGCACAGTGGTGCGAGAGCGGAAAAAAGTCTTTTGAAAAAGTCATGTCTATCGTTTTAAACTTTATGTTTAAGTACTCTTAGATAATCCGAGGGTATGATTTAAAAGTATTTTTTAACATATATATTGTATGTACTGATTTACAAGCCCTCAAAGTTGAAAAATAATTTTACTCAAATCGCGAACCGTATTTTCAACAAATTTTGAGATGTTTTTTTCCGAAGTTCCTGTAGGTAAATTCTCTAGCTTCTTTAATAATTTAATTGGTCTATTTTCGATCATCTAAAAATAAAAAAAAATATTAATTATTTATAAAAGATACCTTCTATAAGCAGCCTGAAGCTTAAGTACTTAGAAAAAATGCTTTTTTTTAAAACTTTTTGATTTAAAAAAACAGCTCCAAAAGATACCAAAAAAGTAAGTATGCCACCATATGCTCCATACATTCATGTTAAAGCACAGAAAAAATCAGCTGCAGATACGTGCAGATGTGGAAGTTATGCTCAAAAATGTTTCGCTTAATTGGATTTCAAAAAACTCCGTCTTGACGGTGGTGTTTACCAAAAAATTTGATTACTTCGGTATTAATTGTCAGAATGAACTGGTTAAGCCCATTATTTTAAGGAAAAATGTCAAAATTTATTTTAAAAATAAAACAAAATTAATACATTGACCCAGGGCTGAGAATTTCGATTTTTGCGAAACCATTTATTTCTGCCTGGAAAATTTTTCAACTTTCAACTCAATTTTCTTGAAAGCAACACACGAAAAATAATATAGTTTTATGATATTTTGAATTATATGATAGAGCTTAATACAAAATAAAGAAAAGGATTAGGGATAATCTTTTATTTTTTTTTTATTTTTCCCTAAAAGTAGGGCAGGTAAAAATAAAAAAGGTGTTCTTTTTAAAGTTTTATTGCTTTGTTTTTGTTCTGTATTGCGTAATTTTTTATTACCTGTAAGGATTAGTAATGGCTTATTAGAATAAAATCTCTTACTTAAATCTATATATATAAAGGATTAATGAAAAAAAAGTCAGCATTGATTTATTGAGCATTTGTGCAAGGTGTGTAAGAAAAATGTTTACTCTTTGGTCAACCAAAAAGTGAAAGTGAAGTGAAATATAATAACAAACATATATAGTGAATTCAATACATTAAAATGGATTCAATCGAAATTCCTTATTCGGTGTTGTGTAGTGAACTTATTACTAATGGTCATGATAAATGAAATACCCCAACTTAATTTCTGAGCAAATAGAAACTGTGCTGTCAGAATTAAAGAAACGTTTTATTTCTCATTTCATGGAGAAGAAATAATTAAAAGCTGTGCATTTCCTGTTGGATCGCTCTCCGAGGAAGCCCAAGAATGCCGAAATAAGGATTATAAAGCCTACCGCAGGTTTCATTCGGAGGAAATGCAGCCGAATTGCGACGAATGAAGATGTGATGCATCATATACTCATATCCTCAGATCCAATAATAACAGGTTTAAGGCCACAGGCAAAAAAGAAAATACTTCCAATCAGCGCAGACGCTAAAAACCTCATTCTAGCGTTATAAAATTACTACTTCATAATTGTTTTTTATTTATTTTTGTTTATGTATTTATCTATTTATTTATTTAATTTTATAATATATATATTAATTAATAATAATATTTTATTCAAAATAAAAAGTTAAGATTTTACTAAAAAAAACTTTTATTTAAATATAACATCAAAACCGTCAAATTTTATAAAAATGTCAATAACTTTTTTTCTCACAATTTTTTCTTGACCAAATTTTGACCAAGCATGTATAAGACTAATCCTAACATGTTTGTCAAATTTCATTTAAATTCGTTAAATAGTTCAAATTTTACAGACTTTTTTCCGCTCTCCCATACAAACATCAAAACACTCAAATTTTAGAAAAAAAAATTAATAACTTTTTTACTAATGATTTCTTCTTAGCCAAATTTTGACAAAATGTGTATAAAACTAATTTAAAAATGCGAATCAAATTTCATCTTAATCCGTTAAACAGTTCAGATGTTACAGACTTTTTTTCCGCTCTCCCATACAAACATCAAATCCCTCAAATTTTAGAAAAATGTCAATAACTTTGTTTCTAATTATTTTTTTTCAACCAAATTTTGATCAAATATGTATAAGACTAATATAAACATGTTTGCCAAATTTCATTTAAATCCGTTGAACCGTTCAGATAAAACAGACTTTTTTCCGCTCTCCCATACAAACCGAACCACTGTGCGTCGTGGGATGGGGGGATAGTCTAACAGTTTCGAATATGTCCTCTTTTTTTCAAACACGTTATGGACACCCTATTCTATTGATTTATAAGATGATATTGATATGGATCTCTGCCACCAAATGTCAGAAGTGTCAGTGTGAAATTAAAAAAAAAAACAATCTGACAGCGCTCCCTGGTTGGAAAACAAAACCAAATGCCGAAGGCACGAAGGCGAGCCAAAAAAGTCGGGTGTTTAATAATAGTGATTAATATGTAATAAAATTAGTTTTTTTTGTATCAAACACTTGAAAAAATGTTTGCTAAAATGTTTAAACACTAATTAATAGGTAATTCGATCGCAAATTTAAGTTTTCAGTTCCAAATACAATAAATAATCAAATGACCGGATTTTAAACACTGCCAAGAGCATGTAAATATTTTCCAAGCAGGGACTTTTTTTGTTGTTGTTTTTAGATGTCCAATTAGAAAGAGAAAAGACAAAGACAAATCTTGGAAGACTTCTATCTACTTATCCTATAATTCTCAGATAGCTGTGATTTGTTCTTGCATCAGCTGTTTTTTATCTAGGGTTTACAACAACACACACCTATCCAGATAGCTTTGAATAGTTACTCGAACGCTGCCAATTTAAGGGTTATTTCTTTCATCTATTGAGACAAAGAAATTCAGCTTTTTTTCAAACTGAAATTAAAAACAAAAGTACAAATGTACATATATACAAATTCTTGATTAAAATTGATTGATGCAATTTGATCACAATCAATGTAGCCGTAAGGATGGAAGTAGAGCAAGACATGCTACGTATGTATGTAGATGGTTGTGTTTCGGAAAACTTGCTTGTAATGAATTTAATTGAAATACCTATATTGTTCGCTGTAAAATTATATCTTTTTAATATGTGTGTCCAACCTACATAAAGGGCATATTCATCGTCATTTGGTAAACAATATGTCGTCGCTTGAAAAGCAAAGTAACATGAGTCCAAATTTGGACTACTGAACTATGGTTTAAGTTTTTATGGTTTTATGGATGGATAATGGTGCATAATCATGGTCGTTTAATGAACTCATATTTTACTTAACTATGGAATCAACGAATATATGCAGGTCGATTCTATAACCAAATTCTATTCAGTTATTATCAAAGCAGAAGTTAAGTTAAAGTTAAATCAATCGACTTCGAATACTGGAATGAAAAACCATATAAATTAAAATAAACATCAGAAAATTCAATTAAACCCACCTTTAGCTTAGCAATAGTTTAAAAATTACTATAAATTCGCTAGATATATTTTAAAACAAAAACCAGACTCAAAACTTCGCAGTACATAATTATAAAATTCGGGTCAATAATTAATTTAAAATAATTTATCAAGATTTTCGAATACTTAAAAATATAAATGTCAATCGTAATAGCCCGTGGCGTAATATGGTAAGTGCGTAGAACTGTCACGCCAAAAGTTTGGGGATAGAATATTCTCGGATCGTTGTAGAAGAATTCACCTTAGTGCAATCAACGCCTTTGGGATAAATTGGTAAAAAGTTAAAACTTGTATAAAACCTATTAACAAGATTTTGAAGGACCATTTTGAAAAACCGAGTTATAACAACTTTTGTTACAGATTACAGAATATAACACAAACATAACAAAGGGCATGTTGCAAATCCCATTTTATGCTATTCGGGTTATCAATATAATATTTTGTAGAAATAGGTATGTGTGATGTGTGTCCTTTAAGTTAAATTTAACTTTATATTGACTTCTTTTTATTTGTTTTAATTTAAAATTCACTATTTTGAAAGCTAAACAGCTTTTTGGTTGGAAAAAAAGCGATTTATTTTTCTCTACTTTTGTTTAAATCTTTGCTCTGTCAAATTTGTCTTCAATTACATTTAAAACATTTAAAAACTTGACATACAAAAAACATTCTTAGACTTAAAAATATAATATGAGAATAATATAAGACCTAGGCAAATAAGAAAACAAATAAATTATTTATTTATAATTGATAATTATTATTATTCAATTAAAATCAGATTCACTATTCTATTTAAAAAAAAAAAAAAATGTTAGACTATTTGACTATTTGAAATCGATTACATCGGCATATTTATTTAAAAAAATGTACAAGTTTATGTTACTGGTTCATTGATACCGTAGTACTCTATAGCACTCGGGCTTAAAAAGGGGAACATTGAGGGAAGCACTGAAGAAGCGGATATTCCATTTGGTAGGGTATTTTTTTTAGACTATGGTGAAGAAAGACTATCTCTATTCCAAAACGAATTGTACATACTTATGAAAAATATGTATTTATACACATGTAGGTATATCCTAATAATAATAAAAAAGATATCGAAACCCAGATGTAACTAAATCATTTGGTCTTGAAAGTTCAATTGAAATTAATAAGAGCATCAAATAATAAAAACTTAAGAAGAACTTATTTCTATAGTGTCAGAAAAAAGTAATATACGTAAAGATTTTGTAGTTCTTAGTAAGTTTCTATACAGAGCTAATATCTTAAAATATTGAAACCAATATCAAAAATAATAGTAAATCGTTTTGGTCATTTGTGAATTCCAAAATTAAGACAGTATAGGGATTCTAAATACCATGTTTTTCAGAGATGTTGAATCGTCGGATTTAGACTCTACAGTTAGGTTAGGTAAGGTTAGGTTAGGTTAGGAGGGGTGAAAATACGGCGAGCCGCATCATCGCACTCGGATCTCAATGGATCCATTGTGTTCCCCAGGAAATAGTTGAGGTGAAGGAAGAGGATGGGTGGGAAGGAGTTAGAGGAGTTTAGGTGTGGGTATGAAGGGCCTCCTTGAACCAACCCCCACATTGAATAAATTTATGGATTTTTCTTAGTGGCAATGTCGCTCAGTTCGTCAAAGAAGTAATCTCCGAGGGCCATTTTTCTAGTTCTGACTAATCTGGGGCATTCACAAAGGAACTGATAGGAGCCCTCCTCCGCCTCTTCATCTTGACACCCTCTGCACAAGTCGGATGAGCTGATGCCCATTCTGCGCATGGGGGTTCTCATTTAGTTGTGGCCCGTTAGGATTCCAACCAAAAGGGATAGTTGAGGTCTGCTTAGCTTGAGAAGGATGTCTGTTTTTTTGTTTGAGATGTCTGGCCATAGATTCCTCGAGACCCGACAAGTATCAAGAGCTGACCATCTATCGTTTGCGGTTTCGAGGAAACATTTGCGAATTCTGCCTTTTTCTTGTTCTAGTTGCATCGAAACGGAAGAATCAGTTTGGCTTGGATCAAGAGAAGATCCTATTTTGGCCAGTTTATCCGCCATTTCGTTTCCATATATGTCACAATGTCCTGGGACCCATCGAAGGGTAAGTGTATTTGATGCATTGAGTAGTTTTAACTCATTTCAATAACATTCTACCAGTTTAGACTTTGTGACAATTGAAGCTATTGATTTAATTGCCGCCTGACTATCAATGAAGATGTCGATGTTTCTATTTACAAGTTCAAAAGTGGCAAGACTTTTTGCCGCCTCGTAAATTGCAAGCACTTCCGCTTGGAAGACACTGCGAAAATCTGGAAGTTTTATTGATCTATGTAGGGGTGGGTTATCTGAGAAGACGCCTGACCCTACAGTTGAATTTTTTGATAACTATTTTGAGTCGTTTTACTCCCATTCAGGATTTAATAACAGTTCATTCAAAAACATAATAAGTAGGACTGATATTGGATCGATGCAGTTAAGTAATTTAGAAGTTAATACCACGTCAACATCACTTCAATCTAATTATAGTTGTGGTCCAGACGGCATTCCTCCCGCGGTGCTTAAAATTTTTGTGATTCCATCTGCACTCCTTTACTTATCATATTCAACAAGTCACTTCAGGAAGGTATTTTCATTGAAGAATGGAAACTCTCTTAATTGGCCCCAATTAAAAATGAGGTTCTAAAAATGATGTTGAAAATTTTAGGGGTAATAGTAAATTCTCCGCATTTCCCAAATTATTTGAAAGTATGGGAAAATTAAGCTTGATTTTAGTACAGGTAAATATTTATCAGAAGTACAGCATGGTTTTGTCTTTGGTCGATCTTCTGTTAACAATCTGACTTATTTCACTTCGTACGTCATTAACGCTATGAAAAAAAAAGGGGACGCGGTATACATTGACTTTAGTAAAGCCTTTTATTTTATAAACCACCAAACACTTCTGAAAAAAAACTTGAGATTTTTGGTTGTCATTTTCACTTTTTTCGTTAGTTATCATCATATTTATCTTATAGAACACAACAAGTAAAGATTGGAGATCTATATTCAAAGGATATTCAGTGTACATCAGGTGTCCCGCAAGGTAGCCAGCTGGATCCGCTCCTTTTCATAATTTTCATTAACGATATTGTCTCGATCTTTACGTTTAGTGAATGCTTATTATATGCTACGCTCTGAAACTATTTTTAAAAGTATCTAGTATGGATGATTGTCAACATATTCAATCTGATATTGATTCTCTATCAAATTGTTGTCACATAAATTGAATATCAAAAAGTGTAATGCGATTTTTTTTCCAGAAATCACAAAGTTTGTTATTCAACTATACAATTGAATCTGTTGCTTTAAAAAGGGTTTCAAGTAAATATTAAAAAATAAGGAGTTATTCTTGATACCCCACTTTCTTTTAAAAGACATAATCGATTATTTGGTTCCTAAGGCGAATTCACTTGTAGATTTCATAAAACGAAATGGAAAAGACGTTAGAGATCCTTTTGTGTTATTATCGCTGTTTACATCTCTTGTCAGATCACTTTTGGAATATGCAGATTTTATCTGGAGTCCCATTAATAAAGTTTATTCTGATCGGATTGAAAAGATTCAAAGAAAAGATTCAAATATTTATTTAAAAAATGCGTTGCGATTTCTGCCCCAGTTATGAGGTTAGATGCTAATTACTTGGAATAAAGTCGTTGCAATCAAGAAGAAAAATTCATAGTGTAATGCTTATTAGAGACTAACTATGCTATCTACCATATTAAATGTCCATCGCTTCTTGCTTAAGTACCAATCCATGTTCCCGCTAGGTCTATGAGAGCTAGAGTCTTCTTATTCCAAAGAACTCATATGACCAGTTATGGTAGTAATGAAACTTTATCAAGGTCTATTATTTATTTCAAATATTATGTAGTATTTTTAATCTTTTAATCTTAATCGTAATGAATTTGCTCTTGGAGTGCTGATATCTGTTAGCTGTAATATTCCTTGTAGATTAAATAAAAAAAAATATATCTAAGAGTTAACTCACCAAATTCATTATTTTAACTCGGGATCTAAATTGACTGAAAATATGTTCAGGGTTAACTCGGGATCTAAATTGAAATTGAATTGAAAAGTTAGAGGAGGAGGAAATAATAAATAATATATAATTATTTATTGTTATTTTATAGGAAAATTTTTAAGTTGCTTAGTCCAAGAAATGGTTTACGGAATAATTGCAAACAACTGACTCCTGTGTATTCTTCAAAATATCATGCTACTATTGCATTATTGAATAATCTAAAATCCATGTATGAATGAAATATACTTTTCTTGCAGGATAATAATCGCTTAATACAATATACATCAAGGAACAGATTGCCCATAATGGTCATATACATGAACTTAATAAAGAGAAAACATATAAATCAGAAATGTATCCTACACAAGTCAAGTTCTTTGATACGTTATGTATATGTATGCGTATGTAAGAAATCCTATTTAATTTGCTCAATCATTCAAATAAAAACGTATGAAGAAGATTATGCCTTGAAGGTCCTTTTCTATATGTATGTGTATATTATATCCATCCTATATAATGAAATGTATTTGAATGAAAAACCTTTGACCATTTGTATTCTTAAAAAGATTATATAGAGGAAATATAAAACCTTCTCTTCATTCTCGTGCCTCGCATAGTAGAGAATATAAATAGCATTTTAAAGTAGGACAAGTATATGCAGTGAGTTCTTTCATCATCCTCATAAAATATCTTTTTTTCCATTTAGATTTTTCTACATAAATATTACCTACTTCTTATACTTTTCACGGAAATCCACACAGGATAAGATGTCTCCCACAAGATCCTTTCCTGTTTATTTCCTTTTGGTACTAATCTGTCATCTAGGCAACATCTTGAAATAATGTGTATTTATTTTATCAGCTAAATTGACATTGACCAAATAATTTGTCTACTTCTTGGATGAGCTTTGCCCAAACTATACAGATTTCTCGAAAAAGATTTTTGTATGCATTGGACAAAAAATAGTAGGAAAACTATTAATTTCATTTTAACTTTTTGTTTGTTTGCCTTGTGTTTCCTTGAAAATAAATACTCTTTTCAACCATATCGTTTTGATTTTGTCATAATTGGCTTTTAGAAAACAGCAAGTTATCTTTAGATATTTATATTCCGTATTCCGAGTTGCAGCTTTCCAATTTCATTCTTACTGGTTTTTACTGGTTGCTTACAAAAAACAAACGCAAAATTGAGTCTTTAAAGCCGGAACAATTTAGCTGGCCTTGAATGAATCTAGAAAACCTTCAGCATCTTTTTGTGATTAAATGGGAGAGAGCGGGTAAGGGTATCTTTTCTTAAAAATTATATGGGTTATCTATTTTCTACTGCACACAGTGATGAGCATTATGAGAGTGAGTAAACGCTGTCGTTGTAATGGAATCAGTGTTTGTAAGTATTATTTTTAAAACCTTGATAGTCCGATGACATTTATTTATTTATTTATTTGATCAACTGCAGACTTGTGTCTAAGTTGTTTAGGTATAACTGTACATTAATGAGTAATAACAAAATAAATAAGAAAAAATTAATGTAGATACATTTCAATCAATGTAATTTACAATAATCAAAAAAGAAACACAAGATAAAATACAATTTGAAACAGACAAATTTAGACAAATTAAAATCAATGATATTATAAAAACAGTTAAAATGTTTACACATTACATTAACAGGTTCATTTAAACCATAATTAGATGTAGCAAACGATGTAAAAAAAAAAATCAGGATCGCGGGTTGATCTAGGTCGAGAGTTTATATTCAGCATACTCAGGATGTGGGCAGAATTAATTGATCCAGATAAAAGTTGAATGAGGAAAAGGCAATCATTAACTTCTCTTCTTTTCTTAAGCGTTGATAGACTAAGTAAGTTCAAGCGATGTTCATAAGGTGGAAGATGTTCATTTGGGTTCCATGGCAGATGACGAAGGACGAAGGACGAATAATAAAAACTGTTTTTGTACACTTTCCAATTTATTTATGGAAACAGTATATGCAGGAAACCATACACAGCTACAATATTCCAGGATAGGACGGACCAGTGCACAATAGAGGATTTTTGAAATATAAGGATCATTAAATTCCTTAGAAAACCGCTTAATTAGTCCAAGGCGGCTTCTAGCCTTGCTTATTATAACGGGTGATTTTTTAGCTGGTTTGGTTTTGGCAACACTGGTTTTGACAGCTGACGTGTGTTTAGTACCTTGTGTCACTGTCAAACAGCTTCAGTTTGGTTTGCAATTTAACCATGGATCGTCTTACAAATGAACAACGCTTGCAAATTATTGAATTTTACTATCAAAATTCGTGCTCGGTTCGAAATGTTCATCGCGCGCTGCTTGTGTTCAGCGATGAGGCTCATTTTTGGTTGAATGGGTACGTAAATAAGCAAAATTGCCGCATTTGGAGTGAAGATCAGCCAGAAGCATTGCAACAGCTACCAATGCATCCCGAAAAAGCCACTGTTTGGTGCGGTTTATGGGCCGGCGGCATTATTGGGCCATATTGGGCGAATCGCAGCGTTACTGTCAATGGTGAACGCTACCGAGCGATGATAACAAACTTTTTTTTGCCCGAAATGGAAGTTCTTGACTTGCATGATATGTGGTTTCAACAAGACGGTGCCACATGCCACACAGCACGCGAAACAATGGCGCAATTGCGAGGCGAGTTTGGTGAACAGTTAATTTCACGTTTCGGGCCGGTCAATTGGCCGCCTAGATCGTGCGATTTGACACCATTAGATTATTTTTTGTGGGGGTATGTCAATAATAATGTCTATAGGGACAAGCCCGCTTCGATTGACGCACTGGAAGCCAACATCCATGCATTCATTCGTGAGATACCGGCCGATATGTGTGAAAGAGTATGCCAAAATTGGACTCAGCGGATGGGCTACCTGAGACGCAGCCGCGGTCAACATTTGCATGAAATTATCTTTAAACATTAAATTGCAAAGTTCAAACTATCGATTCAAATAAATATTTCATTCATTTTTTCGATTTTTTTGTGTTTTTTTTTTTTTAAAGTTCTAAGCCTCTTAAAAAATCACCCATTAGCGTCGATGTGTGAGTTAAATGACAGTTTGACTTCAAACAAAACTCCTAAGTCGTTGAATGAATCTACACGATCAACTAGCCTTTCGTCAATGAAGTAAGAAGACAAAAAGGGTTTTCTCTTTCTAGAGTATGTCATCACTTTGCATTTATTTATATTGAGATCCCTTCCATTTGAAACGCACCATTCGGAGGCTTTGTCAATATCATTTTGTAGAAATACGTGTCCACTTGGAGTCGTGTAGCCATAAAAAAGCTTAAAATCATCGGCAAAGATTAATATATTTGAGTAAAGAATTTCCATGCCAATTTCATTTATAAAAATTAAGAATAAAAGCGGTCCAATATGACTACCTTGAGGAACTCCAGACAGCACATAAATAATTTTGGACAGGTAGTTTTTAAAGTTAACAAACTGCGTTCGGTTATCTAGATATGATTTAATCCAAGTTAGAATCCACTCTGGAAACCCATATTTTTCAAGTTTTAGCAAAAAAATAGAGTGGCTAACTCTATCAAATGCCTTACTTAGATCAGCGTAAAAAACATCCGTTTGAAGTCCATTTTGCATATTCACATTCAATTGGTTTGTAAATTCCAGAAGATTCGTTGTTGTAGACTTATGCCAGCAAGAACCATCTTGTTCAGGAACAATGATTTGCAAAAGAATTGAATGTGATTGGTGACTATCTTTTCAAAAAGCTTTGGTATGCATGAAAGTTTTGCAATTCCTCGGTAATTCTCAGCATTGTTCTTGTTCCCACTCTTGTGAAGAGGTGTAATAAACGAAGACTTCCACAAGTCAGGAAAAACACCAGACAACAGCGAACAGTTAAATATATAAGCAATTGCAGAACATATGTAGGATTTACAAGTTTTAACAAATATATACGGAATGTTGTCAGGACAATACGAACATGTACTCTTTAAGTCGTCTATATACTGCACTACTTCCTCTTCAGTATATCACAGTTTAATCGATTTCTTAAAGAATTATCACAGTATTTTGGATTGCACGCAGTTTACGTTTGTTGGAAAAAATCTGCAAATATGTTACTTATTTCTATATCACAGGAGGAGGACTTATTATTATATTGCACGAATGGTGGAAAACTTGAGGCTTTCCTTTTAGAGTTTATAAACTGACAAAAGATTTTAGAATTCTTTGAAATATTGCACTTTATTTGATTTATGTAGTTGTTATATGTTGTCTTCAATGAATTTTTAAAAAGTTTCCGATAGTAGGAGTACTGATTATTATGATGGATAACATGTGTTTTTTTCCATTTTTTGAAGAATACATTTTAAAGATTTCGTATACGTCTTAAATCCTTAGAAAGCCACTGAACTGACGACGAAACAGCTATAAATTCTTTTTAACAGGCACACAATAATTTAGACAGTTATTCAAAACAGCATAAAAGTTCTCAACACATGTATTAACATTATTGGAATCTATAACACTAGACCAATTAACGTCGGCAAAAAACTGTTCCATTCTTTCCAAATTAATTCTTTTGAAATTGAAGTGCAATAGTATGGAAGCATTAAGAACATTTGGCTTTTTGTGTATCTATATATGTAACTTGGATCACCATTGTTTGACAAAATTCATTTCGCAATTCTTTGTTTCGCTTTAGTCGTTAAATATTTCGTTTAATTCGCAATCTTTAATTGGCAATTTGCGTTTTGATTTTTGTTCATTATATTTTTGAATCATTTTGCAATTAACATTTCGCTTTTTTTTAAAAAAAAGGTTTACAAGCATTTCGCAAAACTCATTTGGCAATTTTTTGCTAAGCTTTTTTTGTTACGATGTTTTTTGATTGCCGAAAAGGTTTTTTCCCGAAATAACGTTTCGCCGTTTCATTATTTCGCGAAATGTCGTCAAGCCGTTGTATTATTTCGCTGATAGATCATTTAGTTGCTTTGATGGTTTGACCATTCTCTAGCATCCTTTTTTTTTAGATTTACGGTTTGTTTTTTTTGAGAAGTATTTTTTTATAAAGTGTACTTATTACTTATACACAAAGATATGTTATGTATGTATATTTTCTTAAGAAATAAAATTATGCATTTTTATGCGTTCATGTTATTTTGGGTTTTCATATTTTATTGGATAGATATTTTCTATTTGGCATTTTGTTGTTTTGCTTTTTTTTATTTTTCATTCAATTGTTTTGCAGTTTTTTGTCTTCCATTAAATAATTGTAATAATTGGCATGTAATTTAATGGAAGACGAAAAATTCCAAAACAATTGAAAGCCAAAAACAAAAAGCAAAACAATAAAATGCCAAATAAAAAAAAGCGAAACAATAAAATGCCAAATAAAAAAAAAAAAACAAAACAACGAAATGCCAAATAAAAAATTACCAAACTTCAAAAAGCCAATCAAACAAAAGTTTAAATGAAAATTGCGAAATGAAAATTGCGAAATGATGATTTGTCAAATCATTAAAAAAACAAAACGTAATTTGAAAAACGTAAATTGCGAATTAACAAAATGCTAAATAAAAAAAATGCGAAACGAAAAACGGCGAAATGAACCCCCGCGAAACGTCAATTTGCCAAACAATTTTGGCAAAACATATACCATACCCATGTAACCTATATTTAAAAATTTTTCTATTTATCTTTTTGTATCAGAACTTAATAGATCAATATATTTTCCTTAAATTGGTATTTTTTTAAATGTCTAAAAATTGTTACATTTTATACTCATAAATATTATGATTTTTAAGCTGGTTTGGTTTTGGCAACACTGGTTTTGACAGCTGACGTGTGTTTAGTACCTTGTGTCACTGTCAGTTTGGTTTGCAATTTAACCATGGATCGTCTTACAAATGAACAACGCTTCCAAATTATTGAATTTTACTATCAAAATTCGTGCTCGGTTCGAAATGTTCATCGCGCGCTGCTTGTGTTCAGCGATGAGGCTCATTTTTGGTTGAATGGGTACGTAAATAAGCAAAATTGCCGCATTTGGAGTGAAGATCAGCCAGAAGTATTGCAACAGCTACCAATGCATCCAGAAAAAGCCACTGTTTGGTGCGGTTTATGGGCCGGCGGCATTATTGGGCCATATTTCTTCAAAGATGATGCGAATCGCAGCGTTACTGTCAATGGTGAACGCTACCGAGCGATGATAACAAACTTTTTTTTGCCCGAAATGGAAGTTCTTGACTTGCATGATATGTGGTTTCAACAAGACGGTGCCACATGCCACACAGCACGCGAAACAATGGCGCAATTGCGAGGCGAGTTTGGTGAACAGTTAATTTCACGTTTCGGGCCGGTCAATTGGCCGCCTAGATCGTGCGATTTGACACCATTAGATTATTTTTTGTGGGGGTATGTCAAGGCTAATGTCTATAGGGACAAGCCCGCTTCGATTGACGCACTGAAAGCCAACATCCATGCATTCATTCGTGAGATACCGGCCGATATGTGTGAAAGAGTATGCCAAAATTGGACTCAGCGGATGGGCTACCTGAGACGCAGCCGCGGTCAACATTTGCATGAAATTATCTTTAAACATTAAATTGCAAGGTTCAAACTATCGATTCAAATAAATATTTCATTCTTTTTTTCGAATTTTTTGTGTTTTTTTTTTTAAAAAAGTTCTAAACCTCTTAAAAAACCACCCTTTATAATGCGGCACTAGCTCTAACGTTTTAACCGTTCAATTTTGTGAGCACCTCAGAATTCCGTCCATGTTTTAATGTCCACTAAATAAAGGGTGTTTGTTTTAAACATGTGGTTTTCAAGAAGACAAGCGACTTTACATAACCCCACAAAAAATAGTTCAGCGGTGTTAAATCACACGATCTTGAAGGCCATGCCACAGGCCCACGACGCGAGATAATGCGCTCACCAAAAGTTTCCTTCAATAAATTGATTGTTTCGTTGGCTGTATGGCATGTAGCGCCGTCTTGTTGGAACCAAAGGTCGTCCACATCAACACCCTCCAATTCAGGCACGAAAAAATCATTAATCATGGTTCTATAGCGTTCCCCATTGACTGTAACATTATGGGCACGTTTTGCAAACGTTGTTCAGGAGTAGGTCTATTCATTATAAAATGGCAAACCAAACTGAGCATAAATCAAGTAACAGCTGTCAAAAAGACCAACTCCGAAAAAAGTATTGCCAGCTTGAAAACCACACGTCTAAAAAAAAAAACACCCTCTACTATATCTGCAATCTACGTCACTTGTTTTAGTCCACTTTTTTGTCAATTTTTTTTCGCGATGTATACGGTATACCTGTTTTAATTTAGGAAAATCCATCCAAATTTCTCAAATTCTGTTGATGAACTGCAAAAAACAATATAAATAGTTACGTCACTTTTTAAAAGGAAAAGAAGTAACACAGTTGCAAATAACTAACAAGATCCCTAGGAATTTGGTTTAAACAGTGTAATTGGAATGATAACTTCACACATATAGTAAAATGCAAAAGAAACGAGTTATATGCGAAGAATATAATGCCGTTTTCGTTTGGATGTACGGAGTACTCCTTTTACACTCCTTTTTCACTCCTACTACTCCAAAAGCCTTCGATTGGCTGTTCCGAGTAATGTTTTCGAAATGTGTTCTTCTGTCCCCAATTTCATTTTGGAGTAGATGAGGAACACACACATACATATAAAGTTTTTCGTTGGATTACTTGTCAAAAGTGATAAATACTTGAAGAAGCCATTTTGTTAAATGGCAGCTTTGGTAGTGTGTGTGTAAATTTAGGAAAGTCAGTGTTTTCATATTCGATTGGAATTGAAAAGGAGTACAATTTACCGAAAATCCAATCGAAAACGACATAAGTAATTGCAAACGAATTTCGAGAGCCATCAAATAGCTTAGTAACGAATAAAAATGTATAGTTTTTTTAGATGTAAAGAACATAAAGTTTAGTCTTTTGTTTTCACATTTTGGCAAAAGAAAAACTTACTTTTTAAGACATCACAACCGTACGATTACCTATTGTGGCAAACTTCAATTGGAGTGGGCATTCCTAAAGCTGAAGATATTTTTAGACCTTCCATTTTCCAACTAATAAACAACACCTAAGTCCCCACTAGGCAGAAGCTGGATTTAGTCGGAAAAATGGGAATAATCGAATGGTCCCCCCTAAAAAATTAAATTTAAAAGCATTCATTTAAGTTTTCACCAACTTTCGTAAGGATAGGATTTGTTTCCCCTATTTTACATATACTATATTCCAAATCTATAAATTTGTGGATGACCCGCGATCCGGGCTGAACTTTCAAATACACAATGCACACCAAAAGTGTTGCCTATCGAAAACAATGATGGTTTCCAAGTGTTTTAAAAGAAATGTGAAAAATTAAATAAAATGTTGCGGATTTCATAATTGGTATGATTATATTTTAATCAGTGATGAGGGTCTTTAAATCATGCTTACTCATAAAGAAGGGTATCCTTTAGTTCCTTCAAAGCAATTTTGTTTTGTAATTTTGATTTTTTCATAGAAAAAGTTAGTAAGTACATGGTTTTTCAGTTAACAAAAAAAAAACACTGTAAATAGTGCTTCAAACTTCAAACTATCGCCGCGTATAATTTACCTCCTGTCTTATTTTTATTATTATTTGTTATTTGTGTCTGGGTCCCTAAATCTTACTCTGTTAGATTAGAGCTGAAACTTTATTATTTCAATTAAAGCCTCTGGGAGAATTAACTATAAACGGCAGCTATAAATGGATACCATCGTCGGTTTATTACGAAAAGTCATTAAGTAACATTTTATTAAATTTGAGGTAAGTAGCCGTACTTTTCTCTGTGTTAAATAAGAAAATTCTGCACAATTCGCGCTTAGAAAATTAATTTAATAAGGTCTGTGTTTATTTTGATGCTTTTAATCACAATTTTGTGTTTTAGATTAAATTCCATCAAAAATGTAGTTAGTGACTTTTAGCAATAAGCTGACGTCATGCAGATATTAACAAGGCAATAGTAAATATTTGACAGCTTTTCTTGTCAGGTGATGTAAACATCAAATCGCTAAGCAGATATTGATTAGGCAATAGAGAATTTCTATGGTTAAGTGATGCTGGTCTTTATTTATCGATATCGAAAACGATATCGCCAGATCATGAGGGTTAAGCAAAACGAAGCTTATAACATTATTGGTCCATTTGTTTTATGCTACAGTTCCAGAGGCCTAAAGTAAGACTAACCTGGCGCGACCAACTCTGCCTTGTTAGTAGATAAGTTCTGTATTACAAATGCAAAACTAGTCCCTTATAAGATTGAAAAAGGGATAAATTCCCATTTGTTTTGTGTTCTTTGTAGAAAAGTGAGTAGAAAAGTGGTGAAACCGAAACCAATCCTCAAATGCACATAATATACCTAGTACAAACGCAAAGTTTGCCGTTTGTATCTGCAATTCTGTACTGCGGACGTCTCTCCATCGATTAAAAGTTTTTCATTTTGGGTTTCAGGCGGCACCAAATCCACTAATGTAAGAACATTGAGAGATGTCAAAATTGGCTAAACGTAATACTTTTTCAAGACAGTGTTTCAATGTGATCTCGTTAAACCTTTAATTTAGGAGTAAGAACCTTATATCTTCACACACACACATGTTTTTTTAAAACTAGAAGTTGCTTAATGACGCCCCATACTTTGGCGGACTCATTTTGGTCAGAATTTGTAGCTAATTAAATGTTAATTCGTTGCTCAAACCCATAATTTGTAGCTTGTTGTGCAAAATTGTAGCTTTTTAAATGCTAATTTAAACTAACTAAAAGTGGGCGTAGTAGTGCGTGGATCTAACTTAAAACATTTTTCAATTTTTTTTCTTCCTCATCAAATCAAATAAAATTTCATTAAAATCGATTGAGTCGTTTTCGAGAAACTTAAAAAATAAGAAAAGTAGGTGTGGTAGTGGTCTAACTTATAACATTTTTAAATTATCAAATCAAACTCTGAAAATTACATCCAAATCGTTATAAGCGTTATAAATAATAAAAGTGGGCGTGACAGCGGATGGAATTTACTAAATCTATTTATTTAATTAAAAAAAAAAAATCAGCCTGGGAGAAGAACATAATCTGTGAAATAGAGAAAAGCCGAGAGCGATGTCCGCACCAGGCGCGGAAGTTCTACCAATCCGTCCGAAACATGACGCAGTACACACCACGCTGCACATACTGCAAGGACGGAGAGGGAAATCTGATCACCGATCCTCAAAGCATACTGGAGCGATGGGAAGTGTACTTCAATGAATTGCTAAATGGTCAGCGGAGGCTCCACTACTTCAAGAAGAGTACCCTATGTTGCCGCCACCAAGCATAGAAGAGGTTGAGAAGGCTATAGGCCGGCTAAAGACAAACAAAGTCCCGGGAGCCGATGGTATACCAGCCGAACTATTTCAACACGGTGGGCCAGCTTTACGTCAAGCAATTCATGAGATTATAGTGCACGTGTGGGAGCATGAAAAATTCCAGAAGACTGGCGAAAAGGTATAATTTGCCCCATACATAAGAAGGGAGATGTCACAACGTGCAGCAATTATAGAGGTATCACGTTGTTGAGTACCGCCTATAAGATACTCTCCTCTATCCTACAAGACCGGATAATCCCACACGCTAAAACCATCATCGGACAATATCAGTGTGGTTTCATTCCAGGAAAATCAACAACTGATCAGATCTTTACCCTTAGGCAGGCGATGGAAAAATGTCTAGAGTTTAACATCCCAACATACCACCTGTTTATAGACTTTAAGCCCGCCTACGATAGCATAGCCAGGGTAGAACTTTACAAAGCCATGAGAGAATTCAGCATCCCAAATAAACTGACACGACTATGTAGGTTGACCATGACCAACGTAACAAGCCAATTAAAAATAGCCGGATTGCTATCCAAACCAATCAACATCTTTAATGGACTCCGACAAGGGGATGGTTTGGCCTGCCTCCTCTTCAACCTGGCGTTGGAGAAAGCAATCCGTGACTCTGGCACGGCAACAAGAGGGACCATCGCCAACAGGTCCAGCCAGATACTGGCTTACGCAGACGACATCGACATCATCGGAAGAACCGAGCAAGCTGTACATGATTCCTTCATCCAGATCGAGCAGGCGGCACAAAATCTGGGGCTGCACATTAGTGAAGGTACAAAGTACATGGTGGCGTCGAATGCGAGAGGAACAGTTGGTCAAACAATCAAGGTAGCGGAGCACGAATTTGAAGTGGTGCAATCCTTTAAATACCTTGGGTCAATAGTAGCAGCCGATGACAATATAGAAGAAGAAATAGGCGGGCGGCTTCTCAAATCCAACAGAGCCTACTATACTCTGTCAAAGCTCTTCAAATCCAGAAATCTCACCATAACTTCAAAATTGCTGCTGTACAGGACCATGGTCCTGCCAGTACTCACATATGGATCCGAGACTTGGGTGCTTAGCAAAAGGCACTCCGACCTCTTAGCCGCGTTCGAGAGAAAAGTCTTAAGGAGAATTGTTGGCCCCATATGTGAGGAAGGACGATTCCGGAGACGGTACAATCATGAATTGTACGCAATCTACCTTGAAGCAGATATCGTGACAAAAATTAAGCTCGGTAGACTCCGGTGGGCAGGTCACCTAGCTCGCATGAGCGAAGAGGAACCTGCTCGGAAAGTTCTTTGTGGTACATTCTATGGTAGACGACAGCGTGGTAGACCATGCTTGCGCTGGAGAGATGGCGTAGACCAGGACGCCCGGAGCCTTGGGGTGCGCAACTGGATGGCGGCGGCTCGAGACCGGGATGGGTGGAGAGACTTGTTGAAGGAGGCCAGGACCGGACCCCGGTTGTCGAGCCGACGATGATGATGATGATTTATTTAATCTGTTGTTCATATAAAAATAAACTTTGAAAATTCACTAAAATCATTTGAGCCGTTTCCGAAAAACTGAGAAACAAGAAAAGTTGGCATGACAGTAGGCAGATCTAACTTATGATATTCTTAAATTTTTTTTCTTGCTCACATAAACAAACTATTGACAAGGCCCTCACTAGTCAACTGATGAGTCCAAGTGAGATCGCCGGGATGAAACGCCAATGTTTATGGACTAAAGGCCGTGAAAAGCTATTTTGAATCAATAAACAAACTTCATTAAAATCGTTTTGGAGAAACAAAAGATACGATAAAAGTAAATTGACTAAATCTAATTTTTATTTTTTTCTCGTTCATAAGAGCAAACTGTACAAATCTCATCAAAATCGTTAGAGTCGTTTTCGAAAAACCAATTATATATGTATATATATACATAAGTATTATATACAAAGATATATAAACGTTTAAAGTAATTAGATTCTGATGTAAGGAAATCAAACTTGAATAAATAGAATAAAAAGTACCACATGCGACGGATGGTGCACGCCTGACAGGATTAATCACCTTTGAACACTTGAAATCTTTACTCTGATTTGAATTATAATTATTCGCAAACCAATATAAACATCCGTATAAGTATTAAGGCAGAGATTGAACCTTAGAGGATATTTTTTACATAAATAAAATAAATATTCAAAACAAGGACTACCCAAATGCACTTACATAATGTATATGTACATATTTATATTTTCAGCACAAAATAAAACAAAATGTTCCTGGTGGAAATCAAATAAAATATCTTTGTTTATTTTTATATGTACATGTTCACGCAAAGATCTCTTGATTTATGTTTTCTACCGTTGATAAGAGCATTATTGTTAAGCAGTGTTTGTTATTTCAGTAGATTTTCCTGATAATCTCTCTGAAATAAATATTTTTACCTTAGAATAATATTATTATTATTATTATTGGGTTTCGCAAAGCATATTATTTTTTTAGGAAAATAGGATTTGTTTCAAGATTTGACTTTTTTTAGACAGGTTTAAGTTGGATTAGACAAATTGATTTGTTTTTTCGTGCCTAAGGCTTTTTGGTTTCTTAACTACATAATCAAATCAAATCTTATCTAGACAATGTAACGTAATAAGGACATTACTATGGAGTGTTAGAGAGAGGAGAACTTGTTTTTTTCAGGCGAATTAATTCAGTACCAAGTATTTTACTTTTAAGGCGGAGTATGATGCTTGACATTCTGCCAGTTATTTAAAATCATGATTAGTTTTATTAATCTATTTTTTTGTGAGTTTATTAATATTTAACTAATCTTCAAAATAATTTTTTTGGATCCGGGATTTTAAGATCCAATATGTGGGTATATATACAGCATATGGGATGCTAAGATCCCGGATACTTACATACACATATCTGAATATTTTTGTATTTCTGTATAGTCAAGCATCTTGATTTTGTAATTAAATATTTGTAATACGTACTTTTCGTTGCCTTCTCGACATTATTGGATATAACACACGTTTTGCCATTTAAAGGCGTTTTTTTTGCTGTAGCTTTTCCTTCGATTTTTTATTTCTAAATTATTGCAATTTTATTAAAATAGTGATGTTATTGTTTTCAAGATAATTAGAGTCATACCATATCTCTTTAAATTGTGCTATGTAGATTTAAGGAAGGAAAAATGTAAATAGTTTCACTTTCACTTACCTACAAAATTTAACCCAAGAAAGTCTCTGTTTGGTGAGGAATCATATCGGTCAGTACTTCTTCCAAAACGGAACTGGAAATGCCATAACTGCGAGCGCTACAGATCCAAAATATGCTACTTTTTGTGGCCAAACTCAGATCATGCCATGATAGATATTCTGCAGGAGCGATTTGAAGCCTGTTTTACAACTTTTTGCCAACTTTTTTTCGTTATAAATCGTTCTCCAATTCAAAATTCGGCGAAGTTTTTTACGACAAAAACTTGAAAAATCTGTAAATTACTCAGAAAAAAATGAAAATTGTAGAGACGTCACGACTTTTTTCAATTTTTCGAACTCACGGCGTGACGTGACGACGAGAAATGCTTTATTGTTTATACTCTAGTATACTCTCATTGCTTGAAATTGCACAACTGCAACGAGCTTCGTCGTCAAATTGTGAATCAAGTTTCGTGAACTGGAACATTATTTTTGTGTATTTTGTTTTTAATTAAACTTAAAGGGTGTTCACGCAACGTTGAAATACCATTGCATAGTAAGTATCCCCAATATGTCCAATCCTTAACTTTTTTGTTAATAAAACAGTCAGTTTTTCTAAAATTCACTTCTTTTTTTTTAATACTTAAAAAATTATTTTATAATCAGCCTTCATAACATAAAACATACAAAATAACTTAACTAAAAATAAATAAATAAAAAACTAAAAAAACTCATTTTAACACTTTTCAAAAAAGTGCTGCACCAGCTTGGTGTATATGGTAAATGTGGTGGTCCATATTACCGACACGTAGCTTTTTCGCCCGGTGTTCAGTATGGACCAGGGTGGTGTATATATGGTACATGCGGTAAGCCATATTACCCGTACATAGCCTTTTCGTTGTTCTTTTAATTTAAAAAATAAAGGCTGGTTAGAGGTATAGAACTTTAAAATGAAATAAAACACAGATAAATTGCATTAATTGCCATAAAATTGACTTTAGGTATTTGTAGATAATTCCTTGGCATTTGATATATAATATCTGGCATATGGCCAGCACGGCCAGCTCGGATGTAGTCCAATCTTGAGGTCTAATTATCGATCGCTCTTTGCAGCATTTGGGGTCGTATATCTGAAATTACGCGGCGAATGTTGTTTTCCAAGTCTTTAATTATCTCTGGCTTATTGTTGTAGACTAGCAACTTCACATAATACCCCCACAGAAAATCGTCTTGCGGTGTTAAACCGCACGAACGTGGAGGCCAACTTACAGTTCCAAAATTAACATATCAATTGTGGCATGCACTGTGTGATATGTTGCGCTCTCCCACATCAAGGCGATTCAATTCAGGAACGAAAAATTCATTGACTGTAACCCTCTGGCATCGTTATTAAAGAAGTAAGGACCAATGATTCCACCAGCCCATAAAGCACACCAAACTGTCAGGATGTAACGGTGTCTCAACAATCGTTTGAGGATTATCTACACTCCAAATGCGGCAGTTTTGTTTATTGACTTAGCCATTCAACAAAAAATGAGCTCGTCGCTCAACAAAGTTTTCTTGTGAAAATCGGGATCTACAGCATTCTCGTTTCGAATTCATTTGCACAATTTGCATGCGTTGTTCCGGCGTCAGTCGATTCATGATGAAATGACAAACCATGCAGATTTTCGTAACGTAACGTGCTATATCGTTAAGCGTGACCTCGTAACGTGGCACAGAGGAAAGTCCACGTTTTTATTTCACTTTACCGCCGCCGCCCGGCTTAGATGTTTACACATCAAAAATTAAAATCTTCTTTTCCGCGCAAATTTTCTGTGCCTCAGTCTCATTATTGATATCTCCGAAATGAATGGACAGGGGGTAACCTACGATCTTCCAGTGGGGAAATATTACGGTGGGCCATATTACAAATATGGTCCATATTTGCAGCACTTACCATTAACATGGCATATCTTTTCGAACAAATCGTCAATAATAAAGGCTCTTCCAAACCAACGCGAATAATTCAGAACGACGACGAAACTTTCCTCGTCGAACTTGTCTTAATTTATTTACATGGAGATTAATGGGAGCACCCACACTGGCGCGATGCGAATCTTCGAATATTATTCAGCCGTCGCATATTCGCGCGAATGATTCGCGTTGGTTTGGGAGAGTCTTAAGTGTAGTAAACGTGCGTCGTAAATGAAGATGGTAAACGTGAAGAATAGTTTTTAATGGTATTATGACAATGGCTGAATCAGTTGATTGGTTAACACATCATTTACGCAATGGGGCATATTCATAGTCACTTTTAAACTCCGGTTTTTCTTAGACTGGGGTTTATTCAATGTTATTTAGATAGGATAAACCCAGGTCTAAGATAAACTGGAGTTCAAAAGTGACTATGAATATGCCCCTATATGTTTTAAACGTGTCGGGAATTGTCCGAATTTACATGAATACCATTAATTTTTAAGACTTTGGTAAATATTGACAAACTTACATGGTGTATAAAAAGGTGCATTGAAATATTTTCAGACAAGAATTTTTTTAGTTCTGGACATACATAAATTTGGTTCAATTTTCTGCTAGAAGAAAGAAAATAAATGTCATTATATAACTGACTACATTTGCCCCAAATTTAAGGTTTTTCATTATATTTTAGCAAAGTAATTAAAGTTTATGGTTTGATTTTAAAATAAATTAAAATTGTGCCTATATAAAATGTCCGTCCCTAAGAAATTGGGTACATATAGGCGCAAAATGTTAAATAGCCTGATGTAGAGGTGCTAGAATGATACCAGTTAACAATTTACTTACCTTTAAGCTCTTAACCACAGATTAGCCATATGAAGATGAGAATGTTTCGTACGTTTCACCCTCCAAAACCCATTTGTTTAGATTGTTGTATTTGTAATTTTTTCTCGCGTCGATTAATAGATGTGAATTGCAACAACAATTTAACCAGGTGTATGAAGATCCCTACTATCTATGTGTTAGATCATATCATACTATCATCATAGTATCATACTAATGTTCGGTTTTACAAATATTTAACAGGATTTTAAATTTTTAATGACGTATTTTTTATGGAATAAACGTCATTTTAAGATTTAAAAGCCTGCTAAATAGTTACAAAGGCTTTATGAAATCTGCCATTAGCCTGTTTTTGATGTGTAAACATCTATGCTGGCGATAGAGTGAAAAAAAACGTGAACGTTCGTGTGCAACGTTACGTCGTGCAACGTTACGATCTGCATACTAGGATGGGTGCGTTCAGTGAAAAAAATCTTAAGATCCCCTTCAAGCAAAAACAAGTCCGGTTTGGATCCGCGCACGTTGATGCTTACACATATTAACAATTTTTTTTAATAAACTCCAGCTGACCACACCTAAAATTAATGAGAGTTCGTGCAAAAAAGTAAGCAAACATATCTTTTTATTTAGTTATAGTAGTTCTGTTTGGTATCTTTTGTCAGTAAAATGTGTAAAACCCGTCAAAACACCAAAGTGAGAACGAATTTCTCAAAAAACTTACAAGAAAAGAAAACGTTGAAATCTCACTGCTCACATCAATAATCACATGCCAAAAGTCCGGTTTTGTTAACAATTTGCGTTTAATGTAAAACAAATTATATACTTAAATTAGGTATATATTTCGCAAGTTATCTATTATTTTGATTAAGTGCACTTCATTTCATATGTAATTAAAGAAATTAAAATATAGAACAAGACTAGAGACATGCCAATTTATAACAGTTATCACAGTTTGTTGCCATTAAAAGTGGGCGTTCGTTAACGCGCTTCGCGCCACTTGAAAAAAAACTCTGGCTGTCTGAAGTATGCCCACCGGCGGAGGGCCCTGACCCTGCGGGGCCGCATAAACAGTAGTCTTATAAACCAAAACTATTATAATTGGCATGTCTAGAGTCACTTCCCTTTTATAAACTAAAACTGTTATAATTGTCATGTCTAGCTAAAAAAGTATATGTAATAACTGAATTTTTTAAAAAGTACTTTTCTAGAAGTTAAAACTCAATATCTCAAAATGTGTTGCATATATCAAAATTATGTTGGTTGGACTTTCCCATGAACGATTCTTATAAATAGTTATGTATCGGGCTTCACGTCACCTTTCATTTGATACTAAACTGAAACTCGTTCGTGTACACTCTAGGCCAGAAACGGGCAATTCCCTTTGTGAAAATTTGGGCAAATTTGCCAAAAATTTCATATTACCAAACAGACCTATACTCTGTCCAACAAAAATAGGCAGTACACGTCTTATGGGAAAGCTTTTTCAAAATCAGTAGCGTGCCATATTTTTGCAGAATATTAAATTGAAATAACTCTTCCACAAAAAGTGTTTGCCCGCTCCTGAATTTCCAATAGCATCTGACACAGACCCAACGTCCTATTCAAGGCACATCTGAGTGTGCATGTGCACTGAATTGCTGTGGCAAATGGCGATTGGCTGCTGCTTGATTTGCATTCAGAGTTACCCGTGTCCATTTGGTAATTCGTTCAGCTTTTTTTCCTTGACTTTTTGTTAAGGTGCTTTTGATTTTCGAGCTTTAAGAAAAGGCTTTTAATGATGAGTGTTATCGTGTACACTACGACAACCCTGTGAAAGCTTTAATTAAGGACAGATTTATGCAATCCACTGTAGCCAGAATGAGAGGCAAACGTCCTATCTTGCCTACACTGCCAATTTTTGTTGGACAGAGTATAGTATGATAGCCATTTGGTGATTTTAACTTTAGTAACATGTTAAAAGATAGTACGATGATAACTCATTTAAAATTTGGAAAATCGTCTTTTAACATAATCATACTAAAAATGCTTTAACTCGATGTGTGTGGTCCTACCGACACTTTTTCAAATGGTGGATCCAAATATTTTGGCACCTTCATTGACGACTATTCGAGGTACATTTTTATATATTTTTTAAAGTCCAAAGACGAAATTCTCGGGATTTTTAAAAAATTCAAAGCTGAAGTAGAGCTCCAAACAGGAAAAATGATTAAGGGGCTTAGAAGTGATAACGGCACTGAATATGTCAAAAATTCTTTTAATAGTTTCCTAAGTGAAAGTGGTATTAAAAGACAGTTAACTGTGCCGTACACACCTCAACAAAACGGTGTAGCGGAACGTGTTAATAGAACACTCGTGGAAATGGCGAGAAGTATGTTCTGTCATGCAGCTCTCAAAGCAAAATTTTTGGGCAGAAGCCACTAGCACAGCGGTGTACTTGAGAAGTCGTTCACCTACAAAGGCACTGGTTGATGTTACTCCTTTTGAGGCATGGTTGGGTTATAAGCCAAACGTAGCACATTTCAAGGTATTTGGTTCTAAGTGAATCGCACTCAACAAAACGCACAGAAAAAAAATCGCTTCTAGGGGTAAAAATGTTTTAATGATGGGATATTCTGAAACTTCTAAGGCATACCGAGTTTATGATATTGAGACCAAAAGCATTATTGTAACCAGGGACGTAGTGTTTATAGAAGAAATCAAAACTAAAGAAAATGATTTAATAATTGAATCTACTCCAATTTTAGTCGAGAGTGATACCACAAATGATTAGCCCGAGGATCTCGATGAAGGAGGAGTATGCAGATAGAGCAAGAATGTGGGAGCTTTTGCACAGAAAACCGATGGGTATACAAAACAAGAACAGATTGTAGAACAAGTAGATGCTCCTGGAATTGGCCCAGGCAGACCAAAATTAATAAGAACTGGTAATCCAGGACGTCCCAAAAAAACAGTTCAATCTCGTAAATTTGATGAGTTCCGATCAAAGCATTAAGGTTCCGCAGACGGTATATGAGGTTGTTAACGACAATCCACATCGAGATTTGTGGCTCAAAGCTATGGGTAAGGAATTTGATTCTCTCATTAACAATAACACTTGGACAGTATGCGAACTACCTCCAAATAAAAAGGCAATAAATTGTAAATGGGTTTACAGTTTAAAACAGAACAAAGATGGAGCGATTGACCGATTTAAAGCTAGACTCGTTGCCAAAGGGTGCAGTCAGCAGTATGGGGTGAACTATGAGGAAACTTTTTCTTCCGTCGTCAGATTCGCTACAATCAGAATGATTATTGCCTTAGCTGCCGAGTATCAGCTGTTCATACACCAAATGAATGTGTCCACCGCTTATTTAAACAGTGAGCTACATGACGAGGTATATATGAATCATCCAGAAATGTTTGTAGATGAAAATAGCCCACATACGGTGTTAATATTAAACAAGGCAATCTACGGACTGAAACAATCTGGGCGGGAATGGAATGCGCTGCTCGATGAAGTATTAAAGAAAATAGGATTTTCGCAATGTGAAAGTGAGCCTTGTGTTTATGTTATGAATTCCGAGGGCGAGTTCAACAATCAACATAACAGCAGTATACGTCCACGACATCATGATAGCTTGTTCCAAGGAAACTACACTCGTCAAAATCAAAGCAAGCATTGCAAATGAGTTCGAAGTAGTAGATAAAGGCCAACTTCACTATTTTTTGGGAATGGAAATTAAAGTCGACAAGGAAACAAGGTCTATAACGCTATGTCAAACACAATACATCAGGGAATTGCTGAAACAGAACAACATGGAGCAATGCCGCGAAGTGTCTACACCTCAGGATCCAGGGTCTCAGGTGCACTGTACATCCAAGCACTGAAAGCGAGTAGACGAACGAACCTGCCAAAGTTTAGTTGGATCACTGATGTATTTGGCGATATCGACTCGTCCGGATATATTGCATTCTGTGTGCAAGTTATCCCAAAGAAATAAAGATCCACATAGTGAACACATAGCAGGGTTAAAACACATCCTCCGGTATTTAAATAAAACGATAAATTACAAACTAATTTATCTCAAAACTGGAAAGCCAATTGAGTGCTTTGTTGACGCTGACTGGGGTGCAGATATTACTGGTAGAAAATCATTCACGGGTTTTGTTTTTCTCTTTGCAGGCTGTGTTTTCTCATGGAAATCAAAGAAACAAAATTGTGGGGCCTTGAGTAGTACCGAAGCAGAGTACATGGCCTTATGTACTGCAACAAAAGAAGCAGTTTACCTTCAAAAGGTTTTGAGTGCGATAGGTCTTCATAACGCTAAAACACCAATGATCATCAACGGAGATAATCTCAGCGCACAACAACTCGTACGAAATCCAGTCTATCACTCGAGGAGTAACCACATAGACATCAAGTACTATTACGTCCGTGAGATTTTCCAGCAAAAGAAGATTGAATTGAGTTATGTCTGCACTAACAACATGATCGCTGATGTTTTGACCAAGAATCATCCTAAACAAAAGCACAATAAATTTACGATTTTAATTTGAATGAATTAATTAATTGAAATTGAATTGAATTATTTGTATAACTTAAAACTAGTAAATGAATTATAATGTGTTGAGGAGGAGTGTTGAAAATATATATGTATAAATAAGTGGCAACACAGATTGCTATCATCTCTCTACAGCATCCTCTGTAATATTTTATCTACCTATTCTTGTTTGCTATTTGTATTCTTGTTTCTTCTTAACTCTTACCGCAATATTATTCACTAGATACATCCAGATTAAAACTTAAATCCAGATGTATTTACATTGAATTTGTATGCTTTACATCTGGATTTAAGTTTTTAATCTGGATGAATCGAGTGAATAATATGGCCGTTATATACTGAATTGATATAATCTTTTTAGATAAAATAAAGTTAGTCTGTTCTGAAATTTCAACATTATCTAACATACCTCCTTTTTAATTGTGATAGACTCTGAATTATCTTGATCGTGTAATACGAATGTGATACCTATATTTCAAGTGGCTTTCAAAACAAAACACATACTTGTATTGAAGTTCCACTCCCTATAGAACATAGGTACAAAGAATAATACAAGTTTATAGGACTTCAGGTAAGAGTAACAGAATTGATTTTAAACGAATTTGAAATGATTCGACAGGAAAATATTTTTGGTTGTGGATGTAGTGCTCGACTGCTTGTGGGTTCTGAAGGAAAAGAAATTATAAATTCTGGGAGTTAAAGATTCTTTTCAAAGAATCTCGCTAAGGGCATTAGGGAGAGCAAAAACACAAGAAGTTTGCACTTGCTCATCAAAGCAAAGATAATTGATTTTTAAGATATATATGTTCATTTTATAATCAAGCTAATGGGAACGGTATTAGGTTAATTAAAATCACAGATTGAAGGTCAATACCTAGTTGGGATAAGCGTTAAATATTTTTAATCTTTTAACTGTCTTTGAATGTTTTATTGCAATGAAGTACGTTAAGAACTTGAAATAGGTACCTAAACATTTTTGTTTGCACCTGGTCTGCAGAAATTTAATAAATGAAGCGGGTTCGCAATAAATTAAGCTCTTGAGGCTAATGGACTAGTGAGCTAAAGTAGATTAATTTCTCAAGTTCTTATATACCTTTACAAAACATAAGTCATTTTTATATTCAATTAATTCGGAAGTTCTTATGGATTTTTTGGTATTTATCCTTTCCCTCTTGCAGTCATTTTCTATCGCTTTCGTCGGTCGTCGGTCAGTACGAATGTTGACATCAGATTGAAATCTGACTGCCGGTTGAAAGCTTCCCTATTTGGTGTAAAATGTTTTTTGGCTATATGTTGAGAACCATAGGTCTAACAGAAAAAATGACAAGTTTTTTTTTAATAGTAATTTGAATTCCCTACAATTTTGAATACAATCTTTTTGCCGAAAAATTGAAAATAAGAAAAATGTAATTAAGAATAGACGAACATTTGAAAGCAAAATATCACTAAGGGGTTTTAAAAAGCGCTCCAGATGTTTTTTGTAGTTCTTTTTATTGAGAACATTTTTCTATATTAATTTTTAAAATTCCTTCATGATTGGACATAGCAATGGGCTCACACTAAGATATAACATTTGTATAGTTTTTGTTTATATTTTTGTATTGCTTTTGTTATTATTATACGATTTTTGAAATTATCTTAACGTAGGTACATTACAAGTACGTCTTTTTTGCCTTTTAATACATGCGGTTGATCATTGATCGCTGTAGAACAAATAAAACTATTATTGGCAAAATCAAAATTAACTACTGGAGCTTTACCTGCAGATACTGAAGGAATATTGCTAGGGTGAGGGCAAGCAACTTTAGTTGCTCGGAATTGCCGGTAACACCGATAAACAAAAAGTTGCCTGCAATTAAGTTGCCTTGTGGACGTCAGGCCTTAAGTAGTTGTGGTCACAAGAAAGTGAATCTGACCAAGGCAAAAGTGAATTTTCTTGTGTTGCTGATTATTAAAAACATAAAATAGATCTTCAATTGGGCCATACCAATTTATTTAAAAAATTTACGGTGATGGCACCAGTACGATAGCTAGGGCGCCCCAAAATAATAACAGATTTTTATAGAAGGGTAATATACAAGCATTTTTCGGATGGTAGGGGGGTCTATCTCATTCCGTTTGGGCGGGAGGGGCAATTTTCGAAAAATTACTTAAGATTAAAAAAAAAGATTTAAAAACAACGGCAATACTTACAATACAAAATTATAGGTTTTCAGAAAGCCAGAAACTTTTTGTTTTGTCATTTGTTTCAACTTAGATATTTGTGTTAATAGTTTTTGAAAAAAATACTTTCAAACTCAAAATTTATTAAAAAAAAATTTTTTTAAAAACCTACTATGTATTTTTTTATTCAAAGTTGTAAAATTAAGTACTGAATTTGCAAAACCTTACAATTATTTGAGGTCCCTATAAATTCTTAATCGAACAATGAAAACTAGATGATTTTATGTCTTCGAGTTTATGAGAAAATTGAAAATTACCAAAACTACTAGTCTATTCGCCCAGCATAACGGCGTATAAACAGAGAGGTATGTATGGGGGGGGGCAGATGCACCATTGCAACCCCCCTGCTTGGGCACACTATATAGGATTTGGGGTAGGTGCAAGGTTGGATGCATGCAAAGTTTCTTTTGCATTTGAATCGCTGATTGTTAAAACAAAATAAGTGACATTTTTTTTTTTTTACAGGAGAGACAAAAAACCTTTTATTTTTGACGACGCGGCCGCATTGACAATTTCAACTTTAAAATCTGATTAGGGGTAGTTCTGCGAGTTGTAAAAAGTTAAAAGTTTTAAAAAATTCTTTTTAGTAAAGAAGATTTTCAAAAAACTAACTTTATTTTTTGTGTTATTTTAACACCCAACGTTTTGTTGAGAGCCAAAACAACTCAATTACGTTAAGTTATGTTGTTTTTACACTCAATTTGCCACGTAAGTCTTAGCGAAATCAATGGAAAATGGATAAAATGACACATTATTACGATTTCAGTATTTTATTACAAGAAAACAAGTACAAAAAATAAAAACGGTCGAAAGACCGCGAAAAACTGACTGACAATTATTGCTATAAAAGAAACTTCAAAAAAAACAACAGTAGTTGGCCTACTACTTTTTGCCAGCTTTGGGTGTAAAAAGTACTTAACTGCATGCACTTAATGTGTTTTAGCACTCATTTCTCAAAATGGCAGAACAGATATGTTGTTTTAACACTAAATGCCGAATTCGCGCTCGAATTTCTGTGTGTTTCAGGTATAAATGTATGTTAGTTTTGCTCTCAACCTATAGCTCTACCCCGAAGCAGTGCAAAACCAAAATAAAAGTGATTTCGAAAAATGTGTTACTTATGTTGTTTTAACAAACACCGATTCATTTAAGGAATCTGCATAAAAAAACAACTGTACAAAATTCGAATGTTTGTTCGTTTTTTTTTCATTATCTAGGTTGCATACTTTAAAAATTACAATTGCATTATATAGGTATGTAATACATAAACATACATATTAAGAAATTATATAAATTTGCTGCAGCCGTACAGTAGTATTTATGTAAGTAACGTGAATTTTTTTGCAAAACTTTCATGTCCGAAAATTTTAAATGTGCTACTTTAGGCAGGCAAGCTTACATTAATACTAACAAAATAAAAATGGAATAAAAAAGTACTTATGGTAATTTTCAATTTTCTCATAAGCTATAAGACATAAAAGCATCTAGTTTTCAGTGTTCGATTAAGAATTTATAGGGACATTGAATAATTGTAAGTGTTGTAAATTCCTTACTTAATTTCACAGCTATGAATACAAAAATAGTAGGTTACTTTTTTTTCAAAAACTATTAACATAAATAACAAGGTTGAAACAAATGACAAAACAAAAAGTTTCTGGCTTTCTGGAAACCTATAATTTTGTATTGTAAGTATTGCCGTTGTTTTTAAACCTTTTTTTTTAAATTTAAGTAGTTTTTCGAAATTTTTTTTTCATTTTTTCTTATCAAAATTTTGAGCTTGCATGCGAATTTTTCAAAAACCATATAGTAAACCATATTCTATGCTTGCCGCATTCCTCGGCGAAGGTTAAACCGATTTTTTCGTGTATTAATTTAAATAAAACAAAGCTGAGCAGTAGACTAAAGACTTTTGAAAATAAAAATTGCTATGATCTGGAATTTAATCAAAACCCACTTATCTTTGTTTCAAAAGAGTATAGGTATATGACTTTAACACGGGGTCTCCACCTGAAATATTTCATAGATTACTATCTGTCACTTTCGATAGAAAGAAAGAGCGATAGTATGCCATAAAATGTTGGTTGGGCATTTTCATAGCTTACTATTTCATTTGCGAGAATAGAACAACATCACACAAACAAACAAAATTCAAACAAAAAACGAAAAATTGCTTGCTCATAGAATACTATCCATAGCTTTCTATGAGCCGACCAATATGTGGCAAGAAATTTTTTATAGAATACTATAAGTAGCCTCCATGAGCAATTTTCATAGCATGCAATATGGTATTCTATGAAATATTTCTCGTGGAGTCACCATGTAAGGAACAGGACGATCTCGATTATTTTGTATTCCATAAGTAATTTAACAGCAGTTTAAAAATGTGTAAAGTTTTTAAGGTTTGTTCGGGTACTTTCTGGACTAAAAATTGCAGTCTTTCAACTTTTCGGGAGTGGACATGAAATTCTCGTAGAGAGAAGGGAAGCGGAAGGAAGAAATTCAATTAAATTTTAAAAGAATCATAATTAAATCAAAATTAAATCAAAAATCACTATAAGGTGCCAGTTATAGTTTTGAAACTCATCAATGCAAATTTTAATTTTAAGTTTTGAGGCACTTAAAAACCAATATAAAGGTTATGACTAAATTATAAATATTTGCAACAACAAAAATTCATTTGGACCAACTGTCCACATAAAATGACTTTTAGGACTGGTGCCCACTAGGCAACTTTAAGTTGCTCCCTATTCAATTACATAGGCAAATAAGTTGCCCAGTGGGCGCTCTCCCATATAAGTCAATGTAATTGAATCAGGAGCAACTAAAAGTTGCCTAGTGGGCGGCAGGCCTTATAAGGCATGTTTTCTTGCAGTTCCGGAGGAATTTTGTTAAAAAAAACGACATCGGGTATTAGCGGCGCAAAAAACAGAAAAAAAATTGTTTTCCACACAAACTATCGATAGCAAGAATTCGCGCCGGTAACAAATGCCGTGTTTTTTTGCAAGCCCGGGGAGATTTGGTTGAACAAAAAAAATGACATCGGGGATTAGCGACGCCATTACAGAAACAAAATGGAGTGTTCATACAAACTAACGATAACAAGTATGCAATTCACGCCGGTAACACAGTTTTTCTCCGTGCTTAAGTTAAGCCTCGAGAATTCTCCGCGAAGGGAATTAGTTGTTGTTGCATTTAACACGTAAATTGCAGGACAGGACGTCGTTTTTTTCGACCAATTTTTTCGGGGCTTGCAAAAAAATCACGGCTAAAGTTACCTTGTTGTTGTTGCATTTAACATGTATAAATTGCTTAGCCCATAAGTCATTTTATGTCGACCAATTTTCTCCGGGATTGCAAAAAACACGCCCATTATGCCTGTTCGGTAACTAAAATATTCACCAAGTTTCCCAAACCTGGGTTTTTTTCCTATGGATTTTCACAGCAAATTGAGAAAAATTTCAAGTTACCAAACAGACCTATTAAAACAAAACGGGTCTTAAGTGCCAACTGTGTTGTATACCTATCTCTTTTTCCTTACGTTTGTTTATTTTTCATTTAAGGCTCTCCCAAACCAACGCGAAACATTCGGCGCGACAACGAAACTTCCGCCTGTCTTAATTTATTCACATGGGGCCTTACCAATAACCAAATTAAGAGATCACTTAAATATTTAAGTGGACTCTAAAAAAATAACCATACCAATAATCAATTTAATAGCAAGCTTAACGCTAAACGTGCCTTTAAATTTAAACTGAAGAAACTCATGATTAATTGTATAAACACATCGTTTGTGCTGTCAATCAGACAACTAAAAGCAATAGAGAAAAAAAAAAAACAATTTTTCTTATGTCGCGTCTGTGTTATTTTCACTCGAATTTGTGCGCTTTAAATTGAATAATGTAAGTAAAATATCCAATTAAATCAATTCCTTTTGTTAAATTGATTGTAAATTACAATTTCAGATTGAATTATGTGAAATGACTGAAAAATCGTCAAAAAAAGTCGTTCCTCAAAATGAAATCCAGCTATGAAGGAGCTGCTAATCGAATCAGAAAAGTCTTTTTCAGCATAGTTGAAAGCAAACTCAACGGCTCGACGGGAAGTCATTGAAGTCGAAGTTTGAAGCTTGGGAGACCATTGATGATAAATTTCGCAGTGGATTATGAAACTTTAAATTTATTATTATTATTTTATAACATGATCATTACTGCAACAATAAAGACTAACCTGTAGTGCCGAAATAAATGTATATCATAATCTTATAAAATATATTTTATATAAATACAAATTTCATCAATTATATCCTGGTCATCACTAATTTTTATTTGATAAGTATAAAAAAATGTAAATGTTTGTTTATTTTGCAAAATAACACAAATGTCATTTCAACAGCTGTCTATTTGACAAATGCTGTATTAGATTTTGTAATAGAGCGCTAATTAGTAAAAGGTGCGTTTAATTTGGTTATTGGTAAACACACAAATTAACTCGTCTTTAAAGTTTAACCTGGCATTTATCAAAACGCATGTTTAGCGTTTGGTTATTGGTAAGGCCCATGGAGATTAATGGGAGCACCCACACTGACGCGATGCGAATCTTCGAACATTAAAGGCTGCCCCAAACCAACGCGGAACATTCGAGCGAATATGCGACGACTGAATAATGGTCGAAGATTCGCATCGCGCCAGTGTGGGTGCTCCCATTAATCTCCATGTAAATAAATTAAGACAGGCGGAAGTTTCGTTGTCGCGCCGATTGTTTCGTGTTGGTTTGGGAGAGCCTTAAAGGCTGTCCCAAACCAACGCGAAACATTCGCGCGAATATGCGACGACTGAATAATGTTCGAAGATTCGCATCGCGCCAGTGTGGGTGCTCCCATTAATCTCCATGTAAATAAATTAAGACAGGCGAAAGTTTCGTCGTCGCTTTGAAATATTCGCGTTGGTTTAGGAGAGCCTTTATTCGTTGTCTTTCTTCTTTACACTACAATTCACACTCATCTTACCGTGAGAAGCCATCTACCCGCAAGAGTGGAAACCAAATTTTTGGTTCACGGAACTTGATCCCGACAGAGAACAGGATCTCGTGTTGTTGTTGTAATGCATGTATTTTGATGGATCATCTCTGATAATAAATAACGGCTATTATTAATTTCAATGATTGTACCTTAATATTAATAATTAAAAAATATAAATATCATTATTTTATGGAGAAAATTGTGCCCTTATTTTTGCGTACAAATATTTACTGATTTTGCTTTCTAAACGTCGTAAAATATAACAATTTAAATTCTGCCGAGATTAAATTTTGACGTTTCTACGAACAGATTATCACCTTATTACTATCCAACATTAATCTTCGGATAAAATTTAATGCGATTTTAAGCCACGTTTGTACAACTGGCCCTAACTCCAATGGACAATCCACACCACAATCTGACTTCTATGGATATGTCACCGCATGGCAAGGATTGTTGTGTCTCCATTTTCCCCTTTCAAAAGCAGAAACAAGTTGCTGCAGATATTTTAACGTTTTCTTTTAATTTCTTCTAAAATTTCTTGTACCTTTCACACGGGGTGTGTTTCTTTATTTTTTCCGGATAAAGAATAGAAAAGACGGAAAAGGCAAAATATCTACCCAGAATATCCAGAATCGAATAAATAAGGAAACAGATCTTAATTGAAAGAATATCCAACTATCAGCTGTTTGGTTTCATCACAAAAAATCATTTTGCGATTATTTCTGATAGAAGAAACAAATATTTATTTGTTTTGCAAATTGTAAATTAATTTTTCGCTCACGCATAAGCATCATGAAGATACAAAAATATTTATCACAAAAACATGCTCACCCATTTCCATTTCATTAAATTTCTTTTCATCCATGGCAGAGGCAGACGGCAGTCAAAATAACAATGCCTAAGTGTAACCAATGAAAAAAATGAAATGTATCTGTCAAAGTAGAGAATATTCCATTTACACCACAGATTAGCCACATGAAGATGAGAATTCGCGGCAGCCATTTTAATTTGCCTACAAGCTTGAACTGGCAGTTATCAGATAAAAAATGAGAATGTGTGTATAAAAGTCTCACACATAGACAGCAGGGATCTTCACACACCTGGTTAAATTGTTGTTGCAATTCACATCTATTCATCGACGCGGGAAAAATTTACAAATACAACAATGTAAACAAATGGGTTTTGGAGGGTGAAACGTACGAAACATTCTCATCTTCATGTGGCTAATCTGTGATTTACACTAGCTGTTGACTAGGAACAGAAAGAACGCATTCCAATAATTCTAGAACGAATAAAGAAACAACAAAAAAGTATATCCGGAATATTCCAGAGAATAAAGAAACGCAAAAGCGGTGTTCCAGATATTCCGATTATTCGGAATAAATAAAGAAACACACCCACGAACAAAAAATCGTATGAGATTTTCTGTAGTTTCCATATAAAGCCTATTGGTAAATTCACACTATCTTAAGTGTGAAACACATAGTAGTGTGGTTTGAGTTTTATTTACTTCATATGCGTATCCTGTGATGTGTTGAAATCTATAAAATACATTGGAATGACAGCGACACACTACTCCTCAACACACTACACGAGAGTAGTGTGGTTCGGGCTCAAGTATCATTGAAAATTAGTGTTGTTCGTCAGTACTTATTTTGATGACATGACTGACAAATTGGCAAATTTTGTGGTCAGTCAAAAGAATAAATTTATCCATTCTTCTGACAGTTTTTTGACAGTTTACCGACAAAATACTGCCAATTTGTCATTCGTGTAAATTCAGTGTTAATTCTTAATTTTGCCAAACAAAAATATTATTTCAATTTTCTCACAGCCTAATCGAATTTGAACATGGCTTTTGGAAATAAATTTGTTTCCTTCCTAAGGAATCATGTTCACCACCATAAAGAAAATGAAATTTAAAAACTAGACATTTGAATGACGTTTGACAGATGAAAAATTATTTTCCCAAAATTTAAAGTTGTTCGAAAAGTCTCGCAGGAATGGCCAGCATAATTAAAGGGCTTCGTTTTGCCCAACAAATTTCAAAGAATTCTTCAATTCTTTTCACTGCCTCCAGGACTGCGTCTCGTAAGTTAATCAGAAACAATTTTCATAACACTTTGTTAATTAGTTCGTCTTTTTAAATTATTTACTTTGCTGCTTTACGTAATCCACATTCATCGCCATTTATCTGACTTTCATTTCGACATAAATCTACCTTTAAATCAAATTCAATTCTCCTTTTGCTTTTAGATTGGAACAAGGATTTCAAACCAGGTCCATTCCCGAAAACACAAGAAGAACGTGAAGCAGCAGCCAAAAAATATAATTTGCTGCCAGAGGAATACCGCCCATATGCCGATGAGGGTCTTTACTATGGCGATTACCCTCATTTGCCAGCAGGTCCAAATGGGCTAGGTATCGAGGCTAAGGATAACTATTATCCCTACGATTATCCCGAACACAAAAGAAACTTCAATGAACCGGTAAAGAAGATAATTTAACTTTTGTTCGCTTTTTAAATAATTGTACCGCTGTTCCTTAGCTCCATGCCCAAATTGATTTAATTGGTGAAGATCGGTACAGTCAACCAGAAAAACCAAGATTGGAGAACTGGCAATACTTTGCTAGTTTCTTTGGTTTTATGACATTTTGCTTCGTTCTCTACTACTGGCTGGAGGACAAGAAAATGTTCCGGCCAGTGTTGCCCAAGCAGTATCCTGGAAGAGGCCAAGTCCATTACACGTTCGAGTCGAAAAACTAAAAAAAAATATTTAATCTTGCCATTTGTAGAGATAATTAATCAATTGAATAAAGAAGATGGCAATTAATGATTTGTTGATCAAATTGGAAAAAAAATGTTTTTGCTTAAAGGTACATCTTCAGATTCCTCTGTCTGCCCAACAATATTTCCTTTCTAACAGATACATATGTACTTTGAAAGCTGAAGGACGTATCAATAAAAATCAAAAACTTGCTTCTTATTATCATGTGTAGTTCTTTCTCACATCTTCTTTTCGTTACATCATCATTGGGATGGAATAAGTGCTCTAAAATCATTATTATGCGGACTAAGCCCCTCCTAGACTTTTTTCATATTCAACTTTGTCAGTCCAATAGCATAAGCCCGATGATGGATTCATAGATCCGAAACGCGTCGCTTGTTTTCAAAATTAATGTTGTGATATAATTAAATACATATTTATTAAAATAAAACAAAGTTTTTCATTTTTGAAATTTTATTCATTTTAGATTATTTCAACTTTGTAGCATATGAATTATTTCATAGAACCCAATAAAACTAAAAATTAATTAATTTTTATTAGAAAATGCATACAAATTTGTACCTATTTGTAATCAATGTTCAGTAAGAAGAATCATTTCCTGGTACTATTTCAACTTTTAAAAATATCTAAGGTCATCAACAGTTTTTTTAACAAAGGATTATTATTTAATCCGGATATACCCGAACACGGCCAATATAAAAAATATTTTGTCTTCACGAGGAATTAATAAATCCTCCAAGAGTAGAATAGAAAAGACAGATTTACAATATTGGATTACAAGTCGATTAAGACCTGGTTAAGAATAACCGTCGGGCAGATTGACAGAATTAAAAATTCAAAATTAAATTTTAATAATTACAGTGCATTTAAAAAAAAAAATAAAAATTCTCAATTAATAAACAATAAATAAAGTGAAATGACAAAACATAAACCAAATCAATGTTTTTTTTTGTTTGTTTCCAAACAGTTAATGAAATTGACATCAAAAGCTTTCTGTTAGAATTCTGGTTCTATAAACCAATGCGGATCGAATAAATTTGTACAGCAGATTTCACATTCAAGCGGAAGGTCTGGCCTATGAGGAATAAAGTTCAGGGCAAGAATTTCCCCTCTGGCTCGTAGAATTAGAGAAATCATTTCTGTAGTTAAAGTCTTATTGTTAAAGTAATTTAATTCACCTAGATTAAACTCAAGCTTGATATAGCATTCTCTATATTGCGAAGATTTAGCCTGGCTGATGAAATTCTCACGATATCTTTCGTCAAGTTTCGCGACGAGTCGGTAAACAGTTTTCTTAAAAGCCGATAGATCTTCTGTATCCAGTTCGATCGATTCATCCAGAGAATTAGAAAGATCAATCCACGTTTGTACAAAGTTTAGCTGATTTGCGATGAGATATATTAACAGTCTGTTGACTAACCTAGAAGGGTCCATTCGGAGTAATCGAAGTGAATCTTGAGTGAGTCGATAAACATTGGAGGCACACCTGTTTCAATATGGAGCATGTAGTTTGGTGTCGTGGAAGGAAGGGCAAAAAAGCTTCAAAAAGAAACGCAGAGATTTTTCAACATCATCATATTCCTTGTAGCCCCACACTTGCGATGAGTAAAGCTTAATAGATTTTGCCACTGCTTGAAATAATTTGTATTTAGATGAGTGATGAATAGATTTGTTTGCAATGCATTTTTTCCATGTAACACATATGGCAGCCTTGCTTCCTGAAGTTTTACTTTAACGTGCCGTGCTTTTTCATACAAAGATTGGATGAAATGATCACGCCAAGGTACTTAAATTCTTTAACTACTCTAACTTCCTTTCCCTGGTATATCCATTGTTCATTTCTCGCGTATCTTCCATGACCTTTTCTAAGATAAGTTCCAGGTATCGCATTATCTTTCCAATCTGACTATCATGTCTTGATGTTGCGTAGGAGATTCTGATAAAAGTACAATGTCATCACCATATAATAAAGGTGAAATATTTTCTTCAGCAATGGTAACTCCCCCACCCACATGCTCCACTAAATCCTCAATAAGTCTCAAAGCACATCCTTGTTCAAGACCCATTGAAGAGCTAAATTCAACCGAAAGCATGTCACCATCCCAAACAGATACAGAATCCTATCCATAAAGAGCTCTTAAAATATATATAAAATATAGATGATTTTCGAGGAGATGCCAATATTATATAATTTATAAAACATAGCCTCTCTATCGATGCTGTCAAATGCTGCCTTAAAACCCACAAAAAAGGCGTTAGTTTTTTCCCTCGATGGAGGTACACTTCCGCAACATTAGTAAGTAAAAGAGTATCTCTTGCCTTTAAAAAGAGCCTCTCGCGTTAGCCGTTCCGCTTCGACAGAAAATTGTAGGCTGATAACACGCAGACAGGAATGGTTGAGAGTTGTAAGTCACTACGCCCTGCTTTTACATGAGTTGTGGCGCCATAAAATGTATTTATTTATTATGTATTATATTTTGTTTGTTTAAATTACCTACATACATGATTTTTTTTGTAGAAAATTATTTTCCGCTGTGAAAAAAGGATCGGGGCTATCGCGATTAAAATTGTCATTCCTTTAAAAATGGGAACGCGAATTTTCACCGAAAGTTTCCCTCGAATAACTATTCGAAAGGTATTTGGCTATCAAATGGCTTTCTTACAAAAAGAGCAGTGGAAAAAAGTATTGGGAAACCTAATTCATAATAGCCACCATTTTGATAGTTCGACCGTTTAAAGTTTTCATGTCGCCAAGAATTGTTTGCGCTGGGATCTTATAACTTAAGATGGGAACAATACCTACGATTAAACGGCTTCGTTTAGAAGATTGTTGTCTTTACTTTTTTCATAGATATGGTAGAAAGCTACATATATTGCCAAAACGGTATCGTTTAATAGTCTTTTTTATTTTGCTTATATGGTTTTCCATTTTAATTTATTTCAGGTGTGAAAATTGTGTTTAAAATATGTGAAATAATGGCTCATAAAAATGGAAGCAGCTTAAAATGAATCATATTTTTCTCTTCTAAAAGTGCATAAAGGAATGAAGATTTTTTTTTTTAATTGGCACAGAAACGAAACTAGACGTACAATTGACTAGAATAAGCAAAGAAAAAAATCAATTTTTAAATTGAAACATTCATATGTAAATGCATCAAAACAGCATCACGATTTGTGTTACGTGTTCACTATTGAAAACTTGCATTAAATGATCATTGGCGAACTTCAAGGAAATTCTGAAGGGTTCTTGGTGATGCACCATCAGCTGCGTTGCGCATTAGCATTGGAACCATCCATAGAGTATTATAAATTATTTAGAGAACCTACCGTTACCCTCTTGCCTGAAACCTCCACACATTTTATTTGAGAAAAACTCTCTTTATTTTCTTATTTTAAATGCTGAATACGTGTACAAGGATACGAAGCAGTAGAAGTAAGGGGAGAGTATATAAGTTCAGAACAATACATCCAAAAAGAAATCGAATGTACTCTATGATTGAAACAAAGCATAACATATCGCCAACTTTCAATGCAAAGCTCTAGTTAATTTTGCAGAAAACTGAGAAAATAAACCATATTTAAACAAATAAAATGTATTCGTTTCCTGGGCCTGTATTACGAATTATTATGTTGTTGCCACTTTATTTATATGTTTGTTTGATTCTGCTGTTTTTTTTTATTTTATCTGGGTATTATTTTCAGACATCCATTCTCATGAAACATAATCGGTTTATGTCATGACTATCGTTTTCTTGGGTATCGTTTTATTTTGCCTTTCGTTTCGTAATTCGTAATACGGACCCCGTTCCAAGTAAAAAACTCCCTGAATTAAAAACAAAACAAAAACCTGTTTTTAAAATTTCACTTAATCAACTAGGTGTGTACATTTCGGTTCTGGGCTGCTGAACTCTCATATGCGGGCAATAACTAAAAAGAGTACATGAAATTAGTTAAACCGAGTTAACGCAACCAAGTTTGGCGATTTAACTCCAAAATACGGATGATCCCGTACTGAAAAATGGACCCAATAAGCCTCAATCAAACTCCCGCGCCCGTGCATACACATACATAAGTGTATTTGTTTTTGCCCCTCCATTGACGTATTATATATGGAAGGCCTTCACAAAACCAAAAATAACGCGATTCGGAGAGATAAATTAAACACAGCTACTTTTTAATTTGCAATATAATGATATAATGTATGTATATATGTATGTTTCTTTTTCCAAATATTTTATAATTAGTTCATTGTAATGTTTACACACTGGATAAAAATCGTTACTTTAATACCATCGCGGTTCATGCGCGCTGTATTTCACTTATTCTTTCAGTTTAATATTACTTTGTTTGTTATAATATTTAAATATAATTAGTTTTACTAACCATTGCTTAATTAAACTTCATACAAATTTTAATTTTCATTTCGTTTTTTTTTCGGGTTTATTTGGCTAATTTAAGAAAAAAAAATATTTGTATACATATAGTATATATTATTTATGTTATCATAAAATTCATTTATTTATTATTCTTTTTTTGACAAACTAAAATAATTAAGGAATACAAAGTAAAGGTAAAAACTATTAATATACTAAATACAATCACTCAATTTGAGATTTTGGTAGTGTGTTACACATCGCCATATGAAATAAATCATGAGCTCATTTTTTGTTTCAATAAAAAAAAGTATTAATAAATAAATACACACAAATAATAATTAAAGTAAGCCGCAAATGCTAATAGAAGAAAAAATGAATAATTATTTATAATATAAAATGAACAAACAACTAAAACTAAATTTTGTATATTACAAACGCTATTATGTATTCGTGTGCATGGTATATATAATATGGGTGTGTGTACAGGATATAACTTAAAAGTTAACTAACTTATTAAATAAATATAAAAAATGTTAGCATATTGCAAAACATTCAGGAAACAATCTTTTTATAATTAATGTGAAATGAGCAGAAAAATATTTATTTGTAATTAACATTAAATTAAACAATCAATATATATGTATGTAAATTAAATACAAAATTGTTTAACGTTGTACAAAAAAGCCAATATTTATTAAGATGAGTCGAACGAGGAGATTTTTGAAATATATTTTATAAACGCGGATTTTCAAGTGAATTTGTATATATGTATATGTCAAGGCAGCTTTATTCGGACTTATCTGACTGAAGTCTTAAAAACAGGACAGCCTTGATTTAATAAATAACGTAAAATTTACTTCAAGGAATTCATGCTTGTATCAAATTAGTACAGCATTGATTCAAAAATCAGACAAGTTAAGAATCGATCAACGATGTGAATGCATATATTCGTGTTTGGTTTTGAAGACATTTACAAACCCACAGAGAATATTGTTAACGTTGAGTCTTTGTTTTTCTGAGTTGCTATGCTTCTTATATTTTTTTTAATTGTTAAATTGGCATTTGTTTATATGATATTTTAAATCGTACAAAAATAACAAAAGTAGTTGTTTTTACAATTTGATGTGTCCTTTTAAATCTATTTTTATCAACACTTTTAAGTTTTTAATAGTCCTACTTTGCTATGCAAGGTTTTTTTTTTACAATTTTACATACATAATATACAATATATACTGTTATGAATTAACTATTGTTTGCATAGTAATAATATATATTATAATCTATGTATTACAATTTTGTTTTTTTTTTATAATAATTGTATCAATATCAACATAACTCTTTAAATCTTATATTTTCTTTGATCGAAAAATTAACATTCCTTAAATTCAGTTTATCAGAAAAAAATGTTTAATTGTTTTGGATTTGTATTATTTATTTATTTTGGATATATTTGATTTTTTTTATTTAATTTTATTTATAGGGATCAATAATTTACTAATTTATATTATTTGTTTTTTTTTTTATTCAAATTTAATGAAAATTAATGCCAATTAATTTTTTATTTCTTAAATAAATTTGTATTGTTATGCTTTTGATTAGGTACTTTTTTGTGTTTTTTTTTTGTTAATTTAATTATAATCATATTGACAGTCTCCTCTGTTTATTTTTTATTTAATAATATTTTGTTTTAATTATCACGAGGTTTCCATTTAAAATATTATTTATTCTAATTTTAGTTTGTTTTTGTTTTAATATTTTGTTTGGAGGTTCATGTGTATAAAATTGTAGCGTGGATTGAGTTTTTGTTTGATCTATACTTATGAGGTCAATGGTGACATTCCAATTTGGCGAGGATCAGTAGGTGCTACAGATCCAAGTTCCAAATTTTTTATCAGCAACTGAAGCCAATGCTTGGTAGATTTATCATCTTGAAGGCAACCGGAAAATGTTGCATCGCGTAATTGATCAGGAAGACACTGTCGCAAAGCTTCTCTGGCTCTGAAAATTAAAAATAAAAAAGAATTTATCGACTTTATTTCACTGCGAAAAAGTAAACTAGTAGTGCACGACTGGATCGCTCGTACTTTACAATCTGAGCATAAGGCTAAAAACTAGATATGGAACACTATATTTTATGCCACCTACCAAAAACGTTCTAGCATGTGAATAAAAAAAAATAACTGCACATATATAACATTAGGACAGAGCTGTAAAATAATGAAATACATATATTGTTACTTAAGTACAACTTGAGTAACAATTCCTTGGTAATTGTACTTAAAATTTCAAGTAACAGTACCGGCACTTGTAATTTTAATTACACGTAAGAATTAAACATTTTGTACTGATTATTTAGTACTTAGTTATTGTACTACTTAGTTATAAGTACTTTTAATTCCTTCTTATTTAAAGACAAATAAAAGAAAAAAAATTCCTACTCTTATGACATTTGGTGAAGTTTCATTTGCCATGAGAATGAAGAATCAAAAGAGCCTGTATTTAGTAAGGTAGGGATTTCTAGGGGCATGGGGGTCTATCAAATTTAGTACGATTCAAGCATATAATATATGACCTTGGGGCATCTTTTAATGCTGAATCTAACGACACCAAAACGATACGACTAAGTTATACTAAGTCGTTTGTATATAAGGATGACTAAATATTACCGCAAATACGATGAAAAAAGGGTGCTTGTTTTAAGTGAGAGCGAAAATGTGGGTTTTTAACTAAAATTTTAGTTTAGTATATTCGAAGGTTGGCTACCAAATTTATTCGTATAATCAAGAGCGGTATATGGTTCATGATTTAAAGGTATTTCTCATGGGTGAACCCTGAACCTTATAGAAGAAAATTAAGACGATAGAATAAGTTATACTTCTTTTTAAATGAAGCTGACTTCATTTTGCCCTCAAAAAAGCACTCCTCTTTTCATTTCTGTGGTGAAGTAGATGACCCGGCGAACTTCCTAAAACAAAACTAGAAATAATAAAAGTAGTAAACAACAAGAAAAATTTCTATCAACACCATTATTTAAAAACCAAGAACGTTTTTAACACTATAATAAGTGCTATATCATTTTCAAAATTAAAAAAAAAAAACCGGATTATTTTTCAAATTTACAACCTTTGCTGGTTCTGTTCTGTGAGCTGCTTCTAGTTATACAACATCAAAAAATAAAAAAACAGAGAAAAAGAACAGATTTAAGGTTTTTGACTTTTGGGACGTTCTCGACAGCTCCACACCAAACATACAAAGTTTATACCCCTATCATCAAGGACAAGCATTGCATTAGTTTTTTTTTTTGTTAAACTTAGGTCCCGTTTTTCAGTGGTGAGTCAAACCAGAGTTAGCTAACTCTAGAAGTAAATTTACCAACGGTTAACTGAGCAAGCAATTTATCAGTGGAGAATGCATGCGGAACGACTAAACAAACTCAGTGGATAAAACATCAAAAGCATCTTCTCAGTAAATCCTGAGTTAATCCACCAAATTTATTGAGTTAACTCGGGATTAATTTTGATCTCACACTGAAAAACTGGACCTTGGAGTAATAAATGACTTATTATTTGTTTTTTATTTTTTTTTCAAAATTTTCAGTTTGAAACTTATTTTTTCATAAACTATTAATTAAAAGAACGTGATTTGAAAAGAAAATTTAAGAATGGTTTGTCTTAAGTAAAAACTACGTTTTCTCATTTTTTAAAAATTTGTTTTCTCCATTTTAAGTCAATTTTTTTTATGAAAGTCGCCGCTCCCTACTGAACAGGGAGAAATAGAACCTCTCCCATACGATTGTTTTTTTTTTGTTTCGACGCAACTCCTCAAAGAAAAAAAAAAGAAAATTAAAATGATTTAAAACCTGGATTTTGAACTAATTTTGATGAACAAAATTTCTGCTCTTTAATCTTCTCACCATTATAACGATAGTCGTTTTACTGAAACATCAAGTATCGCCTCTATGGCCGTTTTGTTTTACGACCGTTTAAGTAAAACGACGCCCGTATTGTTCAAAGAGCTCCTGAATAAGAAAACAAGTGATGAGAAAACCGGTGAAAATAAATTTTGTGCCTGGGTCGTAGACGCTCGCTCGTAGGCAGAAAGTATTGACAATATTTCTATAGAAATAAGCATGACCTAGAATTTTTTTCAAAACTACTTTTCGATAACGGTTACCGCCGCAGTTGCAGTTATGAGCGTAAACTCTTATTTCCGAACGTTTACCTTAAACGGGAAGTAATAACTGTCATCTGTCATGTATTATGTGTTTTCATAAGCTTAATATATATTTTTACTGGACTATTGTATGTTTAAACAAAATGAAAACTTGTAAATAAATTAGAATTGGTATTTCTATGGAAATTAATTCAACTGTTTTCGTTAAGTCACTTGGCTTGACCTAACTGCTAGATTCCAAATGGAAAGCTTAAACTAAGTTTTCAAGGCTCTAAGCTTTTAGCCAAATAAAATATTGGGTCTCTAGTTTTGATAGAATCGTTGAAAATATAGTTAAATGATTATAATGTACATCCTATTTACAACTTCATGAAGCCAACTTTTGAAAATAAAATGACTCGTGTGCTTTGTATCACTACATTTTATGAACATTATTATTGCTTTTAATTCTATCAGTCGAGGGGTTCTTCAGAAATATATTCAATTTAAATTTTAAAAGGCATGAGACCAAATTATTCAGCACTCTAATTAAATAATAGCGAAAAATTTCATTGGTATTTTAATTACTTACCTTGGATTGTCTGAGAGCCTCAAATAACAACGTACAACATGTTTAAGTAATCGAGCGGAAGGTTCTTTGGCAAGTTGAATAACCATTTTGCCCTAAAAGAAATATCAAATTATATAGTTCGAAAATTTTGATTGGGTTCATTGTGTCAATTACCAAAATGATTGCAACATGAGAAAACCTTTCATAGGTTTGGCAAATATATGAAAGACCGCTTTCATCAAGTAAAATCTTTTGCAAAATAAATGTCGCAACAGTTTTGCTTAACTCTGAGCCTGACTCCATTATTCGTAAGCAAAGAGGAATGATTTCAGTTGTTAACAGGAAAGTTATCACTTCCTGTTCATCAGTCTGTAAATTATTTACGATTAGTGATTATTTTATTCTGTAATATTTGAACTTACCTTAACAAGAGCCCCAATTACACCCAAACTAGTTAATCTTAAATATTCAAATGGTCGAGTTTTTGATGTTGTATGTAGAAACGGATACAAGAACAATGGAATCTGTGCCTGCAGAAATACAGTTCGTGTGTCCGGGTGCGATGCAACACATTGCAACAAGGCAAGAGCGTTGCATACCCTATTTGATTGGTGTGCAGTTAAAGTGGCGGGGTTAATTGAGGGGTAAATATTGATAATCTCTTGCAGGAGGGCAGCTGTTGTACCAAAACTATGCCATAGCATTGGTGCTAAATCTGTCACGGTTTCGCGTTTCTTACTAAGTTCCAACAAAGCAGTTTCGCGAGTTTCTGGATGGGCAAGCTCGTTGATCCATTGAAATACCTAAAACAAAAATTAATGAATTAATAACTTCATGGCCAAGCTAATAAAGTGGTTTCCTTGCTGTCAATTGTCAGTCAACTAAACTACTAAACACAAAATAGGACCCACTCTTGTTTTTTTTTTTAATTTTGCCTGAGAATAAAGCGAAGCGAAGCTTTTAATCGTATAGTTTACATGTTTATGAGTTGTAAGCGAAAACTTTACCTTTGTTTTCAAGTGAGTTGCCAGAAAAACTGAGGATCTTGAAAAAAACACTCAGTGCACAAATATTATCGCTTTAGTGTTCTCAGTCTGATTCTAACCATTTTTGTTAAACGTCACTTTCTCTGTTATTTTTTTTTTTTTTGATATCGGTATTAATCGTGAATCGTCAAGCAATTCATGAGATTATAGTGCACGTGTGGGAGCATGAAGAAATTCCAGAAGACTGGCGAAAAGGTATCATTTGCCCCATACATAAGAAGGGAGATGTCACAACGTGCAGCAATTATAGAGGTATCACGTTGTTGAGTACCGCCTATAAGATACTCTCCTCTATCCTACAAGACCGGATAACCCCATACGCTAAAACCATCATCGGACAATATCAGTGTGGTTTCATTCCAGGCAAATCAACAACTGATCAGATCTTTACCCTTAGGCAGGCGATGGAAAAATGTCTAGAATTTAACATCCCAACATACCACCTGTTTATAGACTTTAAGGCCGCCTACGATAGCATAGCCAGGGTAGAACTTTACAAAGCCATGAGAGAATTCGGCATCCCAAATAAATTGACACGACTATGTAGGTTGACCATGACCAACGTAACAAGCCAAGTAAAAATAGCCGGATTGCTATCCAAACCAATCAACATCTTTAATGGACTCCGACAAGGGGATGGTTTGGCCTGCCTCCTCTTCAACCTGGCGTTGGAGAAAGCAATCCGTGACTCTGGCACGGCAACAAGAGGGACCATCGTCAACAGGTCCAGCCAGATACTGGCTTACGCAGGCGACATCGACATCGTCGGAAGAACTGAGCAAGCTGTACATGATTCCTTCATCCAGATCGAGCAGGCGGCACAAAATCTGGGGCTGCACATTAGTGAAGGTAAAACAAAGTACATGGTGGCGTCGAATGCGAGAGGAACAGTTGGTCAAACACTCAAGGTAGCGGAGCACGAATTTGAAGTGGTGCAATCCTTTAAATACCTTGGGTCAATAGTAGCAGCCGATAACAATATAGAAGAAGAAATACGCGGGCGGCTTCTCAAATCCAACAGAGCCTACTATAGTCTGTCAAAGCTCTTCAAATCCAGAAATCTCACCATAACTTCAAAACTGCTGCTGTACAGGACCATGGTCCTGCCAGTATTCACATATGGATCCGAGACTTGGGTGCTTAGCAAAAGGCACTCCGACCTCTTAGCCGCGTTCGAGAGAAAAGTCTTAAGGAGAATTGTTGGCCCCATATGTGAGGAAGGACGATTCCGGAGACGGTACAATCATGAATTGTACGCAATCTACCTTGAAGCAGATATCGTGACAAAAATTAAGCTCGGTAGACTCCGGTGGGCAGGGCACCTAGCTCGCATGAGCGAAGAGGAACCTGCTCGGAAAGTTCTTTGTGGTACATTCTATGGTAGACGACAGCGTGGTAGACCATGCTTGCGCTGGAGAGATGGCGTAGACCAGGACGCCCGGAGCCTTGGGGTGCGCAACTGGATGGCGGCGGCTCGAGACCGGGATGGGTGGAGAGACTTGTTGAAGGAGGCCAGGACCGGACCCTGGTTGTCGAGCCGACGATGATGATGATGATTAATCGTGAATCAAACCGACAAGGTCGCATCGGACAGCGCGTTTAAGGTAAGCGCACGAGTATTCGGACTGGAGCATTAATAACTGGAGGGCCGTACTTTTTATAGACATAGGTAAGGTCAAGTATTTCAGTGATGACAAACGAGAACGCGTGCAGATAAAAGAAGGGCAAAGTTTAACAGACCCATACATCCACGGAACTGATGATTTTGGGGCCCAAGTGATATGATATGTGCTGGAATAAGCTTTGTTGGAAAAACAGAGCTTGTAATTCTGGATGAGGGAGCTTCAACCGCCAATTATGTTGACCTCATATCATCCCATTTGCACAAAGAGTTGGCGCTATCCCACAAAGAATTGGAGCTATCCCACAAAGAGTTGGAGCTATCCCAAAAAGAGTACTTTCTGACGCCAAGTCACGGTTTTGCCATGGCTAGCAGTGAGTCCCGATTTTATCCCCCATCGAGCATTCATTCGATAAATAAAAAGGAAGGAATAAGAAAAAAGAACTGCAGTCATGTGAACAGTTAGCAAGAGCTGATAACCGTGCTTAAAGTCTGTTGGGAACGAAAACCGGAACAAAATTTTACCCATCTCATCAAACGTGTACCAGATAGGCTGAGAGGGTGCATAGCAATGGAGGCCCAACTCGTTACTAAGGATAACATCTCTCAACAAAGGATTACAGAAAATATTATTAGACAAAATTTTTTTTTTCATTACTCTGCGTAAATTTCCTTAAGGGGTTTTCATGTGTAAAATTTTACTATTGATTATATTTTTGATGTGTAAACATCTATGCTGGCGGTAGAGTGAAAAAAATAACGTGAACGTTCGTGTGCAACGTTACGGTGTGCAACGTTACGATCTGCATACTAGGATGGGTGCGTTCAGTGAAAAAAATCTTAAGATCCCCTTCAAGCTAAAACAAGTCCGTTTTGGATCCGCACACGTTGATGTTTACACATATTAACCGTTAGTCCCGGCACTCACACAATTTTTTTTTAATTCCTAGCCCAAACACATTTATCCATAAAAACCAGATAATCATTCAAACGAGAGCCTAAAAACGTGGTGGGCGCTATTTTGTTTTGAGTAGTTAAGTTGTTAAAAATATTTAAATATTTTGTGCCTCAACAAATTGGAAAGCAAATTTTCTAGCTTCTTCTAGGAAAAAGTTATAACCATAATTGAAGATTTTAATTTCTAATTCTCATAATAAGATGAAACAACCGACCATCAAATGTTCACAATGTGACAGGTTTAAATAAAACCTCTAAAATTTCATATTTACATATATATACACCTTTTATAAATAAACAAGTTAATAGAACCGTAATCGGCATAGCAAAGCCACCATTTAGTTTAGAACCGTAATCTTGATAACAAAGTGAAGCAGAAAAAAAATTGATCAAGCAAATTGAAATTTGCATCAATAATTAATACCAAAACATCAGCTAGGTATACGCCATTTGGAAAACGCGAATTGACCTATATCCCCGAAACAATTGGCTGTTTAGAAATAAAATTATATTAAATTTTCGAGGTTATGTCCTCTTATTTTCTTCTTTTACTATTTCGCATTTTCTCGTTCCTTAAGAAACTTACGTAAATAGTTATCCTTTATTTTTGAGTCGAATTTAAAGGAAATGAGTGAGAGAAGTTACCAGGGATGTCTATATCAAAATATTTGAAACTTTGTGCCATTATTAAAGAACGAAAAGAATGCGAAAAAGTAAAAAAAAAATTAAACAACATAAATGTAACCTCTTAAAACAAGAAAAAGACTACTTAGGTCTTTGATTTAAGACTTTTTATAGCGGTACTGAGACATTTTTCAATACTTACTTTTCGGACTTATCACGATTTTAAATTTTGGCAAGATAATTTTCAGGCTCATCATGATGGGGCAGTCGATCTCTATGGTCAAAAATTAAAATCGTGGTAGGTCCGATAAAGTATACATATGTCTTAACAACTTTTCAGCTAAAACAAATTGTTTAGGACATACCTAGGTATAGATCAACTTGCGTTTTCAAAATGGCGGATTTCCTTAGGGGTATGCAGTCCCCAAAATATGTACTTAAGCTTATCTAAAAGGCCTCTTCCTGATATGAACCATCAGCCGTCCTATATTTTGGTGTGGAAATAAAACGTATGTATTAATAATCACATTTTTTCCTTATTATTTGCATGTACAAAGCACATACTCTCACCAAAACACGGCGATTATAGAGTGTTGTCAATGCTAAACGCAAACTAATGTGTACATAATTAATTTTAGGTTACAGCCATATTATTATTGAGTTGTTTAAAACTATTTTAATAGCAAAACTAGTTTCATAGAAATTTAAAGTGCCAAGTTTTGCACGGTTTTATGAAATTAGAGTTTTGAGCACCTGAAAAGATCTATAAAACTAGTTAGGTATAAAACAAATCAATAATATGGCTGTTAGTGTATATTTTTCGATTGAAGAACATAACTGATTTACCTTCATTCAACCTTTCAATACTCAAGAGAATTTCTAAATTTGGTACACAATTCAATTTTCTGATGAAATTTTGAACTATTAGGTATTTTCGCGGACTTTAATCATTCTACCTAAGTTGACGACGATATGCGAAGAGTAAAATTTCTTCGAGACGTCAGGAAGAATGCTTATTTATGTTCCTATAAAATAAACATAAACTACCTGTGCTTCTATGTGAATTTGTCTTTTTTTATCAAGAAGCTGTGTTGTTGGTAAATAAATTTAAGAGTACATTCTGGAAAAAAGTACCTACATGCATGCATTATATTCATAAGACTCAAGGCCCAGCTGTTCATAAGCCTTGGAATGAATATACTTCAAATTTCAAACATCTGCGCATCTAGGGCTAAAAAAAAAGGAACTTTCTCTACTAAAAAATAAAAAAAAAAAACACCAATGAAGAGAACACACATAAAACAACAACAACAAACAGCTTTATTTGTTTTACTTGTTTTTCAATCTAGATCTGGCATCTTCGGTTTCGGATTGCAGGAACAAGAAAAAAACACAAAAGGCAAACAAAAACACGCTTTTAGATTAAAAGAAAACTAAATTGACAACACATCAAAACCCAAGATACTCCTCAAGGCTAATTGCGGACAGAAACATTTAATTCGAACCCCATTCTGAGAAATTTGGAAAATATTTACATATTTTAAGTTAAAAATTTTGTTCGAGAAAAATATTATTCCCAAATCAAGAGATATAAATTGATTCCGAAATATTACCAAAAAAAATAATAATAATAAAATCCAAAAATACAAACCTTATCTGTTTCAGCCTGAGGATTAAGGCTCGCTGGACTTGGCTGACTACTCATAGTTAACTTCTGATAGTTATAGCTATTTTGTGGAAATATTTTGACGATTTTAAATTGATTCGATAGGGAAGAAAATTGTATTGTGAAATTACGTCTTAAATGTGTCACACCGACGAGGATTGGACAGAAATAAATGATTTATTTTAGTTAAAACAAATGCTTTAATAACACTTTTTCGGAATAAACGTTTACAATTGTATGAATAATGGAATTGAAGTGATTTTTCAGAATATTTTTAGCTCGAAATTCAGAAATACGGGGATAATTTTTGCAAAAGAAAACTCCTTGAACTACACACGAAACTTTTCACTTTTTGCAGGAAGCCATCTTTAATTTTCCGACTTGTTGTGCTAAAAAAAGACAATTTATGTACTAAAAATGAATTTGACATTTTGAGATTCTACGGCGAATTAATGGCTGAACACAAAAGACGCACGTTATAGCGCGCGTCCTTACATGCGTGACTAGCTGAACCCAATAGACTGCTTTTAAACCATGCAATTTCTTCTTGCGATTTTTAAGCAAGTGGGCGAGGGACGTATGTGGTGGCCGGGGTAGACGAAATTGCTGAGGTTGAACAAATTGCAGAGTTATCGCTCATTCTTCTTTGTGCTTTTCCTTTTTGTTCGAATGTGTTTTATTTTCATTCGTCATCGATTCAGATAACTTCGCTTAATCGAGTGGAGTAAAGAGTGCAGTGAGATGATACTTCTTCACTTGCACAAACTAAACTTTTCATTAAAAATCGCTTTCGTGTAAGAGGTATTTGCAATTAGAAGGAAACCAAAGGAGAAACGAAGATTAAAAATCGCTGTAGTGTAAAAGCAGTCATAGCTCATCCAAAAATTCCATTATAATGGGCGCATTCAACGCATATCTGAATTTTGAGAATTATGATTTCTTGGAGCTTTTGTTTAGCAAGCTGTCATTAGATGTTTTTCTTTTTTAGCTTCGAGCGGGGCACTGAGCTGTCCAAAAAAGAACTATGTTATCTCAACTTGTATTTCATTTTTAGCTCAGAGGTCGAACGGGGCTCGCTCGATGAGCTCGGAAAAAATGACCGAGCACATGGAGCGAAAAGCAAAGCGAAGCTAAGTTCACTAAGTTTTTGTAGAATAATTGGTTTTTCCATTTTTATTAACTAGAAACTAATTAAAAAGGAACAAAACTTGAAAATTTGACACTTTTGACGTTTTATTAAAAAATATATACAAATGACAGTTTAGTGCTCAATATTTTTTATCGGAGCGCTCAAATCACGCCCGGTTCGGAGCAAGCTCTATTCGCTCACGCCCCGCTCTGTGCCCTGCTCGGAGCCAAAAAAGAAGAACGTCTTAAGTTCTGAAAATTCAGATGAAATATAACTTTTTATGAAAAGTTGAAGTCCAATAAAAACAAAATATAAATACAAAATGGCTGTTCTTTACGTTTAGTTCCTAACCTTTTATTTTTTCACAAAAGTATAACACCAACACACATAAACAAATAGTTAAAACGAAAAACGACTAATTGTTGTCACTGCGATGGGGGAAGGTGTAGGTGATTTGTCTGTGTTTACTGACGTACCTTGTGATAGTATATGTAGGGGAAAATTCCTACAAGAAAACTTTTCCTAAGGAACAGTTTTTTTTTTAATACAAAAATGTATTATATTTGGCTTTATTTTCTTGATAAAATTGGTGAAAAATGCGTAATTCTGGATTTACGCGACTGACAAATTGGCAGTATTCTTGCATTTAATTTTCAAAAAAATGACAGAACAATAGAAAAATTCATTCTTTTGGCAGTATAGCGACTGAAAAATGCCAATTTGTCAGTCGTGTAAGTCCAGCATAAGAAAAAAACCCTACAAAATGTTTTTTTAAATTACAAGAGAACATTTTTGTGTTTAAATCATAATTAATTTCAAATTCCCAAATACTTCCGAACGACAACGAAACTTTCGCCTTAAAGGCTATCCCAAACCATTGAATAAATATAAATAGAAGGTGACACCTGGGGAAAACTCCGCTAAGGTTTTGGGTGGTCGCTGCTGTCGCATAAAAAAATATGCCAGGTTTGTGAATTCAATAAAATAAACTTCCTTAATTACTAGCCGTGTTTTTTTTGCAAGTCCATATGGATTTGTCGAAAAAAACGACATCGGGACTAATAGTTTTACACGTCAATACAACAACAACTTAAATCCATATGGACTTAGCTAAGTCCAGATAATTATCGGGACTTACGTACTGTAAGTAAGAAGTTCCTAAGTCCCGATGTCGTTTTTTTCGACAAATCCATATGGACTTGCAAAAAAACACGCCTATTATTCCCATTCATGTATTTGAATGGGAATTTTTCACTAATGCTATGGTAACGAATGTTGTGTTTTATTTTGTATTCATATTTTTGTACATTTCTATGGAAACGGATGTGACTGTGTTAGGTCTGAAATTTTGAATTTTTATTGGATTATTTATGTATGTATGTATGTTTTAATTTATTAATGAGGATGAAAATCATTTTCGTTATGATTTCAATTCTTTACTGAAATCAAAACAGGAACTAACTATGTACCTACATATGTATGTACATTTTATATTGATTTTCATTTAAATCTGCATATCTATACTCGGATAACTTAAGTTCTTCTGATTTGATCTTTAAGGTAAAGGTCTCAAAATGCAAGAAATATAACAAGATACAATATTTTGTGGGTCAGTATATGAGGGAAAGAGAGAGGTTGGGTAACCATAATTTGCAAACGCCGAGGGCTGAAGAAAACTACCTATGTACATACATATTGTAATTTTTAACAATCCTTTTGATAAGTTTATAAACCAAGAACCAAGGCATAGTGACTTGCAAATATGCATAAATCAATCCTGTGCGTGTCTGCCATATCATTGAAAAATATGAAGGTACTTTACAGATCTTCAATGTCAAGGTCTCAAAACACTACAAATGTTACCGAATTAGTATTTTTAAAAAGAGAAAAGCTACAAAAAAATATAGACTAAATGCAATGACATGTTTTTAGTTTGCATGGTAAATGCATTTTGAAAAATAAAGGGACAAAATATTATTTTTAAAGCTAAATAAAATATATAAGTTACTTAATGCAAGATGAATCGCAAAAGATTCGTCAAAAATATGAATTGTGTGTACGGACGTAAGACAGGGAAAATACCATATGGAGGAGTGCGATTTTTTTCCGTTTGCCAAAAAACACATTTCCAAAAATGCGTGTTAAATTAAGAGTATTTTTCACAAAAGTTTTTAGTCCAAGAAGTCTGTTATTAAAGTTGCATTTTCAATAAAATTTGTAGACATAACAGTTGTAGAGAGAACAATACAACAAAAATTGTATTTCTGTCAAATTTTCCAAAATATTCTCGAAGCTTCGGTATCTATAAATCAGTTCAATGATAATGAGAAAGTCAAAAATCAATGGTTTTTAAACTGTTGTTGGGCGATTACGTCATATTTCGAATATGGAAGTCTATATTAAAGAAAGTGTTAAAAGGCCCTTAGATACCATCAAGTCCCAAAAAATAAAATTGGTCGATTTCTTTTCGAAATATGTATTGAGTTTAAAGAAAATTACTTTTTTTTTAATTTCAAAAATATTAGCGCCAATAAGCCTAAAACAGTGACTGTTCATATCCGTACCATTTTCACATTTGTTATTAAAGTGACCATGTAAAAAAAACGCGCCATGCATTCTACCTCAAAGGTGGTGTGGAAATAAATGCAACCAATGCCAATATTTCCAAACTTTTCTAATCAGTATATCTTTTCTTTCCTTAGTTTACTATGCATGAACGATTTGTACTGCTTTTTTCCTGAAAATATGTTTTAAAATTTTTTACATAATTAATATTTAAAATACTAACAGTTTCTCTTCTATTTAAGAATAAATTTCAAATTTTATAATATGTACATATGTAAGAAATAATTAAAAAATAAAACCACTCAAAATTTTGTTTTTTTAACAACTATGTTTCATGCATACAATTATTCATAAAATACTAAATCCACTTAACATAAATAGAAGTACGTGCGACTCAGTCAATTTTTTTTCATACAGGATTTCATCTATAAATTATCTACCCACTTACATAATTGTTTTTAATATCTTTTTTTCTTATACAGATGCATTTTTGCAGTCAATATATCTAAAAACCTATTAAATTTAGCTTTACCCCTTGCAGACTTGTACATATGTAAGTTTTTGTTAATACATTACTTTTCTTTAATACATAACATACACATTACACAACAATGTTACTTAAAGATCTTGACATAACATATAGGTACATTCACTTGATTTTCGCTAGTGTGTAGTGCTAAATCCCTAAAATATATTAAAATTTTCATACCTAAAAACAAAAATATCTTTCTCAGAAATGATAGAAAAAATAAAACAGTCAAAATCAAGAAATTTTTCAAGCCTTTTAACTGCTGAAATTTTATTCTTTTTCTAATTTTTCAAAAAAAATACTCAACTATCATCAGCTAGTTTGTTCTATATTTCGATATCTGTATAAATAAAACTGTAAATGTTGGTTTGTTCCTAATCGATAATCTCTGAAAGTTCTAAACCGATTTTAATGAAATTTCGAAACACCATTGCATTCGAATACGCGCGTGTTTATATATACTTATTTCTTAAAAAAAAAAAACAATGGGATATGTTGGGCATAAAAACAACACCCACTATACTGATTTATAAGCAGTACAGGAACTTTATTTTTTCAGAAAAATTTATCAGTTTTACTGTCAAATTATTAGGAACAAAATTTTAATTCAATTTTTAAAGGAGAGCAATGAATAAGGATTAATTAGTTTTGTTTACTAGAGCGTTTAATTGGTAAGTACGCGGTTTATTTTTTTCTTTTTTCGATATTTACCATTTCGTTTTTTTTGTTTTTAAATATAAAAATGGATCGTGGTGTGTTCGGATGCTTAAAACTTGAAAATGACTGGACCAAATTGAAGAATTCCTTCTGCGGGTTTGTTCGTTACTGCTTTGCGAAGGTTTAGGATAACAGAAAACTCGTGAAATTATAAACAGGTGGCGCTATAGGCCCACATTTCGCTTTTCAATTCAATTCAATTACCGTTCAACAGATGGCGCTGTATACGGTTAGGATAGGAAATGGGTTTTGGGATATTCTTTTTCAACTTTTGTTATTTGTAGGTTGAAATCGGGTTAAGACAAAAAATATCCGATTTAATATTTAAGGTGTTTAAAAGGTAGTTAGTTTTTCAGTGGATGACCTTATAGGGATTTTTTCCAGAAAATTAGCAATTACGGGGTGAAATGGGGTAGAAGCAAAAACTGGCATCTACTTTCAAAATTTGTTTTTGTGTTTGAAAGGTTACGTATTTGAAAAAAAATTGCTATTTATAGAGTGAAATGGGATAAAAACAAAAAGTTGTTTTTGATTACAAAAATTTTTTCTGCGTTGGGAAAGTAATAAAAGTTGGACTAAGAGTTTCATTTTTTTTTTTTTACATATTTATCCATTCACTAGCTGTTACCCACCCGCTTCGCAGGGCGTAAATTTAACTTTAGCATTACTTTATTTTTTATGATTTAAAATTTAAGTTTTAAAATTTTGTAGTCTAATTCATTTCACCCTGAACGCATGGATATTGATTTTTAAGTTGGTTCCTAGCTTTGTACAATCTCCGTACACACAATACCTGCCATACAATTTTGTTTAGCCGTACTCAAAAATTCATTCTTTTACACAGAAAAGAGTCCTCTCGAGGGAGTTAAAAATTTCCCCTATCTGTGATTTTCTTTTCAAGCAATTTCTGAGGATAGAAATTCACAGTTCAGCAAAATGTCATTCTGAGAGTAACAGAAGAAGCCAAATATAGTGCCGAGCTTGTCATTCAGATTAGATAGTACAAAATACTGTGGATTTTATCGTTGCTCTTCTTTCTGTGAGTTTCGATGCTGAAATTTCTTAGGAGGAATTCGAAGAAAACCCACAACACAAAAGTAGTCGTGTAATGGGGTTTTCCATTGGTAAATTTAGTTTTCAATTAAAAAATTAATTTTTTTGCGTGGTGAATGGAATACTGTTCTGTGTTAATATTTCAAAAAATCTTCATCCCTTGATTCATTTTAGAAGAGAAAAATGAGCTTGATGAAGTTACCGATTCATTTAAAACCGCTTCCCTTTATTATGAACGATTATTTCTCAAATATTTTGAACACAATTTTCACACCTTCATAAGCACAGATTAGCCATATGAAGATGAGAATGTTTCATACGTTTCACCCTCCAGAACCCAAGTTTTTACATTGTTGTATCTGTAATTTCTTCCCGCGTCGATGAATAGATGTGAATTGCAACAACAATTTAACCGGTGTCTGAAGATCGCTACTGTCTATGTGTGAGGTTTTTATACACACATTCTCATTTTTTATCGGATATCTGATCGTCGAAAGCCACTTCTACTTAACCTAACTTAGTATATGCGGAAAGGTAAAAATTGCCAAATCGGCATATTGACAGATTTTAATCAAAATAAATTGATTTATTTTGTTTGGAAAACGCCATAAGAATCCATCATTTTTAATGTTTTAATTAAATTTATTTTTAAAGAAAACAATTCAAACAATAAACTGACGGGCAAATAATTAATTGAACTCTTACAAACTCCAAGTTGAGGCAGTTTAATTTTTCCGGTGGCACAAAACATACCTTTTTTGTCTCTATATTGAATTTCAGAGCAATGCTTCAGCTCACAAATTTTGCGAAATAACTAACCCTGAGGCCACACGAGCAAGTACTGGCAAGCAAGTTGGGTTCATACATTGCCTGCCAAATTCGTATCTGTGTAATGGCTGTGACGTAGGTGGCACTCCACTTGCCAAGCAAGTTGCTTGCAAGTAGGTCGTTCTTTTTCTCTACTATAGTAAACAATTTTGGTTGATCTTTTAAACAAAATGGATTAAAAAAATCAAAATACATTTTAAAAGAATATTAAAGAAAAATGCAAAAATGGTTAACAAACTTTAATTATTGAAATTATGGACAACGAAACATAAGAGGGAATAACATATACTCTAACTAAAATTCATGTTCCAAAAAAAAAACTACAGACGTCAAAATACATTTTGTTAGCTATCCGTCTGTTAAGCACAAAACTTTCAAATTCCATTGAAGGTTGTATACGATGTCAATGGATAAAAAAACCTCTAAAAATCCGAATTTTTTTCCATTTTATTTTCCGCTCCGGAAAAATGGATTTTTAGGGCAATCGGTTGACATTTGGAACGAAATATTCTCGATAGGATCAAATATAATTTGTCCCCTATCTGTCAAGCCACAAACTTTTAAATTGCATGGAAGGATGTCTACGATGTCAATGGATTAAAAAACCTCTGAAAATCCGAATTTTTTTTCCATTTTTTTTCTGCTCCGGAAAAATGCATTTTCAGGGCAATCGGTTGACATTTGGAACGAAATATTCACGATAGGATCAAATATAATTTGTCCCCTATCTGTCAAGCCATAAACTTTCAAATTCCATTAAAGGATGTCTACGATGTCAATGGATTAAAAAACCTCTAAATATCCGAATAATTTGAAATTTTATTTTTGAAAAGGGCAATTTTAGAGCTTTTTGGTAATTTGTAACGAAATATTCGCAAATGTCAAATATTCTGTCAAGCAATGTCAAGTTTCGTACGAAAGTGAATTTTAACATTTTTAAAATGCAATCAAATTCCACACTAAATTTATTTTAACTTATTTTTTGCACAAAATCTAATTAATTCAGAAATTTAAATAAAAGGAACGATGATTGTTGACTATAGTGTAAAAAATGAACGCCCTACTTGCTTCTCTACTGGCTGCTCAACTGGCTTCGAAAAAGGCAAGCCAGTTGACGAGCAAGTTGCTTGGGTTTATATGTGTTAGTGAAAAAAATGTGAATGTATTGCAACTTGCTTGCCAGTACTGGCTCGTGTGGCCTCCGGGTAAATTAAAATTCAAAAATGGGATTTAAGATATTTTGCTTTGTCAGAAAGAGATTAAGTAAATACATTTTTTTCTTCAGTATTTTGAGGCAAAACTGAGAATTTTATTGAGGAATCCTGTTCCGCTTTAAATTGAGATTTCTGAGATCTCAGTATATCGTGCTTTGCTTTTACGACCGAAAGATGATGCAGTTTTTAAAACCTGTAGAAAAATACGCGCGTATGCGAATGCAACGTGGCGTTGAGTCAAAATTCCTCTTTTATCCATAGCAAAAGATCAACAACACAATTCCCCAAAAAATTCGAAAAGGTTCGCTTAAAAAACTTATATCTTGAGTTCTTTTAATCGGACCGTCAAGATAAATGTCTTAAAACTAAGGGGAAAATGACAGATCATCATTTTCTGTCTGAAAAAATGAAAATGAAGTTAAGCTCCTGAAAAAAATTGTAAACATTGCTTTTGTCAACACCCCACCCCCACCACCGGTCGGCACCAAAAAAAACCTACCAGACTTCTTGATATCACTACGAATACACCTTAAAACCTTCGTATTCAATTCTTCCACCCAAAATTTGCTGTCAGCTCTCTTATATTATTTTATTTCCTCAATTTTTTGGCAATAAAACTGAAAATTTTTTCTGATAAATAAAGTGCCTGTATTGCTTTAATATCAGTATAGCGGGTGTTGTTTTTATGCCCAAAATATCCCGCTGTATTTTTCTAAAAAAAAGAGTATATATAAACACGCGCGTATTCTAATCGAATGGTGTGCCAAAATTTCAAAGCAATCGGTTAAGAACTTTCAGAGATTAGCGATTAGGAACAAACCAACATTTACATTTTTATTTATATAGAAGATAAGGTGAAGTACGGTAAAACCCATAAAGAAGTAGTTTCGATAACAAAAATTAGCTTAAATATTTATTTATATTTTATGTTGTAATTTATATGCGAAGCTTAGGTTTGTCTACCCGTGCGAAGCCGGGCGGGCCAGCTAGTGAAAAATATAATCTTCAGCGTAGTTTAAAAAAATATCGTCATGTAAACAAAAAACAACCAATACTGCTAAAGGAATGTACACAGATACATTTTTCCCACGGCTTATAGTGAAAATTGTAAACAAATTTCAAAACAAACAAAATATTGACATCGTTGTCATGGAAACCGATACAAAAAGGAACAATTTAATAAATCAAATATCCCTATTCAATTGGTTTGTGTACACACAAATTCGACATCTTTTATTTCGTTACTCCCAAATGCCGCCGAGGAGAGATAGTCGCTTTGAGTAATTGGGTGTCACTTCTATTTATATTTATTCAATGCCCAAACCAACGCGAAACATTCGCGCGAATATGCGACGACTGAATAATGTTCGAAGATTCGCATCGCGCCCGTGTGGGTGCTCCCATTAATCTCCATGTAAATAAATTAAGACAGGCGGAAGTTTCGTTGTCGCGCCGAATGTTTCGCGTTGGTTTGGGAGAGCCTTTAATCTCCATGTAAATAAATTAAAGGCTTAACTACATTCAAAACTTTTTGCAAAATGTACAAAAGTGAAAAAACACACACATACTCTAGCGACATCTCCTTGCGAGAAAGATTACCATAATTGTGTTTCGCACTTAAAAGTATCTGTCATTTCTTAAAAAAAAAAACAAAATGACTATCTCTGGTCTTGGTTCGTCAATTTAAAAAAAAATTGCTTAAAAAATCAAATTACCAGCGAGTAACACCCAATTCGTAACACTGGCTTCACGTAAAACATCAACCAACCGATACCCCAGAATCTCTTGAAGAAGAAAACGAACGAGCCGCCGAAAAACTGCAAAAAAAAATCAGCGCTCTCAATTAGCTGACCATCAGCATCGGAAACGATAAAGTTCGATACCAAGACAAACTGGTGCGCGGAATCTATGTAAAAATGGACAGAACGGGCGGCTTCTTGGGAACAAAAATAACACGAGAATTCGCCTGGTGAAGCACGGTGGCACCAAACAAATGTGTTACATATTTCACTTCGATTTGTTCGTCCTCTTGCTGTCTGTTGTGATAAAACTAGTGAGTCTCTGGGAAGAGGATTGGGACTGGGAGAGGGTAAAACAATCTATTTACAAAGATTTATTTTTATATAAAATAAAAGCTTGTGAGATTACGACCGACATGCAGCGTTTTTTTTTTTCAATAAAATACATTTTTTTCGATATCATCTTTGCATTTAATTTTTTTTTAGCAAATTTAAATAAAAAATACATTCATATAAAGATATACATAAATATATTTATTTACTGAAACCAAAACAAAATCGTGATCTGTCTAGATATGGTTTGTTCCCTTAAAATTTCCCCCTCCGCAACGACATCCATTAGTCGGTCTTAAAACTAATTGCTTATGCGTATTGGTGTTCTACTTTTGTACAAAAGTAAAAGTTAAGAGCGCTTTAACTTTTACTTTAGTAAAATTTGAGAAAAGAGATAGAATTGAGTAGTGCGTTGAAAAAAGACAAAACATTTGGTTTGCTTTTGTACAAAAGTGAGTTGAATGTAGTTAAGCCTTTAAGACAGGCGAAAGTTTCGAATCTTCGATCCGCCTTTATGATTGATTTACACGACTGACAAATTGGCAGTATTCTGGCATTTAACTGACAAACAAATCACAGAACAATGGAAAAATTTATTCTTCTGGCAGTATAGTGACAGAAAAATGCAAATTTGTCAGTCGTGTAAATCCAGCGTTAAAGGCTTAACTACATAAGCCCAAAAAGTGAAAAAGTACAAAAGTGAAAATTTTCACTCATTTTGGAATAGTTTTTCTGACTGGAAAACTTATAAAAATGATGCAGAAAGCTTAAATTTTGGTCTTAAAAAAAAAATTTGTATATTCTTTTTCACAAAACAACTGCGCTAGCGGGAAAAAAATATTTTTACTTTTGTACAAAAGTACTTTTTGGCTTATCCATCAATTACGTAATCAATTTTATGAATTTTCAATAAGCTTAATCCTTAAATATCTGATTTCATTTAAAACATTAAATTAGATTTCAATATTTAATACTTACCTGGAAAATAGTTCCTCTTGCCTTCTTCATCTTCACGAAATTTTAATTTACGGTTATCTTATTTTTTTTCTTTTGACAGGAATGGTACATAGACTCAACTTTCGTATGCTTTTTCGCAACCAGATGTCGCTAGCGTATGTGTGTATTTCTTAACTTTTGTACTTTTGGCGAAAAGTTTTGAATGTAGTTAAGCCTTTAACTTAATTTATTTATTTACATAGAAATAATGAAGATCCACACTGGCGCAATGCAGATTTTTGGACATTCTTCAGTGGTCGCACATTCGGAAGAAGGTTTTGCGACGGTTTGGGTGAGCCTTGATGTGTTCGTTGCCTTTTTTTTACTCAAAAAGCCATCTAAGGCCCAATTCACACAGAACTGGCTTGTGGTTTTGGTGTGGTTCTGGCGTGGTTCATACATATGACACGTTGTGGAATTTACATGTTCTCTTATGGGAAAATACACACACAGATGACGAGGCCAGGGTATGGTGTCACCTGCCATCGCCACGCTATATTGAAAACCCCAGTGGCCTACGTAAACGTCACGCCACAATGAAATCTCATTCAAATGTCAAATCGTCAAACCTTGCTAAATTAAAAAAAATAGGGATGATTATGAGTTCAACCTAGAATTTTGCGAGGAAACATGGCAGGAAATAGCCCAAAAATTCAAAGGAAATGGTATTTTTTTTAGTGAAGTGTTATTGAAAAATGAAAAAAAGGCATTGAAAACTGAGGAATCTCTTTACATACTAATGTATTTACCCACCTAATAATCCCATGCCACCTTCAACTCTGGGGTAGCAGAGGAATGAAACGTGTTGCTTCTTTATTTGTAAACAAAACGTCCTGCAATACATGCGAACGTGTCGAAGAAGTGCTTCGTGACATCGAATTTTCTTGTCGAGCAAATCGACCAAAAATAGAGCTGCATCAAGCTCTGGAGCAACATGAATTCAAAATTGATCACCCCGCTATGAGCCACCCAAAACCATTGGACCAACAATTTAGGAAAACATTAGAAAAAAGTTAGCAATTGACTGTTTTTGTTCACTCCGGAACACACTAAATATTTGGAGGTATTTTATTCAATTTTTCTTGCTTTTAATCGATAATCCAGGATGTGCCTTACTTAAAATTGTAATTCAATTTATATATCTTTGAGGGCGGTTCATCAAGCAATAATATTGAATTTTTATATGAGCGCTAATGAAAGTTATTACTATAAGTGGTCAATTTTTAATACAGTGAGTGTCTTATGAAAACATTCTATAGACATGCGATAAAAACTTTGGAAGCTCTCTCATTACGTTGAATGCACCACTGCTTTTCCCTTTTTGCAGCCACAAAGGATGTACCCAGTATCGCCTTTGCCTTTGTATCTGAGCGAGATACATAAGGTCAAAAATATCATGCTCGTCTTCGTCGTCTGAAAGCATTTTTATATGAAAGTGTAAAAATTAGAACCAGACCGCAAAAACAAGGTTTTGATCAAATAAAAAACACAGACTATGGATTAATTTACATCAATTTATATTGTTCCTTGTGCGCACCAAAAATAAAACTGTCAAAAGAGAGCAGCTGTCAAAAACAGAATTGTCAAATAACCATTTCATGTCGCTTCTGTGTGAATAGAGGTCATCGCATCCACTCCACGCCCGTAGCAGACCAGAACCACATCAAAACCACAAGCCAGTTCTGTGTGAATTGGGCCTAACATTCAGAATTAAAACTAATTTTTGCAAGGAAGTACTAAGGATGCGTGTTCAAAAATGGATTTGCAAATCCAAATCCTAAAGCAAAGCTGGCTCTTGGGTTGTTTTTGCTATACATGTATTTTCGTGTGCTAGGCGCGCACATGCAATTTTCAGTTTCGCAACAGTTTGGTTGCTCAATTGACTACCATATGGACTTGTATGAGAGTGCGCGCACATGCAAAAACTATTCAGTCGTCGATTCCAGCAACTTAAAAGTTTGTGTTTTGACACAAATCAAACGATTGCCCCAAATCAGTTCCTTAGTTTGTGTCACACCAAATTATAGGTTTGTTCGGGTACTTTCCGGACCAAAAATGGCAATCTGTCAAATTTTCAGGAGTGGGGATTAAATTCTCAGACACTGTCCAAAAGTACGCGAACGCTTTGAACCAAATATGTTGCCCACTTTTTAAACGTCAACAAAAAGTAAACAAAAAAAGAGCCCCATAGACTGCTTTTAAACCATGCAATTTCTTCTTGCGATTTTTAAGCAAGTGGGCGAGGGACGTATGTGGTGGCCGGGGTAGACGAAATTGCTGAGGTTGAACAAATTGCAGAGTTATCGCTCATTCTTCCTTGTGCTTTTCCTTATTATTCGAATGTGTTTTATTTTCATTCGTCGTCCACTCAGATAACTTCGCTTAATCAAGTGGAGTGAAGAGTGCAGTGAGATGATACTTCTTCACTTGCACAAACTAAACTTTTCATTAAAAATCGCTGTCGTGTAAAAGGCATTTGCAATTAGAAGGAAACCAAAGGAGAAACGAAGATTAAAAATCGCTGTAATGTAAAAGCAGTCATAGCAAACAAAGAAGTAAACAAAGCGACAAAATTGGAATTACTTTTGTTGTTTCACTACAGAAGTGAAACCCATTCAATGTAATTTTTGAAAAATAGTAATTAAATCACAATAAAATTAAAAAACACTCATTTAAATTACAGCAAAGCATTTTTTTTTTATTAAATATTTTAATTTCAATGTTTTTTTTTGTAAACAAAAAAGTACTGCACAGTACACAATATACCAAGTTTTGAAATGATATTCCTTATTAAATACATTTTTTTGGGAATTATTTCATTAGTTTTAAACAAAATTCACTTCAACACTTGCAAATAAAACTTAAAGTAAGACTTAACAACAGCCATTTTGTATTTTTTTTGTTGTTCTTTAACTGGCTTTTGACAGAAAACAGAACTTACCAGATTCTGCCCGAAGAAATTTCTCGGGTAAAAATTGGCAAGAAGGGGAAATAGTTTTCTTTCTCGCGAGCACTCTCTTCTGCCCAAAATGACACGAAATGGAAGTACGCGAACAGGATCGGACCAAATCTGGTAAAATCAAGTAGTTTTGGGTGGTTCCGGACTAGTACGCGAACAGACTTTATATGTAACTGCGCGCACATTAAACTAAATAGTTGAACTTTTTTCTTTAAGTGCAAGAGAGAAAATCGTTGCAGTCAATATTTTCCTTTCTCCAAATATTCAGAGGGAAGAGAACAGCCTTATATCCCAATTATATTGGTTTTCTCTTTCATCTGTTGATTGCGAAGATTGAACTGTTGCTCAAACTGAAAAAAATACCTCTGTGTCCTACGTGATTAAACGTAGATGAGCGCACATGCAACCAAATAGTTTCTCGGCGATGTGTGTATTGGTGTATTTCATTCCAATATTTTATTAAGTGTGACGAGCTAATTAGTATATATGCAAAAAATATATTCTTCTCATGTGTTCGCTTGGATTTGACAGTGTTGTTCAAGTGTTGTTTTTTTTTCAAACAATGCATGTACATATTTATCCCTTTCTTTCCTTATTAAGCGGATTTGAAATAGGAATAGAAATTGAGGGAAAGAAAAACTGAATAAATGTTGTCTGTGTGTTGATTTATCTCGGTCGTTGATTTTTAAGTTACTTATGTGCGCGATCATAGTTCAACTAGTGATTAAACTATTAACTTTGCACTACGTAGCATGCCGCCTCCACTGGGCATCTACGATGTCCAACATCACAACCACAATCCAATCCACAATCTGACTTGTATGGATTATGTCACTACATGACATGGATTTTTCTGCCTCCATTGGATTTTTTAAAGACATGTTCATAATCCGAGCATCGTTCATGCCCAGTGTAGGCGGCATGTAGGGTGCAAAAAGTTTCTTCTTCAATCACCAAAAAAAGAACGAAAGGAACAGTACTTTAAGTGGTCACACCTATAAGTTTTTTGACATTTTTTATTTATTTTCGCCCCAAATTGATCCATTCACAATAGTTTGGCTAGCGTCAACAAATTATATTTTTTTTTTTTGCAAGAAAAAAGAACAAGAGCATAATCCTAGTTACATTTTCCTACTCTCACGCGTTTTAAAATTTATTTATTTGTAAAAAAAAAAAACATTTACCAATATTTCGTAATCATTTTGATAAAAACTTAGACGTAAATTCTGAATTTTAAAATCCTAAAAGACACGTCATAACAATAAAATTGAAATCAAGTGAATTAAAGAATCTCGACGGGATAGTCATTGGTAGTGCCAAAAGTGCCTTGGTCTTTGTTTATTGGTGAAGATTTTACCGCATTCAGTGTTTATGAAAATAAATTTATATTTGGAAATACCTACACAAACAGATTTTTTTTTTTTAAATAAATAGCAAACAAAATTGAGTTATTTTAAGATAAAAAATATTATCTCATAAAAAGTATTTGGCACTCTTTTAAAACAGACGTACAAACGCCACCTCTACTGCTGCTGCCTCCGTTGCAACAACAAAGAAAAGAACAAACCGCTTGGAAAAACAGAACAATTTACAAAAAGCACATCGTCGATTCCAATACCTGCGGAATTGTGTGCGCTTGCTAACAAACACACAAGTTAACAATTTATACTGCAAATTGCTAAGCGAAAGCGAACACGTCGCGTTGTTAAAAAGTAGTACAAAGTGCAATATTGTTTAATAATAAAGTTTTTTTTTGACCGAGTGTGCTCTTGAATAAAATTTAAATTTCATCATGAAAATCACTGTTACCACTTTGACCGATGAGATTTTTGTCCTCGATGTATCTGAAGATTTGGAGCTGGAGAACTTCAAAGCATTTTGTGAAGTGGAATCCCGAGTTCCGGGGCCACAAATCCTTGTGCTATTTAACGGCCAGCCTTTGATGGATGACAAGAAGTCTTTGAAGTCCTACGGCATGAGTGACGGGGATTGTGTTGTAATCCAGCGTATAAGTTTGAATAGAAATACTTCGGCTACATCATCTGGGGGTGGACGTGTTTTAGGTATGTGATTACAAAGTAACAACATTTTATAATCTAAATGGGAATTGTCCCAAGACATGTCTACTGAGGTAGGTATGTAACAGAGTGAGGTTTTTGTTGGTACTGTTTATGTGGACCCGCAGGGCTCAGCGGGTCGGGATATTTTAGACAACCATATTTTTTTTGTTAAAGCCACGCGAAGCAATAGTTTCGGCATATTTTAAGATACAGATAATTGAAATACATAAATGTAGGTACATACCTTAACATTTTATAAATCAACACAACTCTCTAGTTGTGATTTATTTATTAACCCTAAAATTGAAATACCTACTGAGGTAGGTATGTAAATTCAATCGTTCGACAGGAACTTATTTTCCATATGTCATTTCAGCTCAAATAAAGTAAAGTTTTTGTGAATCCTATTTTTAACGACCGGGCAAAGCATTTTTTTTTTTTAAAGCAGTTCATGTGCAAAATATATTATAGTAATTTTTAGCGTTTTTCGATTTAAAAACTGAATTGTAGTGTCGTTCTTTCACTCGAAACGAACGGCCCTTACGGTTCCATTAAAGACCTGCACCCTCAGGTTGTGGAACGTGCCGTTGCGGTAACTTCCCGTTCCACAACTTCTGATATGCCTAATCATTGCAAACTATTATAGAACCATAGATTCTAGGAAATACTGACAATTGTTTTAAACAAGATAGTAGAAAACACGTGCAAGAGAATTTTAAAACTTCCTCAGATTTAAACTCATTTTATTATAATCTCAGAAGTCTTTTTTATGCCATTTTCGTTCGATATTTATAGAACGTAGGCACAAGTTCCAAAAAACGCTTTTAATATTTTACTTTTTCTCTTGTTGGTACCTATTTAGGGTTTTCGTTTCTCCAATCCTTTTACAATTACAACATTTGTACTATATCTTTATATTTTTAAATATCTAAGGTTTTTTTTGAGTCGTGTAAAAGCTTCTGGAACGATTCTGAAAAAAAAACCAGAAGCAAATTTCTCTTCTTTTCAGAAGAAGAACTGTCATTCTGACTCCAATCGCTAAAAATAATAATAAATAAAAGCCGTCAACGCTATATGCGTTATGAAAATTCTTGAAACGCAATTTTCTTATCAACACAAAATACATAACATATTTCTTAAATATCCGCTGAAAAAAAATTAGAAATATGAGCTTAAATCTTGAGAGTGATTGATTTGTTAATATTCGACCCAGGTCAAAATCTAGTGCACGCCCAAGAAACGCACTAGGTACTTCCCCAAAATGAATGAAAACCAAGAAACTTTTTGAAGAAAAAAATAATTTGTAACAACCCGTTGTTCTTATATTTGCCATATAACAAAAATTTATTCTTTTCATTTCTGTTATTTTTGCAGGCGGTTATTTAATTTGTAAAAGGTTTTATATGATATGATGACATACTCGCAGTAAAGGCTGCAAGGATTTTCCCACCATCATAAATTAATGTTACTCCATCCTAAAAGCCTATAAACTTGGTGGTAGCACCCTCACTATGACGGACTGCTATGTATAATTATATATTTAAAATAAGTTTTCTCAGCACTCACACACTAACATTTACCCAACAAAATAACCAATGCTGCCCTAATTACTTGAACTCTAACAATATCAATTATTCACGTTAACAATTGGAAAAAAGCTTACATATTTAAACTGAATATTTTAATCAATTCCAGTCTTAGTGCAACTATTTATATGTTTTATAATTTCTAAATCAGAATACCATTTGGTTTAATAGCCACTAAGAGTATATGTACGTTGCAATGCGAATTTGTTAAAATTAGAAATCTTGATCTCATTTTTTTTTTTTTTTAAATCACATCTTCCAAAATCACAACAAAATGTCTTGTGCTCATTTTTAAAAATAAAAATATCAACATTTTATAATTATACAGGCACAGGTGCTCCTTCGCCATTAAGTTCATTGGATTTCAGTAGTATACACATCCCTGGTACATCATCGAATGTCGAGCCAAAAGAAGTAACAGTTGGGGAAGATGAAGATCCCGCAAGTGTGAGACAGATGTTTCTAACAAGTCCAGAACATTTGTCCCTGTTGAAGCAAAACAACCCACGCTTAGCTGACGCTTTACTATCAGGCAATTTGGATGCGTTTGCCAAAGTCTTGAGAGAACAGATTGAGGAAAAGAAAGAACGGGAAATGCAACGCTTGAGAATGTTGCAAGCTGACCCCTTTGATACCGAGGCACAACGCATGATTGCCGAAGAGATCAAACAGAAGAATATCCAAGATAACATGGCTGCTGCTATTGAATACAACCCTGAGATATTTGGGACGGTAACAATGCTGTAAGTTTATTGGCAATGCGCGATCGTGCAACAGAAAGTCCCTAAAAGGTAATGGTACTTGATTTCTTACAGATATATCAACTGCAAAGTGAATGGTGTACCGGTTAAAGCATTCATCGACTCGGGGGCACAGACGACTATCATGAGTGCTTCTTGTGCGGAAAAGTGTCATATAAATCGATTAATAGATACCAGGTTAGTTTAATTTGCTGTTGATGTGACGACATTTTGTATGTGTTTTTTTTTTGTTCTTGTCGCAGATGGAATGGAATTGCAAAAGGAGTGGGCACACAGCGCATTATTGGGCGCATTCACATGGTACAAATGCAAATTGAGAATGACCATTTGACATCGAGTTTCTCTGTGTTGGAACAGCAACCAATGGACATGCTATTGGGGTTGGACATGTTAAAACGACACCAGGTGCGTTGGCCAACTTTTTCACATTTTTATTGACCTAGCCAAATTGAACAGCAGAAGAAACTAACGGACTGAAGATTAACGAAATTATAAGTGTATTTGTATATAGTCAGCAGTACCGGGAAAAATCTTAAATTTTCTGCTGAAATGTAAATAATATATACCTACATACATTGAACAGGTTCACACATTGTCTCATACATGCTTTAGGCATCATTTTTTCTGTACGAAGTATTTTAGTTTTTGTTGTCGTTACTGCTATTCCGACTATTTTTGTTACGTGTTGCGACAGTTCTCGCTTTCTTCTTGCCTTTTAATAATTTGGTTTCCGGTGAAAAAAAAACCGAACTGAATACAAATCTCTATAAATGGAGATTTCTATGTTTTTAGCTTTAGAGCCTTCGTCCGCTTGTGCTTTGAGTAGCTCAGAATACATTCGTTTCGCTAATCTTCTTATAAAAGTCCAGTCGATTTTGTTTGATTGCATCATTTGGCGATAGAGTTAGACTGCGACCGGGAATAGCGTTTTCTCGGGGATGGCGACTTACATTGTATTGATGTGAGGAGGGCCGGTGCGATCTGCTGCATGAGTGGCGATCTCTTCTCGGAGGTCGGAGACCTCTATTGTACTGGCGATGGAATGGACTGGACACTGTGTATTTGTATTTATACGAAGGACTGGACGATGAGTGTCGACTGTATTGCGCATACTACTTGCACTTAATGAAAAAAAAATTGACGGTTAACTAGGAAGCAGCAAAAAATAAAACAAACTGACCTCGTATAATGCTTGTTGAAGTATTTTTTTCTTATTGAACCGGCCGTAGATGTAGGAATCTTGGCGGGAAACATGATACCTATAGATTCATAGCATTCACAGATAACTAGTGATTCAATAAAAATAGGAATTCTATTTGATTGGCAAGCTCCTCGGCTGGTACTTTGTAGGATTTTTTTCGCAAGCCATTCGGGGTTTTCGGTAAATAACAATTTTATGATAAGGAATTTTCTTAGCATCCAGCACTAAATGGCACGATGGGCCAGTGGACAGAATCGCATTGAGTAGATACGTAGATGTCCATCGTCGGGGAGTTTTGGACATGTCGATCCTTTAGATAAATGCTTACCGGCACTCAACGTAATTAAATTGTGATTAATTTTTGGTAAAATTGAAAAAGATTTGTTTCAACTAAAAAATCGCTTCTATTCCGATTTTTTTTCTAAACAAAATCGATTCTTTTCTGTCAAATCAAATCATGCATTTTTAGAAAGATTTCACACCGATTTGTACACACACTATAAAGATTTCACATTTCTAATACGTCAAATTGAAAGTCGATTTGCAAATTGTTTTTTTTTTTGTTGCAACGGATTCTACATATTATTTAATTTAACAAAATATTCAACAATATATGTATTTTCAGTCAATGTAACTACGAAGATTAATAATTGCAGCTGTCGAGTAACACACACAATCACACTAAAAAAAATCGATTCTTTTACGAATTCCTTTCAATTGACAAGAACAAATTGATTCGGTTTCGCAAAAAATCGGTTCGCTTTAGAAAAAATTCGATTTCTAAAACTAACGGCGAATTCCTTTCAAAAAAGAAATCGAATTTTTTCTACACAGAATCGAATTTTTTCTGTCAATTGAAAGGAATTCGTATTACGTAAAAGAATCGATTTTTTTTGGTGTGATTGTGTTTGTGTTACTTTATAGCTGCAATTGACGCAAAACTTCAAGATATTATTCACAAAACTATTAAGGTTGTTTGTTTTTGTTGTGAGAAAAATGTTTTACCAATAGAATTAAATTAATAAATAAAAGATATTAGCCAGCTTATACGGTGCCAATTTGTTGGTGCATTTTATTTGTTTGAACTTCTATTTGCACATATATTTTTAAAGAAAATTGTTATTTAAAAGTTTTCACTTGCACTGAAAGTTTTTAACACGTCTTTCACTCGCGAAAGCTATTTTTTTGTCAAATTTGTGTTTGATAAAGAATACCTGTATTGACTGAATATTTTGTTAAATTATGTAGAAGTCGTTGCAACTAAAAAATAAACAACTCGTCTTCCAAAAATTCCGCGACTTTCAATTCGACGTATTCGAAATGTCAAGTCTTCATAGTGTGTGTGCAAATCAGTGTGAAATCTGCTAAAAACGCAAGATTTGTTTTGACAGAAAAAAATCGATTTTGTTTAGAAAAAATTCGATTCTGTTTAGAAAAAATTCGATTTCTTTGTTGTAAGGAATTCGCCATAATGCTGAATTCCTTTTGACAAAAGAATCGATTCTGTTCAGAATTTTTTCTAAACAAAATCGATTCTTTTCTGTCAAAACAAGTCTTGCGTTTTTAGAAAGATTTCACATTGATTTGCACACACACTATGAAGACTTGACATATCTAATACGTCAAATTGGAAGTCGCGGAATTTTTTGAAGACTAGTTGTTTATTTTTTGGTTGCAACGAATTCTACATAATTCAACAATATATTCAGTCAATATAGCTATAAAAATAATTCATTATATTGAAAAACGATTAGCAAACAGACATTTGACAAAAAAAAAAATAGCTTTTGCGAGTGAAAGACGTGATAAAAACTTGCAGTGCAAGTGAAAACTTTTTAATAAAAATTTTCTTTAAAAATATATGTGCAAGTAGAAGTTCAAACAAATAAAATGCACCAACAAATTGTCCCCGTATAAGCTAGCTAATTTCTTTTGTTATTAAAATAGAATTATTATAGTTATTCATTTAATTCTATTGGTAAAATAGAATAGTTAATAGTTTTGTGAAAAATTTCTGCACGTTTTGCGTCAATTGCAGCTGTCAAGTAACACAATCACACAAAAAAAATCGATTCTTTTACGAAATACGAATTCCTTTCAATTGACAGAAAAAAATCGATTCTGCTTAGAAAAAATTCGATTATGTTTAGAAAAAATTCGAATTCTTTGTTGAAAGGAATTCGCCATAAGTGTACACGATTGGTAGATCTTACAATATTGTCAGATCTGTCAGTGAAAAACATGCTTACAATGTCTAACAACCGTGTACTCTTACAATTAATTGTCAGAAAAGTGTCTGACAATTAATTGTAAGATCATTGTCTGACAATTAATTGTAAGAAATCTTACAATCGTGTGTACGATAGCTGACAATCGTGTACTCTTACAATTAATTGTCAGAAAATGTATCTGATAATGAATTTTAAGACGACAAATTGTAAGGTATTTGATAATCGTGTACACACACAATTTATTGTCAGGCCTGACAATTTTTATCGTTGTTTGACGTTTCTGACAATGAAGAAATTGTGTGACTGTACTATTAGATTTTTAATGATTCACTGAACTAACTATTTAAATATTTTTTAAAACTAATCAACATCTGGTTATTTGTATATAATATTCTTTCCAGATGAACATCGATCTTCAAAAAAATGTACTACGTATAGGAACCACGGGCACAGAAACCCATTTCTTGCCTGAAAATGAACTACCGGATTGTGCTCGACTTTCGGGTGGCTCCGATGATATGAGTGTCGTAGAAGAATCTACGCGAAGTGCAGAAGATGATGCAATCCGCAAAGCAATAGAAGCCAGTAAGATGGACACAGGTACGTTACCTTAAACACATGCAGTTTATATAATTTTTAAAATAATCATCATCAGATTCACCGTCAACATCGCAATCTACTAAGTCGAAAAACGATGAAAAATTTACAGAAGCCGATGTCAATGACCTAGTGAAATTAGGTTTTAAACGTGAAGATGTTATAACTGAACTGCGCAAACAAAACGGCAACAAAACACAAGCTACTGCAGCGTTGATTGCAAAATCATTAAAATTTTAAGATAAATAAAATTGTACATCAATATTAGAATTAATAATTACAGCGAATTCATAAGAAAATCCACCAATAATATAAAGAAACGAAGCCTATCATCTGAAATCTACCTCAGGCTTGAGCATTTACAAAAATATGACACAAGATAACTTTATGATAACATGCCTTGAAGTGAAGTATAATCGAGTGTTAGACGAAAACCGAAAAATGGACTTTAATTACATTTATTTACACAATTTCTATTAAATTTATTTAAAAAAGCATCAACCAGTTTATACAAACAAATGTTATTCATTCTCACTTAGGGTTTTATTTATATCCTATCATCATGATTTCATAAATAGCAAGAAATCAATTTATTTGTTTTGTCTTAACTGAGATCATCAAATATTGTTTTTTTCGTATTCTATGGGAAGTTGACTGCTTGTATGTTAAAAAAAAAAACAATAAAATCATCTTTATTTAATACACTTTTTTTAGTGCTTCGGAATTTTAGGAAAAATAACATCCCTAATCCAGCCTACAAATGTTTGTGATATTAAATACTATTTTGACTATACAAATACTAGCGCCTAAGGTGCAACCACGCCATAGTTATTTCGATCGCCACTGTTACACCACCACATAACGAAGATAGCGTTACAGATTCAGTGACAAGCGTAATTATAGCCGTGTTTTTTTGCAAGCCGAGGAAATCGATCGAAAAAAACGACTTCCTGTCCTGCAATTTACATGTTAAATGTAACAACAACTAATCCCCTTCGGGCTTAGCTAAGCCCGGAGAATTCTCGGGGCTTAACTTAAGCACGGAGAAAAACTGTGTTACCGGCGTGAATTACATACTTGGAAACTCCATTTTGTTTCCATAATGGCGTCGCGGTTATCCCCGATGTCGTTTTTTTCAACCAAATCTCCCCGGGGTTGCAAATAAACACGGCTTATATTTATTATATTAAATATAATGCATAATGCAAAAACGATGCACACTAACCTTCTTCAAACATCAAGCATCCAATTATGCATAAGCTTCAAGTAAACCAGAATCAATTAAATTATTGATGCGTTGTTGCTACAGATTGCAATCCCGGGATTCTAATCCCGGTATAATCCCGGGATTACAAAAATATTTTATATTCAGAATATATTTTCGTTTTAATTTCTTTGTTTTTCAAATTAAAAACACCTTTCTTTGTATTTAGGCATGCAGAAAGTTTTCAGTTCTTCTACTTCTTCAGCTTGGCAAAAAAAAACTAGTTTTATGGTTGAATTATTTTTTAATTTAGAACAATAATCAATATTCTTCATAGCCCTATCACGAATTCCATCGTATTCGGAAACTTGTTACGAACCCCGAAAAAAAGCATCACAGAATCCATCGTAACGCAAAATCTCATACAAATTGCCATAACGAATGATAGTTTTTTTCGAGATTCGGTGAAATTCCGATTACGATGGAATTCGTGATAAGGCTAATTTTTACCCAAAATAATACTCCTTAAGGAATAAAAAATAAATATAGTTATTAAATAGGTAGGTACTCTTAAAAAATAACAAACAAGTGGACTTTTTTTTAAAGAAAAATATTAGATTTTTCTTGTGAGATATTTAGTTTTATTTATTTAACAAACATATTTAACTCCGAATCAGCAAAGTTTTCAAAACAAACAAAAACACTATTCTTCACATTTTTTCGGGCCTTTGAAAGAAAAAGATTCATAAAAACTCTTTAAAACAATAAAAAAAATAAAAAAGCAATAGCTTTTTACAAAATAACATTTAACTGAAATCCTATTAATGGGTGCATACGTGCTACCTACCCATTGAAAACAAAAAAATATAACAGAAAACCAGAGAGTACATACCTACTTTCTGTAACTCTCGCATCGATAAAATTGTTCGAGAAACGTTGAAAAATGAAACAAAACTCAATATTTGTTTAAATTTTTATCGTTTCTCGACTAATTTTATATATGTACATACATATGTGAGAGTTCCAGAACGTAGGCACTGTTTGAACTACAAATGCTGGTTAGTTGTCGCTGTAAGAAAGTAAAAATACCAGCAGGAAGAAAAATGATATGCAAATATTTAAGCCTCCAATCCCATAAATCCCGGGATTCCAGTATTATAATCCCGGAGTTCTTGGTATACAAAAGAGAGCCGGAATTCGGGATCCCGGGGTTTCAATCTCAAACGCTAGTTGTTGCTGATGCATTGCATCAGAATGAGCTGCGTTTTTGAATTTAACCTTAGTCAACCGAAAATTGTTTATCAATAACTCTTTGTGTATTATAATTAGACAAGGGACCTTTTTAACAAACTTTGAATAATTTCACTTTTACTTTGCAAATTTAGTTTCACCAAACGGAAATTGAAATGAAAAGTTTCTCTCATTGCAAAATACGTTTCATAAAACCCAAATTTGAAAAGTTCTTTTCAGCAAAGTGAAAAGTCTTGTTAGTTTGCAAAGTATTTGTTCTTTTCGTTTCACCAAACAAATAAACTTTGCAAATTATATGTAGAATTTGGAAAAGTTTTTCAGCAAAGCCTAGTACTCAGATCGAGTGGAAACGAAATTTCCATATAACACTGATGGTTAGTTCACAGCGGTGTGATTCCCAACGAGAAGTGAGTAGCCAAATCTGAAAGCGGAATATGAACCGGTTCGTATTCAATTTCATTCAAAGTGAGTATTAAAAATTACAAAATGAGTATCGAAAATACACGTGGAGAATTTAATATGTTTTCATAATCATCATTCGCGTGTATTTTGAAGCAGTTTTATTTTTCATTTCACAAAGAGGTGAGTACTAGGCTTAATATGCAAAGACAAATTTTCATTTGCAAACAAGCGTTTGCTGTGAAAAGTTGTCGAAAAAATAATTAAAAAATTAACCGTTTTGATGAATTTTTTGAAAACGGAGAAATAAATAATAGTGGACAAGAAGCATTGACGTATTATACCTATATGGACTTCTAGTTACTTGTCAATTCCATATACCACGGCTGTTCTAATTTCCATTCGAATTCTATATCCTCACGTTTTCGAATTTTCGCTGTTCCGAATTCCGTATTCGAAAACGTTTTGCGGATTCGGCAATCAACAAAATGTTTTGTTGATCAAGTTGGTAAAACATAATAGTAAATCCGACTGGAAATCAGAACAATCGTTTTCAATCTGCACGGATTCAATTTTCGTTTCCGTTTTCAAACTCGACCGATTATCAGAACAGCCGTATACATTTCTTTCGCAGAAAAATATTCCAAGAAATCGCAGCGCTCTTGAGACCGAGCGGCCAGATTCGTTACAAATAGTTGTTAAACGCTAAAAAAAAGATGTTAAATATTTAAAAATATTTCATTTTACTAAATTTTTGTTACAATCAGAAATAATAATATTATTTACGCAAATTTTGTCTAATAAACTCAATCGAAAACAATCAAATTATTTTGACAATATTCGTGTTTTCTTGGGAAAGCTGTTCACAGTTCAGTAGCATTTTTAACGAGTTACAAATACAACTCCACAGTAGGTCCCCTTTGACACGAGGAAACAAGTTTCTGGAGATTTTTTTGACGTTTTCTTTTAATTTCCTTAAAAATCTCCTGTACCTTTCACACGAAGAAACAAAATCGTGGAAACTTTCTGTATTTTCCTTTTAAAATAGCTTGGTTAAACACACTCTACTGTGTGTGTGAAGAGGAATGTCAAAAAAATCTCCTAGAATCGTTGACCGGGGAGATTTCATTTTCCTCTCTTACTTCTTGCCCTTCTCACCAACAAACTGATTGTTGCTGGCAACTCAGTTTCCTCGTGTGAAAGGGGACTAGTATTACTGACAGTAAAAGCAGAAGTAGCATCCGTTTTTCGAGAACCTATCGAATGGAATTTTCCATTTTATGTAACTAAAATTAATTTTTGGTTCAAGTTATTTTTCGTTTTACTTTTCATTTGTAGCAAACTATCTTTTATTTGTGTTTTTTTTCTTATTCTGACAGCACTGTCCGATAGTACAACATGTGGAACATAAAAACCAGGCTACTGCGGATGTTTTTTTTTTTGTAAATTTCTTAATCTACCTAGTGTAAAAAAACAGACAACAGTTACATGAATAATAAATCAACGTAATAGGGCCCATACACCACCCATGCCTGCATGCGCAAATACAAGAATGCACAGTCACGCTTCAGCCATACACTACTCATGCAAACTGTACAATAATTAGTCGTGTTTTCATCGCTGAGTAGACAAATTCTTAAGAGATTGGTATACAACACAGTTGTCCCTATGATCCGTATCGTTTTATTTTCATGAGATGATCGATATGGATCATTGGCGATAGTAAAATGCGGCTTTCATGCATCACATACATGATAGCAGTGAATAATTAATTAGAAGTGATCAACAATATCAATATACTTCGATTCCAAGTGCCCAAAGGCGATGGATCCTATCAAGATCGCGCTCGAAAGACGGGTGTATGTCTCTTGATGAATTAAGGAATTTTTTTTACGAAAAACTGAATTGAATACCCTTTTGAATATTTGTTGAGTTTGTGGGCGTAGTTATTGTTTGACTTTTTGCCCCAAAACTGCTGTCAAATAGCACACAATCATAAAAATCGATTTAAAATGGTTGAAAGGAATTCGACATTACTTTATTTCTTTAAACGTGTAAACTTGCAAATTTTTAAGTTTTACATACATTTGTATGGCCCAATTAAGATGTTTTTAATAAATATCCTTTGCGGTGGTGATTTTTCTTGTGACGATTTTAAGAGAATTGGGTCCGGCTATAGAAATCAGGAAAACGCATCAAGAAACAATTTATTTTTGGTAATTGAATGTGTTAACTAACAATCTGAAAAATAAAAATGATATGAATCTATGATGAAAAACAAATTTCCTTGAGGAAAATATTTTTTCTTAAAAATGCATTTATTAATTTTCCTGATGCAAATAAGTTTTCCGTACAGAATATTTTTTGCGAAAAAAATCACTCCCACACAAAATACATACATAGTTTCTTTTTCTTAAGGATTTGTATGCGTTATTTTTTTATTTTGTATGCTTTTCCTTATTGTTCGAGCGTGATTTAAAGGTATGTGCAATTAGAAGGAAGCCAAAAGATAAACGAAGATTAAAAATCGCTCGCGTGCAAAAACAGTCTAATATCGTAGTCGTATGTAGACGCAGGATTATCAATTTGTAATAAAATATTGAACAAACAAACCTTTTTTCCAGTCACATTATCGTATTTTCCAAGTCAACAAAAAATTCTTGGAATGACATTTCTATATTTTTCGTATGATAAAAAATATTTTTCAAGTGTGTTGTTCATCTTCATTAACAAAATAAAGTATTTGAAAAAATAAAAATCAAATAAAACTCCTCAACTTCAATTTAATAAGGTAATTTTGTCTTTTAATTCGATTGAGAAAAACGCTATTTTTGTATTTAAATTTTGTATGAAAAGCCGCTGCACAAAGAAAGCCAAAATATGTCATCTTCATCTGAAGAAGACTCGGATGCTTCCGAATCTACAGCCTCTGAACAATTTGAGTCGGTTCCAGATGAGGAATCTGTGCAAGATGAACCGCCACCAAAAAAGGTCAAAACTGAATGGTCTAAGAGCTATTCTAGCACTGCCTTTAAAATGATGGCCAACATGGGTTACAAAACAAATAAGGGTCTTGGTAAACTTGGGCAGGGACGTTTAGAACCTGTGGAAGCCGCCAGGCAAGACGGTCGGCGTGGTCTTGGCTTGAAGCTTGAAAAGATATCGAGCGCTGCCGAACAGTGGCGCGAAAACTTAGAGGAAATACGAATCCCAGAGAGGATCGACTGGATTCAAAACCATTCGAATGACTTAGACTCGTTGACAATGGAAGATCTTTCAGATTGGGTGCGTCAGGCACCAAAAAAAGAAATTATAGATGACGAAACAAACTTCTGTGAACCAGAAATCCTCCGTAATGTCTTGAGTTCGAAGAGTGCATTTGACGAACTCGATGGAAACGACATGAGGAGAGCTCGCACGCGCTCTAACCCTTTTGAAACTATAAGGGGTTCCATTTTCCAAAACCGAGCCGCAGTGAAAATGGCAAACATAGACTCATTGTGTGACTTTATGTTTACAGATCCAAAAGACAAGAACGGCATATCTTTGGTTAAGGATAATGACTTGCTGTACTTTGCCGATGTATGCGCCGGTGAGTAAAAATCAGAATATCTAGTTTGAATAGAGTGTTAAAGTTCTGTTCGTAGGTCCTGGAGGGTTCACCGAGTTTATCCTTTACAAAAAAGGATGGCAAGCCAAGGGCTTCGGCTTTACTTTGCGTGGTCAGAATGATTTCAAATTGGACAATTTTTTCGCAGCATCACCGGAGACTTTTGACCCTTTTTATGGCACAGCCGGTGACGGAGACGTCTTTAATCCCGCCAACCAAACTTCTTTTGCTGAGTACGTTCTTAAAGACACCGAGCAAGCTGGAGTTCATTTCGTTATGGCAGACGGAGGGTTTTCCGTCGATGGCAAGGAAAATATCCAGGAAATTCTATCTAAACAGTTGTACATGTGTCAGTGTCTAGTAGCTCTAAGCATTCTTCGCGACAAAGGTCACTTCGTTTGTAAGCTTTTCGATCTTTTTACACCTTTCAGTGTGGGTCTTGTGTATCTTATGTACAAGTGCTTCGAAGAGATTAGCATTTGCAAACCAAACACTAGTCGTCCAGCGAACTCAGAGCGCTATCTTATCTGTAAATGGAAAAAATCAAACACAGAAACAGTACGGCGCCATCTCTCGCAAATAAATCAGGAAATGTGGGACAATCCGCAATCGGAGACGGATGTTAGGGAACTGGTATCTCTCGATGTTCTCTTTCGTGACAAAGAATTCATTGAGTATGTTACTGAGAGCAATAACCGCCTTGGCCACAACCAGATCGTAGGACTTATCAAAATTGCAGCATACTGCAACAACCCGGACTTAAAGGAGCCACGCCAAGCGGAGTACCGTAGCAAGTGCTTGGAGCTCTGGGGCTTGCCCGATAAAATGCGACAAGCCCCAGAAATGAAGAGCCCAGATGCCTTGTTGGCGGAACTACTCAGTGCATGGAATGGCGATAAGAGCTTTATGTCAGTCCCTGCCGATAGGTTGGACAGCAAAGATAAACTGTGCCAAAAAATCATAAACGTCCCGGATTGGTACTTTGTGCCTTTATCACGCAGCGAGGATAATGCCCGTGATACTGCGACGTTTTTTTTAAGTCGCGGACGTGGTATTATCCTGAAGTGGTCTGCGACGGGCCGCTGGGAGCAGTGTGATTGTGTTCTGGAGATGTCTCCGAAAACTTTAATATATGGAGAGATAGTGCAAGAGCAGATCGGCGAAGGTAGTAAAGGTATAATGATGCGGGCATTACACATCATCGATGGTGTTTGTCTGGGTGGCATAAATATTGCTCGAATGCCCTTAAAAGAGCGCCTAAAGTTGTGTGACAAGTTCGCGCGTAGTCTCAATAAACCCAACAAAAAGTCAACAAGTGCAGATGGTAACCACGTCCAAATGACACCAATTCGCTGCAAGAAACTTATTCCACTGCGTGATTTCAACAATTTCTTCCAACAAATGCGTCCGTACAAGATGAAAAACAATAGCAACGAACGTTTGGGCATTCGAATACGAACCGGCGACGACACTGCCGAACGGTTTTACGTTGTCGGTGGCATGATGTTCCTGAATGAATTGATGCATCAGTTTGTGACCGCCATCTCAAGCAGACACAACACCGTGTACTATTACAACGTAGAGACCAAGGAATCGTTTTTCCTCAACCGTCTGCCAAGAGATATAAATGTTTTCAGTTCTTTCAAGAATTGTTTCATCCGTCGTCAGTTATGGAAGTGGACAAATGTGTATCAAGTGCACGAGGTTATGCCCAGAGAAATGCGTGAACAAGGCACTCTCTTCCGTATGGACTTTTGTGAATTCCTGCAGGAGCGCTTGAGGCACTAAAGATGAAGACTAGATTTGGGAAGTGCAGAATTCTAGCTTGTAGGTAGTTTTTCTTCTATTAATAAAATTATGTTGCTAGAACATAAAAGGGATGGTTGTTTAACTTAAATGTTTAATAAGGTTGTTCAGGACCAATTCCTATCCTGACTGATGAAACTCAACCATCGATATTGGTTACGTTTGGTTTTTCCATGTGTTTTTTTTTCAAAAGAAGTACCGTGTAGTTATGTCTAATTTATTCCAATTGTTCATTGTCAAATTGTATTTGTTTATTTTTGATCATTAAACGGAATACAAGATGTATTATAGAGTAAATTGAGGAGAACAATGATGGGCAATTATTTTCATATGAAAAAACAACTTTTCCAAACAGATGCTTTTGAATATTAAAGGGAATATTAACTCGCCCGGGGTTACTTTCGGTCAGAAAATTTCACAAAAATCAACTATAGCTTCAGTGCTTACATTACACAAGTCAACAAAAAAAAAATATGTTTTTTTTAAGTCTGTTAATGAATATTTTCTGATGGTATATATCTTTAAGTAACCAAAAAATATTCCAAATAAAGTTTGCTTTTGTACATTACACTACACAATGTTGTTTGAGGAACAACGGTTTTTAATATGCCAGAGGGGGTGAGGTGACAGTCACTTGATGTGCGCCCGCGCTTTTAAAGGAACATTTTGTGTGGTCTAAAAATGTGTTCCAATACTGTAAAAGTGACGTTCACCCTTTTTACATGCGAAAATAGGTACTATATGGCAAGTTCTGAATTCGTACAAAAAATCGAACTCGAGATTTTGATCAAACTTGACATTACGATGATAGCGAAGACGAAAAAAGTGGGTCTCCGTAAACGTCCGTCTGTCTGTCTGTCTGTTTGACTACAGCCTAAACGGATGGGTCGATTTTCTTTAAACTTGGTGCCTAGAGTTTTTTGGACATTCCCCCCACCCGTTTTTTTTCTCTTTTTTTTAGGACCAAAACTAACAGCAGCTGTCATACAAAATTTCTTGGCCAAAAAGACAAAACTTATTTTTCTCAAAACAAGCGCTACCGATTTTTTTTTTAAGAACTCAATAAATGCAAATAGTTATAAGTTGCCGTTTAATAGAAAAAATTGTTCCGAAAAATGGTTATTAATGGTACCTCCCAAAGAACCATTTTTTGATTTTCGCTTTTCTCGAAAACGGTTAAACTAATTCTGATTAATTTTTTTACGAAGAATTATTGACACATTCTAAGTAATATTGTGTACCAACATTTTCAAAAAAACTATTTTTTGGATTTTTAAAAAAAGTTTGAAATATTTTTTTTTTGAAAACTCGATATTTCAAAAACAACTCTGACGATTTTTATTAAAGTCGGTAAATAGCAGTTTTTTAACTTTATCTAGAAGATTTTTGACAAAAAATTGTTCTCTAACCCAAAAATAAAGGTGCCCCCCATACAAATGTTTAAAAACCGTTAAGAAAAATATTTTTTTCTCTCAAAAACGACTCCTACGATTTTGATAATTTTTTTTTTTGTGTGTTGAAATTAGTGCGAACTACCATTTAAATTTTATATTTTAGGTCCATTAACAGTACCTGTCATAGAACGGTTTCTTTGATTTTTGACTATCTCAATATCTGATCAACCGAATAATACTAGATTTTTTGTAAAGAAGCTTTGTAATAAATGTTTATAAAAGTGCGTGTCAAAATTTTCAAAAAAATTCAAAATTTTTTTTTGAAAATTCGATATTTCGAAAACTGGTAGCAGATTTGTTTGTGAAATTCAATTTTTAACTCAACATTAATAAATACTTAAAATTGGCGTACCTTTTTTTTCTCAAAAATGTTAACGAAATTTTATATATAAAAAATTAATTATTTTTAAAACCGCTCCTACGATTTTCAAAATTTTGTTGTTGTTGATTTGATGATAGCGAAGACGAAAAAAGTGGGTCTCCGTAAACGTCCGTCTGTCTGTCTGTCTGTTTGACTACAGCCTAAACGGATGGGTCGATTTTCTTTAAACTTGGTGCCTAGAGTTTTTTGGACATTCCCCCCACCCGTTTTTTTTCTCTTTTTTTTAGGACCAAAACTAACAGCAGCTGTCATACAAAATTTCTTGGCCAAAAAGACAAAACTTATTTTTCTCAAAACAAGCGCTACCGATTTTTTTTTTAAGAACTCAATAAATGCAAATAGTTATAAGTTGCCGTTTAATAGAAAAAATTGTTCCGAAAAATGGTTATTAATGGTACCTCCCAAAGAACCATTTTTTGATTTTCGCTTTTCTCGAAAACGGTTAAACTAATTCTGATTAATTTTTTTACGAAGAATTATTGACACATTCTAAGTAATATTGTGTACCAACATTTTCAAAAAAACTATTTTTTGGATTTTTAAAAAAAGTTTGAAATATTTTTTTTTTGAAAACTCGATATTTCAAAAACAACTCTGACGATTTTTATTAAAGTCGGTAAATAGCAGTTTTTTAACTTTATCTAGAAGATTTTTGACAAAAAATTGTTCTCTAACCCAAAAATAAAGGTGCCCCCCATACAAATGTTTAAAAACCGTTAAGAAAAATATTTTTTTCTCTCAAAAACGACTCCTACGATTTTGATAATTTTTTTTTTTGTGTGTTGAAATTAGTGCGAACTACCATTTAAATTTTATATTTTAGGTCCATTAACAGTACCTGTCATAGAACGGTTTCTTTGATTTTTGACTATCTCAATATCTGATCAACCGAATAATACTAGATTTTTTGTAAAGAAGCTTTGTAATAAATGTTTATAAAAGTGCGTGTCAAAATTTTCAAAAAAATTCAAAATTTTTTTTTGAAAATTCGATATTTCGAAAACTGGTAGCAGATTTGTTTGTGAAATTCAATTTTTAACTCAACATTAATAAATACTTAAAATTGGCGTACCTTTTTTTTTCTCAAAAATGTTAACGAAATTTTATATATAAAAAATTAATTATTTTTAAAACCGCTCCTACGATTTTCAAAATTTTGTTCTCATAAATTAAGATTTATATAAGAAATCAGATGGTGTACATCGCGTTGGGTTAAAACAGATTTAAAGTATTTTAATCAATTTCTTTCTGATTTTGTTGATTGAATTTACCAGTTTAAATAATATAATTTCCTTTTATGAATATTGCATGTGTGCAACACTGGACCATATTGTTAATTTTTGTATACTCACTTAAACCACCTGCAACTAAACCAAATGGATAAAATAAAGACTCCTATAGCTAATTTTTTTCAGCTATAGAACCATAATGTGATCGCACATAAGACCAAGTTCGTGTGACCCAGTCGTGCATATTTTTTTCTACATTTTTGGCGAATTCAATAAAATATGGGCACCTCTCAAACTCTTGGGTCGCAGAATGTCCCTTACAGTATTAACACATGCTCACTTAGATAAATATAAAGATAACTTTGGCGAACATTCAGAAGAGCAAGGGGAACACTCACCAATGTGTGATGCACTTTGAACAACGTCATCAAGAACAATATAATTTATTTATTTAATCCGTTAAAGTGCTAACGTAAGAAAACTTAAAATTAAATAATATATACTTACAAATATGGATTTGACTACAATGATGTATTAAAAAAGTTTTCTTTAAATTTACTACATTTTAAATTGTCATTAATTGAAGAAATTTAAAAATTATACTTATTGAAAACTGAAATCAATTGATTTAAGGGACTGATCAGCAGAGTTGTAAAGACTGCAGTCTTTTCAGTACTGCAGTTAATTGAATAAAAAGACTTACTTCCTTAAGTCTTTTAACTTGCCAAAAGAATTTAACTGTAATACAATAGTCAGCAGTCAGTACTAACATTCCGACTGTGAAGTTAAAAAAAAGTTAATTAACTTTAAGTTAATTAACTGCAGTACTTTTGACTTGATTTTAGTCTTTTAGTCAGTTGAAAGTCATTTGTACTGCGATGGTTCAACTTTTAGTCAGTAAGTCTTTTAACTGCAGTTAATTAACTGTAAGTCCTTAAATTTTGTTTTTTGTTTTTTATCAAAAATAGTTCGCACTTGTACATCACGCCGCACGCATATAATGCCAAATAAATAATGCAAACATTTTAATTTATTTTCATTTTATTCTGTTGTGTTATAAGTATAAATCAATAGTATTTTAGTTGAAAGACTTACAGCTCATTGACTGCAGTTAAAAGACTTACTGACTAAAAGATGAACCATCGCAGTACAAATGACTTTCAACTGACTAAAAGACTAAAATCAAGTCAAAAGTACTGCAGTTAATTAACTTAAAGTTAATTAACTTTTTTTTTAACTGCACAGTCCGAATGTTAGTACTGACTGCTGACTGTTTGCTTTGCAGTTAAAGTACTTACTCACAGTATTAACTTGCATTCAAAAGTTAAGTTAATTAACTGGGACTGTATTAACTGCAGTACTGAAAAGACTGCAGTCTTTACAACTCTGCTGATCAGTCCATTGTTTGTTCGGCTAAATATATGATATAGAGAACGTTCTTTTCTCAAGCTAGCTTGACTAAAACTACAATTCAGGCGACACAGAGCTGGTGGAGGTATTATTGATCCGTTGACTAATTTATAATATAACATAGTTGTAGAAACTGCCTATGCTTCGAGAGTAAAGTAAGATTTATTAAAATTAGTCTATTGTGTGTCTTTGTGGCCAAGGAAGAAACGAAGACAGAATCGTAAGAATCTTCTTTGGATTCCCTCAAGTCTGTTAAAATAAGAACTGAATAGAATGGCGCCCAGACTACACAGCCATTTTCGAATACTGGTCTGACAAAAGATATGTAGAGAAGCTTAAGACCGTAAGGATCCTGGAAGTCATTGGAGAATCTTTTTATAAATCCCAAAGTTTTATTAGCTTTTTTAATAATATAATTAAAGTGATCAATAAATGTTATTTTAGAATCTAGAATATTCCCTAGGTCGGAAAAAACGGACACTATGCACAATAAAAAAGAATCTAACATATAGTTGTAAGTTAATACATTTTTTTTTGTGCGTAAAAAACATTGTTTTACACTTGTCAATATTTAACAAAAGACGGTTTGTATTGCACCATTCCCTGAACCTATATAGCTTCGTTCGTTGAACTTTAGCCAGTGTTGTACCAGGTTTTCTCGACAACCCCAAGAATTGTCAACAAACCTGGGTCTTTCGGTTCTCAAAAAACGCTCAAGGGTTGTTGTTCTGTGCTTAGATAAATAAAACTTATAATTTGTTTCAAATATGTCTTAAAAATGAATAAAAACAACTTCTACCGTTTCCATTTTATATTGCTATTTATAAGCATTAAATTAAATTTGTATATTCTTTAGATTTGTTTTCCAAAAATAAACAATAACCTGCAGCACGTAAATCCACAACAAAACATATGCATAACAACTCATGTCACTTTGGCAGTTTTTGCTTTACCTCAACTCGCCACAGCAAAATACATAGTTCTATTTCAGGGCGAGTTCAGGGCGACCCCAGGGGCTCAATTACGCTTGCGGAATTGGGCCCCAGGTCTCAAAAAACACAGAATTTCTTCACCAGGGTGACTTCAGGTTTTTCAAAAAAACGCTTTGGGTTGACCCCAGGGTGACTTCAGGCCTCAACGAACAAACCTAATGTCTTCTTGAAGTTGCTCACAGTCGCTGATGGAGGCTATTCTCTTAAACACTTTGATGTCATCGGCATAGATAAGCACATATGAATTTATTATAATTGATGTCAAGTCATTGATATATAAAATAAATAGTAATGGGCATAAATGACTGCGTTGTGGACGTGACCAAAAATTGATCAGAATTAAGAAAAGTTACACCCTAACTCCTGTTTTCTAAATAAGATAATATCCAGACTAGAAAGCTTTTATTGAACCCTAAGCCATTTAGTTTATTGATAAGAGTTTTGTGACAAAGCTTATCAAAGCCTTTGCTAAAATCAGTAAATACACAATCTACCTGTTTTTGATCTTCAAAGGAATCGATACAAAAAGAGGCAAAGTCAAACAGATTTAAGACAGTCGACTTCTTTTGGACAAAACCATGTTGGCTATCACAAATAATAAATTTACAGTTAAAAAATAAGACGTTAATCTGTAACGTGGACTCAAAAAATTTGGGAATTACAGACAATTTATCAATAGGACTATAGTTAGTTATGTCGTTTTTTGACCCTTTTTTATGGACAGGTATTATGAAAGTACTTTTCCACACAGAAGGAAACATTGATGAATTTAAAGATTCATTATATATTTAGAACATATAGGGGATAGGATAAATAAGAAACACATTTCTTTGATATACTCAGCCCAGCCTTATTGTGAGTTTCACCCGACAAATATTTCACCTTAAAATTTTTTGTTCGCCCGGAATTTCAAAAGCTATTGTGAGTTTCGCCCGAACGAAATTTTGTTCGCCTCAAAAAAAAAAGAGAAAATGGCATTACATTCCCCCGAAATGAATGTTCACAATAAGGGGAATTTTTCGATCATGAAATTTCGGGTGAAACTCACAATAAGGCTGACTAGGTGGTACGCCATCAGGACCAGGGCTAAAAGAATCGTCGAGTTTCAAAATATTTTCAACAATAGATTCTTCACAAATAGAAAAGTTAATTGTGCTTAGGTGTGAAAAAATAGGGAGGGAAGATGAAAAATCTGAAGGTTCGTGAGAACCAGACTCTACAAATGCATCTTTAAAAAAATTTGCAAACATATTACATATTTCTCCAGAATCATGACTGGCTCGTTACGTTATTGAAAGACATAGAGTTGGGGTAGCCGTCAATTTTTCTTTTACTACCCACGAAATTCCAAAAAAATTTAGGCTTCAGTGTAAGATCATTTTCGATTTCTAAAATGTAATATTAGAGTCAGAACACATAAACTTCAGTTCGGAGTAAGCTATATAATCTTCATCAGCTCTGAATTTGAAATATTTCAACCATGCTTTGCTTTAAACCTCAGTGTTAAACCATGTTAAATTTTTAGATCTACTGCAAGATTTACTTAGAGCAGTTGTTTCATACAAACATTTAATAAGGATATCATAAAATTTTAAACACATTTCGTTAATATTACAATAAAAAAATAATGAAAACATGATGTGTACCTATATGACTATACATTTGGAGGCTAATACTAGAAAGTTTTTACTTAGACAGCAGAAAGATCAAAAATATTAATTTTTAAAGCTTTGTGTTTTTTTTTATTTAAGTATCTATGTTTATTTTTATTGTCTTTTGAAAATAAAAGTAATGAAAATAAATAAATCAAAGTTCTTCTAAAGGGTCCGCCAAATAACTTCTTTTTTTTTAAAATGGCGCAAAACATCGAGTGTAGCTTCGGCTGTGTGGCACGTAGCGCCGTCCTGTTGAAACCAAATGTTGCCATTATCCTCCTCTTCAATTTTTGTGAACAAAAATTCGTTCAACATGGCCCGATAACGATCGCCATTGACTGTAACGGCCACTCCTTGCTCATTTTCGACAAATGGCCCAATTATACCTCTGGACCAAAATCCGAACCAAACATTGACTCGTTTTGGGTGTATCGGCTTTTCAATGTATGCGTGCGGATTTTCTGTGCCCCAAATGCGACAATTTTGCTTGTTTACTACCCGCCAAGATCAAAATGAGCTTCATCTGAAAAGATGGTTTTTTTGGAAAAATTGGCATCTTCTCTGAGTCGAGCAGGGCCACTTAGCGAAGCCTATACACAACCATATTCGTTCAGCGGAAGGATGAAACTAATTATCTGTCAAATCAGACATGAGCTTAGTGTTACCATTCACGAAATAAGCACTAGTTGAAAAAAACGTTACATGGCGGACCCTTTATATACCGTTGAGATTAAAAAGTAACACTTGCCTTATCTAAATCTAGTTAACTTAGAGTTTTGTTTTGTTATCAAAAAATTTTCATCTTCGAATTATTATTTCATTCCTTTCTTAAGCTTTTGTTCAATAAACATTATAATTTGTTATCTAACTGAGAAGCTGATTTTATTTCGAACCAAGAACTTTCAACAGGTTATGGACCCAGGAACACTATTACTTAATCAATAAATCAGTGTAAAATACAGATAAGGCAAAATTAAGTTTTCTTTCCAGCCACGAGCAAAAGAGAAAAATGGAAACCGAAATTGCACGAGTAACTAAACTGAAGGGAACAGATAACTGGTCGATATGCAAATTCCAGGTGCGCATTGCACTCCTATCGAATGGTTCATGGAACGTAGTGAATGGCACAACTGAATGTCCTGCAGAAAATAAGACGAACGATGCTGCAAGAGCATCATGGACAGCATCAAAGTATAAAGCGAGAAACAGATTGGCACAGCAACTTCAACAGCAGCTTTGGCAGCAACGAAAACTTTTACATCAAAAGTCATGTAAAATAGATTACCAACGTGAACAGCGCTTTTGACAGCATAAAAACATATATAAAATTTGTCACATTTCATTTTTTAGTGTTGATAAACCTGAAAAACTTCGCTTTAAAGTTGGCATCATTTGCACAGCGACATCGAATTTAGGGTTTAGGTCTAACGTTGATGTCGATGTTGCTGTGTTAATGTATTCAAAGCCATTTAAAACCACTAGCTCTAAAATGAGTGATGCGGTTGTCAAAATTGCTGTTGAAGTTGCTGTGCCAATCTGTTCCTCGCATAATGTAGCACAGAGAGTCATAGCGACATCTGTGGAGGAGAAACCATTACTACATATCATCAACTGCGTATCATCGAAGGCGATGTGGGATAAGTTGTCTTCCGTATATGAACTAAAATCGGAAACTAGTATCCACATGGTCTTGCAACAATGCCAAAAGAATCGCGATGTGGATATTGCCACGCATGTAGCCAGACTTGAAGATCTTGTTCATCGTTTACAAACTCTAGGGGAGAAAAGCCCGGATCAAATTTTATAAGTGCGTGGGAGTCAACAAGTTCTACGGAACGAACGCTCACGAATTTAGTCGCTCGAATCACGGTAGAAGAAACCAGAATTACCATGAATGATAATACCACAAACACAGCTTTTTCAGCTGGAAAGCATCCTGGAAGAGTACATAGCAAGATATCGGATAAACCAGGTACATGCCATTTCTGTCACAAGCCAGGACACTGGATTAGGGATTGCAGCAAGCGTAAAGCTACAAACTTGAAACGCTCAACAGAGAAAGGTGATGCTTTTGTAGGATAGGCTTTATCCGTAGCACAAGATACAAATTCCATCAGCGACGAATGGTACTTGGACTCAGGCGCAACCGATCACATGTCACATCGAAGAGAATGGTTTACGACATTCAAGACGTTTGAAGAGCCCAAATCAGTTCGAATAGGGGATGGGAACAATATCCCTGCAGTTGGTGCAAATGAAATCCATATATAAGCATTCAATGGAAAAGATTGGAAACCCAAACACCTGACTGACGTTCTGTTCGTTCCGGACATCAACTATAATCTTTTCTCTCTTCGTTCTGCACTGGACAAAGGAATAACACATTAATCGAATAACAAAGTGTGTAAGCTAATCAAGAACGGTAATGTTGTTGCAGTGGGAGAACGGCTAAACAAGCTTTTCAAAATGAAATTCAGGGTCATTAAAAATGAAGAAACAACAGCAAACGTTGCCAGGTGCTGCTCGCTCCTTGACTGGCATAAACAAATGGCTCATCAGAACATAAGTCACGTTGAGAAGATACTAAAAGGATCAGAAATTGTTTTTGCGGACTTCGAGAAGTTTTGCTGCGAAGATTGCCTCAAAGGAAAAATGCACAGACTTCCATTTTCAAAAAGCATTTCAAAATCTGAACGACTAGGCGAGTTAGTACATGCCGATTTATGTGGACCAATGCAAGAAAATTCTCTGGGAGGGGTAAGATATGTTTTACTATTAAAAGATGACTTCAGTCATTGGAGAAGCGTCTATTTCATTCAAAAAAAAAATCCGAAACCACTCGTTGTCTGGAAGATTTTTTTAAGAAAACATCTAAACACTTAGACAATGGAGTGAAAATTCTCAGAACAGACAATGGGCTAGAGTTTGTCAATAGAGAAGTCAGTGAACTCACTCATCGGTATGAAATAATTCACCAAAAGGTTGTTCCATATACTCCGGAACAGAACGGTGCAATTGAACGTGACAACCAAACTATTGTTGAACTCGCAAGAACATCGCTTCAGGCAAGCGGAATCCCGATTAAAATGAGGACTGAAGCAACAAATTATGCAACTTACACCCTAAACGGCACACGAACTAGCAATAGAACTTTGGCTTGGCAGAAAATTTTGTCTTGACAGTTTAAAAATCTTTGGCAAGGAAGTCTATGTGCACATCCCAACAGAAAAAAGACGGAAATGGGATTCAAAAGCTAAACAAGGCTATTTTGTTGGCCATGACGAAAATACTTAAGGCTACCGTATTTGGATTCCATCGAAAAGTGAGGTTAAAATATATAGAGACATTGTATTTACCGGTCCGATGTATACAAATTATTCAAAGACAGTAAGATCAACAACACCAGACGAAGTGGTTTTTTATTCACCAGAAAACAACAAAGAGAGACAGCTAAACCAAGATCAAGCACCACATTCTTCAAATAGGGTTCCAAAAGTCAACAATGATCAAAGTGATAGTCAACAACCTCAACAGATTCTCGATTCGAAACAAATTTGTTAAGAGTGCAGAATGCAGTAAAAGCAACAAACTCAGAAACCGGGCTCCTATCAAGCCACCCGACAGGTACGCTGATGCAAATATTGCAGACCAAAATGAACCAGAAACATTCGAAGAAGGTGTCAAATGTACTGAAGCACTCAAATGGAAAGAAAGCCGTGGACGATGAAATAGAATCTTTGAAAAAGAACGAGACTTGGACATTAGTCAATCAACCTGAAGGTCAACAAATTATAGATAATCGTTGGACTTTATAAACTCAAGCGAAAGAATGATGGCTGCGTATGGACCGATTTAAAGCTAGATTAGTAGCTAGAGGCTTTAAACAAACAGCAGGAATGGACTACTACGAGACATTCAGTCCTGTTACTAGATTTGATTCAATTCGCATTATTTTGTCCATTGCTGCATCACAGAATATGTTTCTTCGTCAGTTTGATGTGAAAACAGCCTTTCTTCATGGGGAAATCGAAGAAACAATTTATATGTAGCAACCAAAGGACTATGAAGATGGGTCCAACCAAGTTAGCAAACTAAAGAAAAGTCTGTGTGGTCTGAAACAGGCATCTAGATGTTGGAATATAAAATTAACTACACTACTCAACAGACTTGGGCTCCACCCAACTAGTGCAGATGCATGCGTTTTTACAAATGGACGAAAAGAAGATTCGATTTTATTAACAATCCACATCGACGATGGATTAAATGCGGCAACAAACCTGACGACGGCGGAAATGTTAATTTCAAAATTAAATGAAGAATTTGAGATAACATCAGGACAACTAAAAACATATTCAGGCTTACAAATAGAAGAATTGAGAGATGGACCTATTTTTATACATCAAGAGGTATACCTACGCAAAAATGATTCTCAAAAGATTCAGAATGGATGATGTTAATTTAGTTGCGATTCCAGCAGCTCCTCATCACCAAATGTGTGCAGATATCCATGAAAAGAATGACAAAGATGTATCAAATACACCTTATCGTCAAGTAATAGGCAAAGGCGATATTACACTGTCATATATATATGTCCCGCTATGACAACATGAGTTTAATTAAGTTAATCAAAAACCCGGAATTTTATCAGTGGAGCAAACACATAGATGTCCGCTACCACTTTATTCGGGACAAGTATTACAAAAAAGAATTTGTTTTGCACCATGTTTCCTAAAGAGATCAACAAGCGGATTTCTTAACTAAGCCATTTCCAAAATCGACATTTGAAAATCAAAGAAACATGATAAACATGAAGAAGAAGAATGAAGTTCAACTAGACAACAACAAAACAGCAAACCATTAGTTTTTTTAAGTCTTGGATTTTAGTATACTTTTAGTGGGAGTGTTGAGATTAAAAAGTAACACTTGCCTTATCTAAATCTAAAATTTTCATTCTCGAATTATTATTTCATTCCTTTCTAAGCTTTTGTTCAATAAACATTATTATTTGTTATCTAACTGAGAAGCTGATTTTATTTCGAACCAAGAACTTTCAACATATAAAGGGTTTTCAACAGGGACGATACAATTGGAATTACAAAAAAATATAGTTTTTCCTTAAAATTTGAAGAAATCAGAATCAGATACATACATATTGTACAGAACTCATACTCAAAATTCGTGTTGATTTGTGTTACCGACCATGAAAATAAAGAAAGCATAAATAATTTTCTATCGCAAACCATTTGCTGAATGTAACTGACATTTTATTGACCATCCTGACCTTTAAGATGGTATTATGGTTATTTCAACTTCCGCAAATGAGGTGATAAGATCCCGTAGCCCAAATACGTTGAAAAAAAATAACTCATCATATTAAATGTACCATTTGTTGCTTTTCCTCGAAATTGAATAGCTTCTTTATTAGGGTGTAAGTCCACCCAAAATGGTCATTTGTACGTTATATCGGCACTCGTTATTCTGGACTTTCTAAAGTGATAAGAATCTAGTGGGAAGAGATTCAACGTTTGAAAAAATACCAACAAATATTTTACCACTTCTTTCTCGGAACTATTCGAATTGATAACCTTGGTTGCACGCTTTTAAACAATTTTGGCAGAGCTGACGTCGCAATGTTTTTAGATTTAAACGTGTTATAAGCTTCCTTCTATGTGTGTCTGTAGATTTTAAACTAACTGAAATTTTAAACATAGCTGATAAGTGGATGACAACACATGTGTTTAAATTTTCAAGTCTCCAGATTAGAGAGCAACCCAGCAAACATTTTTCTGAAGGTTCAGATTTTCTTCACCAAAAATGATTCCAATAAAGTGAATTAATTGTGAATGTTCATTTAAGAGAAGGGATGATGAGTAAATACCTTCATTTAAATGAATCATAATGCAATCATATTTATGATTCAGAAAAGATAAAGAAATAATTTTATAGACTCTTATATACATTCATTTAAATTAAGTTTAAATGAAGATCATAAATCATTCACAAAAGCGATTCATATCGGTGTCCAAGTGCCCAGGTAAAAGAATTCAAATTGCATCATAAGTGAATTATTTTCCGGTCAGGTTCTTCAATTTTGTGATTTATTAATGATTCAATTTTGAATTAAAATGTTTGCTGGGAAGTTTGAAATCAATTTCACAGACAGACAACTAAAAAGTAGAAAAAAATTATTTAAATAAAAATAAAATGTTCAATACACCAAGTTCTTAAAACGGACTCTCCTAGCCCCATACATATCCAAAACATAAAACGTGGGGCGCATCCGATAGATAGTTAGCATAAGGAGAGCAGCATGCGTGCGCCCTATTTTTCGTGTGAAATGTATGGGGCCAGGCGAAATTACTTTATACTTTTTAGTCCTTTGATTTGAATTTTGTGGGACTTTGTTGAGAACACAAAGTCAAAAGTATGTTTTTAGTTTATTAATTAATTTCTGATTAAGGGTATTTAGTATTCTGCTTATTTTGTTGCCGAATAAATAAAAATAAATTTTGGTTTATTATTGTCGCATTAAATCAGAGAAATTTTAAACGTAAGAACCTCAAACAGAATAATTATTTTTTGTTATTGTTTACTAGAATTGTATACTTGGATACGTTTTATCGATTATTGACAACTTGAAATTTATTATAAGTAAACATTACCTACCTTAAACGCAATCCGGTTTTCTCTTTAACAAAAGAGTTAATCGAGTAGGCACCCGCCTTCGAATTTGGTCAGTCAATAAATTAGCAACAACATAGTCTGTCGGTAAAAATACTTAATAATTCTAATCAACATCTTGTAAGCAAAATAACTTGTTTTAAAGTAAACACAAGTCTCTGTTTAACAACAAAAGTGCAATAAATTTCTAAAATTAGTTTCTTTGTTATCGAAGACAATATTTTTGAAAATTTAGAAAAATCGCTATAAAAGAGCAAGCTATTAAAGAATACAGTATCACAAGTCATCTCTATATTGTAACAATCACCCAAAACAATTTAAAATCAATATGAAAGTAAGATTATTATAATTTATTTTATTTTTTAAGATTAACGTTTACATTTTATTATTTGATTTTTACCTACAGTTCTTCTTGTGCTTGGTCGTATTGGCCGTTGTAGCAGTACACGCAGATGAGTCAGAATTTCCGAAAGCAGAGGCATCTCGTCCTCTACAATCAATTTTACCTTCAAAACAACCTTTGAAGCCAAAGCCAACATTGGCACCATACAAGCCAATACCAAAAGTTATTCAAACAACCCGTGTACCATATGGCCAACCCAAGGTCACCCCAACTCGCAAGAACATTGTTATCGAACCAAGTCAACCAAGTGGATATGTCCCATGGTCACAATCACATTAAATCAAACAATGTAATCTGTAATCTCTACAGTTTTGTTTTTTAATAATTCAAATAAATCACATACGTATACTATATAATGGTAACTTAACTACAGGCGAATCTTCATTTTAAATTAAATTTAATAATTGAAATAAATCAAATACGTTACTACATATACTAACAATCTTAACTTAACTACAGGCGAATCTTCATTTTCATTTCAAATACAGTTCAAATTCGATTATCCGGGATTTTTCTTGACAAAATTATTTCATAAAAAAACTGGCATTCACTCTTATATCCTTATCTACTATCCAAAACTAGCGGAATTCTTGTAACAATCTGTTGGATTTAAATTAATAGACACTCAAACATAGCATTGTGATATTAAAAAAAAATTAAGAAAAGATTTAAAAATGTTTTTCGGAGATATAAGTACACTGTTAACGGATTGGCGAAACAAAAAATACCAAAACAAGCTAAAAAATTCTAAAGTCGACACAACACAACTTATGTGTGAATAGTTTTGTCAGTAAAGATTTAGAGGAGTTCCGATTTCAGGGAAGATGATAATATTTATAAGCCGTGTTCCTTTGGAGGTGGCGAACTACTTATGAGTAGATTCAAATTATAATCTAGTACTACCAACTCTACTCGTGCTCTCATGGCGAGTAGATGACGTTCGTAAAAAAAACAATTTTCTGCGTTCCATTCAGTATAGCCAGAAAAGTACTCATGAGTACTTCGCCACCTTTAAGGAAATATACGGCTATAGTCAAAGCTAAAAAATTATTTGTTCATGCCAAACTAAACATATGGCGTTTTTCTTTTTTAATTCAGAGCAGATCACGGAACATATCAGAGCCTAAAAAGTGTTTTTCTTTTTTCCATCGGAGTTAGCTCAGAGCTTGTTCAATTAGCTCAGAATAAAATGACCGAGCAAAACGATCGAAAAGCTGAGCGAAGCCAACTTCACGGGTTGGGTACGAAGTCCCGCATCTAGAACTTGGACAAAGGACTATTTTTTTTTTTGAAACAAGGTTCTGGAGGTGGATCTGGAACCAGGACAAAAGTTCTGGAGGTGGGTCTAAAACTTAAACAAAGGACACATTTTGTTTTGAAAGAAGGTTCTGGAGGTGGATCTGGAACCAGGACAAAAGTTCTGGAGGTGGGTCTGGAACTTGGACAACGAACAATTTTTTTTTTTTTGAAACAAGGTTCTCGAGGCGGATCTGGAACCGGGACAAAAGTTCTGAAGGTGGCTCTTGAACTTAGACAAAGGACAATTTTTTTGTTTTTGGAAACAACTGTTTTACAATTAAAAAGAAAATTCTGGAGGTGGGCCTGGAACTTGGAAAAAGGAAACATTTTTTTGGAAACAAAACAATTTTTCCAAAAGAAAAGTTAATTTTTTTCAAAAAAAAAATTCCATCTCTGTCCAGGTTCAGAACCACCCAGCGTTGCCAACCACTTTGGGCAAAATAATGCCTTACTTGAGAAAAAAAGATTCCTTTATACAAAATATAATAAATTAATCGAGAATCATACATATTTTTTGAAACAAAGATACATGTGTGGGTATCAAGATCATAGCAATTTTTATTTTTGAGCGTATTCCTCAGCTTTGTTTTATTTAAATTAATGCATGAAAAAAGCCTTTCAACCGTCGCGTCGCCGAGGAATGCGGCAAGCATAGAATATGGTTTATTATTTTTTCAAGAAAAGGAAATATATTGAAATGCCTTTCTCGAAAACTGGGAAATATTTGACAAGTCGCTAGTAAGATTTAAAGTTCTCAAAAATCTGAATTCAATATCAATATCGTTGAAGTTATTTCCGATAATAACATGCGGAAAATGCAGCGTAAGTGGTATTATCGACTGATTCTTAACGAGTTCTGAAGGCCCTATAAGATCGCCATTTCCTTCAGCATCAAAAGTGACTCAAAAGGAAATCGCAATAAAATTTGTATTTACTTTCGGTGAAAAAATTTAGACAGTTTTCGCGAAATAACTTTAAATCGCATGCATTTAATGTTGAAGAGGTAACAGCAATGTTTGCAGCCACTTTTCCTCCCAAGTAGGTATATCTTTTCTAACGGCAAAAAAATTTCTTCACTATCATATTTTAAAGTCACTACATTATTTTCATTTTATTGTATTTTAAAACTATGTATGTACATTTTTTTTTGGTAAATAAAGCTTCTTATAATTATAATATTAATAACATTATTTTCCCGCACATACTGAAAATCCATATAGTTTTCCAGAATGTTTTTATACAAACTGGCCACATTTTTTTAGATAACATGAATTTTTGTATCCTCACTTTGCATTGTACTTATTGAAATAATTGATGGTAAGATATACGAAAAAAAAAATTAAAAATAAATGAACAAAAAAGCCTTTTTGAAAAAAGCCTCAAAGCCTCAGGCAGTGCAAAAAGGCCTAAAAGGCATGAAAAAGCCTCAGTTGGCATCGCTGGAACCACCTTTGTCCAGGTCCAGAAATCCACAAAAATATTATATTCGAAATCACAAACATGTTGCGGGATTTCTTAACGATCCCCAACTTCACACATAACTAGAAATTAAAAATGGATTCCCTATGAAATGACAGTTCAGTGCTCAAGTGTGTTTCATAATTATATCTGAGGACTCTGATCATAATCTGCTCAGAGCTCTGCCGGACAAATTTCCTGTTTGATAATTTAATGTGTTAACATACAATTTGAAAAATAAAAAGGATGTGAATCTATGAGAAATCACTTGAAATAATTTGTTCGCAAACAAAATTTTCTTTGAGGCAAATACTTTTTCTTAATAAAAGTATTTCTTAATATTCCTGATTCGAAGTCTTTTTCCCTACAGAATTTTCACCAGGAAAATTAATAAATGCTTTCTTAAGAAAAAATATTTGCCCAAGGAAAATTTTGTTATCCAAAGAAAAATTTGGATTGTTGCGTTTTCCTGATCGCTATAACCGCGATCTTAGTTAACTCTAGTAGTATATTCACCCACAGTTAACTGAGGAATCAGTTTTTTTGGTGAAGAACATCAAAAGCATCTAATGTCAAGTTAATGCTGAGTTAACTCACCAAATTTGATGAGTTAACTTGGGTTTAACTTTAATTTCGCACTGAAGAACTTGACCTCAGAGACCCAGGTTCTCAATTTACAATAATAATATATAACAACACTTTCACTTCATATTGTCCTTCCTAGCGTTAACTTGTGCCACCAGTTCGATTGAAAGGACCTTAGAAGGTTAGGTACCTTAAGAAGAGTCAAAACTTGGTTTCGTTCAATCATGATCGCAAATCATTTAAATGGTAATTAAATAATCTAATAACTATTATAGGTGGAAGATAATAATATGCGTATGATTGAATGCTTAATTGGACAGGATTATGTATGTTGAGTGTTCACAGGAAAATGGCAAGAAAATAATAAAATAAGTATTGGAAAGATTCGCTGAAGATCCACGCCGCGCCGTTTGGTGTTTAAGATTTAACATTTATATAACAAAGACGTCTTATTATAAAAGCAAATTCATTAAAGAAATTTAAAAAAAATAAAAATTAGGTTTTAACTTAACTGAAAGTTACTTTTTAAAATACAACAATCTGTTTTCAATAAAACTGTATTTAACTAATTAAACTGAATCCTATATAAGATTTAAACCATCAAAGGGAATGTCCATTTTTTGGTATCAAATGACAGGTGACGTTAAACTTGTTATACGAATGAAATATTTTAAAAATTTATTACAATTTCAAAGACAAGAAAACTACCTTTTATTTGATACCAATATCATTTTTCTCAGTCAATTATTGCGCACATTATGAACAATTATCTGCTACCCCGAGGGGAATTTTAAGTAAAAATCGACATCGAGAATTAACGCCACCATCACAAAAAAAATTCCAAACAAACTATATCAATAACAAAGAAGTAACTCGCAGGAAATATTCTCTGCACGTATGTACATTTATGTATAGCTATGCCCGTCATGAGTAAGTATGTAGTTGTTACATATTACATGCACTTATAATAGGTATACATTACAAGGTATCATATTGCGCAAGTTGTTATGGCTCAATTTATTGCCGTTTTCTTTACGTTAAGATTAATTTGATTAATTAATTTGTTTTTAGAAAGTTAACAGAAGATGTGCTTAAAACATAACAAATCAACGAATTCTAACATGCCGCCTCCACTGGGCATGAACGATGCTCGAATTATGAACATGTCTTTAAAAAATCCAATGGAGGCAGAAAAATCCATGTCATGTAGTGACATAATCCATACAAGTCAGATTGTGGATTGGATTGTGGTTGTGATGTTGGACATCGTTGATGCCCAGTGGAGGCGGCATGTAAAAAAAATGTCTCCACCCAAAATTAAAAATGCTCTGTCGCTTGTTGTCCTAAAACAAAAACACAATAGAAGCCGATTTCATAAAGGCCTTTCAACTATTTACCACGCATTTAAATCTTAATGTTTGTTCCATACAAAATACGTCACTTTAAAATTTACAAGCCTGTTAAATATTTGTGGAAGCGAACATAGGTATTTTATTTATTTCACAATATAATAATTATAAGATTTTTTGGTTGATCTGTCTTCAAACCAAAATGGCTTGAAAGCTTTTGTTTACATTATGTGAATATATGTTCATACATATACCTACATATGTATATGTATGTCAAATCTACCAAAAAAGAACTAAAAACGCAAACAAATTTGAAAAACTTTTTTTCTTCTATTTGGTCATCGGATATTGGAAAACTACTGAGATTTGGGGGAAATTGAGTTTGGTTTTTGTTTATAAAACAACGTATATACATTTATACGTAAGTATATGTAGGTATAGATACACAAAATTCTGGTAGTGGGACTGTTTGTAATTTATTGAAATCACAAACGCATTTACAATTCACATTATAGCTGCATAATAATTATAATAAATATAATTCAGTGCACAAAACATTAATACAATATCGCCACCTGATTCAAAATAAAGGATATTTCTGAAGATTATAAAAAAAAGAAAATTTTATCGCACTCAGGTAGCTATAGCCAAAATTTAAAAAAAATATATAATTCCTTCACTCAGGTGAAAAGTTTTTAAAAAAATTTGAATTATCGCAAAGAATGACTGAATGATTGGAATCTCAGCCAGATAATTCATTTAAATTGGGTGTGCATCAAATAATAATTAATGTTGTTAATCCTTGTTGCATAAATTTTGTCCATTGTACACTTAAAATTTATTTTAAATATAGATTTAGTACTTATACAATACATATTTTAAAGCCAAACAGGTTTGCTCTTCATAATCGACGATACCTACCTGATATTGATCAGTTAATTTAACAACAAAATATAGAAAAGGCCAGTTAAATCGATATAAACATCTTAGGTAAAATAACTTGTTTTGATAAAAACAAACTTTAACGAAAGAAGTTCAATTAAATTTTAAAATTTGTTTGTCGGTTATCGAAACTAATGTTTGTGGATTATCAGGTCATGTTGATGTTAGAAATTTTGGTATAAAAGAGCAAGCCAACTTAGGATACAGTATCACAAGCCATCTTTCATTCTTAAGAGTCACCCAGAAAAATTAAAAATCAATATGAAAGTAAGATTCTTATATTTTATTATTTTTAAAGATTAACATAACATTTTATTATTTGATTTGTACCTACAGTTCTTCTTGTGCTTGGTCGTATTGGCCTTTGTTGCAGTCAACGCAGATGAGAAAGTAGAGACTCAGGAAGCAGAGGCATCCCAGACTTTACCATTAGTTTTATCTAAACCATTACCTTTGAAGCCAAAGGCAACATTGGCACCATACAAGCCAATTGCAATCAAGCCCGTTCAACCTTCAACGTATGCACCAATAACACGAAAACCATTGAAGCAACAACCAACATTGGCTCCATACAAGCCAACTGCAAAAGTTATAAAGCCACAAGCAACTTATGCACCACTTAAAGTTGTCCCAACTACCCGCAAGAACCTTCCCAACAATCAAAATGCCGATCAATCTGGTGCCTATGTCCCATGGTCAGCTTAAAGCACTAATAATTTCCTTGTAATAATTCAATTAAATGATGACGACATGCATAATATTGTAAATAAAGAAATTTCTTTTAAAAATAGTCAGAAATAGAAATAGGTGGTACACCTATGCATGTACTAAAAAAAAATATTTTTTTCTTTAAATTTTTTGTTAATAAAAAAGGTATGACTTAATCCAGTTGACAATATTGTCTCTTGCAACAACAAAATTGGAAACCTGTTTTTGGAATTTTTGATAGTTTTGATCTATGTAAAACGCAAAGCATATTTTAAACCTGGCCTTATCCATTTGAATTTAATTCAAAATACCGCGCCGTTTCGACAGGATCTGTGTTGATTTTTGGTTGAACATCGGGATGTGAGTATCACAATTGGGCTCCGCAATTTTAGCACCCCAAATATCGGGCAAAAAGTGTTATATCTAAAAGATTAAAAAAGGCCCAAGAAATTGGCCAGCCTTTGAAAATTTGTATTGAATGGTTACAGTTTTTCAGGGTCATCAGCGATTTTTAAATACCTTAATTGTGGGATAATCGCGTAAAAAATACCAACCTCATAAAATACCAACTAGTTTCAGTAATTGGTCAGTCATAGGTATTTAAAGGGTAGGGGTCATGTGGAGGAATATTTTTCACAAAATATCGTTTAGCCAAAATTATTTCGCAAATTTTTGTTTTGCGATTTATTTATTTTGCACAAGCAAATTAGTTTCGCAATTTTTTACTAAACAAGTTCTTATTTGGCTATTATATCACTTCGACATAGTATTATGTTGAATTTTTTCCTCACCATTTTGTATTGTTTTAAAGTTCTTATTACATTTAAAGATAACTTATCTTATAAATTAAGGCAACATTATGATTTGGGGATAATAAATATGATAATTTTAATTTGTCATTCTTGTATTTCGCATTTTGTTATGTTGCATTTTATTATTTCGCTTTTTGCTACCTCGCTTTTAGCTATTAAATTGTTTTTTTTTATTTATGATCTATAATTTCGTGCGAGATTTATTAGCATGTTATAGATTGCAAGGCAAAACAAAAACAATTTAATAGCTAAATAACACAATGTAGATATTCGTTGTCTTTTTTCTTTACATTACAGTTTACACCACCTAACTATTTGCGAAGCGGAGAAGGGAGTAAACAATTTTTTGGTTCATGAAACGTGATCCCGATAGAGAGCAGGATCTCGTGTTGTTGTTGTAATGCATGTAAAAACGGCTAATAATCATCATATCACTGCCATCACATGAAATACTAAAGAACTTACACGAAACAAAAACAATACAATGCTGAAGCTTACGTTCCTTTTCAAACAACTCAACAATTTTTTTTTGTGTAAACTCAACAATTTTGCACTTGATATAAAATTATAATTCTACTAAGAATATTTTGATTTATATACCTGAAAGGGTTCGGACTTCTCATTCAAAATTTCAAAGCAAATGTGGAAAAAAAGAGAAGTAAATCCAAAATTTCCGAAGTAGATATAGAAATTTCCAAAAAAATTAAACTTTCAAGAAATGTTACTTAACAAAAATATATTTGTTATTATTATTTATTGTACTATTCATACTAGAATGTCAGTTAATTAGACTTGACCATTCTTTATTCCGTCAATTTCATTGAATTTTTGAACAACGACAACAAGTTAAAGGTGCTACCACCAATTTGTTAAAGAATTAATTTATAATTCGTTTATTATGGCTAGAGATACAGCTGTTTCAAGGGGTGCCAAGCCGTCTATTATCAGTCTCCTCTTTATTAGTGGTGCTGAGCTTTAATCCAATTTTATTGTGAAAAACTTTCTACACAAATAAAAATAAATAAAATAATATTATTACAACGAATTCCAGACTCATAATTTAAATTTAATTGCTTGATTTTAAATGAATTTGCCATCTATAGAAATGTGTACTGCTTTATAAACTTTATTAATTCAAATGGTGGCTCATAAATATCTTTACGGTTGTTTTTATTAAAGCTATTTCCAAAAAATTTCTCTCAGCTGCAGTTCTGCTTAACATATAATGTGACAAATTTTTTTTTGTTGATCCTAAAACCAATTTGTTTTTAAGTTGTACATACATACTTATGTATGTAAAATTGTTCAAAAACGTTTCCTTCTATATCCCCTTCGACATCTTCCATGGAACCCAAGGCAACACTTACTACCATATGAAAGCCGATTCAGTCTTCTTAATTTATCAACGACTATGGAACACAGATTAGCCATATGAAGATGAGAATGTTTCGTACGTTTCACCCTCCAAAACCCATTTGTTTACATTGTTGTATTTGTAATTTTTTCCAGCGTCGATGAATAGATGTGAATTGCAACAACAATTTAACCAGGTGTGTGAAGATCCCTACTGTCTATGGGTGAGATTTTTATTCACACATTCTCATTTTTTATCTGATAACTGCCAGTTCAAGCTTGTAGGCAAATTAAAATGGCTGCCGGGGATTCTCATCTTCATGTGGCTAATCTGTGCTATGGAAAAAAGGAGAGAGGTCAATAATGTAATATTCTTATTTAAACTTCTGTCAGGATCCATTCGTCTTCTCTTATATTCTAAGTCAACTCAACAATTAACATCAGTCGAATTTCGACTAGAAATCCCATTTTTCTACACATTTAGCTCTAAAGTAAATTATGGTTAAAAAAAAAACGAACTTCTTAATGTTATGAGTAGTGACTTTAACTAATTTTATAGCTTAACTGATTTCAATAAATCTGGACCTAGTATGAAACATATTTTGAATTCAAGACAGTCAAACTATATATTTGTTAAATATTAAACAACTTTGATGTTATGGTCTGTAGTTGAAATAAATAAATGAAAAAGGATGTACATTGTTATAATTTTTAAATTAAACGTTTCCAATATGCTGAATTGCTGATGGAAGTGCTTAAGTTTATTTTGTAAAAAAAATGCTTATAAGGTTGTGTCCCAGTCAGCAAAAAGGGGCTCTCAAAGAAAATTTATATGGGGACCCACATGGCTAGCTACACCACTAAATCCAACACATAGATATATAAATACATCCATTGACAGTTTAAACTGAAAATTTGTTAAAAATCAAGATAATTAGAAATAATCGAAACTTCTGCAACCCACCAACCTAATTTAATTAAAATTAAAAAATGGTTTTAGCCGTTTAAAAAAAATAACGGTTTGAATATGTGTAAACATCAATGTTTTTCCAAGCTCAGTTTTGAGTATCCATATTTGGAGCCGTGTAAGCGAAGTCGTCCATACGTTGTTGACTAGGTGCACAGATCCAAAACGGACTTGTTTGCTTGAAGAGGATCTTCAAATTTTTAAAACTGAACGTACCCAATATCCAGATGCAGATTTTCGTAACGTAAATGTGCTACATCGTAAAGTGTGACCTCGCACAGAGGAAAAACCACGTTTTTATTTCAATCTACCGGTGGCATAGATTCACACATCAAAATTGTTGGTGCGCCAAATACCTATATAGGCATTTATTAATACATAGAGTTAACAATTTGATTTAAAAAGAAATTTTACTTTTGACATGCAATACTTTTTTAACTTTTAAAAAACTTCTGATGCAAGTTATGTATTTAAATAGTTTAAGTCGATACTAAGTAATTCAAAAATAAAAACCGTTTCATGCGATATGTATTGTTAATAACGGCTTAATGTAAAATTGTTTCATACCTTATGGTAGTTTGTAGTTCTATTTGCACACAGAGTATATTTGCTATCGAAATCGTAGGAGCCGTTTTCGATTAAAATAAGACTAGTTATTCAAAAAGAAATAGAATCTCAGCCAGATTGTTTATTTAAATTGGGTGAGTGCAATCAATTATTAATGTTGTTAATTCTTGTTGCATACGTTTTGTCATTGTGCACTTAAAATTTATTATAAATATAAATTTAGAATCTAAACAATACTTAACCCAAACAGGTTAGCTCTTCATATAGTCTACTATACCTACCTGATGTTGTTCATTTAATTTAACAACAAAATATAGAAGAGGCCAGTTTAATCAATATAAACATCTAAGGTAAAATAACTTGTTTTGAAAAAAACAAACTTCAACGAAAGAAGTTCAATTAATTTTTAAAAATTTGTTTGTTTCGTTATGGAAACTAGTGTTTGTGGATTATCAGGTAATGTTTCTGAAATTTTGAAATGTTAGTATAAAAGAGCAAGCCAACTTAGAATACAGTATCACAAGCCATCTTTCATTCTTAAGAGTCACCCAAAACAATTAAAAATCAATATGAAAGTAAGATTCTTATATTTTATTTTTTTTTAAAAGATTTAAAGACATACATAACATTTTATTATTTGATTTGTACCTACAGTTCTTCTTGTGCTTGGTCGTATTGGCCTTTGTTGCAGTCAACGCAGATGAGAAAGTAGAGAGTCAGGAAGCAGAGGCATCCCAGACTTCACCATTAATTTTATCTAAACCATTATCGTTGAAGCCAAAGGCAACATTAGCACCATACAAGCCAATTGCAATCAAGCCCGTTCAACCTTCAACGTATGCACCAATAACACGAAAACCATTGAAGCAACAACCAACATTGGCTCCATATAAGCCAACTGCAAAAGTTTTAAAGCCACAAGCAACTTATGCACCACTTAAAGTTGTCCCAACTACCCGCAAGAACCTTCCCAACAATCAAAATGCCGATCAATCTGGTGCCTATGTCCCATGGTCAGCTTAAAGCACTAATAATTTCCTTGTAATAATTTAAATAAAAGAGAACGGCATGCATAATAATGTACATATACAAATTCTTTTTTTGGAAATTATTCGGAAGCAGGTACCTAATACATATGTCCATATGTACTGGTCCATATGTACTGGCCTAATCCATTTGAATTTAATTCCAAGTGCAGCGCCGTTTCGACAGGAGCTCTGTTCGATTTTTAGTGTGTGTCACATTGGGCTCCGGAGTCTTAGCACCCAATATGTTGGGCAAAAAAAGTGTGCTTTCTAAAAGGTTAAAAAAGGTCAAAGAAATTGGTCAGCCTTAGAAAGTTTTTATTAGATGGTTAAAGTTTTGTAAGGTTATCGAGGATTTCTAGCAGTTCATTTCTAGGATATTCGCAAAAAAGTGTTAAGTGTAGCATATGAAAGGTCTTGGTGACCTCATAATAGGTCAACTAGTTTCAGTATTTGGTCAGCCATAGTTTTTTAATGACTTTTTAAAGAAGTTTTCAAATTCATAGAGCATAGATTATTAACAACACCATATTTGTGGGATATTCACAACAAAAGTATGCCATCTAAGAAGTCAGTAAGTGATCAAAAAGTTCAACGAGTTTCAGAAATTGGACAGCCATACTTTATGTATATTTTTTGAACTAATTTTTGAAATTTTTTCAAAGTCTTAAAGATTTTAAGCACCTCAATTTTTTGTTTAATATTCGAAAAAAATATGCCATCCATATACATTCATTTATATCGGGTTTTTCAATAAGAGCGCTACAAAAGTTAAATAAAACAAAAACGGTTTCCTGTGAAAGTACGTTTGATGCCTTGAGTTCTTTTGCACGGGCACGCTTGCAGAAGTCCAGGCGCTGAACCCAATTTTCGACGGTTTTCAAGCATAAATCGGCCGATACTGCTGCAATTTCAAGTTGGATATTCGTACGAAGTTCATCAATCGTCGCTGGCTTGTTGGCATAGACCATAGACTTGACGTAGCCTCACAGGAAATAGTCTAACGGCGTCAAATCGCACGACCGAGGCGGCCAAGCGACTGGACCATTTCGTGAGATAACACGTTCTCCAAACTTGGTTTCCAATAAATTGATTGTGACATTCGCTGTGTGGTTTGTGGCGCCGTCCTGTTGGAACCACATGTCCTCCAAGTCCATATCATCCAATTGGGGCCAAAAATATTCGGTTATCATTGAACGGTAGCGGTCCCCATTCACAGTAACGTGCCGGTCTTGATCATCACGGAAGAAGTACGGCCCAATGACGCCGCCGGCCCATAAACCACACCAAACCGTAATTTTTTCGGGATGCAATGATGACTCATGGAGTACGTGTGGATTGCTGCCTAACCAATACCGCATATTTTGTTTATTGACGAAGACAGTCAGCCAGAAATGAGCCTCATCGCTGAAGATGATTTTTCGATGAAAATCCGAATCATTTTCAAGTTGTTGTTCAGCCCAATTCACGAACATACGAAGCTTCTGGTGGTCAAGCGGTTTCAGTTCTTGCGTCAATTTAATCTTGTAACGATGTAGGCCAAGATCTTTTCGCAAAATTCGCCACAACGACGTCACAGAGATGCCCAACGCTTGAGAACGACGTGTGAGAGACACATTTGGGCTTTCTGCAACTGAAGCCTCAGCGGCAGCAATATTCTCGAGACTACGGGCACTTCCTTCTCACTGGCACGGGAACATTTTGTACTGTGGCTGTGGATTCAAATTTTTCCACTAGACGCTCAATTGTTGATCTGCTAGTACGATTATGACGACCATAAATTGGACGTAGCGCTCTTAACGTTGAGGCCACTGACTCCGAATTTCGGTAGTAAATTTTAATAATTTCAACTCGTTGTTGGCTCGTATATCTTTCCATCATGAAATGGCAAACCTTACTGAAGAGAAATGTCAGAAGAGCGGCAAGAAATATGGCGTTGTTTGCTGTCCCTGTTGCTCTACTTTTGTAGCGTTCCTGTTGAAAAAACCTTTGCAAACACATCCATGGACAGTTTAAACTGAAAATTAGTTAAAAATCAATAGCGAAAAATTTTAAACGATTTATAGTATGATGTTTAAGCATTGTTGGTATGATGCTAGGTTAAAATGAAGATTTTCTCTCTGTTTAACATTTTACTTAAGTTAAAATTACCAAATAGCTATTTTATCTTTTTAGTATCACATCTACTCCATTAATCACTTTGACAATGACAAATGTGAAAAAGGTGTGTTTGCTTACCTTTGTGCACGAAAGATCAGTGTTTTAGGCGTATTTAGCTTGAGTTTATCAAGAAAATAACTTTAATATGATAGTTTAAAACTAAGAACATTTTAGTAAAGGTCTTGAAACTTTGTAAATTGTTCATACTTATACCTCTACATCAGGCTGCTTAAAACTTAGCGTCAATAAATTTAGAAACCATTAAAACTTCTGGAACCCACCAACCATTTAATAAAAAAATTTAATTGAAAAATGCTTTTAGCTCAAAAAAGCTTGGTGCGCTTATTTTCAATACCTTTTGACACACAATATTAAATTTTCTTCTGATGCATACAACATTTGTTAAACAGTCATTTAAAAAGGTTAAATCGTAAATGAGAGGTAGGTATTGTTTAAAACGGCTCAATGTAAAATTGTTTCATACTTCATGGTAGTTCGTAGTACTATTGGCACACAGAGTATATTATTTTTTGTTATCGAAATCATTGGAATTATAAGAACAATATTTTTTAAATAGTGTAGAGGAATCGCTAACGGCCAATCGCTAACGGCTCTGGAAATCGAAATAAGCTAGGCCATCAGGCCCTCACCCAGATATCGTACAAAAGTGACACTAAACAACAAACCTAATTTTAGGATATGGCCGATTAAAGTTCTGTGTTTGTTATTAAAAGAGTGGCTTAGAACCAAAAGTGCCTTCTAATAATTTCACTGAACCTCAAACCACTGTTTTTTTGTGAAGAAAAGTGACACTAAGTGAAAATCGACATTGTGCCACTTTATAATTTACAGATTTACGTCAAAGTAATAAGTGACACTACTGACCTCTGACCTCTTGTTGGTTTTGTCATTATATCACTTACCATTTCTGTAGACCCAATGTTGGTTGTTTTCTGGAACACCAGAATATTGCTCCGTGTCCCATAATAGAAACATAATAGAAACAAAATATACCTACATATGTATATCTTATGACGGATTTTCTTTCATCAATGTCAATAGCATAGTCAGCATCAAAAAACACACTTATTGTTCGACGTTTTCGTTTCTCTTCTGATAGAATAGGTATGGAATCTCTGACATTTCTTTCTTTCTTCCCTTGTTTTTCAACACATCTCTCTGCAACAAATATAACCTTTGACGGTGTTCACATTGGACTCACTCCGCGCGACTCATTTTGACATCTTTTTGTTTTATCTTACTCCACCTCATGATGAAAAAGACATGGTCTAGTGAGGCAGGATATTTTCAAAAAAATTAAAAACTCCTGCCTCACTTTCTTATATAGTGAGTAGGAGTGAGATAAAAGAAAGAGATGTCAAAATGAGTCGCGCGGAGTGAGTCCAATGTGCACTTGTTGGATATAGTTCACATTGGATTTTTGTCAAAAAGTTCATGTAAGTTGAACTGAACTTAATAAAAATTGCGTATTGACAAGGCACTCACTAGTCAACTGATGAGTCCAAGTGAGATCGCCGGGACGAAACGCCAATTTTTATGGACTAAAGGCCGATAAAAGCTATTTTGAATCAATAATTCAACAAGTCCAATTAAATAGTGCTAAGTCTTCTACTTGGCTGATGTATTTCAGTAGTATATAGAATTTGTATTATAAAAACCTTCATATAAAAACAAAGCCTGGCCCTGGGCAAAATTTCCAGCTTAATGATTAAGAATTTTAATCTTGTTGGATATAGTTCACATTGGATTTTTGTCAAAAAGTTCATGTAAGTTGAACTGAACTTAATAAAAATTGCGTATTGACAAGGCACTCACTAGTCAACTGATGAGTCCAAGTGAGATCGCCGGGACGAAACGCCAATTTTTATGGACTAAAGGCCGATAAAAGCTATTTTGAATCAATAATTCAACAAGTCCAATTAAATAGTGCTAAGTCTTCTACTTGGCTGATGTATTTCAGTAGTATATAGAATTTGTATTATAAAAACCTTCATATAAAAACAAAGCCTGGCCCTGGGCAAAATTTCCAGCTTAATGATTAAGAATTTTTATCTTGTTGGATATAGTTCACATTGGATTTTTGTCAAAAAGTTCATGTAAGTTGAACTGAACTTAATAAAAATTGCGTATTGACAAGGCACTCACTAGTCAACTGATGAGTCCAAGTGAGATCGCCGGGACGAAACGCCAATTTTTATGGACTAAAGGCCGATAAAAGCTATTTTGAATCAATAATTCAACAAGTCCAATTAAATAGTGCTAAGTCTTCTACTTGGCTGATGTATTTCAGTAGTATATAGAATTTGTATTATAAAAACCTTCATATAAAAAAAAAATGTATATATTTCCCCTGTACGTTATACTCCAAAATGATTTTTTTGGCAAAAAATCATTTTATACAGGAAAAAACCCTTTTTGGGTATCTAGTTTCACGTGAACAATTATTAATAACTTCTTTATAATTTGATTTTTCATTGGGGTGCTTGACGAGAGGTGAAAGAAATAACAATGATTGAAAAGAACTTTTCAAAATATGATGTAGGTAATCTTATCTATTCAGTCAGTAGCTGTACTTCACTTGCAGAATGACAGAATACATTCCAAACAGTAGATTCAAGAAATGGCTTGAGACTGTCCAGGAATTTCAAAATGTTTTCTTGATCTCTTCAATTTGTTTTTCTTTTTATTCGCTGGCTTTATAATACGTTCAAGGGTTCAAGACGATTTCGAGAATCAATTCTCCAAATTTGATGATATTAGTCGGGTTTTTTGGGAAAGCTGTTCACAGTAAGGTAAGTTACAGTACACGAGTTATAAATACATCATCCACAGTGGAATTACTGCCAGTAAATGCAGTAGTAGAATTTTACTGTTTTTTTTTTGTTCAAATTATTCTGACAGCTGGAACGAAGTGAAGGCGTACGTTTTGTTTTTGAATCTACCCCAGATGGACCACGTAGCATAGAAAATTATCTCATGGAAACTTATTTAATTTTAGTTAAGAAAAAGATGTAAATTTGCTTCTCTTATTCCTAGAAAAGATTTGAAACTTCAAACTGCTCTCCTGCGGTTTTAACTTGATGCAGCAAAAGAAATTTCTTTTCAGATTCTATCCATACATTCAAACAAAAATCTTTTGGAAGGTCTGGTTCTCGAAATATTTTTATCCAATAAGATTTTACGATTTTACTGAATTTCTGTCAAAAAATCTATAGAATTGTTTGATTAGCGATATTTCCTCGAAATCGGTTGAGCTTTCCAAAATTGTTTGTTATATTTATTTTATTTAAACTTTTCTGGGTGCAGATCGAGAAGCCAAAATATTCTCCAAAAACATCAATCACGAAATCTCGCAATATCAACCTACCAAAAAAGACATCCTTAAAATTACTTACTCTTACTGGCAGCAGCATAAAGTATTGGACTGGTCCCAATACCATCATCATTACTCAACGATAGAGCTCTTCCAAAATTTGTATCGGGTTTTTCAATAAGAGCGCTACAAAAGTTTTTTTTTAAATTAAACAAAAACGGGTTTGGACATCAATGAAATTCTTTATGCCTGTGAAAGTACGTTTGATGCCACTATGTATGGAAATAGTTTTCTTTTGCATGGTCACCACGAGCACGCTTGCAGAAGTCCAGACGCTGAACCCAATTTTCGACGGTTTTCAAACATAAATCGGCCGATACTGCTGCAAATTACCTTCCATATTCCTACGAAGTTCATCAATTGTCGCTAGCTTGTTGGCATAGACCATAGAATTGACGTAGCTCCACAGGAAATAGTCTAACGGCTTCAAATCGCACGACCGAGGCGGCCAAGCGACTGGACCATTTCGTCCAGTTATCATTGAACGGTAGCGATCCCCATTCACAGTAACGTGCCGGTCTTGATCATCACGGAAGAAGTACGGCCCAATGACGCCGCCGGCCCATAAATCACACCAAACCGGATTTTTTTTGGGATGCAATGATGACTCATGGAGTACGTGTGGATTGCTGCCTGACCAATACCGCATATTTTGTTTATTGACGAAGCCATTCAGCCAGAAATGAGCCTCAACGCTGAAGATGGTTTTTCGATTTTTAGCGCTCTTAACGTTGAGGCCACTGACTCCGAATTTCGGTAGTAAATTTTAATAATTTCGACTCGTTGTTGGCTCGTATTTCTTTTCATCATGAAATGGCAAACCTTACTGAAGACAAATGTCAAAAGAACGGCAAGAAATATGGCGTCGTTTGCTGTCCCTGTTGCTCTACTTTTGTAGCGTCTAGCGTCCCTGTTGAAAAACCCTTTATTTGTATTTTCTCTTTCTAATTTTCCATCTAAAAACAAAAACGAAATAGTTGGTTGGAAAATAATTACATGCTCTTGGCAGCGTTAAAAATCCGGTCGAATATAGGTACTATATGGCAAGATATGAATTCGTACAAAAAATCGAACTCGAGGTTTTGATCAAACTTGACATTACGATAACAGCGAAGACGAAAAAGGTGGGTCTCGCAAAAACGTCCGTCTGTCTATCTGTCTGTTCGACTACAGCCTAATCAGATGGGCCAATTTTCCTTAATCTTGGTACCTAGCGTTTTGTGGACATTCCCCCACCCGTTTTTCTCTTTTTTTTAGGACATAAACTAACAGTAGCTGTCATACAAAATTTCTTGGCCAAAAAGGAAAAACTTATTTTTCTCAAAATCGGCCCTACAGAATTTTTTTTTAAGAATTCAATAAATGTAAATATTTATAATATGCCGTTTAATAAAAAAAAAATGGCTCCGAAAAATGGTTATTAATGGTACCTCCCAAAGAACCCAAAAACGACTATGTCGATTAATACCCAAAAATAAAGGTGCCTCACATACAAATGTTTAAAAACCGTTAAGAAAAATTTTTTTTTCTCAAAAACAACTCCCACGATTTTGATAAAAGTTTTTATGTGCTAAAATTAGTACGATCTACCATTTAAAATGTTTAAATTTTATATTTTACGTTTATTAACAGTACCTCTCATAGAACGATTTCTTTGATTTTCGACTATCTCAATATCTGATCAACTGAATAAAATTAGATTTTTTATGCAGAAGCTTGTAACAAATATAAATAAAAGTGCGTAGCAAAATTTTCTAAAAAAAAAATTTTCAGATTTAAAAAAAAAATTCAAAATTATTTTTTGAAAATTCAATATTTCGAAAACGGGTAACAGATTTTTTTGTAAAGTTCAATTTTGAACTTTACATTAACAAATACTTAAAATTGGCGTAACAATTTTTTTCTCAAAAATGTTAACGAAATTTTAAATATAAAAAATTAATTATTTTTAAAATCGATCCTACGATTTTCAAAATTTTTTTCTCATAAATAAAGATTTATATAAGAAATCAGATGGTGCACATCGCGTTGGGTTAAAAAAGATTTAAAGTATTTTAATCAATTTCATGCATATTGCGTATATGTGCAACACTGGGCTATATTGTTAATTTTTGTAAACTCACGTAATACCACCTGCGATCGATTAATTAATAGGTAATATTAATTTGTGTCTAAACACTTTAGTGAACATTTTTTCAAGTGTTTTACAGAAAAAAAACTTATTTTAGTACATTGTAATCACTATTATTAAACACACGACCTTTTGGCTCGCCTTCGTACCTTTGACATTTGGTTTTGTTTTCCAACCAGATTGGTATTTTTTTTTTACAAACTTTACACTAACACTTCTGACATTTGGTGGCAGAGGTCCATCAATCAATACCGAATCCGTGCTAATTATCCTACAACAACAACTACAATCATGAATAAATGCTTTCTCAGATTGAGAATCGGGCACACCCAACTGACTCACAGTTATCTTCTCAACAAAGAACCTCCTCCGATATGCCACCTCTGCCAACTAAATCTACAGCTTACCATCCATCAACTAACTACGGATTGCAATAAAATTAAATTTATATCTAAATTAAAATTATATCTAAATTTAACATATTGAATCCTTCTTGGGGGCGCCCCCACAGCTGGACATTTAAATTATACTTTTTAATATTCATATTGTTATCTTCAGCTATAGAAGCCATGGTAGCTATTAGCTTTTAAGTACTTTTCTATACATTTATGTAAAGATTAATAATAATTAATAACAATATTTTATTTTAACGGAAAAACTCCACACAAAAATTGGATAAAAAATGGAATTCCCTTTTTCAACTTTTAATAAAAATTTTACCAACGTAAAGGTTCTTTAGATATACATAATATAAAAAATTACAAGCTTCTCTAAAATGTTGGTAGTTCTGCCATAATTTAGTTGTACAACCCTAGAAAATTTAAATACTATTACCAACATTTAGGACTTTTGCACAAAATTTCTGAACAACATTCATAATGAATGGATCCCCGAGTGAAACCAATAAATAACTACCTACATTAGAAAATTGTACTGTACAGACGTAACTTTTTTAAGAATAAGCAGTGTAATGGCCATTGGCCATATGGCAAACCTGATTTTATTTTTTCTTGTCAGTCCTTTAACCTTAAAAAATTAATAGCTCACTTAAAAATCAAGCAAATCGTTAATCAATCGAGTAAGTATTTATTTAAAAAAAAAACACACATCCAGAACTTTGTCGATTTGTAATTGCTCTATAGGGCAAGTATTGGTTTCGTGTAAAACAAACTCGAGGTTGTAATCAAAACTAACACTACGATAATCGAGAAGTCCAAAAAGTGGGTTTTCGTCATGCTATCCGTCGGTTAATGCGTCCGTGATGCGTCTGTGTATATCTATGCGTCGGTGCGGGCACTTCAGTTTAAGCTAGAGCCTAAATGGGTGGTACGATTTGCATGAAATTTGGTACAAACCATTTTATTTGTTTCCCTAGGGGAAAAATTCGATTTTTTGTTTTAGCTTAGAACGGGTAGCTGCCATACAAAAATTTTGTTTTTTTTTCATATTTTCTCAAAAACAGCTCTATCGATTTTCATTAAACTTCATACCTGAAATGACCAAAGTAATTGTTTCAAGTTTTTGGCCAAAAATTCACATAATGGAATTAGTCATTTCTAGTTTTTTGAGAAAATGGGCGATCTGATCTAACAAAAAAAGTGCACAATAACAAGCCATCAAACGCTTACAATTCAAATAGTTATTATTCTGTTGATCCACTGTCTGCTCCACTAAAACACACACCTATGAATTTCTTAACCATTGACATTTATCCTCACTGGGTGTCTGCATCACAGTTGCAAGTTCGAGCGATCCAGTCGTACATATTTTTTTGTTTAAGGCTTTTTAAATGTAAAGATTAAAAATGAATGATAAATAATGCATTAATTTACCAAATCTTAACACACTTATATATACATATATATATATGTATATTCGTACATATACATATACTTCTTAATGCAATAAGCAAATAAACAGGAACCAAGCGAAATTAAAGTTTGTATAAAAAGACCGGTCCTCTTGGTCTGAACAAATCATTTACATTTAAATATTCAGGTAGATACCTCATAAAGAAGAATAACTCATACAAACAATTTGCAATGAAGTTCAAGGTGTGTTCAATTCGTTTTATACAAAACGTATAATCAAATAATAACAATTTTTTATTTTGATATTACAGGCGATGGTATTTATGAATTTAGTTTGGATAGTATTGGTCTGCATTAGATCAACAACAGCGTCATACGGGCCAGTGCTTGTTCATGTGCCAGGAATTCCAGCCGGCTCCACAAATCATGGTGGCTCAGGATCAACCCATTCTTCTTCAAGGAACCTTGCTAGATCAAAAAACAACAGTGGATTATAAAATATAAAACAAAAATCGCATCAAATAAAAGAACTATTTATATAATATTCATCTGCAGTGAAGTGTTATTAAAATTTAGTACAAAAAAATAATTCGAAAAATATAAATATTCGTATTTAGTTGCGAAAGTTTATTTAAGAATCAGAGAGTCTATAAAACTATCAATAATTCAAGGGTGTATATTTTTATGAGTAGAGGGGGAGGTGAAGAATTTTCAAACTGAAAAATGACGGGTAGAAATGGCGGCCACGCCCAAGAGCACTATCTAGCTCATTGAACCAATTATCGCTGAAGTGCGCCATTTTGATACCTTAACTCTCTTTGCATGACGTGAGATCTCTAATGAAAGTCGCTATCTGTCCGTGAAACCATACATCATATATGTCACTTTAAACCTTAGAGGATTATAATATGGTGTGGTGCTTGTTTTTATTCGAATGCGAATCTTTCATAGGGGTCGCTGTTCAAGTTTCGGTCACTGAGTTTTCTGCACTTTGGAGAAAAAAACTAAAAAAGAAGGTATTGAAATCTATAAAATAATAAACAAACACTTATTAATTTCAAGAATTACTTCAAATTAGAACAATTTACAGAGAACATAAGCAAAATATGACTTACAATTGAAAGCAGCTGTACGATATTCTAAGACTTTATCTAAACCGAAAGTGAAATAGCGCCCCTATCATGGCCCCAGGCACTACAACGCATTAGGGATAGAAACGAGCACTCCATACTATATATCCTCTAAGCTTTAAACATACAATAATTTCTTGATCATACATCACATAGAATTTTCTCTTTCACAGATTCCATTCGAAGGATTGTATGAAATCCTTAATTTTTGTATGTGATGTATGATTTGACATTTCATTGAAATGTAATGTGAACCAATGAGGACGTCCAATACATTCAGTTTCATAATTTTCTTACTTTTACAAAAGCTTTGATTGTCTAACAAATTGAACAAAATATCTTAATTCGTAGTTTTGTAGTAAGTAATGTATGAATATTTTCAAAAATCAATAGAATTTTGTTGCTCAACGCTAGGGCACTTGGGTGTAGGACAAGAAGGTTCTAAATGACTAATTAAACTTTGTGCCACCGTTTCCATATAAATTAAACATCACACTTGATTCATACAATGGGATGCCTTGGAGCAAGAAGGTTCTATATACAATGTAAAAAGTTTCTAACTACGAAATATATTTTTGTTTTCTTTGTGGCATGACGCAAGGTTATATATGGCTGGTTTGAGCTCTGTGAACTTCAGATTGATCACAACATATTTCCTGATATTTTTAATTGATTTCCGAAACCGTATGACCTTATATTATCATACCTATCTTCAATGAGAAAATGTTAAAAAAGTCAAAAGTTCAATAAAAATGAATTTTTTTGTTTGAATTATTTTGTTGAAAAAACATGTTTTTTTTCAAAAATTTTTAAATGCAATATTGTTTCAGCACCAGATTGCACATTATAACAAAATCGTTTTTACCATAGAAAAGATATACACAAATAACCAAAAAATAAATCCATTTTCTCAAAAAACGTGTAATGCCTATTTCCGTTATGTGAATTTTTCGCCAAAAACCTGAAATGCAGTTTTCTTATAATGAGTTTGGTCATTGCTGGTTCGAAGTTTTATCAAAATTGTTAGAGCCGTTTTTGAGAAAATTAAAAAAAAAAACAAATTTTTGCATGGCAACTACCCGTTCTGGGTGAGCTAAAACAAAAATTCGAATTTCCCCTCTAGGAAATCATAAAAATGCTATATGTACCAAAATCCATCCAAATCGGACTCTAAGTCAACGCACGGAAGCACAGACCCACGGACGGCATAATGAAACCCAGTTTTTCGAAATTCTCGATCATCGTATTATTAGTTTTGGTTATAATCTCGAAATTTTTGTTTACGCACGAAACCAATACTTGCAAGTAAAAAATTAACCAAAATCAAGAAAACCAGTGATAAATCAAGCCTATTCGTTGACGAAATTCTTTTAAACTGGGAAATTCTTAAGTCAAGTGAAAAAAAATATATTTTAAGCTCGTTTTTAATAAGCTAGAAATTCTTGTTTCAATACAGCTTCACGAATCACGATAATTTTCAGAATGTATGGTTGCTTTAATTATTAAGCTAAAAACAATAATTTATTTTTAGAATACAAATGTTAAATTATAGCCCACTGTTTATTAAATTAAGATTGTCTCATACCTCAATAATTTAAGAATGCATTATATTATTTTTTCATAACGAAATATAAAGGTGGTCCTTATTTTGACATTGTTACATTTTCTTTGCGCCTACTGAAAGTGGTTAAGGTATGTAAGAAAATGTTGTGTATTTTTGTCTGAATTCAGTTAACGTTAACTCGTGCCACAGAGTAGTTTAAATTTCCCATCCAAAATAAAGTCCTTTTCTTAACATTTCGGGAAAAGTGTAAAAGTATATTGTAGGTACTAGAAAAACAATTTTTAGATAAGATAGATTCATGGCATGAATTTGGTCTTAATATTGAGACAAATTTACGTCATGCACTCGAACTGATGACTCAATATTATCAAAAGTGGAAATTTAAGTTGAATGCCGAAAAATTACAAGCAAAAATTTGTGTATTTATGTACATAAAGTAATATATTTATTATTCAATTGTTTATTCATTTATTTGTTTATTTATTTATTAATTTATTTATATATTTATTTATTTATTTAATTAATTATTTATTTATTTTTTCATTAATTTATTTATTTATTCATGTTTTTATTTATTTATATATTTATCGAATTATTGTTATTATTTTTTTTGTTACTTGTTAATTTATTTACATATTTATTTATTAATTTATTTAACTGTGAAATTGTTCATATATTAATTTATTAACTTGTTTGTTTATCTTTACTAACCATTTTCTAAGTTATTGAAATATATTTACTTACACATTCTTCCAAATTCTACTAACCTACTTCATAAATATGTATAAAGTTTTGAAGTTTTATTTTTATCTCATGTCAAAATGTACCTGCCTTTCATTTTTGAATTGAAGGTTTTTGTTTGTATTTTCCTTTAAATTTATTTTTTAAGTATAGCCTAATTTAAATCAATATAAATTTATATTCTTATTCAGTAGAAAGATATTATAGTATATCAAATCTCTGTAAACTGTGCGGTAGCTTACCAAATGTAAATAAATCTAAATACCGAAAATTTAAATCTATCTATCTACAATAAAAAAAGGAAAAAAAACAACGAAATTTTCTTTTGTTTTGATCAGGGCAAGTATTTTTTTTTAGAACTGAAAATAATTGTATTGTATACATTCCTTTTAGTACTCAAGATTCATATCTAAATTTTAATAAATATGATTTAAAATCACGAAAACAAATATAAACCAGCATAAAAGTGTTCATATATGCGTTTCGCCCCGATGTTATGGCTGGGCTCATCAGAAGATGACCATTACACCTTGTCTTGACGCATATTTTCCCGAATAAATCGAGATTCCATATAATCCGAGCTACAAAGAGCAACTGCGAATTATATAGTCGCTTTATTTATTAAAATAAACGGTGTTCAGGAAAAAACAATTCGACTGTTAACAGTCAAATATTTCTTCTTCATATCTAAAGTTTAAAAATTCCCATTAATTTTTTCCGTAACTTTAAGAAAAAGGCTGTATTTTGAATAAGAAATTCAGAATCAACAACTCACTGGCACGAGTTAACTGATTTACAAAACTGTTTTGGCTTGATTGAATTATGATATTATTATGAATATTCGTGCGTATCAAGATTGTTTCGTACTTAAAGCCCGAACCACACTACTCTCGTGTGGTGTGTTGTGGAGTAGTGTGTCGCTGTCATTCCAATGTATTTCATAGATTTCGACACACCACACCACACGATACAAATATGGCTCTACGAGCAATAGCAACACACTACTCCCCAACACACCACACGAGAGTATAGTGTGGTTCGGACTTAATTTGTGTTTAAATTGAGGATTTTAAGATTGTTTCTAAAACAAAATATTAACTCAAGATTGAGTCGAACTGAATTTAGGAAGATGATCTAACATAGAGATTTAGAGACATTAATACAGCATTTTTTTAATTTTAAAACACCTTTTTTTCTAAATCTTAATATATAAAACAAAGTCGTTTTAGTAACAACACTTATAACTCAAGAAGGGCTGAACCGATTTGAATGATCTTTGATTTGTTGCATTCGTCTCTATCCCGAATAGCAGAATAATTATAAAAATATTTCAAAAATAGGGTTGTAGGGTGAAATGGGGTGATTTGAGAAAGACGTATTCGATTAAAAAAACTCAATTTGCGTTTGAAAGGTTATTCTTAGGAAATGTCTTCAAGGGTATTTTTTTTTTAATTTTCAATTTGTAGGGAGAAATGGGGTAGAATAAAAAAAAAGTCCGATTTAAGAAATTCATATCATCATCATATTTATACAAACTAAGGCTTTCATAACGTGGAGTGGGTTAAAACTCAGAAGTTAGTATTCGATTAGAAAACCTAAAAAATAATATTTTCTTTTGTAATTTTAGGTTTGTCCGGGCTAAGCTAGGACGGCAATTTATGAATAAGTCAGTTCATTATGCAAACAACGGAAACACTGTCAGAGCTTTAAAGAGGGACAGGCTTATGCAAGCCAATGCAACCAGACTATTCACATTATTAGAGAAAATGCCGCAGTTTTTTCATGGAAGGCTACTTTCGTATAATTCATCTTCTTATTTTTAATCATTACAGATCATTCGGTCATTCAGTCATCCTGTCAGTATACAAGCTATAAGTCGCGAAAATGTATTTTTTTTTTTTATTTCATGTTCTCTGTGATTTCATTACCGAAAAGCATTGTTTTATGCGAGTGTTATCTTGATATATAAAACAAAGTTGGTTTAGTTACAAAACTTATAACACAAGAACCGCTGGACCGATTTTAATGATCTTCGATTTGTTTGATTTGTCTCCGCTCCGAATAGCAGAATAACTATAAAAATAAAAAAAAAACACTTTGTGGGGTGAAATGGGGTAAAATGAAAAAGACGTATTCGATTAAAAAACTCTACCTGTGTTTGAAAGGTTATTCTTAGGAAATGGGTTCAAGGATATTTTTTTTTTTAATTTACAATTTTAAGGGAGAAATGGGGTAAACATACAAAAAATTTCCGATACAAAAATTTTGTTTGTGTTTGAAAGGTTAATTTGAGTGGACGGCCTTAGGAATATTTTTCTCAATCATTTGGTATTTACAGGGTGAAAGGGGGTAAAAACGAAAAGTAGTATCCGACATCAAAAATCCTGTTTGTGTTGAAAAGGTTATTTTAAAAACAATTATATTTATAGAGTGAAATGGGATAAACACAAAAAAGTGGTTTTTGATTACAAAAATTCTTTCTACGTTGAGAAAGTAATAAAGGTTGGACTCAGATCATATTTTTACGAGTTTCTCCATTCATAATGTGCAGTGGGTCAAAACTCAGAATGTAGTATTTAATTACAAATAGTAGCTTAAATATTTATCTATATTTTCATTTGTAATTTTTATGGGAAGCTTAGGTTTATCTACCCGTGTGAAGCTGGGCGGGTCAGTTAGTCTTAATAATAAAACAAAGAAGGTTAAGTTACACTCAAGAACGGTTGGACCGATTTTAATGATCTCTGATCTGATCTAATTAAAAATATTCTACCTGCTTTTGAAAGATTATTCTTAGGATATCGCTTCAAGGATTTTTTTTTAAAAAAGGTGAGGGTGAAATGGGGTAAAAATAAAAAAAATTGTCCGATTTAAGAAATTCATCTTTTGTTTGAAAGGTTTTTCCCAAGTAATGGGTCTAGGAATATTTTTTTAATTTTTTTTTTATTTTAAAGGTGAAATAGGTTAAAAATTAGAAAAACACTGTCCGATTTAAGAAAATCTTTTGGCGTTTAAAATTTCATTTTTAGAAGATGGCTTTACACTTGTTTTTTTTTTTTTCAAAAATGTGGTAACTACCTTTAGTGTGAAATGGGATAAAAATGAAATGTTGTACCTATTCGATTTCAAAATGTTTTGTATATCAAATTGATATTTATAGTTTGAAGAGGGGTAAACACAAAAAAGGGATATCGATTTTTAAAAATTCTGTTTGTGTTGGAAAGGTTCTTTTTAAAAAATTGATATTTATAGAGTGAAATGGCATAAACAAAAAAAAGTGGATTTTTATTACAAAAATTATTTTTGTGTTGGGAAAGTAAAAATCATTTCACGTATTGCTATTTTATATTTTGAATCACCAACTAGAGGTGCCCCAGAAAAATCTGCCAACACCAGAAATATAAGTAGATGATTCATTCACCTGTGGCTGCAAAATCCCCTTATGGCGTAGACTGAGAAATCACCAAAATTACGGAAACTAATGTACAGGTGAACAATAAAATAACATAGTTATTGTATTAAAAAACAGTTTTACGTAATTTTTAAAATTATTTAAATTGCGCTCCCGGAGAGATATTTTTTGTCTTTAAATTTGAATAAAGCCGGAAATATTTTTGGAAAATGAGACAGAAATTCTGGTAGGGTTATCACAATATTTAAACCTTTTTTCCTAGGAAAAAAAAAAGAAATTCAGGGATTATATTCCAAAGGACCCTCAACTTTGTTGCACTTGAACAGAACAAGTCGATTCACCTTGATAAGCTGATACTAAATTGGTAATTTTTTCCAGCAAACTTCCTGTATGTATAACTCTGTAAACGGTATTTTGATTTAAACCAAAAATAAAATTCATCATTTTGGTTATGTTGCTTAGTTTTCATCCACGAAATTCTTCACCAATTGAGAAATAAAATATTTTGTAAGTGTTTCTTCTTGTAAACTTGCAAAGTCTTTTCAAGTTGCCATTTTGCTCAACATGTGAAAAAATTCCTCAGATATTTTATTTCCAGAGAACTCTTTTGGAGTCTTAACTATTTGCTAGCTAGATCTTATTTTATTGAGATATTCCTTTTTTAAATGAAATAAAGCTTTGAAATGTGCGCAATATTCGTTCTGTATAATTTTTTGTTTGCTCTGTCTCAAGTCTCAGCCTCATGAGATTGAGCTAGATCTTTTTTCAAGCCACCTATTGTACTACCAAAGTAACGTGATTTGCCCCATCCCAAGGTAGGTTTTAAGGTTTATCAATCGCATAGAGCTGACTAGGATTCTTACAAGCCCACTCAAATTTGCTGTTACTCAGTCGGTTTCTTTCTTTTTTCCCTGTACTTGTTCGTTGGACATTAATGGAGGGGAATTTAACTGAAAAATTAGTCAAAAATTAGTCTACACTTTTTTTAAGGGGGTTTTTGTATGACAAAACAAGCGAAGTGAACATCAATCAAAATTGAATTTTATTTGAAAAAAAAATAACAACATCTTAAGTGTGCTTCCAGCAAGTTTGGACTGCAGTTATTATTATTTCACGACTGCCACTTCGGTGGTCGCACACTTGAATTGATATTGTTTCTTTCAAAAAACGTTTAATGTTAATTGATGTTTACTGCCAAGCATATGTGCTTCCCATACAAAAACCCCCTAGTAAAATGTTTTCTTCTTATTTGTTTCAGAACTGTTTCTTATTGAGGACAAATGGTTATTACTTTCAAAACTAGGTATGGGAAGTTTTAGAAATTGACAAAACATAGTAAGTTTTTTTTCTTCAAGGTGCTATTGTAAAATTGAAGACAAAACTTCAGTTTGGAAAAAATTCACATTATGCATTTTGCATCGGAATGGCGAAGGAATTAAAAATATTTTCGTTAAATAAAATCCTTAAGCGAAAAATTTTAAACAAAAAACAAAATTAATTTTGTACTTGTAAGAGTTTTTAAATATTTCAAAAGACAAAGAATGTTAATCAAACATTGTTATGATTCACTAAAAACAAAAAGTGACTAAATTCTGAAAGGTCGCGATTTGGCCTTTCACTATATTAAATTTGGACCATTTATTTTGGGATACACTGTATAAAGTTTATCATCAGATCCAAATTTAAAGCTTTTATTGACGCAGGCAACAAAATATATTCTTATCGCGGGTGAATGAATCATCTCATTATATTCTTTTTAAAAACGAAAAAGGAATAAGTGAATGAACAGTATAAAATAATGTAAACATTACTTAACAAAACATTCAAGCCCCACCGGTCAACCAGGCTTCATCTGGCCAACTCCACACATCATCAAAAAGGTAATTGGATAATCAAAGACTCAACAATGAACTTCAAGGTAAGTGCGTGCTTATTTCCTAAGTCAGCAATACTGAATTATTTCTTTTTTCTTTTTCAGAGAATTTTGATTGTTTTGGTTATAATAGTAACATTACAAATGTCGTTGAATATGTGTGAAGCTTATTACGTGCCAGAATTAAAGTTTCTAGGATTTTATTCAAACCCGAATGTAGTTCTTCAGGGTAGAAGTTTGGGACATGTGGTCAACTCAAGAACAATTAAAATTCCAAATGTTTGAAGATTTTATTTTATGAAAATTTTTTTAAATTATCGTTTATCACTACTCAAATTTAATATCTAAAATTCTATAAATTGTTTTTCAAAAAATGAATTTTTCAATTGTATTATTAATAGTGTATACCTACTACAATTTAAGTTGATATATTATTGTAGTTATATAATGAAAGTGAAAAATAAACAAACAAGATAAACTAAACTAACAACAAAATGAATTGGGCTAAGTATAGAAATCTTTTGATGTGCATAAATTCTAACCTAACAGCTTTTAATATCAAAAGCCAAAGGCGTACGCAGGATTTTTAGCATGGGGGGGGGGCAGTCAAACTCATTCAGTATGAATAAAATATATACGCGATCACAAGCCAAACAGTTCGTACTTTTTCCTAACTTTGGTTGCATATATTCCACTAAATAGCTTAGTAAATTTAATAAAAAAATAAAAGAAACTTTTAAAACATAATTTGAATGAATGTGCTTTTATAATAAGACGTCTATAATAGCGGGGATCTTCAGCTAATCTTTCCAATACTTCTTTTATTATTTCCTTCTCATTTTCCATGACCTTTTTCCTGTGAACATTTAGCATTTGTATATTTGTTTTTAAATTACTCATTTACAAGTTTTAACTCTTCTTCAGGTACTAAAGGTCTATTCAATGGAACTGGTGGTACAAGGTAACCCTAGGGCAATAAAAAGTGCAAGTTTTGTTTTTGGGAAACAACTTCTGCTTTTTGTAGGACATGGCATAGCTCTAATTTCTGAATATCTTCAACGGACATTTGTTTGTTTTTCCAAAGATTGTACAAGAATTCAGCTTCTCCAATAAAATTTTGTAGAGCGTAGAAATGACAAAAAGTTTTTTGATATTTCTTTTGATTCGTTTATGTTCATTTTCAACATATTCGGTGGATGCAAAAGAAATAGAGAATATGCTGGTAAGTTTATATTTTTATTTGGCGCTTCAATCAAGGAATCAAAATATGGAATCAAGCGTGCCATCTCTTCCGAAATTCAACTGGAGTTGATGAAGGGTGATTTAAGCGATTCTTTTGACCGGTCACTGTTTTTGGCCTTTGAAGTTCTGCATCAATTTCTTCTGCAATCAATTTCGAATTAGCCATAAGTTCTTTAGCTCCTGAGTCCATATTCGATCGATGATCTTTTGCAAGATTTATGATTTTTTGAATATATGTTCCCTGCACGCAAGGAGGTCTAACTTTCTTGATTGCAGAATATTCACAACTTGTAAGCTGAATATATTGCTATTAAGACAAGGCAAGTAATGAATGTTGTTTGTTTAAAATCACAATGCAACATTTAGTATTTTTTTTTAGAGAGTTTCCTTCAATAGAAAGGTCTTTTAGTCCATTGACGATGCTTATGTTATTTTCAGACCATCGAGTCTCTCTAGGGGGGCAACTGCCCCCTGCCTCCCCCTGTGTACGCTTTTCTCAAGAGTGGATCCAGTCTTTGAGTAAGTGGGATGTCACTTGTCAGCTACTGAAAAATCCAATTTAAATAAATATTAACCAACCAAATATCCCACAACAATGCGTAATAAATAGGGTTATAAGCTTTTTTGGATTTGTGTTCTATTTTTTCCAAATTGTTTCATAGAAGGCAGATTTGAGTGGAGAAGAAAGGTAAAGTAATTGGCAACCATTTAATGTTGTTGCATTACTACCAAACATTCAAATATTTAAAAATTATTAAAAAAAAAACGTACAAACTATTTTTTAAAATTGGTTCTCATAAATTTACATTTATAACGTTGGTTTCAATTTTCTCAAAAAACTAAAAACATTTGGTTAGTAACATTTGACTGAAATTTAAAAAGACCATTAAATATTTAGAAAAAACATCACTTAACAACGGTAAATTTTGAAAAAAAAAAAATTAAAAAAATTTTTTTTCAAAATTTTCGGTTTGGAAATAATTTTTCAAAAACTATCATTAACTAGCATTAAAACGACTTATAAAAAATTAAATGAAAGAATGGATTTCTGGCTTTAAAAATATACGTATGTATGTACATATACATACAGCATTATATTGTAAGTCGTTGTTTTTAAATTTTTATTATATTGTAAGTTGCAGCTGCTCAATAGATGGCAAGTTGTCGCTTGAACGATTTGAAAAAAAAAAAACTCTGAGTGTCTGCCCGCGGAGGGTCCTGGCCCTGAGGGGTCGCATAAACAATACCTATAATTTTATTAATTAAATTACTATAAATTGGCATGTCTTTTCTAGACTCTAGAGTCCCTTCCATCGTATAATCCCAACAAAAACCCCTGATTTTAATAGCGTGTATGTCGAGAGTTTTTAAAAGTGCGGCGTTGCCATATTTATAGTGAGAGAGTCAAAAGGAATCAATTGAAGTTTCAGTTTTACTTTTGATGCAATTTTTATCGGTAATGTGGCAACAAAGTGCTGAGATACAAACGTATTAGTTATCATAGTTATCACCTTCACAAGAACTACTTCCAAAATTAATATCTATTTTGGTTCCATTTCACACCAAAAAAATCCATTGCGAGCTCTTAGACTAAATTTCAGGCCACTTTAGCTACTGAAAATTGTAAAGATTTGAATTTTTATATAGCCTTCCATTCTTTGCACTATACATGCATTCTCAGCTTGTATTAGATAGGTACAGAAAAAGAAGAATAATAATTTAAACTTCATTTATAGATTGTAGATACGAAATTTTATTTTTGTTTATTGTTTGTTTTAATGGCCGACATCAGAAATTTAAATTTGTGTTTACTTCTTTAACAATGTGCTGTACACATTTGGGCTGGAGTAAACGGCAGGTGCAGCTGCATAAGCAGAGCTCACAACATGGTTTTGAAGGCCCAACCCAGGTGCACTGTAGACTGCTGGAGCAGCCAAACCAGCGCTGTACACAGCTGGAGCAGCCAAACCTGCACTGTACACCGATGGATACCCAGTGTATGCCAAAGGAGCATTGTAAAGAGCTGGAGCAGAGTATGTGACAGCACCAGGAACTCCAATGATTCCAGCTTGGGCAGCAGCAAAGCAGAGAGCAAGGCACAGAAGGAACTTAAATTGAAAAGTAATTTTTCTTTAATATACCAAGTAGTTTTTTAATATAATAGAGTATAGTCAAGAGCTTACTTTCATTGTGATTTTGATTTGAATATTTGCTTTGAAAGAACAAAATTATTACTGATCTATAGTTGTCAATCGCACGACATTTTATAGGTTGAAATAATAGGAAGTATTCAACGCCAACAATTGGGATCATTTTTTTTTGTTTGTTGTCTCGGTTAAATTTGGATTTGGTACGCTTTTAGTAACCTGTTTCAATTATGAGATATGTGTCACAATAAGATTTAGGCATTGATGAGGGATTATAGAGTACAAAGGTTTTTTTTTAATTAAAAAAGACTCATGATAGACGTCCGCAATAATATTGTATTGGTAAAAACTCGTTAGAACCAACAAAGAAGCTAGATTTTTTATTTTGATTGTTTAATATCAGTTAGAATCAGAAGTGTAAATTTTAACTGAGTTTACCAAAAATCAGGCTGCCATGTTAGATATATTTTAGGGTCAATATCAATTTTTCAATAATCAGTTAAGTATATATGTAGGTAGTTTGTTTCAGCTTAATCCTTAGATATACATAAGTTAAAATAATTTTTCAATGCCTCAATAGTCAGATTTAATTTGTTCCTATAGGAATAGATTGAGAGAAGGCACCTGAAATTGATTTCACTGATGGTTGTCGAATGAAACAACAACCACTTGAGTGAACTACCACTAAGTTATTATAGGCTGGAGTTAGCTATTTCATGGCTGCCAGGCCGATCATCAGACTGCTTAGTCTATATACGTTCAATTCACATTGGGTTGGACCTGATCACATGACTTCGGTAGCGCAATGCGTAGTGCATATGGCTGTGAAGACGCTTGGTATAGTTGGACCCCCAGCCGGACAAAAGTTTTTCAAATTAAAATTGAACATGAAATACTAAGAACCACCAAAAAGAGTCTGATGATGGGTCTAGCATCCGTGAAATGCTATAACTCCAGCCTTAATTGACTTGGTTAGTAGCTCACTCAAGTGGGTGTTATTTCATTCAAAACCTTCAATATTAATATTAAAGCGTAAGCTTTCCAGTCTTACTGCGAATGCGTTATCATAAAAATAAAACAACTTTGAAATTGTTTTTGACCGTCCAGCTCAAGATGCTCACACCTGATGGCAGCCTTGGATTTACCCAAAGGCCAACTATAGGTCCAAGGGCATCCAGAGGGCAGAAGGGATACCAAAAAAGGCAAACACAATGAACCAACTGAATCTTAATTTATATTAAAGTTCATTCAATGGATTGTTATATGTATTTGTAAATTCCAAAAATATCAATCTTCCCTACTATTCGTCATTTAAATCACGGCAAGTCTTCACCAAATCACACATATATGTATATTCAAGTGCAAATAAATACCATTTTCAATCTGATAATACCATACATTTTTTCCGTCGAGGGGGAGGGGTTGTTGTGTATAGATAAAAAAATAATACATAGAATTTTTAAATTGATGTTTTTGTTGTTTTTTTTTTAAAGTGATTTATTTTGCTATAATAGGCGTTTTCGTTTGGATGTGGCGAAGTACTTGTGAGTAGATGAAAACTAAAATATAGTACCTGCATCTACTTAGGCTTTCATCGAGAGTAGATGAGGTTTGTAGAAAGACTTATTTTATGTGTTCCATTCAAAATCGCTAGCAAAATACTTGAAAGTACTTCGCCCCCTCCAAAGGAAAACGGTTTTTATAATGTTTTTTTTTTTTTTTAAAAATCATAGGGGCTATGTTTTGAAGGTTTTACCTTCCTTTTCTACCCGTTCTAGATGGGCTTAAACAAAATTTAATTTTTTCCTCTAGGGAATAACACAAAAAATTAGTGGAATAAAAAGTAAATCGGTCCATATAGGTGTATAGGCTCTAGCTCAGTGTACACAATGACGTACAAACACTCGAACATTATTAAAAAATCATGTTTTACTTGGTGTATTGGGCAAGTATTGGTTTCGTGTCATAGTCATGAGATGAATGAATAATATAAAGTAAAATTAATTTTGACAAAATTGTTAATTAGTTTTGAAATTTTAAACAAGCAATTTCTTATACATCCTATTCAATATACATATGTATATGTAATCAAAACTTTTCAAAAAACCATAGAGGTATTATTTGTATACAAAATTGTATAGGGAAATTTTAATATCTTGTTTTAATAATTCAGTACCTATTAACATTTTGTATTAATATGTGTGTTGTTTCCTTCGGAAACTGGACGAAATTGTATCTTTCTTTTGTGTTTGAAGTGTTTGAATAAACTTGACAACATAAAAGAATATATAAACTTAGGGCACATTTTTATCTAAAGGCCTAGGGCCCAAAAAAGTTAATTTCGACAAAGACAATGTATTTTTTTGCTTTCGTTTTCTTCTTCTTGGTAAGAATACGATCTTCAAATCTTTTTATTTTTTATCAAAAATTGTTTTTTGAACTTTTCGAATCATATATTTTGTTTAATATTATCAAAAGAAAAGCTTATATTAGGTGCGTAATTTAAAGCTAGCGCAGCAATATAAATGCCAATAAAACAACATCTCCACTTTTATGATTGTTTTTATTTCTATGGCTGTGCAAAGTATTCTTCTTTCCAATTCCCCACAGAACATAGCTTTATTCAATGATTTATCAACCAGTCGTGATTTTTTCTTGGCTATGACATTTGAGCAATCCTATAGTGGAGTTAATTGCTTGTTGTTATTTAGTCCGAAATGTCAGCGAAAAATAATTAAATCAGTTTTTTCTGGAGTCCAAATAATTTGTAATGTTTTAAGAGAAAAACAATCTATGTTACCGATACTTAAGGTTCAAGTTTTTTTTATTGTTCACCGAAGGAAATTTTACTGCGCTAGCTATAAAATTAACAATAAAACACGGCTATTGTTTTTCTTACTCAAATTATCAAATAAATCATAAACGAATGGAACAGAAACAGCCAGGAACTAAAAAATAAGAACAAGAATTTGGCTACAAAGTCGTATGTAGACTTTAGAAAAACTTTTCATTCTATCTGTGGACTAAATTTATGGTTTTTTGTTTAATTTAAGTACAATATAAAGTTGCATTACCAAAAAACATCATTCTGATGTATATTGAAAATTATTTCTTAAACGTTAACTTTCCCGATTTCAATTTTTTAAACGTTCATATTTGTATTTGAATTTTTTATTATATCTTAAACTTATTTACGTTTAAAAAATCTATCGATTACAAAAAAAAAATATTTATTAACCTCATCAACTTTAGAGAAAAACGAAACCCAATTTCATAATATTTGAATCAAGTTAGAGGAAACACCCTCCAAGTATTTAATGATAGCATTATCCATCATTATAATCAGTACTCCTACTATCGGAAACTTTTTAAAAATTCATTGAGTACAACATATAACAACTACATAAATCAAATAAAGTGCAATATTTCAAAAAATTGTAAAATCTTTTGGCAGTTTATAAACTCTAAAAGGAAAGCCTCAAGTTCTCCACCATTCGTGCAATATAATAATAAGTCCTCCTCCTGTGATATAAAAATAAGTAACATATTTGCAGATTTTTTCCAACAAACGTACACTGCGTGCAATCCAAAATACTGTGATAATTCTTTAAGAAATCGATTAAACTGTGATATACCTTTTTTAATACTGACTGAAGCGGAAGTAGTGCAATATATAGACGACTTAAAGAGTACATATTCGTATGGTCCTGACAACATTCCGTATATATTTGTTAAAACTTGTAAATCCTACATATGTTCTGCAATTACTTATATATTAAACTGTTCGCTGTCGTCTGGTGTTTTTCCTGATTTGTGGAAGTCTTCGTTTATTATACCTCTTCACAAGAGTGGGAACAAGAACAATGCTGAGAATAACCGAGGAATTGCAAGACTTTCATGCATACCAAAGCTTTTTGAAAACAAAGTCACCAATCACATTCAATTCTTTTGCAAATCAATCATTGTTCCTGAACAACATTGCTTGCATAAGTCTACAACAACGAATCTCCTGTAATTTACAAACCAATTGAATGTGAATATGCAAAATGGACTTCAAACGGATGTTTTTTACGCTGATCTAAGTAAGGCATTTAATAGAGTTAGCCACTCCATTCTTTTGCTAAGACTTGAAAAATATGGGTTTCCAGAGTGGATTCTTACTTGGATTAAATCATATCTAAATAACCGAACGCAGTTTGTTAACTTTAAAAACTGCCTGTCCAAAATTATTTATGTGCTGTCTGGAGTTCCTCAAGGTAGTCATATTGGACCGCTTTTATTCTTAATTTTTATTAATGACATTGGCATGGAAATTCTTTACTCAAATATATTAATCTTTGCCGATGATTTGAAGCTTTTTTATGGCTACACTACTCCAAGTGGACACTTATTTCTACAAAATGATATTGACAAAGCCTCCGAATGGTGCTTTTCAAATGGAATGGATCTCAATATAAATAAATGCAAAGTGATGACATACTCTAGAAAGAGAAAACCCTTTTTGTCTTCTTACTTCATTGACGAAAGCCTAGTTGATCGTGTAGATTCATTCAACGACTTAGGAGTTTTGTTTGACGTCAAACTGTCATTTAACTCACACATCGACGTTATAATAAGCAAGGCTAGAAGCCGCCTTGGACTAATTAAGCGGTTTTCTAGGGAATTTAATGATCCTTATATTTCAAAAATCCTCTATTGTGCACTGGTCCGTCCTATCCTGGAATATTGTAGCTGTGTATGGTGTCCTGCATATACTGTTTCCATAAATAAATTGGAAAGTGTACAAAAACAGTTTTTATTATTCGTCCTTCGTCATCTGCCATGGAACCCAAATGAACATTTTCCACCTTATGAACATCGTTTGACCTTACTTAGTCTATCAACGCTTAAGAAAAGAAGAGAAGTTAATGATTGCCTTTTCCTCATTCAACTTTTATCTGGACCAATTAATTCTGCCCACATCCTGAGTATGCTGAATATAAACTCTCGACCTAGATCAACCCGCGATCCTGATTTTATACATCGTTTGCTTCATCTTATTATGGTTTAAATGAACCTGTTAATGTAATGTGTAAATATTTTAATTGATTTTATAATATCATTGATTTTAATTTGTCTAAAGATTGTCTTAAAAAAAATTATTGTCTTCTTAACGAATTTCAAATTGTATTTTATCTTGTGTTTCTTTTTTAATTATTGTAAATTACTTTGATTGAAATGTATCTACATACATTTTTTCTTATTTATTTTGTTATTATTCATTAATGTACAGTTATACCTAAACAACTAAGACACAAGTATGCAGTTGATCAAATAAATAAATAAATAAATATACTCGGATTCAACTTTTCTAAATATGGTAAAGGTACTCTAGCAATGGCAGACAAACATTCTCCCTCAATGAAACAATAATTTCGCATAAGAATCATATGAACCTAAGGTATACTGGACTACAAAAAAGAGCCTACAAAAAAAACGAGGTACATAATTTCATAAAAATAATAACAAATCTTACAAAAAGTTTGTTTTCGATACTACATATTTAACGTTATTTTTTAAGACTGATGATAGGCGGCTTGGCACCCCTTGAAACTATTGGTGGTAGCACCTTTAAGTTGTTGTTGTTCAAACATTCAATGAAATTGACGGAATAAATAATGGTCAAGTCTAATAAACTGACATTCTAGTATGAATAGTACAATAAATAATAATCAACCCAATTCTAAATGACAATTCCCCGGGAAATGTTTACCTCTTCCCTACTCCCGTATTCTAAACTAAAAATTCCCGGGAATTTCTCTCGGGGATTTCGGAATAAGAGTAGGTACTACTACTCCTAAGAGAACACGTCTCCCGGGGAGTTATTTTCCCGGGGAATGTTTAGAATTGGGCTGAATAAGTTATTCTTTAATTGTTATCAACTTAAGTGGTATGAAAATAAATTAAAATGCAAAATCATGAATGCATATTGTCACCATACTATTGCGGCCACGCAGTTCCATGGTCCTCCACCAGTGGGCAAGCATAAGACACCAATTTTTTTTATCACATACGATACAAAATCAATAAATATTTTGCAAATCGATGATCTAATTTAATATTGGGTGTATAAAATCTGCATATCAATTAACTAAAAAAACATACAATGAAGCTCATCGATGACGTACATTTATGCAAAACATTTTTAAAATTTTAATTTATTGCTTTCTTTTTTTTATATTTGTGTTAATTGATTTATATTTATGTACATTCTTAATCTTTATTATCTTATGAGTCTCATTTTGGTTTCAGATGTAAATTTGAATAAAAATTAAATTTAATCGTCAGGCGACATTTTTGAATCTGTTAACGGAGAAGAAAATGAAAATAATATAAAATAAAGCATATAAATTAAATATTTTGAAAAGTTTAAGTCGTAAATGTAAAGTTCGAATTTTCACATACAAATTAGCTATGAAAACCCCATATGCAAATCTGTCCACCTGCATAGGTTTCTGATGTATGTAGGTACAGATCGATGCAAAGTCGCTCATTCCAACCAAACATTCATTAAATCGACTTTTTCATAAAAATAATGTAAGGTTTGATCAAAATTCAAAACCGTTAAATATACAATACTTCAATGTTGATTATTGCGTTTGAAGTTGAAGAATGGATATTAACAATTATGTATATAAAGCAGTTGATTGAATCGGATAAAGCTATTATTAAAAGTTTTAAATAGCAATACAGACAAATAATATAAACCACAAAAACTTAACGCTATGTCATTCCTCGCCAATTAAAAAGAGCTAATCTGGGCTTATTTACGACAATATTACATACATATGTAGGTATGGGTACGGAAGTTCCGTTTATGAATTGTAACTCTCCAAGTCCAAAGTTAAAGTGTGTCTCATTTGAAGGTTGGTAATTACAAGTAATTCTTCAACTTCAAATATTAATAAGCTACCAAACTGGTTACCAAAATCAGAATATATTTGTTTGTCGTCATCAAACAATAGTACATTATGAACAATACAACAACATAAAAAACAATTATACCTACGAAGACAACATGACTGTTGGAAATGTACTTCCTATTGTTAATGAAAAATATAAAATGCCACTCAATTGACAATTATTAATCAGTGACAATATTTCCGTCTCAATCAACAAATCAAATATCCAAGATGAAAGTAAGTTCCAGAAATTATAATCATGTATACCTAGTTATAACTTATTTTTCCTACACACACAAATATTTTCAATATATATGTATTGTATAATGTACCTTCTTATTTTAAGTTCCTTTTGTGCCTCGCTCTCTGCTTTGCCGCCGCTCAAGCTGGACTAGTTGGAGTACAGAATGCTGTCGCTTACTCCACTGGAGTAGCTCCTGTTGCTGTGTCATCTTTGTACAATGCTCCTTTGGCCTATAATGCTCCATTAGCTTACTCTGGATATCCATCAGTTTATAGTGCAGGATTAGCTGCTCCAGCTGTTTACAACAATTTCGGTTTCGCTAGCCCATTGGTCAGGTCTGCTTATGCCACCCCAGCTGTTTACTCCAGTCCAATTTTGGCCAACACTTTGTTGAAGAAATGAATATCTACATCTAAATGTTCAAAATGGGAAAAACTGATAAATAATGAAAAATAAAGAAGTACCTACTTACTATCCAATAAAATACTCTTTTAAAGAACAGAATTTGCTGATTAATCATGGAATAAAGCCAAGCTGAATTAGACTAAATTTATTCATTCTGCTCTTCTAAAATTGTTGATAAGGCATAACCTCTTCGAGTAATTTTACCTGTAATTTTTGAAAAAAAATAGATAACAGTTTAGTTTGTTATCCATATCCATTTTATACTAAAGTCTTATTAAATAATGCTCTGTTTGTCTGTCTTAAGAATTGTAATTTAATTGTAATTTAAAGTAAGTTAGGAAAGTACATCACTCACGTGCAGCTCGCATGGAAACTTCGAGATTTTCATAAAACTTTGTGTATACATAAAGCTGATATCTTTTTTTTCTGAAAAAAAGGTGGGATCCGCCAAATTTGGAGATTCCGCGGGATATCTGAATCAGAAAAAAATATGTGAGTGCCGGGACTCACGGTTAAATATGTGTAAACATCAACGTTTGTCCAAGTGCCTGGTTTTTGTAGGCAGTGCATAAAAAGCTTAGTGTTGAAAGAACAGCAGCGAGATACCCAGTGGGGGGAACCGCTGTAACGAAATTTCCAAGCACTAAAAGGCTGGTGGTGAAGTGTCCTACGAACGGTGAAGGTTCGGTACTGAAAGGTACTGCTTCGAAGTTCACTCTCAACTTTAAGATGACTTCACATTACACATGGTTATTGTTTATGGTAATCACTCTCTGAGCAACAACAACTGTCAGCGGAGAGCACTAAAATCGTGGTTTCAATTAAATGACACCGTACCCAAATTCCACTTAATGGTTTGACTGACGGGGGCCGAATTAAAATATCCAGTTAGAACTGTCAACGAACTTGCAACCCTTATGAAACTCCATCTTTCCATCGAGTAAAACTTACAAAAAGTTCAGTCTTAATTTTATACTGAACAAACCTCAAATGAATGTCACTATGAGATAGCCGGCGAATTATATATCTTGAGTTTTTAGAATATTTAGTTGCAGTTGTTGTCAGTGGAAATCACTAAAATCGCAGTTTCAATCGATTGATACCATCAATCGCCTATGGAATGGAATTGGACGCTGTGATTTTTAATGAATGTTAACTTTGTGCAAGTACAAAAGGAGCCGATAACTCTGCAATTTATTCAACCTCAGCTATTTTGTATATCCCAGCCTACAAATTGCAAAAAAGAAATTGCATCGTTTAAAAGCAGTTTAATGTAAACGTAAAATTTAAGTTCAGATTTGTATCACTGAACGCACCCGATATCCTACCATACCTACAGCCATTGCTCTACCTACAGCTGACTATTATTATTTTTGTTTTGATTTTGTTTTCTTTTTAATTACTAGTGTCGCGTCCATTTTGTTCGGGGAATAATTAAAAATTAAAGAAAAAAATATAAATATATAAGTATTAAAATGATAAAATCGTCGGTCGCGCTTAAAACAATTTGTTTTCGTCGTTGGCAAAAACAATATAAATGAGTGGTCGCGATAAAGTATAATCTAATTGTCGGTGGCGTTAAAATCAATTTGTTTTGGTCGGGGCAAATCAGATTTCGTAACGTAACGTGCTACAACGTAAAGTGCACGACGTAACGTTTCACACGAACGTTCACGTTTTTTTTTTTCAATCTACCGCCAGCATAGATGTTTACACATCAAAAGGATAAAACATGGATACAAAAATAATAAATTCCCACCACAAATCATATTCCATTCTTTTAGTTTAACATTTTATTTTTAAAAAAATATTTGTTTTAATATGCCAGATGAAAAAAAAATCTACCCCCAGAAAAAATTAGAAACCCCCCAGATTACAACATTTTATCAACAAAAACCCCTAAATTTTTTTTCAACTTTTTATTTTTATTCACAGCTCCTAATTTTGTTTTTAATTTTAAATTTGATTAATTCTAAATAAGACGGTCATTGAAAAATAAATAAATTAAAACAAAAAAAAAATAAATTAATTAAATACAGCAATGGAAACAAATTTTACGATAAATACATCTCCTGGTTCCTTTGAAAGAGCCCAAAATGGTAAATGCCAATCAGAAACATTCCAAATGCGTTTCCTTTCTTTTTATTTCTGGTCAAAAATTACAACAACAACATCAAAAGCTGGAGCCCAAACTTTTTCATGAACTTTTCCCAAAACGTTAAGAAACAGACCTAAAGTCATCTTCGTTTTGGCTCTCGCGTCGCCCGTCGGTCGGTTTGATACATCTTCTCACTTGTGAAAATTTTCAACATTTCTTGTGCTGATGTTGGTGTAAAATTCTGACATCCAGAATGTGAAGAATATTTAACTCGTAGAATACTGTCAGCTGTTTCAATACCCCCCCCCCAGATTTCTCCCCCAACGACAAAAAAAGCCCCTAAATCTAGGGGGGAAACCCCTGAACAGGCAACCCTGTGCATTTGGCAGACCGAAAATAATCTTTAAAAAACATTTTGATGATCAATCGATCAACATTGTTGCATCTATGTCGTCTTCTATGTCATTCTCTCTAGCATCGGAAGCACTTTGTTGCATCACATATTTCTATTTTTGAGAGATTTGGCGAAGCGAAGTGACTCTAGATATGCCAATTATAACAGTTTTGGTTTATAAAAGTACTGTTTGTGCGGCCCCGCAAGGCCAGGGCCCCCCGCCGGTGGGCATACTTCAGGCACCCAGAGTTACAACTGTTATAAATTGGCATGTAGAGACATCTCGTCCGTAATTAATATATCCAGAGCAGTTATGGGAACCAGCGATGTCGTTGTCACTCCGATCGGAATTTTTCACTTCGTTTTCTTGTCAACACTTTGGTCACTTCCTCTTTCGTAAAAACAACTTACTTTTTTGGCCTTTCAATTTGCACTTTATCATATACTCAAATGCACCCATATAAATCGACAACAAGAAGTGACGGACAAATCAATCAACTCGAACACTCCCGAGAATTTTACATTATTTTATTTTTTTGTATGCGCGCACTCAAGGGGTTATGACTACCCTTATAATGATAATAATAGTGCGAGCGTTAGGAAAATAGGGAAGGGTTTAATAGGAGTTACCGATGCACATTGGTTTTGAATTTCTGAATATAACATTGGGAGAGAAAAATAGTGCTAGGCAAAGCATTCCACATTCGAGTTGTGCGGCTAAAGAAAGAATCTCTGTGCATGACTGTTCATCCGAAATTGGGGTCAAGGGTAAGCTGATGTGCATTCCTAGAAGTGCGAGTATTACGGTGGAATTGTTTTAGGGGAGGAATGCAACTGGCTATTTCGCTAGAACACTGTTTGTAAAAATAGCGATAGAATAAAGAAAGACATGAAACACTGCGGCGGGGTTCCAGAGTAGTAATTGTATCTGTTATATTTCTATCACCTATCATTTTAAAAACACTATTTTGAATTCTGTTCAAGAGATTCAGGTGAGTTATAGTAGGAGCACCTGTCCAGATGTGGGAGTTATACTCAAGCTTAGGATGGATAAAGGCTTTGTAGATTATATAGCCAGATCAGAAAGAGGAAAAAATTTCTTGCATCGCCGAAGAAAACCTAAACACTTAGCAGCGTTTTTGGCAACGTTAAAAATGTGGTCATTCCACAAAAGGTGGTCTGTGATGTACATTCCCAGAACTGAAAGCTGTTTAGTTTTTTTAATACAAGTACCGCTCATGGATAGCGGCATGGAGGGTGGGTTTCGCTTCAACGACAGGAGACAGCATTGAGTTTTTGAAGCATTAAATTCTACGCGGTTTTGATTTCCCATTGGACAATGCTATCTAGATCAGAATTTAATAAGCTTATCATACGCTGCCGCTCTAGTTCCACATCCGAAGGACAAGGATGTGAATCTAGGAACGAATATGAAAAGCTGTGGGTACTGTCGTCAGCAAAACAATTTAATGGATTAGAAGTTTGAGACAAAAGATCATTGATTAATATCAGAAAGAGGGTCAGAGACAAAACGGAGCCCTGGGGCACATCAGCGTTTATTTTATGAATATAAGACTTAAAACCATACAATACGACTTGTATTGAGCGGTCCGAAAGGTAATTTCTAATCCAACGAAGAAGAGATTCATCGTTACCAAATGCACGCATTTTTGGTAAGAGAGCTTGATGCCAAACTCTATCAAACGCTTTTGAAATATCAAGTGCAATAATCTTACTTTCACCAAAACGGTGTAAAGATTTATTCCACTGTTCGGTGAGATATACCATTAGATCACCAGTGGACCTATTGCTACGAAAACCATACTGCCGGTCATTTAGAAGCTTTCGTTCTTCAAGATATTTCTTAAGCTGATGATTAATCAGCGTTTCCATGACCTAGGAAAGAAGGGACGTAAGTGCAATTGGACTATAGTTAGAGGGTGAAGAAGATTCGCCTTTTTTAGTGACAGGCTGGACAAATGCTGTTTTCCATCCACTCGGAACGACACCAGTAGAGTAGGACAGATGGAAAAGCTTACGCAGTGCTTTTGCCAGCGTTGAAGAACACCTCTTCAGAACAACAGGAGGGATACGATTCAGGCCAGCGGATTTATGTACATCAAGGTCTTTAAGGACTCTTGCAACTGCACGAGTGCGAAAGAATATTCGTTCCATGGAATAGTTAGCGCTCTCAAGTACAGGGGGAGTCATTACACTTACTGGCAACGTCGAATTAACAGCAAATTCTCTAACGAGCTAACAGCAGGGGTGTCATTGAAAACGAGCGTTGGAACCGCAGATGAGGTAGTATTTCGTATTTTTTTTGGAAATGATCAAAAATTTTTACTGCCTTTGGGACATTGTAGTATTTTTTGCCTTAATTTTTGGTCATGCAAAAATTTGGTTCGTCGAATATGGACGTTACAGGTCTTTCTAGCTGGTTTGAACTTATTCCGATTTTCCTCAGTAGGGTTGGCCTTATAACTTCGGAAACTTACTTCTCTAACCCGGATAACCTCTTTACAGCTCGAATCAACCATGAGTTTTCTTTTGGTTTGATAGGGATAAAATTTCTCATTCCAAAAAGAATTAAGTTTTTAATCATATCTGCACTGGAGTCTACGTCACTACCGAGGAAGCATAGTGATCAGTTAAAGTTCTTGAAGAAATCGTTGAGACCGTCATAGTTCCCTTTCTCGAATTGCTAAACGCTTCTCTTGGGGGATTTTTCTTTAACTGAGTTTATTTCAAATTTCGTAATTCGATTCGATTATCGCCACACGATATCGTTTTGACGACAGCTTTGAATCACGTAAAAGCAATAATCACTATCGATTGAAAGATATCGTCTTGACGATCGAAAATTTGCTCTCCGTAGCTCAAAAATCGTCAAAACGTGATCGTTAAATCATTAGCATTTTAATCATTAGCATTTAAGCTATTGTCTTGTGTCGTCTTTTTTGTTTTTGTAAGTAATTCATATGTAGGGTTTTTCAATAAGGGCGGGTAGATGTTTTCGGTTGATCCTGGGTTTGGCTGGCGCGAAGGCGTTGGCTGATTGTCCACTGATTTGGTCGATTCAAATTTGGGCACCAAACTTTGGATAATAGACATGAAAGGACAACCATGTTAACCGCAACACACGTTTTGTTGCTCTAAAAGATTTTTATATTAAAGTTCTTTCAATTGGGCGTGTCGTTCAATTGTGTAACTTGCCGTGGGGGTGTGGCATCAATTAATAATAAATGAAAGATTTAATAGATGTCACCGTCGAAATCTGCCCGCTGCAATTGAAAACCCTATATGTAATTAATTATATGTAGTTTGAAGGATAGGTGGATAACCAATTTGTTTAGGCGACTTCTAAATAAAAATTGATATTTTGTGGGCGTTACAGACAAAAATAAATTACAGAATTGTCATTTATGACAATGATTGAAAAGTCAATCCTTCTCAAACTGTGATTTATAATAAACGATTGACGAGACGATAGTGATTTTGTTACGTGAAGCAAATTGATGACGATAACGTGCACGATTATCGTTTTAAAAATTGCGGAATGACCCCTCAGACTTTAAACCCTTCTTCTTTGGGGGAAAGCGTTCTTCAAATAATCCGACTTTTCTCGAATTAAGTAAAAGTTGAGGACGTAGAAAAACTAGAAGCTGAATGGAGGTTTATAATTTTGGACGAATTTCTAGTCTTTTGGAATTTAGTCTTCGGCCAAAAAAAATTCTTTTGGCGAAACAATGTACCTCATCTAAAAGACTTTGTAAGAGCTTTATTATGCCTTCCCCATAGTAGTGCAACGACCGAAAGAGTCTCTTCCCAAACTGAATTGATTAAGAGTGAATGTCGAAACAAATTAAAAGTTAGCACTATTAATTCACTGATAGTTTTAAAACTGGACCCCAATAAAAAATGTATTATTAAAATACATTATAAAATGAATTATTAAAATACATTCATGCCGATTATGGAATTCGCAATTCTGTATTCGTAGTGCAGTGCACTCGTCCCTCTCTACTCATTCGCCATGAAAAGAAAAGAGAACACAGCACTGCGAATAACCACGAATCCATTATTGCGAATTCCATAATCGGCATGATTATAAAGCTTAGATTTAAAGTACCTAGTCCTTTTTTCTTTTGTTGATCTGTAGAGTATATATGAATTGAAATAACTTATTTTTAATTAGGTAAATCAAAAATTTACCTAACCTTAATTTATTTTTTGTTATTTATTTCAGAATTAAAACTAATGTTCCTAGGGTTATTACGCAGCCATATTTCTTTGCCAATTCTTTTGTTTCACGAAGTTTTCACAGAACTCGTATGGGCTCAAATTAAATTTGTTCAAAAAACTCGAACACACCTATACTTTTGTTTACTTTTTATTTCATAGTTCGAATCTTTCGATTCACGTGAATGTTTTATTCAATTTTCTTCAAATCATTTATTTAAAACTTATGTCTTTCGAATGCAAATCTTAACCAGTTCTTTATTCTTGAAATTCTAAAGAGAATTTCATTGCATTCATTTTATTTTTATCGCAATTAATAGGCATTATGGAACAATCATTTCCTTCCCGCTGATAGCAGAATGCCAATGTTCACGCGAACGTTTAGCAGAATAGGGCTGATAGGCTGATAGTGAAAGACTGATTTAAAATAATTTTTCTCACATACAATGCCAAAAGTTTCTTACGGCACGAAGCTTTATGGGGCAAACCACTACTATTTTTTGTCCAAACACTTCGCTCGAAAATTTTGAACGGCATCGCTGTAAAGGGTACCTTAATTTGCTGCTCCTTTTCTTTCAACCATTTTTTTGCAACAGCACCAATACGTCTTTTAGCAGGAAAAAACAGGGTTTTCACTTATGTCTAATAGGATTTCTAAGCGGTCGAGAATAATTAGTAAAACCGTTTACCATTTTTCTGCGATAAGCATTGTCAAAGCGTTTTCATTTCTCATTTAAAACACAAAAAGAAATCTTTAAATAAGATAAAATTACTTTTCAAATATAAAAATAATTTTAAAAATCGTATACATATCATTTTTTGTTTTTTTTTTTTTAACCCATTTCACCATACTTTTTTGGGAAAGCATCTAACTCTAAAGCAATCTCTAAGTACATTCCCAAATTTTAACCCTTTAAACACGAAATGAATTTTGAGAGTCACATATCATTTTTTTGAATGTTTCCATTTCAAAATTATTCATCCTTAAAGCCTAAGTATAAAATTTCAAACAATAAAGATTTTTTTTAAAATCGGACTTTGTTTTCTGAAATTAGCCCGAGAATGTATTCGCTGCTATACAAACTGCTAGACCGATTTGACCAAAAACACCTGAAATTTTGAGTTCAATCTGTATGGGGATTTCGGAGTCCATTCAATACATACAAACATGGGAACGTCCATTTTTATATTTATAGATTACATGATGTACATACAGGGTCTTTCATTAAGCACTCCCTTTCTTTAAATTTAAATAAAACAAAGTGTGTGTGAGATATCATCAAAATTTTGTAGTCGTTTGAAAGGCCTATCGATGCCACTATGTATGGAATATAACATCGTTCAAATATCTTCTCTGGGTGGCACGCATCCGAAATGTCCAATTTTCCATAATTCTCTCGTATATACCAGGCTGAATTATAATTTGTTGGTTTTGAGGGCCGCTGTGGTTTCTGGCTTATTTGCATTAACCTGCGACTTCAGAAAACCCCACAAAAAAAGTCTAACGGGGTCAAATCGCAAGATCTCGGTGGCCAGTTCACATCACCTCCACGTGAGATGACCAAGCCCTCGAACCACTCGTCCAGAATTTCCAATGTGGCTTGGGCTGTGTGGAACGTAGTGCCGTCCTACTGAAACCACATGTCGTTGGTGTCCATATCATCCAGTTCAGGCCAAAAGAACTTGGTAATCATCGACATATATGGACCGATGACGCCGCCAGCCCGAAATTCGCATCAAACAATGACTTTTTAGGGATGCATTGGACGCTCTTTGAACTCATGTTGATTGGTACCTATCGCTCGAAATTCGACAATTTTGTTTGTTGACATACCCATTCATCCAGAAATGGGTATCATCGCTGAAGATGATTTTTCGATTAAAATTAGAGTCAGTTTCCAAATGCTCCAGAACCCATTCAGCGAACACACCTCGTTGTCTATTGTCGTTTACCTTCAGCTCCTGGGTCAGTTGAATTTTGTGCGAGTACAAGCCCAAGTCACGACGCAAAATTCACGATAGGCCGATTTCTTGTGAGCGAAGCTTATTCGACTGCCTTGGATTCTCCGTAAAATGGGCGTCCAAAACAGACTGAATAAATTACAGCCAATTCGACACTATGTATAGCTTCAACAATATGGCCCCTTTCAACTGTCAAAGTTCGGAGTTCCCTATTGGAAGACCCTTTGTCGTTTAATATTTTAGGGCTTGTTGCACAATGTCTGAATAAATTTCCAACGAAGCAACCTGAAATTTAAAAGTCAATTACCAACCTAACTTACGTTTCATAATATCTGTATAGGATGAAGTTATAATTAAAGTTCTAAGTAGTGGCCAGATGAAGTGTCGATTAGCAATATTAATTATTTTTTTGAGTTTTGTATCAGGTTAAACTATTTTGTCTGGAAAACTGGAATAGCTTATTGACACATAAATTTATTATTTCCATAATTTTATGAAACGGAAGGTTTGTTACTGATGGGAGGATTTAATTTGCGGATTATGTAACTGACTGGTAGGTAATCAGAACTTTAATCAGACATTGTGAAAAAAAACCTTTAGAATCCTCTTTTTAACAAACCTATTACAATTAGGCTTTTCTGGATATATTATAGCTATGTGACTGCAGTACTTTGGACCTTAAACAATTTGAAAATATAAAGACCATACAAATATACTAAATATTACATTACACACATTGTTAGGATTTAGTAATATAAAGTTTTTTTGAAGAAATGTGTATACTGATGGCAATTAAGCCAACAATTTGTCTTTCACTTGTTTCTAGCTTTCTAAATATTAACACTACAGATAGAAACAACTAATTTGACTAAAAGCTACATATATACCAATGATTGATGTTTCAAGATCATCTGAAAACAAAATCAAATTTAATTTAATTTTATATGGTAACTGTTCAGCTTCAGGCTACAGTTACAATTAAAATTGAAATTAATATGTCTCTGTAACTCAATCCCCCCATTTCCATTAACAATAATTAAAATCAACCACAAACAGTAAAGACCACTTTTGTCTTTTTTTAATGCAATATGAATCACAGGCGTGTAACTGAAATAAAAAGTGCTGAGCCAACATCCGTTAAAAATTTATTTTTAAGAAAATGTTTAAATATTGCTGGTTATTGCACCCAAAATCCAAAACAGTTAAGCAATAGTTGCCTCCTGAATCAACCAATAAACTCACGAAGAAGCTCATCGATGACGTGAGTAAGGAACACATTTAAAATTTATTCATTTACGCTTCTTGTATTTCTGTTAAAGAATTAACTTTTTATTTTAGCTTTATAATCTTATGAGATTCACGTTTGTGCAAATGTGGATATGCAATCTCCAACGCACGCACACGAGGGATTTGTATGTATTTTTTGGTGTTTAATATGTTAAGAAAGAAAAAAATAATTTTAAACAATAAGTGTATAAATTGCTGATACATTTATTTTATCATTCATTAACTCTTAAACAGCTCATTCTAAGAACTGAAACAAAATCTCAAGATTAAATATTTTCTTGGCAAATTAAACATCAAAATGAACTTTAAGGTTCGAAAACTTAATTTAAAAAAAAACGAGCATTAAATATTTTTTTTTATTTCTAGATTACTTTATTAATATTTTCCTTTATTGCGAGTATTTTTCTAAGTTTTCCACCTTTTGTGCAGACAGATGTTCTTATTCCAGGAATTAAGACAACTGCCATTGGTGTATTATTGAATTCAAATGGAAACCCTAGGATTGAAGTGGTACGATCAACTATAACAGCTCGACCTATTCAGCTTTAAAAGTACACAAAATAGTAATGCAATTTAATATTATTATTTATTTATACAAGAAAATAGAATCTAAAGAAATGTATTAATTTAAAAAAGCATCTAATAAAACTATAAGAAAAAATAAATAGCAAAATATTTCTTCTTTTTAGCACTGAAAGGATTTTTTTCGGTTTTTACTACATATTTAAATTTCAGATATATGTGTACCTAATTTACATTTTTTACTTTTTATATTTTATGGAACAACCCTGATCGAGGAATTTTGAGGATGGCGATTTTAGACAATCCCCTGCTACGGTGGCTTTTATTTTTTGTATTTCAAAGTTCGAATGAATTTAAAAAATATGATGCAACAGATGGGATCGGTTAAAAATTTTATATGACCGAAATTCTAAATTGTGCTTAGTGAAAAACATTATACTTTATAAAATTTCTTATGGCTTCTGAAGATTAAAAATCGAAAAAATATCCAATTTAAATTTGCTTTCTTTTAAAATGACTTGGCTGGAATTCAAAAGAATAGAGCTTAAAGGTTGATAGGTGACAGATACATTTTGGAATTGTATGTTTCTTTAGAATATAGTCAAAATGCCTCTTTCCAATTACTGTTTTATCAATTTTTTTTCAACAGTGCTCTAGTGAAACAGCAAGCTGCATTCCTCCCTTTAAAAAATGTCACCATAATACTAGCTCTAACAGGACTTATTCTCAGTATACCCTTGAGCCTATCTTTTTTACGAATCTACGTCGTGGCGACTTCTTTGTGACTGACTGACGATTACAATATGAGTACAAATAATTCATCACAACTTCTTTGTTACCAAAATAGCGTAGGGTAGTTTTGAAACAAAACTCATGTTGTTACCTTAAAAACTAATATGTTTATTGTCCAAAATAGTATCGTACTGAACTCTGTCTCTAATTATTCAGGATACTATTTTGATTTTGAATTTTTAGAAAAAATTAATAATTTTAAAAATGAAATAAACTTCCTTGTAATAAAAACTCAAACTACTAGAACCTGTATTAATTTAGAACTCAGACATATTTTAGGTTTGACTACTATTTTGGTTATTTTTGAATTAGGGCAATTTAAACCTTTTACTATCGATTTTCGGCTTTCTCGTAGCAAAATTTTTAAAACACTCTCAATTGTATCATGAAATATGACTTTCTATCCCCTCTATAATTCAAGCGCTCTGTAAATATTCAAAATTAAACAATTTTTAATAACAATTGAACAAAAACTAAAATCCTAAGGTTTGAAATAAAAAAAAAATGTTTATTTTTACTATGGTTTTAACATTATATATAAAATTAAATAATGTATTTTAAAATGTATTGATTAAAAGGTTTTATAAATAATTATTTATTAAAAATAAATATTAATAATTTTATGAACAAAATGGCTAACTGGCTTTCCTTGTGATCTCATAGTAACCTTGTTGTTACTTATGCTTTTATGTGATCAAAGCTGTCACCTATAAGTTTTAACGTATGTTGCATTCCGAAAATATTTACTTAACTTGGGATTGTTAAATTGAAACACATGACCGGTGCACAAAAATCGAAACATACTTCATATTTAAAAACAAAATGAAATTATTAGAAAATATATAAATTGCAGTTTTACACCTGCGTGACTGTATAAAGAACTTATTTTACAACTGTACTCATTAGTCCTTGATAGTACCTCTCCAACTGTTATTTCAAAAATGATATTTTGCTGAATATTCTAATTGATATAGTAAGATGCTATCATATTGCCATCAATTTGGTAACTTTCCCCAATATATGTCCCACAACTCACTTAGTTTTGTGATTGACAATTAAATATAACCAAATATATGTTGGCATCATACCAGTGACTATAATTTTTATGCAAACATTAATAAAAAAATAACCTTCGTTGTAAGACTTATGTTTAATGTATAATAATTATTCGCCCCTATTACAGAATTTGGCGAATGAGCTAGAGTGGCAGTTTATAACACATTTTCGAAAAATTCCATGTTATCCATTCTCGCTCATTTTAAAATTGTTTCTTAATAATGACAAATGACAGCTCCTATAGAAAAGTTTGGAAAAAGGTAAGGAAGTTCAGAAATCGAATTCAATAATTGAAATTAACGTGAGCTCGAGTTCACCGTGAATTCAGTCAACTCCCCGGGATTTGTTACTTAATTGTTACCTTCAATTTCTTCTATACGAAGTCACAAACAGGTATTTTATTAACTCTGCTGTAACAATAACATTTTAAATTCTATTGTGACTGATTTATCACTAAAAAGTAACGCAATCGATGGTTATTGAGACAAATTAAAACAAAAGTGAAAGTAGTTTTAATTTTTTGAGTTGAACAAGGTTTTTTTCTGGGCAACAGTGTTAAAGTGTTAAAAAAGTTAATAAAATAAACACATTCCAATGGCGTTTTGTTTAATTCAATTTAAGAAATCCATCAATGGCCTTCTGGTTCATTGTTGATCTCAAAACTGCTAGGTCACTTTGTCAAAGGATGCAGAATCTGTTTCAGATGTGACAAAATGCAATGATCGCTGAAATTTGTCCCGGGAAGATGCGGAAAAAATAATTGAAGCAATATGTGACTGATTTTGATGACAACATGACCCGGTCAACACGAAAAACACCAGCTATAAAAACCAAATTTAAGAGATCAACTTTCAGTTTTTTGGGATCATCTACAAGTACTCAACAGAAACGGGTAAGTAAATCTTGAGAAAAAAAATTTACAAAGTTTTCAATCTATTAATTCAATGCCAAATTTGTGTATCCACCTGCATATTTCTGAACCTAAATCACCGCAAAATGAACCAGAAGAACCGCAAAACTTACAAGCAGAATCAGCAGCAAAAAATCAATGTTCTGTTATGTTGCAAAAAGGAAAACTTAAAATATCGATCCATGTCTGAATTTTTAAGACTTAAGTTAACGTTTATAAATCGTGACTTAGTCACAACTGGAAAACGTCAAATGAGCTTGAAACGTATTGATTAAGGACGAAAAAACAGAATAGCTGAAATCTCCGAACCGCTGGAATCAAAAGAAAACTCTGTTATATATGAAGAACAACATTTAAATGTTGAAGGGCTACTGCGTAACCCTCCTCGCCCCAGGTAAATTTGGTATACCTACGAAAATCTTGGTCTTGCTTTCTTTCTAAGTATTTTCAAATAACGTGAATTTCATTTTTTCTGTTTTGTTATTTCTTAAAAGTCATGTGTTTCAATAAAAGTTATTTTTTAAACTTTAAAATTTTCTTTTTTTTTTTTCATAATTTGGTGGTTATGGTGATAGATCATCTCTAATGTCTATATACTTAATTTTTCTTTTGGAGGATTGCAAAAAAGGGATAATTAATATATACAATTTTTGTATTAGGTAAAGTTCAAATTAACTTTTTTTTTATTTATTTAAAAAAAATGTAATGAAATGTTCACTTTAAAAGGATCGCTGAGTGTTACATATGAATAAGAATTCATATTTTTGAAACCTGTCAGTTAAGAGTTAAACTGGTTACCAAGAAGTAACAAAAAATTAAAGTTTTACTCACAATATTTCATTTTCTTCAGAAAACCTCTGAGAAACCTATATTTAACTGACTTGTTTTAAAAAAAAAATGAAGTGTAAAGGCGATATTACATTGTCATATATGTATATATGTACCACTATGCCATATAATATATGACAACATATTTGTTGTATGTCAAAGTAGTATTAGGCTCCATGTATTTTTTGTCATATTTTGGGGCATATTTATTTGTCAAACTTGCTATATTTATATGATAATGTAATACTGCCTTAACCCGTTTGCTTCCAATTTTGTTACTCGCTGCTTTCTAACAGTTCCCACTGTGTTAAAACATAGCTTTTAAGGGGAAGTTATAGCCCATCAAGTGCAAATCAGTTTTAAAAAAGCTGTTACTGGTCCGTGAAAATTAAGATATTGTTTTCCCTAAAAATTATGATAATGTTAATTTTATGAAAAAAATTGCACCACCACATATATTTTGTCCAAAATAAAACATCATAAGTGAAATATTTTGGCGTCAAAGAATGTACACCACCTAGTTGTTTGGTAAAATAAAAATATATTTAACACCTACAATCTCAATGTGCACAAACAAAAGGTTTTAAAAATTCAAAATCATATACGAAAAGTACGTATACGCCTCAGTGTACCATCATTCAGATTAATTGTAGATACCTACCGAACCATCATAATCAACTCAAATGTGGAAATGCCCTCCTCTCTGATATAGGTACTTATTCTATTATTAGATCGTAACAGAATGCTTCATTTGTTGAGTCATCGCAATGAGTACTGCGTAGCGTAATGTTCTTTAATTTGGCTTTGATCCCTTGGTGCTTGCGGTACTCGTCCTGTCCATCTCCTCCCATTGCATTTCCCGGACTGCAGTTTTATAAGATTAAGCTATCAAGGTTTTCCGCTAACTGTTCTGCTGCATGTGGACAGTTCAAAGATCTCCACTAATTATTCGGCTGCACGTGGTCAGTTTAATGTCCGAACATTCCACGTGCAGATCCAAAATTCATTATCCTTGTTGCATTTACTTTTAACGAACATTTAAATGTTAATATCGAAAATAAAAATTGCTGATGGTTGACAAAAGTAAAAACGAAGTCAAATGATGGAATGGAGGGGATAATTTTCTGCCGAATACGACAGGCTTAGGTGAGAGACATTTTTTCATGATAAGAGATACTTACCTACTCATGGAGAATTTCTCACTTCCTCGCAAGTAGCAGTTTTTTTTTATTTTAGGTGGACGAGGCTGGGAATCGAACCCAGACTTCCGATATGATAGTCATACGCAGTAACCATTGCTACCGGCTACAACATTGTACATTTACAATGTACATACAGATAAAAAAAAATTGAAGTTACATCCTTATCTCTTAAAAGAAACTTGCCTTTGCTGAAATGTAACTTAAATGTTTATATTCATCCGATGTGACAGTTTAAGCCGAGAAGAAAAAATAGAACAAAAGCGCTTATGTTTCGTTTTAGCAAATGGACCTTAATGGTTTTGAAATCACCGATTCAGTTTTAAGATATTATTTTTTTCTCTTTTCTGGGCTTGAAAGTATGATGCAAGTTCACTTCCTATTAATTAATTGATCGATTAAAAGACACTCTATTCCCTATTTGTTGCGACACAAAAAGAAAAAAAACATTCAGGATAATGTATTCCAAAAACAATCACTGGAGATATTTATAACATACATAGATAGGTACTCTTTTAATCAATTCATCAGCCAGCAACTGTCAACAATTAACAATTGGTCACACAAAAGAAGTGGCAGTTTTTCGTAGCCAAACTGGTTACCAGAAACAGTAGGAAGGTTATTTTGAAGGTTATTGTTCCGGCTTATGTCTTGCAAAAGAAACAAAATCATCATTGTTATTCGAATGTATAAATTGTCGCTCAATTGAGCTCATTTCATCATTGACAAGTACCTCGTCTCGTCTTAAACTACAAACTTCAAATACATCATGAAAGTAAGCTTCTAATATTTAATTTATAATTATGTGGTTCTGAACCATGGAGAGAATTCAATTTAATTATTATAATATTATTCACTGTTTTTCAGTTCCTTTTGTGCCTCGCCCTTTGCTTCGCCGCTGCTCAAGCTGGACTTGTTGGAGTACAAAATGCCTTCCCATACTCTGCTCCTTACAGTACTTATTCAGCTGGAGTAGCTGCAGCACCGGCACTGTACTCCGGAGTAGCTTCAGCACCAGCACTCTACAATGCTCCTTTGGCCTACTCTGGATATCCATCAGTATACAGCGCAGGATTGAACGCTCCAAGTGTGTACAGCACTGCTGGTCTTGGCGTTGCTAGTCCCTTCGTAAGATCTGCTTACGCTGCTCCATCTGTCTACTCTGCTCCAATTGTGGCCAACACTCTCTTGAAGAAGTAAGCACTCAGTGAACGATTTTATTGGAAAATGTTTATGAAATAAATGAAGAATATTTAAAAATGAAACACAGTTTTTTACTAAAAAGATTTGATTTGTAAGAAAAATTACATGCTGTTACATTTGGAGTATTCATTTCGGTAGGTATTTTTGACTGGCAAAATAGCCTTATTAAATTTGCAAAACTGAAGCTTACATATATGTAGGCCAAAAATATTTAACAATTTCTATTTCTCAATTGTGACGATCAACTCTTAAGCTACGTAGAGGCGCGGAAACTATGCTTTACCTGGCAAATTTTTAACATCACTAGTTGTTGAACTGTTGAAGAGCTCAAGTCTGTGAAAACTGTCGCAAAAAGATTTAGTACAGCCAGCCTAGACACAAATTGAGGATACATCATAATAAACTGTTACAGACTCGACTTTGCATTTTATTGATTCTCAAAGTCATTAAAAATGTTGTTTAATCGTACAGTGCCCTAACTTTTCTGTAGTTTTTAGTTTCAAGTTAGCTAAACTATTTCCAGTAGCAGAGCTGTTTTACAAAAACCCGGAATAATGACCTATTTTATAAAATTCATAAATCAATTTAATAAATTATAAGATTTAGAAAAATGCTCTCAGCTTTGTACAACTTTATTTTTATCCACGGAAGTATTTAGCTATTTATTTAGTCATATCAGTGCTTACAGAAAGCAAGTAGATTGGTACTTCGATAACATAATAGAAATGTGTGCATGAACAAAAGATGATAGCTATAACTGGCCCTAACTGAATTTTTTATTTCCTCATATTGTGATTTAAAAAACTGAATACGTTCAAATTTATAAATTTTGCGTTTTAAAATTCTTGGTTTACCCATGCCATTTTTTTCCAAATAATCATCGCCGTGTTCTATGTCACAATGAATCAATTTTTACTTGCGATATAGGTACTATATGGGAAGTTATGGATTCGTACAAAAAATCGAACTCGAGATTTTGATCAAACTTTGCATTACGATGATAGAGAAGTCAAAAAAGTGGGTCTCGCAAAAACGTCCGTCTGTCTGTCTGTCTGTCGGTTCGAATGCAGCCTAAACGGATGGGTCGATTTTCTTTAAACTTGGTACCTAGCGTTTTTTGGACATTCCCCCCACCCGTTTTTTTCTCTTTTTTTTAGGACCAAAATTAACAGTAGCTGTCATACAAAATTTCTTGGCCAAAAAGGAATAACTTATTTTTCTCAAATCCAGCGCTACCGAATTTGTTTTTAAGAACTCAATAAATTCAAATAGTTATAAGTTGCTGTTTAATAAAAAAAAATGGTTCCGAAAAATGGTTATTAATGGTACCTCCGAAAGAACCATTTTTTTGATTTTCGCTTTTCTCGAAAACGGTATAACAGATTCTGATCAATTTTTTTATGAAGAAGTATTGATACATTCCAAATAATATTGTGTACCAAAATTTTCAAAAAAAATAGTTTTTAGATTTTTAAAAAAAGTTTTAATATTTTTTTTGAAAACTCAATATTTCAAAAACGACTGGGTCGATTTTCATTAAACTTGGTAAATAACAGTTATTTAACTTTATCTAGAAGATTTTTGACAAAAATTATTCTAATACTCAAAAATAACGGTGCCTCCCATACAAATGTTAAAAAACCGTTAAGAAAAATATTTTGTTTCTCAAAAACGACTCCTACGATTTTCATAAAAGTTTTTTGTGTGTTAAAATTAGTGCGATCTACCATTTAAAATTTTTAAAGTTTATATTTTACGTTTATTAACAGTACCTCTAATAGAATGGTTTCTTTGATTTTCGACTATCTCAACAACTGATCAACCGAATGAAATTAGATTTTGTATACAGAAGCTTGTAACAAACATAAATAAAAGTGCGTACCAAAATTTTCTAAAAAATGATTTTTGGATTTTTTAAAAAAAAATCAAAATTATTTTTTGAAAATTCGATATTTCGAAAACTGGTAGCAGATTTTTTTGTGAAGTTCAATTTTTAACCCAACATTAATAAATGCTTTAAATTGGCGTACCAATTATTTTTCTCAACAATGTTAACGAAATTTTATATATAAAAAATTAGTTATTTTTAAAACCGCTCCTACGATTTTCAAAATTTTTTTCTCATAAATAAAGATTTATATAAGAAATCAGATGGTGTACATCGCGTTGGGTTAAAACGGATTCAAAGTATTTTAATCAATTTCTTTCTAATTTTGTTGATTTAAAACAATTTACCAGTTTAAATATTTAGTATAATTTACTTTTATGCATATTGCATATGTGCAACACTAGGCTATATTGTTAATTTTTGTATACTCACATAATACCACCTGCAACTAAACTAAGATTTGGCAAATGGATAAAATATATACTCCTATAGCTTATTTATTTCAGACTATAGAACCGCAATGTGATCGCGCATAAGAACAAGTTCGTGCGACCCAGTCGTGCATATTTTTTTCGTTGTAAATCCCTACTTATCCACATACACATCTTTCAAGTAGGGCTGATTACGAGATCGCAGTAAAATCAGGGTCTCGTCTTGGGGTTGAGACGATACTTCCTGCAAAGCATCCGCGACGAGACATAGACTAGACTCTATTTTTTTGGACTGGAGACTATGCTGGGTTAGTTAACCTTATAATGAGCAACATATCAACGCTTAAAATCTATTAATCAAACATATTTCCATCGTAAGTGGCATAGCCAGAGCCAGAGGTTTGGGATCGAAGCTCAACCTATGACACCGCTACATCAAACCGTTGCCGTTTGCGATAAATATATATGTAACTGAAGCAGAATACCAAACAGAATGTCATAGATAACTAAGCTAACCATAAGTGGAATAATTACCTATTTTCCGTGAACCGAAAATTTAAAATTTCGTGAATCAAGAAAAAGTCGTTATCTTTCGATGCTTTGTCTTCGGGAACTTCGCCATTTTGGACCCTTTTCTTTAGAAACTCTGTTATTATTTCTCTCATAATGTAATAATTTGGTTAGAATATATGTAGGTTTTGGCGGAGATTGCCGTGCGCATGTTTCTGAAATTAAGGTATGAGCTATCAGCCTGAAAAACAGCAGCTTTGCATCCGAAAAAGTTTCTTCCAGCCATCCAAACCAAACGAAACGCTAGGGCTTGGTCTCTAAACCGGAAGCTTGGTCTTCCTTGTGGCCTCGATCCTGGGGCTGGAGTGCACTCCGTCTTACGCATAAGGAGTTTTTGACCCATTTGTCTTGCAAATTGAAATAAAAGCGCTTTTCTAGGGTAATTCTTCGCTGGATCTACAAAATGTGCCATTCGTCTAGTTAATATGTTTACTCCAAGAGGTAAATAAACCCCGTAATCACCTCGAAGTTGTTGCTATCAACATCTATAGACGTGTTATAGACGTGTTGTCCAAGGTGATGGACAGATTCTTGTTTGTTTTTGATGGTAGATACTTGTCGCCGTTTACTTCTAGAACAAGAAGTTACTCCTGCTATTCAATAACCTTGCAGCACTCTCCAAAGAGATGTTGGGAACGACCGATAAAGTCGAAATTGTCCGCATATCCTTGTATTACGACGGATATTTTGAAGATAGTATGTCTTCCATCACTACGCACTATCACAATCTCGAATCTCCTTGCCAAAATACCCCCACCGGTGTCAGAATTACACAAATTCTAAAACTTAAGTCCTAAAGGGCAAATCTGCAAGTTTAAGGTGTTAAAATCGGAGAATAAGTGACGCTGATCGACAGACAGCAGCTTCAGTCGATTTCTGGTTGAGAAAAATGTTATTGTTCCTTTTTCCGAAAATTGAATGACATTAAATTAATAATCCTAAAATCCATCTGAAAGCAAACTACATGTTAAACATATAGTTAATAATCCTAAAATCCATCTGCAAGGAAAATACATGTCTATTTGAATTTGTATTGGAAAGAATTTAAATGATTGTTGTATATGAGGTATGATTAAAATTTTCGTCGGGTGCGTTCAATACATTCAGATTCTAAAATGTTTAACTCTTTCGAGACCATATTCATAAAATCGTTAAAAAGTTCTTAATTAATGTTAAGAGCTCAATCAAAATGGATTTAAGTATACGACATTAACTACATCTACATATAGATTATAGTATAATTAAAAGATTTTAGTAGACCGTGGCATTTAATTGTTGTTGCGTAGGACTGTCACCCCGAAGGTTTGTTGGGGATCGAATCCAAACAAGCCTCTTTATTCTACTACCTAAAAGCCTAAATGTCTTCTTTACTGACCCTTGCAATTAATTGACAAATTCTTCAAGAATATATCTTGTCAGAAAAAAGGGAAGCTCACCTTAGTGTTCAAATTCGCGGTCGTGGCTAACGGGCGAAGCCCCCTGCCCAAAATTGAACTAACTAACGGCTAACTGATATAATAGCCGTTTAATTATTATCAGAGATGATCCATATAGATCATCAAATTACATGCATTACAATAACAACACGAGATCCTGTTCTCTATCGGGTTCACGTTTCATGGACCAAAAGTTTAGTTTTTGCTAATGTTTCTCTGCTTTGGAAATGGTTAGGAATTGCAAACTCTAGTGTAAAGAAAAAAGCCAACGAATATATAAAAAATAAACAAACCTAAGGAAAAAAGAGATATACAACACAATTGTCACTAAGATCCGTTTCGTTTTAACTTCATGAGATGGACTGTATGGATCATCAGCGATAAAAAAATACGGCTAATGACAAATCGCGTACAAAATTAAAACATTGTGAAATCTTAAAAAAATGTTAAAAAGATATTTTCGTTTTGGACGTTTTGACACTAGGCCCATTATCATACAAGCAAATGAATTATTTTTCTCCGAATGAAGTTACATCTGCTCTTCGCAAAAGTATAATTTGGCTAATGTTCTTCCACTAACCGATTCAACTTAGGGAAACAATTTTTGATTTTGTCTTAAAATAAAAAGTGAACAAAAATAATGTGTGCATATGTCTGTGAATGAGATTAAGTATGTAGGTACTTGTACATTATATGCAAGCCCGTTACCTATTAATAATTAAAATTCAAAAGATTTTAATCGATTAAAACGCGCTCTGTCTATTCTCTATTTGTTACCATGCATACAAAAAGATCAAAAATTCAGGATTATGTATGCAAAAAAAATATTTGTCATTTTTACAACATACATGTATACATGCATAGGTAGGTACTATTTTAATCAATTCATCAGCTGATAATTGTCAACAATTGGTCACACGAAAGAAGTGGGAGTTTTTCGTAGCCAAACTGGTTACCAGAAACAGTAGGAAGGTTATTTAAAAAATTGTTCCGGCTTATGTCTTGCAAAAGAAACAAAATCATCATTGTTATTCGAATGTATAAATTGTCGCTCAATTGAGCTCATTTCATCATTGACAAGTACCTCGTCTCGTCTTAAACTACAAACTTCATATACATCATGAAAGTAAGCTTCTAATGTTTAATTTATAATTATGTGGTTCTGAACCATGGAGAGAATTTAATTTGATTATTATAATATTATTCACTGTTTTTCAGTTCCTTTTGTGCCTCGCCCTTTGCTTCGCCGCTGCTCAAGCTGGACTTGTTGGAGTACAAAATGCCTTCGCATACTCTGCTCCTTACAGTACTTATTCAGCCGGAGTAGCTGCAGCACCAGCACTCTACTCTGGAGTAGCTCCAGCACCAGCACTCTACAATGCTCCTTTGGCCTACTCTGGATATCCATCAGTATACAGCGCAGGATTAAACGCTCCAAGTGTGTACAGCGCAGCTGGTCTTGGCGTTGCTAGTCCTTTCGTAAGATCAGCTTACGCTGCTCCAACTGTCTACTCTGCTCCGATTGTGGCCAACACTCTTTTCAAGAAGTAGGCACTATACGAAAGATGTTTAGAAAATGTGCATGAAATAAATAAAGAACATCTAAAAATGTAATCGAATTTCTTACTTACAATTAGTATTACCATTATTTAAATCTAGAATAATTAATATTTATATCTTGAACTTTTTAAAAGTTGCGATATTGGGAAAATGTAATGCTAGGTACATTAGGACTTAGGGCCCATTACTCATGCAAGTACTTTTGACTTACCTTTTGAAGTCACGAAACTAAAGCTTGACTTTAAGAGCAAATATTTGCAGCAAAAGTTTGAGTTGAGGATGGATAGGCTTTTCAACAATAACTCTTGGGTTTTCCGAGCCCCAGATGCGACAGTTTTGCTTGTTGACGTAGCCTCCGAGGTGGAAATGGGCCTCATCAGTCAAGATGATTTTTCGATGAAATTCCGGATCATTTTCATGCATTTCAAGGACCCAATCAGTTAAGACACGACGTTGTTGATGATCAGCCGGCTTAAGTTCTTGTGTTAACTGAACTTTATAAGCCTTAAGACCCAAGTCTTTATGCAAAATACGGTGTAATGACGTTTGTGGAATGCCTAATTCCAAAGAACGACGAGGAATGGACAAACCTGGGTTTTCTTCAACACTTTGGGCTACAACAGCAATATTCTCAGTTGTTCTTGAGCGACGTGCACGGGTTTTATTCTTCACATTACTAACTTGTCCCAACAGCTCGAATTTGTCCACGAATTTCTGTATTGCGGTCCGACAAGGTGCTTCACGACGACCCAAAAATGTTTTAGTTTTACGAACCGTCTCTGCCAAATTTTCACCATTTGTATAGTGAATTTTAATAATTTCAATGCGTTGTTGAAGCGTGTATCGTTCCATTTTTATTAATGGCGTAGTTTCTACTTGTCAAATGTCAAAAAATGACAGCTTCAAAAGTGACAGCTACTGAAATAGCGGGCTATTCAAAATAACACCTCTTATTGGAAAACCCTTTAGTTTAGAGATTCGGCGTGGACAAGTTACTAAATTTTGAGAGGTCGTGAACTGGCCTAACACTAGTTCTGAACGCTACAACATTGCCCTGGCTCTGATTATTTTTTGTACTATGTCAAAACGTGAAAATTGATTTTTGGAATCTTTGCAGCCCTCTACCTTTAAAGGCGCTAACTACATAGATTTTGCCTTTGAGCTTTAACGTGCCACTTTTTTACTTGCTCACACATTTTTACTTGCGATATATATGTAATATAATATGGCAAGTTTTAGAATCGTGGCAATAAATCGAACTCGAGACTTTGATCAAACTTGTCATTACGATATGATAGGGAAAACGAAAAAAGTGGGTCTCGCAAAAACGTCCGTCTGTTCGACTACAGCCTAAACGGATGTGTCGACTTTCTTGAAACTTACCTAGCGTTCTACGGAAATTCCCCGGACACATTTTTTTCATTTTTGTAGGACTAAATTTAACGGTACCTATTATAAGAAATTGTTTGACCAAAGAGGAAAATTTATTTATCTCAAAATGTGCTCCACACACTTAAAAAATATTCAATAAATGCAATTAGGTAAAAGGTACAGTTAAGTAAAAGAAATGGTTCAGATAAAAGGTTATTAATGGCACCTCCCAAGGAATCTTTTTTTTTTTTGATTTTCCATTTTCTCGAAAATGGTTCTGATTTTGATCAATTTTGTATGAAGAATAATTAATTCATTTTAAATAATATAAAGTATTAAAATTTTCAAAAATATATTTTTTTGGATTTTTAAAAAAAGTTTGATTTTTTTTTTTGAAAACTCAATATTTCAAAAACGTCTAGTCGATTTTTACTCAGAAAAAAACATTTTTTTAACATTATCTAAAGATTTAAGATAAACATTATTCTTATAACCAAAAATAACGGTACCTCCCATACAAATGTTTAAAAACCGTTAAGGCAAATCTTTTTTTCCTCAAAAACGACTCCTACGGATTTGATAAAATTTTTGTTGTTTATCAATATTACAAAGGTCTTGCATTTAAAATTTTACATTGAACAATTAATAACACTACCTATCATAGAACGTTTTTTTGATTTTCTTCTTCATTATCTGATATACCGATTTAAACTAATTTTTTTTATACAGAAGCTTGTAATAAGTTTGATTTGAATTGGATATCAGAACTTTCAAAACAATTATTTCTTGATTTTTTTTAAAAATGTTTCAAAATTATTTTCTTGAAAATTCGATATTTCGAGTTTTAGCTCAGCATAAATAAATACGTACCAATTTTTTTCTTAAAAATGTTAATGAAATTTTATATATACAAAATTAATTGTTTTTAAGACCGCAACATGAGGCTATAATGTTAATTTAGAACCACAGTGCGATCGCACATAAGAGCAATAAGTTTGTGAGACCCAGTCGTACATATTTTTACTTGCGAATATAGGTACTACACGTATACTTATTTTTCTCAAAACCAGCAATACCGAATTTTTTTTTAAGAACTCAATAAATTTATATAGTTATAAGTTGCCGCTTAATACAAAAAATGGTTCCGAAAAATGGTTGTTAATGGTACGTCTCAAAGAACCATTTTTTTGAGATCAACTGATTTTGATCAATTTTTTTTACGAAGAGTGATTGACACATTCTAAATAATATTGTGTACCAATATTTTCAAAAAAATACTTTTTGGATTTTTAAAAAAAAATTAAAAAAATTTTTTTTGAAAACTCAATATTTCAAAAACGATTCTGTCGATTTTTATTAAAGTTGGTACAAAGCAGTTTTTTAACTTTATCTAGAAGATTTTTGAAAAAAATTATTCTAATACCCAAAAATAACGGTGCCTCCCATACAAACGTTTAAAAACCGTTAAGAAAAATATTTTTTTTTCAAAAATGACTCCTACGATTTTGATAATTTTTTTTTGTTGTGTTAAAATTAGTACGATCTACCATTTAAACTTTTAAATTTTATATTTTACGTATGTTAACAGTACCTCTCATTGAAAGGTTTTTTTGATTTTAAACTATCTCAACATTTGACTAACTAGATTTTTTATACAGATGCTTGTAACAAATATAAATAAAAGTCCGTACCAAAATTTGAAAAATATGATTTTTGGAGTAAAGAAAAAAAAATCAAAATTATTTTTTGAAAATTCGATATTTTGAAAACGGGTAGCATATTTTTTTGAGAAGTTCAATTTTTAACTCAACATTAATGAATACTTAAAATTGGCGTACCAATTTTTTTCTCAAAAATGTTAACGAAATTTTATATATAAAAAATTAATTATTTTAAAAACCACTCCTAAGATATTCCAAATTTTTTTCTCATAAATAAAACTTTATATATAAGAAATCAGATAGTGTACATCGCGTTGGGTTAAAACAGATTCAAAGTATTTTTATCAATTTCCTTCTAATTTTGTTGATTTAAAACAATTTACCAGTTTAAATAATATAATTTTCTTTTATGTACATATATTGCATATGTGAAACACTAGGCTATATTGTTAATTTTTGTATGCTCACATAAAACCACCTGCAACTAAACTAAGTGTTGGCAAATGGATAAAATAAAGACTCCCATAGCTAATTTATTTCAGACTATAGATCCACATTGCACATAAGAGCAAGTTCATGGACCCAGTCGTGCATATTTTTTCTAAAAGTTAAGCTTTAGTTTCGTGACTTCAAAAAGGTAAGCCAAAATTACTTGCGTGAGTAATGGGCCCTAAGTCCAAATGTA